>JARQOC010000001.1:382407872-383007872 GCA_033576535.1 Allobates femoralis
ATTGAACATATGATCTTAAAATTGCTGTTGAGAGCAGGCACCTGTCAAATATGAGAGACCTGGAGAAATTTGTAAAAGAAGAGTGGTCCAAAATTCCAGTTGAGAGGTGTAAGAAGCTGGTTGATGGTTGTACGAATCATTTGAATGCAGTTACTTATTCCAAAGGGCATGCAACCAAATATTAATTTAAGGGTGCCAACAATTTTGTCACACCCATTTTTCGACTTTTGTGTGAAATTATGACCAATTTGCCTTCTTTTCTGTTTTTTTTTGTTTGTTTGTTTTGTTCCAATACATACAAAGGAAATAAATGTGTATGACAAAATATTGTGTAATTGCAATAATTTTCTGGGAGAAATATTTCATTTTCTGGAACACTTTCCATGGTGCCAACAATTTTGGCAATGACTGTATGTTTGGACTTCTCATAATGAGTATGTTTATGTAATTGTAACACCTGTATAGCAGCTTGCACAGGATGGCAATCTAAAAATGCTAAATAAAATGCTATACAGGCAGTCCCCGAATTACAAACATCCAACTTACAATCAACTAGTTACGAACCTCAGCTTTTCAACAAGAAAATCCAAATACTCACATCACCATTGACAACTCCAGCCACCATCTGGTTATATTCTTTCAGCCCTCATGTGCTGCATCTCCAACCACTTGATCTATTGGCCCTGACTTCCGGCCACTTCCAGATCAGAGCTAACTCATGATGATGCTTTGTCTTCGCAACCATATGACATGCAGTTAGCTTCGACCCGGATGTAGCTGGAAATTCTGGTCTACAGTGAAGAGACCTGAAATACGGTAAGCACAACGATGGAAATAAGAGGATCACACAGCTTGCAGTGGGACTACAAATAACATTCACGTCTCTGGTTACCCTACTGCTTTCCACTCAGTTCTCTTCTATTCACCTTGACGCACTGCATCTCCAAGACTTCCATCTGCATTCAGGCCCTAGAGGTCACTGCTCGTCAAAAAGTTGACATTATGACCTTAGGATGAGCATTAATATCCAAGGTCTGGACATAGCTGGATTTCCTACCCTGTAGTGAAAAAGTTGGAGATACAGCACTCAATGGTGGACAGAAGAGGACCAGATGATGGTGAGCAGTCAACAGTTGAGTATTAAAAAAATTGTTTTGTGATCCTGTTCCAACTTAGGCTGGCTTCAGACTGCGTGTCTGATCCGATCCGTAGCTGTCCGCTTGAGGCAGACAGCCGCGGACCGGATCAGCACACAGGACGGGGGGCTATTATGTCCTCCGATCCTGTGTGCAGCCGCACGCAGCTCCCGATGCTAATAGGTGAGGACCGCGGGCGCCGCGGTCCTCACCTGTCAGCTGGTTCAGCTGCGTGCGGCTGCACACAGGATCGGAGGGCATAATAGCCCCCCGTCCTGTGTGCTGATCCGGTCCGCGGCTGTCTGCCTCAAGCGGACAGCTACGGATCGGATCAGACACGCAGTCTGAAGCCAGCCTTACATTGATATTTGGATAAGAAGGAATCCCACAGGGTGTACCCATTAAGTAAACTATAGACATTTAAATGTCTATAAACTGTTAGACAATTTAGTAATTTGTATATTATATTTAATATTTTGTATTTCTCATATTACAAAAAAAAAAATTACATGAAATGTTAGGATTGGAAGTGTTGGCGACTACTAGACATACCACCTGCCCTTTTCCGGAAATGTGAGTAGAATCACAATCTACTTAGGAACATGAAGAAGAAGTTCCATATTGTTCTGGGATGTTACTTTGAGATAGCCAAGTCAATAATTACCTGAACAATCAATTCCCCTCATTGCTCAGTGGAGTAATAACAAAAATGTTCTCATTTGTCGTCAATCGCATCTGATATGCTGACATAAAATTCATTTTTTTGTCGTCCTACGTTATAAACAGGCATGTGCTAGGCACATATAATTGAAACAATATGAAAAGGGGGGGGAACAAGCAAGTGCAAGAACAATTGTATTTAAGAAATAAACTCACAGACCAATTCTTACATCACATATCCTTAATCTGGGTATGAACCATGATGTCTGAACAAGATGTGAACTCAGGGGCTTCACAGGTATGAGACTGCTGAGTTTTGGTCAAAACTCATGGATGGTTTGTATAATAATTTTCATACTCGGACCTTTAATGTCAGATATGAGAATCAGGCTAAATGTGAGATTTATAAAAAATTCAATTGTGCTTGCACTTGTTTGTCTTCCTTAATCTCATACAAAGACCATAGAATTGTGATATTCAAGCGTGTAGAACCGGTCTTACTGTAAAGAATGCTGGGAAATGAGTGTTGACCGACTTGCGATATTATCAGTCTGTGTTCATTATGGGCAATTCATCTGCCTTTAAACTCAATGATATTGAAAGATGATTCCTTGATTGACAGAAGAACAAATGTTCGCATTGGATAAGTCCCAGCTATTTTACGTAAGTTGGTTCTTCATTCTGCTCACTGGTTACATGATATTAGACATATGGAATACTACTTAGGAAGAGAAATATTGCTCACATTGCATATACACACTTGACTATCGCTGTATCACCCAATGACATGTGATTGGAATGGAACGTGTTGTGTCCAGACTGATCTAGAACCAGTCTAGTCTAGACTAGGATGAGTCTTCTATTACTGGTAGTTGTCAGCATATTATCGCTTGAACTTGTGGTTTGTGTGTGGTCCCTTCACAGTTTAGTTAAGATTAAGGAGAGGAGGAGATACGCATAGCAGGTATTTGTTTTACCTGGTCAACAGGGTGAGCAGGATTCTTTGCACGTAATTGCTGAATGTTTCCCCCATTTAATTCCAAGCTTAGTTCCTGAAACCAAAGGAGAGTGAATACTCAAGTGTGCTTTTAAATTACTGTATTTCTATAGGAGCGTCCTTGGTAACTCTTTAGTGGACCAGGTAAGGTATTCATGACTTTTTAATATTATAATTATTTTAGTCCATATAGGTGGTATATAGGTCAATCTGTTTCCCTGTAGATAAATGTAGACTTCAGTAACTGAATATGTTCTCCATTTTTATAATTTTACATTTTAAAATTGTTTTAGTGTACACAAGTGAATTATTTCTAATTGGAAAATCATTTCCAAAGGATTTTCATTGTAAACTGAAATATTTTCAATAGATTTCACTTGATAGTGAAAAATATTACTAATGATTTAAAACTTTGGTAATATTATTTT
Source organism: Allobates femoralis (assembly GCA_033576535.1). NCBI lineage: Eukaryota > Metazoa > Chordata > Amphibia > Anura > Aromobatidae > Allobates > Allobates femoralis. Next base: position 382,411,094 of record JARQOC010000001.1, read on the forward strand.
ATATTGTTAAGTAAGGATAGCATTTTAGATTGTATACCCTTGGGAAGCCCTGTTGTATAGGATATACTGATCCACTACACAAACATATCTGTTTGTTTAAATATCATGACATATTGCAGTGATTTTCTTCTGAAGGAGTCTTGGAGTCATTCTGGTGATCCCTTCAGCTAATGGGCCAGGAGAACAGGCTGAATTACTTCCTATATGCAAAGTCATACTGTCCTGATAAGGGATCATTCACACGCACAAATCTGTGGGTTTTACGAATTGAACTACCTAGGATACTCCATGGGGTACTTCATGTGTCCGATAGCTTCCTCATACCTAGTGTTCCACATAAAGAAAGGGAGACATGTCTGATATTGATCTGATACTGATCAAACTTGAAATGGGTCTATGAAAAAATCCAGATGCCATGAGTGCTGCCTGTCAAGCTGGAGAATCCTGCATCAGACAAACTCTGATGGTAAAAACTGACAAAACTCTGATTAAAATATTGATGAATATCTAACCATTTTTTGGCATACAAGAAAAATTCCTGACATGTGAAGTCATGGACAGCACTTGTACCCAGAATAGTGAATGGGGCTGTTTATATGTCGGTGACTTGTGGAATGGGCAATCCGCACAAAATAGAGAGACATGTCCGATATTGAACTGTCGGATTAAAATTGGCAATGTAAGTCTACGGCTCCATGAATAAGTTTGGACAGCACTTGGATGCCATATGAATGCAATGCTTTTCATGTTTACAGAGGTAGAGAACTTTATTCCAGTGCAAGAAAATAGTATTTTTACAAACTAGACAAACTCTGATGAAACTCTGGCCAAATTCACTGATGAAACTCCATCATTTTTCTTGTATGTGAAAAAACTGACCTGTGAATGAGCTCTAAAGCCATGTGCACAGATGGAATATTTGGTCAGTTTTTTACCTCAGTATTGTAGCCAAAACCAGGAGTGGAACAATCAAGAGAAAAATTATAATAAAAACATGTCACCACTTCTGTATTTGTCACCCACTGCTGGATTTCCCTACAAATACGGAAGTAAATAACTGACCAAATACTCAAAATGTGCACATGGCCAAATGGAAGCATATTATTGTTTTTAGAGCACCTAATTTAAAATCTGTCCCATTACACCGTCACTTACTTAGCAAGTACTCTGATTATATTTAAAAAATGTAAGCAATTTTTTTAGATGACCTGATACTTCAGGTACCATCGCCGCTGGGGTGTCCACAAACACCAGCAGGATCCTGTAACATGGGAGCCTATGGCTCCCATCACCTGTATCATCGGCGATCGCCATGTTACATCGCCCACAGAGTGCTCGCCTGGTTTCAGAGCAGTGCTGAGAAACCTCGGCGACCACTCTAAGGCGATTTTCAGCGCCGACATCGCCTCTTTACACTAGGCGATGCACCGACTCTGTCGGCAGCGATAGGCCACGCCACTGCGTCACCTATGAAATCGCCGCCGATATGGCCAGGTGTGACGGTACCCTTAATGTGCTGGGAGTCTGAGAATAACATGGTGTGTTATTGTCTATGGGTGAGGCAACTGTCTGATTATTTTCCTTAAATTGGTTGTCTGATACTTTAATATCGATGACCTATCCTTAGAATAGGTCATCAATACCAGATCAACAGGGGTGTTACACCAGCATCCCTGCCGTTCAACTGTTCACGGTGTTGGCATCAGCTGGATGAAATCAGTTGTGGAGTTGGGAAACAGCACAGTTCTGTGGACTGCAAAGTGGCTACAGTGGGGTACTACACATCTACCCTAAGTCATTCACATAGTACCTGGCTGTGGTCACCTACAGGTGACAGAGCTGGGCTGTGCAGCACTGATATTAATCACATCATGAGGGCACTGGGAACACTTGATTGTTGGTGGTCATCAGTACCAACTGAATTGGTCTGATATTGATGACATTTTGTAAGGATAAGTATAAATACTAAAGTACCCTTTACAATGTATTGTACATTACATTGTAGATGTAGAGAGTGTTTTGTTTCCTTCTGCTGTTTGCTATTGACATGGATTATTTTCTGGAGACTTTCTAATTCTCATCTAACCGGTTTCTTAGGCCACATACAGAAGTTGAGTTTTGGTGAGTTTTTTTACCTCAGTATCTGTAAGCCAAAACCAGGAGTGGAACAAGTATGTTTGTAGCAATAAATATATTGTAACTGTTGGTCGGACATCATTTACTAATAATAGTAATTATACCAATGGTTTCTTATGGCATAAATTTGTAGGTTTGTTATTTAGATGGTTGATTCACTTATTTAGAATGAGGTTTAGGTTATATATAACCAGTTCCTGTAAGCAGTAATTTTTTAATGGCTATTAATTCCCTGCAGTTTCGGTAATAATGCACTATACGTCTGTTGGCCATTTGTCTGCCTTCGGCTATCATGTGATCTTTCTGATGTTTGGTGTCTGCCTCTTTTTCTCTTGGGATGTAAGAAAACCCCTGTGAAATATGGTTTTGTTATATCAATGGTTATTGCAGAACATGGCATCACCGTGTCCACAAACAGTGTAAGGCTGGCACACTGGATCTCTGCGGCCTGTGTTATGTACCTTTAGGGAGCACTATGTGATACCATATGGTGGCATTCTAGGTATTGTTTTTCTCACTTAGAAGCAATTCATCTAGAGGAGAATATCTGCATGTAGATATGATATTTGAAATTGTTGGAACAGGTGGGGCAGTATGGGCCATAGATTTCAATCAGCTGTTTTACATGGAGCTGTGCAAAGTGTAGCCTGGTCGTAAAAAGGAAACAAATATTGGTGAGAGAGAAGTGAATCTGAATAATTTTGTTTTAGCTCTCTGGAATTTTTTGGGATTGTGACGATGGGTTTTGTCTGTCTAGCAGATTCCTAGAGAACTATCTTTGTCTGGTCCCTTTGGCCATATAGCAGGTGAAGCATGAACTACGAGTCAGCAGGAAATGTCTTTAGTCTTAGCCTCTGGATGCACTTTACTTCAATGCCCACATTTATCCTTTGGAATGTTTTATGGTTTTCAGGCTTGTTTTGTGTTGTTTTTATACATTCTTTGCTGTTTTTTTCCATTATTTTGTATTCTTTTATTGTTATCTTTTATTGTTAAATTGAATCTGGTACATTTCACTGGCTTCTATAATTCTGCGTTCAGTGCTTGACTTATATTTAAAGCATATATAGATACACATTTTTTAGCTTTGGATATGACATATAGCTGCTCTATTGATCATATTTATGTGTAATAAGTATATCTTGTCATGCCCAAGCTTAGTAAAATAAACAATTGGCTTGAAAAAAAGGCATATTGGGTAATGTTTTTGTGTGGTTTTGGCTAGTGGTGTTGTTTACAGAATGAATCAGACATATAGTTTGAGTTCAGATGAGAGCACTCTCTTTAGGAAAGTGATTGTCAGGCTGCACATTTAGAAAGTAGTATGTCAGTCTCATCAGAAATCGCGAGAGGGATTTTGAACACTTGTCCTGGCGCCTAGTAGCCAAAATGTTTCAAAAATGTTTTTGTGCTGATTTGGCTACTATGAGCATTTACAGAATAAATCAGACACATGAGCCTAATTTCATCTAAAGAATATTGCCAGAATTATAGCACAAGTTGCTGTGAAAAGCCTCAAAATATTGGCGCAACTCAAAGTTCTGCAATTTTTCGGCAACATTTGGTGTTTTAACACCAGTTTCTCCCCACTACGCCAAAATGGGCAGAGCTGGAACTTGAATAGGGCACAGTGGGGGTGTGATACCACAACTTGTCAGAGACTGGTATAACATTTCTGGCGTGTTGCACATCAGTGGTCAAATATTCTTGATTCACGAATAGGCGCAGCTCTTCATGAGTCAGGAACCTCTGACTCCCCTCATCAAGACCAGTGAAAATGATTGCGAGTCTTGATGAATTAAGGCCATAGTTTGTGAGCTCAGTACATTACAGATGAGAGCACACCTTTCCCTTAGGGAGATGATTGACAGGCTGCACATATACAAAGTAGTCCATCAGTCACTCCACTGAGGAAGTAAAAAAGTCTGGCGTTATTTATCGTAACTTTTTTTTATGAATTATGATGTTATCATTGAAATTGTACCTTTTTGCACGTCTTAATTACTGTTAAAGTTTTATTTTTAATACTTACTAAATAATGTAGTAGGAAGGCCAAGGTCCTAGGATCTTCACAATAGGTTAGCTTACATGAGTCACAGGGACTATCAATCACTCACAATGGGCTAAAATAACTGACGTTCATTGCAAAGTTTCCTTTCCAGTAAATGTAGAGAAGTTTCATGTTACTGGGCAAGTGGCCAGCAGGTGCTAATCTAAGGGTGATGGAATAGAGCACCCAAGTCATTTATGAGGGATCATATTCCTTCCTGCCTAAAATGAACAAAGAAGTGTTAACAATTATTACTCGCCAGTTGGATCTACAATCTGTGGCCAACTGGGCCAACAAAGCTCTCAGGTTTCATTTAATTTATTACGTTACAATATACACTACTTGACCCGCCAATTAATTGATGGCATAACATACCATAGATATTATAGATGAAGATATTATTCTAGAAATATTTGTACCTGTTTTCCATCATATTTTTAACCTTTTTACATGCATTGCATTTCTTTAGCTTGTGTAAACAATTTATGTAGTTCGATAAGGCAGGAATCTCGTGTCCTTACATTCTGTGCATATCTACAGCACACACAAGCATGACTTTAGTAGATGTGTAAATGTAGTCTGATAGATACATAGGAGAATGGCTGTGTCTATGTGTCCTAGATGACATCAGCAAGGAAAGTTGTGATTTAATATGGCCTCCCTGGAAAACTCTTTATAGAATGGTGAAATGTAAAGAGGGCAAAATAGCTTTGTTATCCAGTTTGCTGAAAACTCACATCCTGCCTTTGAAGGTCACATCATAGAGTTATGGATCTATAAAGGCTCCAATGAGTTTGGAGTGATAATATGGCACTCATAGAGGTCTATGGAGCTGTGCTCTCCAAATTCATATATAGGTTTTGATCTCTTTTTGATAAAAAAAATCTGCTCCAAATTAAAACATTTTTAAAAACTATATTATAAAGATATATAACCCTGGGAACAGGTAAAAACATCCATAATGTGGTGCTTAATAAAAAGCAGTTAGGTCACGTCCACACATTGTCTATTTGGTGAGCTTTTTACCTCAGGATTTGTAGCCAAAACCAGCAGTGGGTGATAAATACAGAAATACAGAAGTGGTGACGTGTTTCTATTATATTTTTCCTCTGATTGTTCCACTCCTGGCTCTGGCTACAAATACTGAGGTAAAAAATTCCCTGAATACAAATGGCCATACAATGATAAAAGGAGGGGGTTATCCACAATTATAGGTGTCCTGGTTGTGGGATACAAAATTTATCAATCTGATCTTGAGAAAAATCACCAAAAATAATGTTTCCTAAAATGACATTACATATTTGCTACAATTATATCATCTAATTACCGTATATACTTGTGTATAAGCCGACCCGTGTATAAGCCGACCCTCCTACTTTTGCCCCCAAAAACCTGGAAAAATCTATTGACTCGTGTATAAGCCGAGGGTGGACCCCAGCACAGGTATACAGCCCCCAGCAGTGTGGTATACAGCAGCCCCAGAGGTATATACAGCAACCCCAGTGGTAGTATACAGCAGCAGCCCCAGTGGTAGTATACAGCAGCAGCCCCAGTGGTATATACAGCAGCAGCCCCAGTGGTATATACAGCCCCAGTGGTAGTATACACGCAGCCCCAGTAGTATATACAGCCCCAGTGGTATATACAGCCCCAGTGGTAGTATACACGCAGCCCCAGTAGTATATACAGCCCCAGTAGTATATACAGCCCCAGTGGTATATACAGCCCCAGTGGTAGTATACACGCAGCCCCAGTAGTATATACAGCCCCAGTGGTATATACAGCCCCAGAGGTAGTATACAGCAGCCCCAGTAGTATATACAGCCCCAGTGGTATATACAGCCCCAGTGGTAGTATACACGCAGCCCCAGTAGTATATACAGCCCCAGTGGTATATACAGCCCCAGTGGTAGTATACACGCAGCCCCAGTAGTATATACAGCCCCAGTGGTATATACAGCCCCAGTGGTATATACAGCCCCAGTGGTAGTATACACGCAGCCCCAGTAGTATATACAGCCCCAGAGGTAGTATACAGCAGCCCCAGTAGTATATACAGCCCCAGTGGTATATACAGCCCCAGTGGTAGTATACACGCAGCCCCAGTAGTATATACAGCCCCAGAGGTAGTATACAGCAGCCCCAGTAGTATATACAGCCCCAGTGGTATATACAGCCCCAGTGGTAGTATACACGCAGCCCCAGTAGTATATACAGCCCCAGAGGTAGTATACAGCAGCCCCAGTAGTATATACAGCCCCAGTGGTATATACAGCCCCAGTGGTAGTATACACGCAGCCCCAGTAGTATATACAGCCCCAGTGGTAGTATACAGGGCCCCAGCAGGACCCCCCTCACAGTTTGGCGCCCCCACCTCACATGATGGCCCCCCCCCGCATGCAGCGCTGCGCATATACATTACCAGGATATCAGCTGTCACCCTCCGGTGGCGGATCGCGGCTCCTGGGCTCCGGGCTCCATCTTCCTCTGTCTTCCTGCTTTGTGGCCGCCGGGCTCATCGCGATGACGTCATTGCGACACCGGCCGGTCACGTGACAAGCAGGAAGACAGAGATGAAGATGGAAGCCGGAGCCGGGAGCCGCGATCCACCACCGGAGGGTGACAGCTGATATCCTGGTAATGTATATGCGCAGCGCTGCATGCGGGGGGGCCATCATGTGAGGTGGGGGCGCCAAACTTTGAGGGGGGGCCTGTATACTGGTATGGGGGGGGCACTGTATACTGTATACATTGTATACAGTATACAGTGACTCGCGTATAAGCCGAGGGGGGGACTTTTCAGCCCAATTTTTGGGCTGAAAAACTCGGCTTATACGCGAGTATATACGGTATATCTAGAAAACTATCAGTTAACGTAGTTCAAAGTTGCATTTACACTCCAAGATAATAGTGAACGACTGTTGTTAAAAACGCTCATTTTATGATTATCTTGGCATGTAAACAGGCTTGCTTATTGGGTGAAATGATCTTCTTGCGCACTGCAAAATATTATCGTTCTCAACAGTACATCATTTTGGGTAAACAGGAGTCACACTGCTGAGAACCATGGCAGCCTATGGCGCCATCTAGTACAGATCGCTCAGTGCGCATCATTTACTTTGGTCTGCCTGTGTAAACAGGTAATTAAAAAAGTGCTAATCTGTAAAGGCTGTATCGCGCCGCTGGTCGAGTTCATGTAAACCAGGGATCTCAAACTTGAGGCCTCAAGGGCTGCTAACAGTGCATACTTTCAGAATTTCCTTAGCATTACACAGGTATTGGAATCATGACTTTATAACCTGTGCAATGCTATAGAAATCCTGAAAAGCTGCCCTGTTGGCGGGCCTCGAGGCCCGGAGTTTGAGATCCCTGGTATTAACGAACCTTAACACTAGTACATATGGAATTCTGTCATAAAAGCAGTGTGTCCAAATGTGCTGGGGGAGTCAGGGATTCCAGAACAAGGAAACAAAAAAGCATGATCCACAAAGAGCTGTGTGTTTCACAACAAACAGTTGAGTTGGATTAAGAGTGATTTACCATTCTCCCCTCTGCCCATTTGACATCCCTAAACTCTGTGCACACAACAGGAAAAATGCTGACAGATAAGAGTGAACAATTGAGCAGAGACTGCTGCTATCACTGGCTGCAAAGGACAGAAACTATTTCCACTGTCTCCTGTCTTTCTCTCTCTACTTGACTAATATTTTTGGAATGGGGAAGAGTCATGTGTAGAGGAAAGCTGAGGGATACAGGCCAAACGGCTGGCTCAGATAACATAGGATTGGATGGCAGCTTCCCTTCTCAGCACGAGCTGGAGTGGTGCCATGGTTTTGTGTGTAGCGTGTGCATGCTGAATGAAGCAGTTTGGAAACAGCTGTATGTAGCACAGCAGCTCTGTGCACTTGGAGAGCTCCTCGCTTCCCAAGCATTGCGGGGAATGGACGCACAATGTTTTGTCTGAAAGGTGAGGTTCTTTATTTCTCTTTGATTTTGCTGAGTAGAGAGGGAACATTTTGCCTTTTTTTTTTTTCCATTTTTGCTTCCAACCAGTTAAACTTTTCAGGCAGCCTGGCTACAGTAGGAGCTTCCATTGTTCTCATTGTTCACGCAATAGTCTGGATTATCTGCTCAATAGTCTCTTATTATTTAGGTATGTCCCACTAGCCTCAGTTGTGATGTCCTAGCTTTGCTCCATTGTTTGACAAAAGAACTAACAGTTTTTTGCCATTGTTGCACTTCTAGAGATTAATCGCTATAGTTGTTTGGGATGGTGACCATAATTATGTTAAGGCTTGCTCTTTATTGTACGCCATATACTTTTAGTAGTAGTTTATTCTGTAAAGCCAACACACAGAACATTGTACTTTGAAGATTTATTGAAAATCTTGAATGGTTCTTTTGTTCACGTTTTCTTCTTCATATGATTTGGGGAATGTACGTACGTATTCCGCTGGTGTATTAGATCTCAGTTGGACAATGGGAACTTTTGTTACTACTTACTATAGCATTGTTATTATTTGTAATAACTACTTTCTGATTTGTTATTAAGACATGTCAGAAGAGGGTTCATGTGAGCTTCCGGGACCTGGGAGGTTCCCACATCAGAAGGACGTGGTACATGGGAAAGCAGACCACATTCCCGTGGTTCTTAACCCACCGGGCTGTTATATTCTGAAATGTCACTGACATGTCTATACATCAGATCAGATTCTGCAGTAACAGATCATATCTTAGTGGACCTGATAATTCAATCAAATTATAGTATGCTCTAAATGGAGTTTTATAGATAATACTTGCTGGTAGCTGATGGCACACTAAACTATAGAATCTCTTTCTAGCACTGAAAGAGATGGCAATCTACTTGGTTTTATGAGATCTTAGGTTACTAACAGGGCAAGCCGCATAATTCCATTTATAGACTCCAGTTGTTCCCATTTTTCAGCATTCTTACCCATCCATGATACACGATACATTGACTGAAAAGGGACAACTGAAGTGAGATATTGGTAGCAGATGAATGGTTAAAGCTTACAGAAGAAAAGTCATGTAGAAGTGTTTATGAAAGAAAAATAAATGCTGCTGCTGCATTCTTGTTGACGGGCTCAAGCTTCTCACATATGATCTAAATGTTTACCATCTGCATGGCTTACTGTTCTCTCCTCCTAAGAGAGAAGCAGGGGAACATTGAGTGAAGCTATTTATACACATTGGTTTTACAAAAATGTGTATGAGTTTGGGATCCGCCATCTAGCCTCTCTGACAAAGTACTAAACCCGAGGGGGAAAAGCTGCCACTTCTCAGTAGAGTTAGCAATATTTATACAGGTAGGGCTTACAAGTAAGATCTCAAGTAATTCTTCTGCAAAAAGCTTTGATCCCCAAAGGACAAGTGTAGTACTGGAGAGAACAAGTGTCTATTCATATTTATTCTTAGAAGTCACAGTTATTCAGTTCAGATAAATAGGCTCGTGATATGTGGCATGAAAGAGACATTTGAAAGGGTGTTGTGTTTAAAGGGGCTATTCCCAACTGAACAAATTATCAACTATTAACAGAATAGGTGATAACATGTTGATCCCTGAAACACCACCAATGGGGACTGCCACTGATTCCAAAATAGGCTCCATGTTAGTATGGCGCAGTGGCTACACATTCTTGCCACCACGTCTACTCCCCTCAATGGCTATGGCATTAGTACTGGGTATAATCCTTTATTGCTCCTGGATAAATCTGAAGCCACAATAGCATTAATATTGAAATCTATCCTAGTATGGTGGTGATTTTTAGATGTTTGGGGTTAAATCAATAATTGGAAAAAGGAATGTGGGATATGATTGGTTACTTGTCTTACAAAACAGCTGAATAAAATAAATCCAGATGTTGGCCCCTTGGAAGCCAAGACGTTTTGTAAGTTGCTTGTCTTCATGACTAATTAAATTCTTCTACCACGAAGAGCTCATGCTCTTGCTTTGGAATCATCTTATCTGATCTGTAACTGTGAAATAACTGTTTGAAAGAAATTGTACTGTATCATAGAGTGAATATGGCTTATGGATTGATGAACAGAATAGCGGATTTTATCGAACTGATTGCTGGAAAGAAGTGGAGTAGTTCTATATAGCAAACCAAACATATTTCAATTTTCATTTTTCAAGGAAATAAAAGCAGCATTCTAACTGGAGGATATGGATTACTGTTCAATTTCTCTTTTACACCAGGTCGTTCCTCCGGACATTATGTGCCTCAGTGAAAAACAAAATATGGAACCTTTTTTCTCCATATTAACAATTTGACGCACAATTTTAATTAAAAAAAGCTTAGTAGGACGTTACCTATACCCTTTAGGGTATATTCCCATGATTTGGAGGCACTGCATCCTGGACGCAGTATCTCCTGCGAGGACGCCGGGATTCTCCATGGGTGAAAGCAGCTTTACTTTGCCCACGGTCAGCGTTTGCAATATGGTGGCTTTTCCATGCATTCACCCACCAAGATTGCTTCCGACTCCACGGCGCTAAATTGACATACTGCAGACAAGCAGCGGCACAGACAGCCACACTGCATGTCAGTCAAGGATGTGGAGAAAAGAAGCACAGTGGCCAGGGGATTTCTGTAAATCTCATCCACTTTGCTTGTACTGACAACACAGCGATCTGGATAGCAGCACAAACACACTGCGTCTATAACGCTGCAAATGCTAATTGTGGGAACAGAGTCTTACTCTCATGCTACTATTATTTTGCTTATCTTCTGGCTTAAGCAGACTAGACAGGTTTTTAGGTGTAGTCACTGATTTACAGATACATTTCAGACTTTTATGGTCCAGTAATCATTGTTACTGCTAATAACTCATCTCTTTTTTTATTTTTCATTAGGTTGATTCATTCATAGGGTTCAAAGGTGTGTATGAATCAGAGCCTGAGCTATCTGAGAGATAGGGTATGTGTCATTCATTTATCTTGCAAAAAAAGATATTCTAGGCTTCCATCATGGGTGTTTACTGGCAATCACACTGCCTAGTCTGAAAGTACAGAAGAGGATCCTAGGGCATCATCAAAATGAGCTAGTATTAAACAGCTCTCTGTAAAGTCTCCTCTCACAAAGTCCTGTTGGCTGCTTAAAAAATGCGAGGGGTTTACAAGATGCCACCATAGAAATGCATAACAACACATTCTACATTTGGGCCTGTGCTGGTATTTGATATAAATCCACCAACTGGGGCTGTATGATGACTTTGGCCACAGCGCTCTCTCACTAATGTCCCTGCTATACTGCAGAATAATGCAAGTGAATGGGTCACATTGTGATCCTCTTAAGCACCGCAACTGCGACAAGCAAGTTGCCAAAAATCGAACTGGTTCTGTGTTTTGCTACTTGTTTGTGGCTGTACTTTGTCGGTCACAATGCAACCTCTTTCACTTGTATTTTCTGTGATGTAGCAGCGACATACTGTGATACTTAACCTTGTAACTGGTGTCATGGCCAAAATCACCATGATGAGCCGCTGCTGCACTTTAGAGGCGAGTCTGCAGTTATGTGCTATGAGTGTTCTGGGCATTGAAACCCTCTTATCAACCATTGGAAGCATGATTCTCTTGGGTTGAAATATCCTGATGTCAGGTTCTCTTTAAATCTAGATCTTTTCTGGAGCTTTTAAGTACTGTATCAGATGCTTTTACCACTGTATATAATATATTAAGAAATCAATTAGGACTTAAAATTAGACTTTAAACTAAAATTGGTCTTATCTCTTTATACCCCAAGACATAATAATACATAATAGTGATGGTGAGTAACACAGCGGTCACCCCGTTCTAACAAATGAAATTGAAGAAAAGTCTGATTCCATTTACCTATTTCACCTCCTGTTAAGTAACAGGGTGCTCCCTCTGTAAACCCATCAGCCACCACAGGTTGCTAAAGGCTTATGCTGACAGTTATAATATACTAGTCATTACATACACTATTCATCACAATGAATTAAAATATCATCAACAAGTTAATTTATTTCAGTAATTCAATACATAAAGTGAAACACATATATTATATAGTTATTACAAACAGTTATCTATTTCAAGTGTTTATTTATGTTAATGTTGATGATTATGGCTTACAGCCAATGAAAACCCAAAGGTCATTATCCCATAAAATGCTTTTATTATTATTATTATTATTATATATTATTATATAGCACCTTTAATTCCATGGTGACATGAGAAGGGATTACATACAAAATTATAGATATGGTTTACAGTAAACAAATTAACAATGACAGACTAGTACAGAGGGGAGAGGACCCTGCCCTTGCAGGCTTACATTCTACAGGGCAATGGGAAGGAAAAAGTAGGTCAGGGGTTGCAGCAGATCTGGTAAAAAATCTTTTTTATTTTAATTTGCTTTAAAGGGTCTTCTTTTAAAGACAGAAAAGTAAAAGTCTAAATATGAGTTTCTCTGACTGAAGAGGTTAATGTCCTTTCCTTACTTTGTCTTGTGGTTGCTGCTGAGTCATTAAACTTGTCTGGGTAGTTCTAGTGGAGGAAGCCTGCCAACAAATGTTCAATTGTTAGAACTCCAGAGGTGGAGACCGGTGGACTCAGGACAGAACCTTGATCTCAGTCACTTTATTTTATAGTAAACAAGTGGTATCTTTCTTTACCGATTATATTTTATGATCCTCTTCTTTATCTATATGCACATAATAATAATATTGTGAACCTATAAGCCATGTACCTGCACATATAGGGTTCCATGAACACAGAACTATTAATCAGGCCTCTGGTAGATGTCTGTCTGCTCTTTCAGTCTCATGGTGGGGTTACACGTAGCGATATCGTCCCGATATCGCATACAACGCCGCTGGAGCGCGCATTTTGGGAGCACTTTTTCCGATATCGCATCGCCGGTTTGCACGCTGCGATATCGGGAAACAGCGTCCCTCCGATGTGTACGCCCACCAACCCAGTAACGACCATTTAACATGGGAGTTAATGGGTGAGGTGCGAGTACGCATCGGAGTTGGGCTGTCACAACCAGCGATCTGCTACAACGGCCTTGCGATATCGGGAAGTTGAATAGCTCTGCTATTCAACTCCGATATCGTTTTGGCATCGTTCCAGGATCGCGTTGTATGCTAAAACAGTACAACGCGCACACGATATCGGGTCCAACTCGCGACCCACGTGACTTTTTGTCGGAGTTGGGTCGGAGTTGGACGCCGATATCGCGGCGTGTAAACCCACCATCACTCATATTACTCCATTCCTCAGCCGCCATGATCTACTTGATCCACATTTATAAACACTATATTGTAACTATATTACCAGCAGGGCATGTCTACATAGAACCTCTGTAAATTCAGACAAATAAAATATATATTACTTTTTCATAATCAGCAATGCATTTGACAAAGTATCTTATACCATCGTTATTGAAAAAAATGACCAAGTGTCCAATTGACAAGGCAACTGCTAGGTGGATTCATAACTGGCTTGATGATTGGACCCAAAGAGTGGTCATAAATGGCTGCACATCCAGTGGGAAGAATGTCTCAAGTGTGGTACCACAGGGCTCTCTCCTGGGCCCTGTTTTGTTCAACATCTTTATCAATGATTTAGATGAAGGAATTGATTGTAAACTGATTACATTTGCTGATGATACAAAGCTAGGAGGGATAGCTAATACTAGAAAAGAGAGAGAGGATTCAAAGACATTCTAAACAAAGTGTAACAGTCGGCAGCAACTAACAGAATTGTTTTTAACAGGGAGAAATGTAAAGTTCTACATCTGAGTAAGAAAAATGAAAAAAGCATATACAGAATGGGAGGAATAGGGCTGAGCAACGGCACATGTGGAAAAGACATGGGTATACTTATAGATCACAGACTGAACATGAGTCAACAGTAGGATGCAGCAGCAAAAAAGGCAAACACAATACTGGGATGTATTAACAGAAGCATACAGTCTAGATCACGGGAAGTAATTATCGCACAATACTCCTCATTGGTCAGACCTCATCTAGAATACTGTGTCTAGTTCTGGGCAGTACATTTTAAAAAAGGCCTCAACAAACTAAAGCAAGTTCAGAGAAGAGCAACCAAAATGGTGACCAGTCTGAAAACCATGTCCTATGAGGAATAGTTATAGAATTTGGGATTGTTTAGTTTGCAAAAAAGAAGTCTGAAAGGAGACTTAATAGCTGTCTACAAATATCTCAAGGGCTGTCACACTGTAGAGGGATCCGTTTTATTCTTATTTGCACTAGAAACAATGAGAAGAAACTGGATGGGAGAAGACACTGTTTTGATATTAGAAAAAACTTTTTAACAGTGAAGTTGATCAATGAGTGGCACAGGCTGCCATGAGAGATGGTGAGTTCCCCTTCAATGCAAGTCTTCAAACAGAGGCTGAACAGGTATGTGTCCGAGATGATTTAGTGAATCCTGCATTGAGCAGGGGGTTGGAGTAGATGACCCAGCAGGTCCCTTCCAATTACACCAATCTATGTTTCTAAGTATATACCTTATTGGAGCAAGCTGAGTAAATCTACCTAGTGTTCTAAGACGTTGTTAAGATGTAAAGAGACTGTACACAGCTATGCATTGCATTTTCCTCTTTCTGCCCATTCTGCAAATTTCATCTTCTCTGTCTCTTGTGAAGGAAACATGAGTGTTTTAGGAACGCTTGATGGCAAAGTGCGCTTCAATAAAATGCTGCATCCTAGCAACAAAGAGAAAGATGAGAGAGAATGAGTATTACCATTTATTAATTTACAAAAGTCTCTTAGAATTTTAGGATATGGTGCCTCATTCTGACCCTCCATAGACTTACACTATAAAAGCTATTTCCGGGCCACAATGAGTTCAGGGTGACCTTGAGTGTCTGCACAGGGGGTGACGTCACTGAAAAGAGGAGCATGGCGCTGGACACCGAAGAATGAAGTGGTAGGGGAGTATATTAAAATACTCACTTTACATTGCATGCACGTATATACATACTTAGTTAAATATTATACATGGGAGTGTTTTTACATTTTTTTTTTATAGATCCTCTATACTTATTTTTTAAAAAAAATCCAAACTAATACTATCATTAACTAATGCCTCTGACATATTGCAAAGGTGATAGACCACATGGACGCTATAGGACCCGAAATCAGCAGTACCCCCAACCACAGGACCCCCTGCCCACAGAACCCCCCTCTCGTTATTGTGCATTCAACTGTTTCAGCTTTACAAATACAGTTGAAAGCAGTAATGAAGGAGGGAGCGCTCTGCTCTACTCCCTCCTCCATCATTCTGCTCTGTCTGTGCTCTGACATCTCAGTACATTGAGTGTCATGACTTCACTACTGTGCGCCTGCTGTGCTGAAATGTGCAGAGCTTCAGGACACTTGCACCGAGACCGAAGCAGTGGGTGACCCAGGAGAGGTGAATATTTATTTTTGAATCATTGAGTACATGGTGGCCAAAGGACTTTGGGGAGTGTATTAAATAAAATTGAGGACTATGAGGGCTACCTTATAATTCATGGAGGACTATGTGGGTGCATTATAATACATGGAGGACTATAGGGGGTGCATTATACTACATGGAGGACTTGGAGGATTGTGAGGTGCATTATAATATATCGAGGACGCATTATACTATATGGATGACTATGGGCTGTGCATTGTATATGGTGGTGCATTTTAATATAAGGATGACTCTGCAGCGAGTACATTATAATATATGGAGGACTATGGGATTCATTATAATATATGGAGGACTATAGGGGGCTACCTTATAGCACATGAAGGATTATGCGGTGCATTATAATATATGGAGGACCATGGGGGATGCATTATAATATATGGATGACTATGCGGTCCATTATAATATATAGAGGACTCTGGGGGTGCAATATACTATATGTAGGACTATGGGGATGTATTAGAATATATGGAGGACTATGAAGTGCCCATTATACTATATGGAGGATTTTGGGGAGAGTTATACTATATGGAAGGCAATATGGGGCCCATTATACTAAATTGAGGACTATGGGCAGTGCACTATATAAATGGAGGAAAAAGGGGGTGTGCATTATACTGTATGGAGGACTATGTGGGGCCCATTAAACTATATGGAAGGCGATGTGGGACCAAAATTAATATTTGAAGGTCTTTGTGGAGGCCAATATAATATTTGGAGGGCTATGACAGAGCCTTTATACATAATAGAGTTGTATTTGAGGACCAATATACTGTATGTAAGCAATTATACAGGTTTATGCGGAGTCCATCATACTGTGCAGAGGGTTGTGTTGGGGCCATTATACTATTTGGAGGGATAATAAAGGCCATTATACTTTATAAAGGCTCATAATGCTGCATGGTAGGCTTTGTGGGGGTCACAGATGGGGGTGATTCTCTGTTGAGGTCATCATTCATTGCCGGGGTAGTTGAAAGGGGTACAGTAGGGTCATTATACTGGAACTGGGGAGGAATTCACTGTGGGGGCATCTCACAGTATTTGTGGGGCACTTTTGTTGGCATCATACTTTTTGGCTGCAATGAAAGAGGCATCTAGGGGCTCAATAGTAGGAATATTACTTTGTAACGGCTGCTCCGTTGTGAGATATAATATTATTATTCATCTGAGTCACATAAGAACCTTTTTTTTTATTTTTTTGGGGGGGATAGAAATTCTGTTATGTGTCCCATTATTTCTATGTACTCTGCTGTCTACTACACTGTGTTCATCTAGCTATAGCAGGGTTAATCCAGTGTAGTCTTTTCCGCTAGCATGATGGGAGCACTCAAGCCCTCTCTCCTCTTTCTGTACTTTTTGTACAGGTACTGTGTCGACAAATCTCTCATATCTGGATATTTGCCTGGTTAGAGCCACAACTAGATATGTAAACCCAGCTTTATCTGGAAAACTCTAAAAATGTGCATGTCAGATATTCAAGTCACTTTAAATCCTGTTTTCATCTCAGAGAGGGGGAGCTCTCTGCAAGCAAATCATCTCTGTGCACAGTGTCATGAGTGAATGGGGAGATCTCATGTCAATGGCACTCTGCGGTATGAAGTGATTGACACATGGAAGTAGATAACAGTCTACTAGACCAAGTGTCCTTGTCTACTTGTCTGGCAGTTAAAGTGTTCTGTTCTCAAAGTATCCTATATCTTATATGCATCTGCTCATGACCCCTGTACAAACACAATATCTGACAGATTCTTCACCAATGATTCGGTACCTTTTTCAGAACCAGAACAATCAATTGACAATATAAAATCAATAAATGTGCACACAAGCAAGAAATCTGGATATGTGTAAAAATAACAATTCATCTTTTTCCTCCAGTTTTTATTGAAGGTTCTGCGCTGATTGTGGTCCAAATCACTGGTTACAGTGCTGACGTGCACTGTCGTGATATATCACTTCTGAGAGTTCTGATTGGCTGCTACAGTCACATGCTTGAACAAACCATCTTGACTGCAGCACTGTACACAAAGAGTTAAACCTTCCAAAAATGTAGTTCTGTAGTAGAGATTATGAAGGATGGCGGTTATTTAAACCGAAACGTGATACAGTTGTGAATTATTTTGCAATAGGTTGTGAAGAAAGCAAGTCTCCTTAGTAACCAGATAGATGATTCTAATTATTGCGAACATATGGTAATTACCTTTATGCAAGAGGATTGCATGTGTAAGCCAATTACCATGTATAATGACAAGCTAGCAAAGCACTTTACACAGGTTTTATTGTTTTATGATTGTACAGGTTACAGAGAAGAAAGGCTTGTTCATAGAATATCCAGGGAGACTTGGGTCTAGTAATCTGGCGGCTGCACGTGGCTTGAATCCTTTTTACAAATACTTGAACATAGTAAACATGTAAAATAGAACAATAGAATACTTCAATATAGGGTATATAGACGATACTTATAACTCTGAGGTACATAGTGCACATTTTATGTGTGAGCCCATCTGCCATTGACAAGACAACCTGCTTAGATTGGAACCTATACTAACAAGCTTACAATTCCAGGGTTTAGGCCTACAAAATTAAAGGGCAATTAGGATCTAATTAAATAACAGCCTTGGGCAGATGGGAGACGTTCTCAGCCAATATGGAGGCGGACACCCAAAGTGTACATCACAATAAACAGCACTGACCAGCACATCCTCATAAAATTCAATATAAGTATAAGGACAGGTTGTTATAGCATACAAGCAAACAGCTTGAAAAAAGTTTGATTGAGTGGAGCTGAAGTATTGCATGCTCGTCTGCTGTATTTCAATAGCATAGGTGTTTTTTCTGGAGTCTTCCAGCCTTTGGTTGTATTCACAGAGCTCTGCTTCTTTCTTTCTTCTGCTAGCTTTATAGCTTGATATGAGATATGTGTGCAGGATGATAGATAGATAGATAGATAGATAGATAGATAGATAGATAGATAGATAGATAACTAGAAAGAAATGCTCTGCAGCACTCGGTTACTACCAAAGATGTACATGTGCTAACAAGCTATATATATATGAGAAAAAAGTTAAAAACTTACGTTTTTTCAAAAAACTCAAAATCATATCTTTTTATTCTGAAGTTCTTGGTACATACATTGGCCAATGTCTGTTTGCTCGTCGACTGCGACAAAGTGACTTCAGGTCCGACGAGTCCTACTCTGATATCCCTATCCTCCTTGTCCACCCCCCACCTCTCAGTGGGCAGACCCCATCTCAACCCTAGATCACCTGCAGTCAACAAGGGTGCAATTGCAGCATGGAGCCAGCAACTCCATAAAATACAAAGCAGAAAAAAAACTGCATAGCACTCACAGACTAATGTGAACCGGTGCCAAGAACTTCAGAATAAAAAGATATGATTTTGAGTTTTTTGAAAAAACGTAAGTTTTTAACTTTTTTTTCATATATATATAGCTTGTTAGCACATGTACATCTTTGGTAGTAACCGAGTGCTGCAGAGCATTTCTTTCTACTTGTTTGATTCAGCAGCCCTGCTGGCACCGGTTCACATTAGTCTGTGAGTGCTATGCAGTTTTTTTTCTGCTTTAGATAGATAGATAGATAGAGCAAAAAAGAGGGCAGTGCTCCAAAAATAAACAAGAAACAAGTGGACCTTAATAACCCATATGGTGTGGCGACGTTTTGGTTGGTCAAGCTTGAAAAAGGTTGTTCCCAACCAAAACGTCACCACACCATATGGGTTATTAAAGTGTACCTATATTTTGCATGTATTGCAGTGCTGGTTTCTTTTTTGCTTTATTTATTCTACTATTGGATATTGGCCTATTGGGGGGCCTGGCAATGGTTTTGTTATTTCTGTGTTGTGATTTTTTATTCTGAATACATAGAGATCACAGTTAGCACAGAGCCCCTGTGTGAGCATAGTACATAGGCCCCTAGCTTTTCAATAACTCATCATACACCTTGCATGTAATAATACAACTGATAATAATCTGATGACATCTTGATAAATTATATTAGAAGCTCAGATTTATAGTCTTGTTATACCCCATCAGAAGAATAAGTGTGTTGGTGGAATGAGATCTGGAATCTAGACAGCGTCCAGTGGCTTTAGCCATAGGACCACCATTCTGACTGCATCTCCCTTGGGCACATTTAAAGGTATATCAGAAGCCAGAAGACAACAGAACTGGAGCTCCAATTCTCCATTACATGATCAGGTTCTCTATTCAGAAAGGGAAAACCTTTACCTGAGGATTTTTATTGAATTGATTTATTGGGTCATCATTATTGTGATATGTTTTATTATTTTGTCTTATGGCTAAGTGTTCAATAGATTTCAGAGTGAAAAGTAACCAACAAAGACATGGAATCACACTTATCTTGGATATATATGTATAGGTAATCTCTAGTAATGCCATCTGTGGTCATGGCCTGGCTAATAAGCATTATGAACACATCAACGTAATCTAAGATTAGGCTTAACAAATGCATGAGAATTGTCCGGGATGACAAGTGTATCTTCTGAAGAATTAAACGTTTTCACAAACCTCTAGCTTCTTAGTCATTCAAGTGATCTCTAGGGTTCAGTATACAAGATCTATATTTTTTTGGCTAAAAACTATACTCCTATACTCTTTTTATGAGGGTTTATGATTTGTAAATGAAGTCAATCGTCCTTATCATTTGACACGTTCTGGATATTTCGATACAATCTTGAGCAAAGCAGAAGGGAATGTGGAAACTGTTGGAGAACACAATTTCTTCCTGGAACCTATGATCTCTGAAGCTGATCAACTCCTTTTGTCCATGGATTTGTGAGTATAAAAAAGGACAGCGGCCACTCCTGCTCCAAGCCTCCCACTGGGAATACTAGGCCTTCCTCAGCACAGGGAACATTTCAGAATGATTGCATACGTTCATTGCCTGCCTGCAGACCCGGTGGTGGGCTGCCTACACAGAGTTAGGTGGAAAGACTATTACGATGAGGAAGAAGAGGAACTCCTTCCTTTTCACACTTTCAAAATGGGAAATTCTGCCACCAAGAAGCATAGAAGAAAAAAGTTGCAAAGGGAAGATGAAAACGAGTTCTGGCCAAGTAAGATCTTAATGTAATGCATTCTTGGTATGCTCTGTGATATCTAATGGACACATGACATGCACATACAGCATGAAATTGTAATGTTACATAACATCATATTAAAGAACTCTTTGTTCTTTATCATAAGTCATTAGATAGAGGCAAGACAAGTTGGAGGGGTATAGAAACTTAAAGGGGGCTGTTTTGTAAGTCCTTTGCTTTTAGAAATATTGTATAGATAGATAGATAGATAGATAGAATATGCTCGATACTATAAATAGATAATGTAGATAAATACTGTACATGGATAATGTAGATAGATAAATAGATTGATAGATATAGATATGCTAGAAATATGGATTGATAGATCATTGGATAATGTAGTAAAATAATGTAGGTAAACCAATTTCAGATTAACGCGGTGTAATCTACAGATTTTAGAATAATGCAATATTCTGAGCGGACGGGGACACAAGGTAACTCCCTGGCCCTGGAGGACCACAATATGTGTTCACAGCTGAGATGAGGAGGAGGGGTAGATGAATGTGCTCAGCTGGCTGTAAGGTGCTCTCTTTATGTGCCCTGCTCTCTAATTTACATCCTGCTGCTCCACAGTTGATGCTCAGGAAACCATGAGAGGAGCTTTTTTGTAGGATAAAAATCTTCGCTACAATAACCTGCGGGGATAGTGACAACAGACTCAGAAGTAATGGAGAAAGAGTGGAAAAGAGCTGATGACTGTTTTGACAATTCCTCTCTCCTAGTCCACATTCAATGAAAGAAACCTTCCACCAACACGTCTTGGTGAACCATGTTTCCTCCTACAAGCACCTCCCTAGTAATCTGTTGCCCTTATTCCACTGATTAAGTCTTGTAGTAATGATCAGCACTTTTTCTTTTGAGCCATACTTACGTTTTCTCCATATGAATAGCGAGGTGAGCTTTTTGCAGTAATGTACTGTGTTTGGAGTGCAAAAGCTCCTCACATGGCTCCATCACAAGATTTACAAGCCCTATTCGTTATACCCATCTACATGTGTCCACTAGAATAAAGGTTTGGACACAACTACTCAAAAGTTAATATATAAGTCAATGAATGACTATTCTTAGGACAGATTTTGCTATGATTGATGGAAACGATGATAACACACAATATTTTTAGGCAGGTCTGGTAATGTTCCTGACTGATGGAATAGATTCTCTCAATGACAATGTCTCCATACATCACTGATGATTGCTCCGATTTGTGGCCAGTTTCCACTACTATCTAATGTAACCCATTCTTTCTTTATTTCCTATTTTTTTTTTTTTTTTTACAAATTATTAACTTCATTTACAGGCAAAATGTTAATCATTGTAATTATAAGACCAACTCATTAAAATGACTGTCCTTGTGAGTTCGTTACATCCAATTTCAATGCTTTGGTCTGTCTTTCATCTTTCCAGCTGCTTCCCATGCTTATTTGCCCTTGGAGACCCGACTGCTGGATGTTGAGTCCATTGACAGATTTATTGGTATGAGGGACTGTCTGTAGAATCATACAAATATATACATTGTATTCGGAATATTTCTTAAGACTATACCTTTTAATTTATAAACTCTCAATTTGGTCCAATCCTTAATAGCCCTAGAAATGAGTGCGAACTATTTTATTTCATATAACAGATTGTGACAAATGGGGGTTATATTACTGTAAGAATATACAGAATTGATCTTTGCTGAAGCTCATTGTATTGAGTTACCCCATCCCACCATACAATATAAAGAATACATTCTACTTATTTGAAATCTGTATTTGACATAAAGTGTACACCATCATAAAAATTCACATATATTATCAGAGATGACGATTTGCTGACAGACCACTGACAGTTCATTGATCCACTAAGAATATAAGGCTGCTTCCCATCCCCCACTCAGCCAGGTTAGTTTTCATTGTTGCATGTGTAAGTTAGTTTCATTCATTGTGCCAGAGATCTAATTTGCATAATTTTCTCATAGAACATGTCTAGTATTGGTATGTTTACATCTAAAGACTGGTGGCAATAAATGACTGCCGAACAGCAATATTACACTATCATTTTTACTAAATTCTGATGGCAGTCAGTGCTTTTAGGAGGAGCAAGAGGCCGACACAGACATTCTTCTGCAAGTTCTCCTGCAACCACAGATAGTCCCCTTTCACATCAGCAGTTTTGCTGATTTGCGGCAGATCCGGTAGATTTACCACATCTGCCGCATAATGGCTGCACTTGCGGCACACTTGCGGCAAGACCAATTCATTCTCAATGGGACTTGTGGCAGGTCAAAAAACCCAACTGCCGCAAGTGCCGGATCGTGGCAAAAAACGCATTTGCTGCACCTGCCACAAGTCCCATAGACAATGAATGGGGCTTGCTGCAAGTATGCCGCAAGGTCAACCGTTACATGGCAGATGCAGCTGATGTGGTAAATCTGCCAGATCTGCCGCAAATCGGCAAAAACGCTGATGTGAAAGGGGCCTTACAGTTCTCCATAGAATTTTATGAGCTTCAACTGTCATCTAATATCCCAGAAATGGGAAATGGGAAAAGCTGTATTCACTGAAGACAGATTCTATCCATAACAAGGAGGAGAAAGAAGCGGACATCTCTAATCTCAAGATATATTCCAAATGTTCTTATTTTGATGTGTACTTTTGATTTATGAATATGACTTTTACTCTTTTTAGTGTTTTGCCAAACTTAGTCCACATTTTCCCAGATTGTGATAGTAATGAAGTGACTTACAGACAGTATGCACCTGTATAGTTTAAATTGAAAGGCTCAATTTTCTCAAATGACAGTATTACCCAACAGAAACTGGCTCGACCAGTGTAGTTACTTTACCTTCATTTTCAGGACAAAGCGGTAGAGCTTCCAGGCTTTTCTCAACAAGCCCTTTATTTTATTGTATGGCTATACACTATTTCAATATTCGCTCCGTTTTTGTTGATTGTATGAAGCCAAACATTAAGCTCGATACCAGTCAATGGGCATATTGTTTTCCCTAGACACATGTAATAGAAACTTGTTTAATCAGAAGTAGTACAACCATGTTTCACTAATTCAATAGACCTGACTATAGAAAAACTGCAAAAAAACAGTCATTCAGTACTTTATTACTATTTACATATCTTTAATGCATGTGAAAAAAAAAACTGAAGAAAGATAATAATTTAACATTTTTCACATTTGTCTATGTTGTTTATCTTTTACTATGTCCCCATTAGAATACACTGCCTTACCACTAGAATACACTGCCTTAAAAAAAGCATTCATATCCCTTGAACATTTCCACGTACAGTATTTTTACATTTCATTAGAAGAAAAAGGTTTGGTACCGTGTTAGCCAGTTGGGAAAATGTTGATTGCTCTCAGTTTTTTTTTTAAACAATAATTTTTATTGATTTTAACATAGATATACAGAAAAAAGGCAGTAAGGTGTTCAAGGTAATACAACATTTCACAATGTAGAACAAAGGATGGGTTAGGAGGTAGGAGCAAAATTGGAAGGAAGGGGGTCAGATGGGGAAAAGGTGGGGGGATCCATTGCAAATATAAAAACATACATATGAGTAAGAGGGGATTCCAGCGTAACCTCATATTGAAAATAGCTGAGAGTGATAAAAATGAAAAGGATGGGCGGCAAGGTCCCACAGCTCCATCTCACAATTGCTTAGCGTAGGAGGAGGAAGACCACAGATCCCATCCATTCAAAATTCTATTCTTAGCATTGAAGTCGTGTACTAAGATAATCTCATGTTGCATATGAAGATTAAGTTGCGAGATCACCTCTTCCTTCGTAGGGGAGGATGATTTCTTCCAATGCCTTGCAACACATGTTCTGGCCGCTATTAAAATATTAGTCAAGATGGGTCTGATTAAGGAGGGAGTTTCATCTAGGCCTATTCCCAAGAGGGCCATTGGAGCATCCAACACTAGGGGAATGCCGGTAATTTCTATTATTAAGGATTCAACTTGTTTCCAGAATACCTGTATCAGGGGGCAAAACCACCACATATGTTCCATAGTACCGATATGCTGGCAACTTTTCCAGCACATATTAGAGAGAGCTGGATTAAATTTGTGTAGACGAAGGGGTGTTAAATACCAGTTCAACTGGAGTTTTTTAGCCTGTTCCAGATGGTTAAGGCAAGAAGAGTACCTGGAAGCGTGGGAGAACGCGGTGTGCCAAGATTCGGCAGTAGCCGTAAAGGAGAGCCGACGCTCCCAAGCCTCCATATACGGAAGCTTTCCCCCACCCAAAGGGACCACCAAGGCCCGATATATAATAGAGACGCCCCTTTGGGCTGAGGAAGCTTTAAAGTACCGTTGAAGAGATTCCTCTCCAGGTGGAATAGCCCGGGGGGGCAGACCGACTGTATGTAGTAAATGGCGGACCTGAAGGTATTGATAAAATACCTGATTAGGAAGTGCAAACACTCGCACAAGATCGGAGAATGACTGAACCCCATCCCCATCCAGAATGTCTCTTAGGAAACAGACACCCCTAGATTTCCATCGGGCTAGAGAGATGTCAGGGATCAGGGATTCTACTGCTTCGAGGGAGATATGGTGAAACAAAAAGGAGAGATGGGATTTACCCACGGAGTGCCACAGTCTCAAGAGAGCACCCATAGTGCGTAAGGGAGTATTGTTATCTAATCTTTGTAGGAGGCCGGCCTCCAATTGAAGTCTCAGAGATCCAGTCAAAGCATAATGAGATTCCATTTGCAGCCAACGTTGAGAAATGATTTCTCCTGACCACCAGAGATTGGCTGGTTCTAAAAGAGCAGCCCTATGATAGGATAAGACGTCAGGGACACCCAACCCTCCCTGTTTGTAGGGGAGAATCATAATTTTATGAGGCACTCTGTGTGGTTTACCATTCCAAATGAAAGAATTAAGCATGGCCTGTAATTTGGATATACACTTACGAGGAAATGTCATAGGAAGACACCTAAATAGGTATATTAATTTGGGGAGGAAAAGCATTTTGATTAAATTTATTCTGGCAACCCAGGAGAGGCACAGAGGAGAGAGTCTATTGAGTTCAATTCTAATATCATTGGCAATCAGATCATAGTTTCGTTTGACTATGTTATGGAGTTGGGTAATATAAATTCCCAGGTACGTGAAACCTTCCGGTGCCCAAGCAAAGGTGAAAAGTTGTTGTATAACCTGTTGTGTCGACTGTGAAATATTTACTGGATAAAGGGTAGATTTATGTGAATTGAGGCGATAATAGGAGGCTGCAGAAAAATCATTAAGAATT
This sequence comes from Allobates femoralis, assembly GCA_033576535.1. Taxonomy (NCBI): domain Eukaryota; kingdom Metazoa; phylum Chordata; class Amphibia; order Anura; family Aromobatidae; genus Allobates; species Allobates femoralis. The sequence continues at coordinate 382,437,122 of JARQOC010000001.1, forward strand.
TCCATGATTTTTTGTAGTGAGGGGATAACGTTGACGCATGTTAGTATAACATCGTCAGCGTATAAGCCGACTTTGTGTTCTACACCCCCCACTACAACACCCCGCACCTGTGGTTCCATCCTGATACGCGCTGCCAAGGGCTCCATCACCAATGCAAATATCAGGGGGGAGAGAGGACATCCCTGGCGGGTGCCGTTTGAAATATCAAAGGAGTCCGAAAGAAAACCAGAGGCTCGGACGGAAGCATTAGGATGTGTATACAATGCCATAATGGCAGACATGGCAGAACCGACAATGCCAAATTTTTGTAGAACTGCTTCAACGTACCCCCAGTGCACCCTGTCAAACGCCTTTTCCGCATCAAGAGACAGGAGAACACCGGGGGTACCGGCCCGTTCCATGATATCTAAAATGTTGATAAGGCGTCTGGTTCCGTCACGAGCCTGTCGGCCTGGCACAAATCCAACCTGGTCTGGGTCAACAAGAGACGGAAGGATGTCCATCAATCTCGTTGCCCACACCTTTGCATATAATTTGATATCGCAATTGAGCAGCGCTATCGGGCGGAAGTTACCAGGTGATGTAGGAGGTTTCCCAGGTTTGGGTAGTGTGGATATGATCGCCTCTAGACCCTCCCGTCGGATGACCCCCCTGGTGCGCCAGAACTCAAAAAGTCGGAGTAGATAAGGAGACAGGACAGGGATAAAGGTCTTATAGTATAGGACAGGGAAACCATCAGGGCCAGGGGCTGTGTGTGTTGCTGAGGATTGAAGTGCACGGTTTATCTCTAATTCCGTGAGCGGTGCATTCAAGATACCCAGTTGGGAGGAAGTTAATTTGGGTAGGGTTACCCTGTCCAGAAAATCAGATATTATCTCCGCTGTAGGCTGAGGGATGTCAGAGGAGCGTTGTAAATTATATAAGGAGTCATAGTACAGACGGAACTCATCCGCAATCTGCAAAGGATGTCGGATCTGTGTACCCGCAGCAGAGACAACATAAGGAATCCTGAACTGTGCCATTCTTTTCCTGGTTCTACGAGCCAAAAGAGAGCCTGCCCTATCTCCCATGCCATAATATTTAGCCTTTAATTTTTTCAAATTATTCTCAGCTTTCTGGAGCAGTAAAGTCCTAAGATGGTGTCTAGTGTCAGTTAGGGACTGTAATAGAGTAGGAGTGGGGGTGGATTTATGTTGTGTTTCCAGAGACTGGAGTGATTTTAGGGTGTCCGTCAGGTCCGCCATATACCGTCTTTTATGTAAGGCCGCCAATTTAATGAAGATTCCTCTGAGAACTGCTTTATGTGATAACCATAAACCTTCGTCCTGACTTCACCATTGTCGTTATGGTTGAAAAATTCTCTCAGATGTTCAGAGATCTCCTCAACTATTTCAGTGTTAGTCAGTAAATATGTGTTAAGTTTCCATGTGTAAGGTGGCCGTACAGCGGAGGGATCGTCTATTTGTAAAGTGGTGGGGGCATGGTCTGACCATGTTATGTTACCGATCCCTGCTTGTTTACATTGGTGTAAGAGAGATCCATCTACCAGTATTAAATCAATACGACTATATGTTTGGTATCTTGCTGAAAAGAACGTGTAGTCACGCTCCTCACCGTGATGGTACCGCCATACATCATGTAAACCATGTTCCAGCATTAATGCGTTCATTTCCCCACGGGACTGAGGCGGACCTGAGCAATCTAGACGTTTCAACATAGGCATATTGAAATCGCCTCCCACAAGTCTGTGTCCTCGAGTGTGTAAAGAGATCTCGTCCAGGAGAGACCTAAAGAATTTCATTTGACCTACATTAGGAGCATATACCGCCACCAATGTGTAAGTGACATTGTTTAATTTGCAAATTAAGATAAGAAATCGGCCCTCTGAATCCGAAACAATATGTTCTAGCTGGAAGAGACCGTACTTCTTACCAAGATACCTACGCCCGCCTTTTTTTTAGGACTATTGGCATAAAATTGGTGCGGGTAGATATGAGATCGCATTCTATCATTATCTTTAGCTAACAAGTGCGTCTCCTGGACGAAGACCACATCACTCTTAGATTTATGCAAATGTTTCAAGACAATTGATCTCTTGGATGGCGAATTCAATCCATTTACATTAATCGACATTATGGATATACTCATGATAAGGTATTAGAGGACAGCGTTATAGACATAGTTACTAACTGGAATTTCCTGTTGATGAAGGGGGGGAGGAGGAGGTGTATAGGAGGGTGGGGAGGGGAAACGAGTAGACAGGGTTTGGGATTAACAACAATCTTAACATTTCAGCACCATATGTAATCTGGAGCAAACAAAAGGCGAGAACATAGTGAAATAGAATAGGAACAATCATGGGGAAGCCCCAATATTCTCCAAAGAAAAAACAGTGAGCGACAAAAATACGCTCTTGGGGGTTTAATTCAGGGTCAAAAAACACCCCTGAGGTAAAAGCTCTAACCAGAGCAACCAGTTCGTTATCTCCTAAAATGCAAAAAATGACAAAGGAGTAACGAGTCCCGGTATCGTTAAGACCAGGAGCAAAAAACAACAGCAAAGTCCCACAGAATAAACAAATGTCTCAGACCGTGGACCACTCAGGATCCACACGTTTCTTGGGAGTGGCAGGAGGATGGGTCTCACCAACAGATCCACTGGAGACATGTATGCCCCATTGGGCGAGGAGTTTAGCTGCATGTCCCGGAGAAATGCAAACGTGTGTGGTGCCACCTCTGCGTATTATAAGCTTGGTTGGGAAGCCCCAGATATATTGTATGTCCTGAGCACGTAGTGCGGAAGTGTATGGGTGAAATGCACGACGGAGGGCCAAGGTGCCCGGTGACAAATCTGAGAAGACAGCCAGGGCAGAGAACTGGTCAGGCAGGGCAGGTTTACTGCGGAGGCAGTATAGAAAGTCTTCCTTTAATTCATAAAAATGAATTCTGGCGATCACGTCCCTGGGTAGATTAGGGCCTATATGAGAGGGCTTAGGCACCCTATGTATCCGGTCAATGATGATGTCTTTCTTTTCCACTTCAGGCATGGCGGCCATTATAAAGTCCTGTAGCATGGAGCGGAGGTCTTTGGGCTGCACAGCTTCTGGGATGCCCCTGACACGGATATTATTGCGCCTAGAGCGATCCTCGAGGTCTAGCTGTTTCGCTTGCACCTTGATCATTTTATCTTTCAGCTCTTCATGTGCGTCCAGTAGGTCATTATGTGACTGCACTATCTCGGCCATTTTCCTTTCCAGCTTATCAGTACGACCCCCAATATCTGCCACCTCTCTTTTGAGGTCAGCAACCATCTCCTTCATGGAATTCTGGAGTGACACGTTTAGAGAGGACAGCATCTCCCTCATGCTGCCGTGGGTTACTGGGGCGTCCTCCCTCCCGCCGCCATTAGAGCCCGAGGATACTATTGAGCTCCTTCTGGAGGAGGCGCGGGTGGAGCGTGGCGAGGTCGGCGCCATCTTTGTTTCACTGCTGGCGGGTCTGGCGGCCGCAAAAAAGTCCGTAACTTGCTGCGGGGTGGCGCGCTTCCCGCTTTTTGCTTTCCTCATGCACTCACCGGGTGTTCAGAGTGATGGAGAGCGAGTTGTGGCCAGATAGTTGGGGTCTGAGGGTTGTGTGAGCCGCTTCAAGTTCCGTGGGACGAGGAGCTCCCGGTCTATGCGGCCATCTTCCTGCTGCGTCAGGCCACGCCCCCCCGATTGCTCTCAGTTTTTTATCTTGTTTCTCACACTGAGAGCAATCAGTATTTTTACGTTACACCCACAAACTTAAAGGGAACCTGTCACCTAGTTTAGAGCCCCTAACCTATCACTACCTGTCCCTGCAGCTTCCTACTACATTGCTAACCATCCCTATCTAGTTTAAATAGTTATAAAACTATGTATCATTTCCTTTACACCTCACAAATACCTGCTACCTATTGTTGATATATCACACAAAATCCCAATAAGATACATTTAATTTTGTGGCTGTAATGTGAAAAAATAGAGAAAAGTTCAAGGGCTATAAAAAAGGATTTCCACAAGTTGATTAATGATCTATCCTTACAATAGATCATTAGTATTAGATGGGCAAGGATCCAACACCAGGTATCCCCACTGATCAGCTTTGCCAGATGTAAATGGCTTGCCACCGCTCTGTCACAATGCTTAGTGACCACTCCAGGTAATACAGATCAACTTCTATGTAGCACCACTGTTCGAGGTGGTAGCAGCGTCAGACTCCCATCTGTTATTGAGGACCTATCTGAAGTAGAGGTCGTCATTACCAAACTATTGGAAAAGGCCCCTTTAATTGTTGCCATGATAACAACTCCATTCATAAGAATAGAACTAATTTTTCGTTAACAAATCTTCCACATATGAACATGTCATAAGTAGGGATGAAGCGAGTAGTGAAATATTCGGACTCGCTATACTCGTAACGAGTAGGTCCTAATACTCGGGTCCAATGTAAGTCAATGGGAAATGCGAGTACTTTCGCAGTGTATCTAAATACACTGCAAAAGTAAAATAAAAGTTAATAAAAGGTGTTAAAAATAAAAAAATAATATACACTCACCTATCCGATGGCTGTCCTGGGACTCGAAAAGAACACATCCAATGGCCTGCCAGGACCTTACGTCTCATGGCCAATCAGATGGGTGGTAGTGATCAGATGGAGTGTGACATCACACACCATCTGATCGCTACCGGCCATCTGATTGGTCATCAGACTTAAGGTCCTGGCAGCCCATCGGATGTGTTCTGTTCGGGTCCCGGTACAGCCGTCGGATAGGTATGTTATTTTTTTATTTTTAACACCTTTTATTTTAATTTCACTTTCGCAGTGTATATAGATGCACTGCGAAAGTGAGTGTACTTCTCGCTTCTCCTAACGAGTAATTGCAAGGAAACTCGCAGAGTAGCGAGTAGCCCAAATACCGTACTATTCTGTGAGTACCGAATAGTTATGAGTATACTTGCTCATCCCTAGTCATAAGTGTAGCCATATCTATTAGGTCATTCTATGTGTTGAGGCCTCTTCCTTGAGGGCAGATGCTTACTCTTGCTTTTCTTAGAGAGTTACTATTTTGTTAGTCAGGGCAAAAAAACGATTATTTTCGTTTCTCTGTCATAAGTAGGGACATGAAGACTCCATCCATAAGTTCTTATATCTCCACTTTCTAGATGACAATAAATCTATTATAGGGCTGTATTTAGGGTTATCTGCATCTGCTCATGAATTATAAAGTTCTCAGACTTCTCAGGCACGCTTGGGGATCCAGCGAGTTGAGCACACGGTGTTCTGGCAGGACATATTTTATGTGTTCTGACCATACAGTGTTTATTATTGTAAATCCACTCATAAATATTGTATGTCTAGGAAGACATGTTATCCATGAATGAGTATGGTATCCCTGGTTGTGGTCACTAGAGGACCATTCACACGCATAGCTTCAAGTTTAGCATGGAAGATTAGGGTCAATAAATTATCATAAGTGCAGAAAACAAAGCGTGTTAATGGTGTCACCGTGCAGAAGAACAATTCAATGTGTCCTTTAAAGCAAAGTTATCCAAGCTTATTAAGTAAAGTTATCTAAGTTTACTAAGGCAAGAAACACAACAGTTACCTCAGACAGGTAATTGGACACACCACCTTTGATCATTAGAAACATTATGGGAAAGTCTCAACAAATAAGTAGCCTTATAACCCATTGTACCCAGTCAGAATCCATGTTTCAGTTTATAAAATCAGGGGTACAGCTATCCTCCTTGTGGAGAGTATTCTGCCTGCCAGCAGTGAGGAGACTTAAAGCCGCAATGCTCCTCTGGGTAATTGCATATGCAAATTGTCACTTCAGTGAGGAAGTGAGAAACTCTAGTGCCACCTAATAAAGGAAGCAATCCTAAAAGTCATAATTAACTCTTTAACAAGCCTTTTAATATGACTTAGGATTTGTGCCAGATCAGAACCCCAAACTGAAGACAATTTGCATATGCAATTTCTCAGAGGAGCATTGCAGCTTTAAGTCTCCTCATTGCTGGAAGGCAGAATACTCTCCACAAGGAGAATAGCTGTTCTCCTTGACCTCGTCTTAGCCTCTCATACCGCCAGATCAGAATTCCTACACACTGCACTGATGAGGGGTAATCACCCCGAAACACAGTGTCTGTAGATTGGGGTTCTAATCTGGCACAAACCCTAAGTCATATTAAAAGGCTTATTAAAGAGTCAATTATGACTTTTAGGATTACTACCTTTATTAGTTGGCATAAGAGTTTGTCTACTTCCTCACTGAAATGACAATTTGCATATATAGTTTATTAAATGAAACCTCAACTCTTAATTGGCTGGTGCTGACAACCAAACAACATTAATCTTCTAGATATATTTGATCATTAAACCCTTTAAAGTTTTCCTATCTGTCAGCAGGTTTTTGCTTCTTCATCTAAGAACAGCATGATATAGCCAAAGAAACCCTGAATATAATGATGTATCATTTAGCTTACTGAATGCATCAGTTCTGACACAATCAGAGTTTTTAGATTTAGCTATGTACCAGAGCTGAGAAATCTGCCTTCACCCACCAGGGTCTCTATGTACGTGTCCATAGACAGTGAGCTGTTAATCCTCTATGACAATATTGATAATATTCCTTTGAATAGCAGTTGATCTGCAGCACCTGGGAGTAGACACTAAACTATATGATGGAGCGATGCTGTGCAGCACCCATACCAATTAGATGCCTATTTCTCTTCTATCTTCTAAGGCCGGCTTCACACTGCGTGTGTGATCCGATCCGTGGCTGTCCACTTGAGGCAGACAGCCGCGGACCGGATCTGCACACAGGACTGGGGGGATATTATGCCCTCCGGTCCTGTGTGCAGCGCACGCAGCTGCTGCCGCTGACAGGTCAGGACCGCGGCACCCGCAGTCCTCACCTATCAGCAGTGGGAACTGCGTGCGCTGCACACAGGACCGGAGGGCATAATATCCCCCCAGTTCTGTGTGCAGATCCGGTCCGCGGCTGTCTGCCTCAAGCGGACAGCCACGGATCGGATCACACAGGCAGTGTGAAGCCGGCCTAAGAGACCTTATCCCAGGGAGCACAAAAGAATAAGTAGTTTGAAATCAAATTTGCTGGATTCTTAACTCCTCTAACAATCAATATATCTTAGTAGTGAAAAAAATCAATTAATGTTCACTCATAGTACATCCTTGTTTTATGGTAAAATTGTTTAAAGCATTATGGAGTCAATTTTAATTGAAAATTATTGGTTTTTTGGAGATTTATATGCTTAAAATGGATGGCTGTGCTGTATGGAAAGGATAAAAATACTTTAACACAGGGTATAACATAGAAAGCAATTCTATAATAATTTTTATTTTTCAGTCACCTAAAAGGGAATCTGAAAGCAGGATTTTTTTAAAATTTTTCGAAGATAAGTCCAGCAATACTTTTACATGGCCAGACCGTTCTACCATTACTGAGAAATCGGCGTTTGAATTGATATGCAAATGAGGCTTTAGGACTATGGTATATGTAAAGTCTCTGTCACTCCAGCTCTATTGCCCTTCCAGAATTTCAAGTAGAGGAGTCATCAGCAGAAGGAGGCATTCTGGATGAAGAATAGAGCTGAAGTGACTTTAGATCTACCATAGCTCTTCAGGTTTACTTGAGTATAAATTCAAACACTCATTTCTCATTAATGGAGGAAAAGACTGTTCATGTAAAGATAGTTTTGGACTTATCTGTGAAAGATCTACAAGCATATATAAATAGTTTGGATGAGTGAAATTCTGCTTGCAGATTCCCAAATTCTGGCACTTTACCTTGCTCTTCTTGATGCCCTGATGCAGTGCCATTGGGGTGATAGAAGGGGTTAATGACAACTGAGTATTGACAGCTTGTCATTAAGCCCAGATTACTAATGTCAGGCCTCTATGAGACCTGCCCATTACCAATCCAGAGAGTAAATAATTAAAAAAAACACACACATAGAAAAATCCTTTATCTAATATATAAAGCTGAATGTGTGTGTGTATATCCGGGATTGGCATCTACACCGTCGCAACTACAGCCACAAAATTTTGCACAGTCACATATCTGGACCCCGAGAGCGTCATAGGCTATGTTGTGAGGCGAAATTTTAACCCTGCGCATTCCAATTCACCAAACAGTTTTGCCCCTATCTACATAATGGGGAAAAGTGAATGGAAAAGTGTTAGAGGAAAATCGACAGCTGGCAGCTATAGCCACAAAATTTTGCACAATCACACGTCTGGACCCCGGGAGCGTCATAGGCTATGTTGTGAGGTGAAATTTTAACCCTGCGCATTCCAATTCACCAAACAGTTTTGCCCCTATCTACATAATGGGGGAAAAGTTGCAGTTACCAGTTGACTGTTGTGAAAGAGAGGGGCTTAATGATAGCGCCAAAGACTAACAGCACATACCAGCATATAGTCACTAAGGTGGGGCCCCAACATGAGATATTCACCACGCACGGAGACATGTATACACACCACACGCACACAAAGAGTAACAGCAAGTGTATAGTCGCTAAGGTGCAGCCCCAATATTGGATACTCACCACGCACCCGAACAAACACACACACACCACAAAGAGACACACAACAAGAGACACACCCCACACCCCCACGGACACACACACACACCCTATAGCAACACATGCACTCACCCCACAGGTACACACACACACACCACACTGACCCCCACACAGGGACAACACACACATAGCCACCCTATAGGGACACATGCACTCACCCACAGGGACACACCACACCACAAGAGACATGCACAACACAGAGACACACCCCACACAGACCCCCCACAGGACACACACATATAACCACCCTATAGGGACACATGCATCACCCCACAGGACACACACACACCACAAAGAGACACACACTCACCACACAGACCCCCCACAGGGACACACACACTTACACACCCTATAGGGACACATACATTCACCCCACAGGGACACACACACACCACAAAGAGACACCCACAACACAGATACACACACCACACAGACCCCCCCCCCACAGGGACACACACACATACACACCCTATAGGGACACATGCACTCACCCCATAGGGACACACACACACATAGCACAAAGAGACACACACAACAGATACACACACCACACAGACCCCCCCCCACAGGGACACACACACATACACACCCTATAGGGACACATGCACTCACCCCACAGGGACACACACATACACACAACCCAGGGACACACACACCACACAGACAGACACAGATGTGCACAAATCACCTCACACAACTCGCCTCATAAGTGTGCTATCTTTAATTTCCAAACATAAACATCTGATTGAAAACAGCCAATGTGCAACACATGTGCCATATAGGGAATTAAGGCAGATGTCAGTCACATGAGCTGTCTATTATGTGTATGTGTGAGGTAACATATACTGCCTGGCCAGGGGGAGGGTTTACTAATGGCTGGAGCTTTATTAGGCTGCCTATAGCAATCAATCACAGCTCAGCTTCTTTTTCCTACAGGTCATTAATATGACATATTCAAATTCTATTTTGTTATAGTTAACATCAGTTATTTATTAACCCGGGCGTAGCTGGGTACTACAGCTAGTTGGAAATAAAACACAGTTAAAAATCCTTTATTTGCAATAAAACACACAGACAACCCTCATTGACCCATTTATTAGCTCCCAAACATACCCTCTGATTGTTATTTACAGTCATGTCTCTTGTAGCATCTTCAGCTCTGCTGAATCATATATCACGCTGAAGATAAAGCATCAGTGCGAACTCCGGTTCACAATGCACTCTGATACACTGCACGGAGAGGTCACCTGAGTACACAGCTGTCACGGTTACCATGGTTATTGGTACCATGGTAATTATGCTACCTGTGTCTCCACGTAACATCACTCATGGCACCACTTTCACGGCTGATGCTCTCTGTGCAGTGACCTCACTCACTGGCATGGTCACTGCACACAGAGCATCGTCTGTGAGAGTGGTGGGTGTGAGTGAGGTCACCTGAGGACACAGGTAATGTGGTTGTCATGGTACCCGTAACTATGGAAATCTTATTAGCTGTGTCCACAGGTGATCTCATCACGGCACGCTATCATGGCCGAGCTCTCTGTGCAGTGATTGTGTCTCGGGTGCCGCACCGATGCTTTATCTTCACTATGAGCTCTGATGCAGCAGATTTGAAGATGCTAAAAGAGAAATAGCTGTGGATTACAATTGGAGGGTATGTTTGTGAACTAATACATGGGTTCAATGAGTGTTGTGTGTGGGTTTTATAGCAAATGAAGGATTTTTAACTGTGTTTTATTTCCAATAAAGGATTTTTTCGTGTCTGTTTTTTCACTATTAGCTTACTAGATTGGTAATGGGTGGGTCTCATAGAAGACTGACATTACCATTATAGGACTTGATGACAAGCTGTCAATATTCAGCTTAATTAACCGCTTCTATCACACCAATGCCACCTCAACAGGGCATCGGGAAAAGTTACGTAAAGCGCCAGAATTTGGCACTTCTAATGAATGCGCCAAATTCTCGGGCAGCTACAGGCTGCTATTCTTACCCTGGGGGGGGTATATAATATATGATCCGCCAGGGTGAGTATACCAACTCCCAGCTGCTTGGTTTTACCATGGTTGGAAATCATAAATAGCACAAAGCCAACGCTTAATTTTAATTATTTATTTAAATAAATAAATAAAAATGGGCTTCCCTGTATTTTTGATTGGTAGCCAAGGTAAAACAAGGCAGCTGGGGATGGCAGCCCTTAGCTGTCCACTTTATCTGTGCTGAGAATCATACTATGGGGGATCCCTACACAATTTTTTTCCATTATTTATTTATTTTTACACACATGACGGCATGTTGGTTGCCATACACTAATGTATATCGCAATCAGATTATGGTGGTGCAGTCTGAATGCAACAGTCAATCACAGTCGCTGTCACAGAGAGTGAATGTTTGTGATCAGCTGTTGTAGAGTCAGTGCAGTGAATATTCATAAGGTTAATGAGCAGGACTGGAAGCAAGTGAGCGACAGACTGATAATTCCTTTTTACACTTAACCCTTTTTTCAGTGACATACGTTTTTCCCACAGATGCCACACAGATCACATCTGAGTGCAGTCCCTGTGGCATCCATGCTGCTGGTGAAAAACGGACATGTCCTCCGTGTGGAGCACACAGGCACACGGTCTGTGTGAAAGCACGGACGTGTGACGAATTTATATAGATTTTACTGTGCCTGTGTGTGCCTGTGTCTTTATTATGTGTAAAATCAGATGCCTCACATACCGGAAACATGGACATGTGACGCTGGCCTTAAAGTGTGTGCTAGACTGAGTTGTCAACCGTCTACAAATTCTAGGACAGTTTGTAAAAATAAGGCACTTTTTTGCCCTGTCCGTAAAAAACATGTAAGACGTCCGTGATTTTTTGAAGCCGTAAAAACGTCTTAAGATTATTTTGACTGTAATTATCATCATTTTACAGTAAGTACAGCTTATGTCTTCAAATCAAAGCTATGATGGGCTGTAGACATGGATCACTTACAATCATAATGATTTAACATAGTTTTCCATAAAAAAAATAAAATAAGAAAAAAATGTATAAAAAATATTGTCTGACCATGATTTTTTCGATAAGCTGTCCAAAAAATAAAAAGTCATGTTGGCAATGCTGGTGTTGGAGTTGCAGTACTTTATAGTCTTTAAAACTATAAAAGGCTTAAATGTCTTCTTCACTGTGAAAGAATGTATTATTCGCAGGGTACACTAAAAGGGGCTTTCCTATTCACCCAAATCTTGCCCCCTGACTTGAAGACAATAGCATTGGCCATAACACTCTTGTGAATGTGAAGGAATTGACAAGTGATTCTTTGCTTCAGTATTCTGTGCATGTGCACCTCACATCTCTTCAAGAGTGCTGACTGGGTGATATTAACATATGAATAGGGGGGATCCATGCAAATGAAAGGACCATTTGTTCCCTATTTTAAAGAACTCAGCTGTACAGGGGTACAAATTAACCCAGTCAGTGGACCATCATCACATTCCTCTGCACTCCTTCACAGTCCACCTTGAATAGTTAATAATTCCTTCAGTGCTCGTCTCATAGACTATATGTAGGTTAACACAACAGGTAACGTGTCTACAATAGTTTTTATGTCTTGTTCATAAACCCTACTCTATACTGGCTTTTCCCCTCATTTGGATTAAATAGCTATGTAACCAATATATTGTGAACACATACCATTTCGTAGTCCAGTGTTCCCCAACTCCAGTCCTCAACAGCCACCAACAGTGCAGGTTTTCAGGATTTCCTTAGCATTGCAATGGTGATTACATTACCACCTAGATAATGCTATAGAAATCCTGAAAAGCTGCACTGTTGGTGGCTGTCAAGGACTGGAGTTGGGGAATGTTGCTCTAGTCAGTAAATTATATTTATACAGTCCCAAAGAATCTTAAAGAAAAACTATCAGATAGATATAAAGTCTCCACCTCCCTCCAATAATAACAAAACAAATATAAAGTAATCCTTGATCCATCACAGAGTATATTCCATTATATTTTCTGGAGGGCCATAACTAGTTTTTCTAATTTCTGGATTTTGATTTATCGTCAGATCTCCAGGAAGGTGGGGGATACAGTGGTGTTATTCTCCAGCGTTTTCTTCTAGTCTTTTTTTCCTAGGGTCTTTTGCTAGAATATCTTTTTATTGACAAATGTTCTCTATATGTCCATAGGGAAGTATTAAACAAACAAGCCCCGATTCTCAAGCAGTTTTCCTCAGATTTCTGATCTAAAACTACTTGAAATGTAAATTTTTGCACAACTTGTAGTGACACAACCATTATGAGACTTCGAGCAGCCAGTTCCACCAACCTTTTGGGTAGAGTCTCATCAGGAGAGGACATGGCCAAGAATGGCCTGTAAATTACGGTTAAAATATACTACAGCTCTTGACATTTCTTGTGGCAGCACATTGCAGCTGCAAAATGTACATGATTAGCTTAAAGGCCAACGTTTCTTAATGAATTTTGCGCATCTTACTCCAGCATACTGCTCATCAAGACAGGAGAGCAAAATGCCATCTTGGCCACAATGTTTTTTGCCTAATCTGTTCTTGGTTTTTTGTGTGTTTTTTGTGTTCTTGGCAGTCGTAGGCTTTCTGAAGTCCACAGGTATCGCCAAAGGTCCCATTTAACTTAATTTCGTTCAGACCGCTGTAGAGTAAACCAACTTTTCATAGGGTTAAAAAAAAACATGGCTGCCTTTTTTTTCTAGAAAGCAGTGTTAATTTAAAAACCTTTATATTGCAAAAACTGGACGGTTCTAAGAATTTGTTTCTCACCTACTGTTGTTGGCATTCCTGCAAAACTGAGGTGAGAGCCTGGAGTGTGGACACCTTGCTCGTCTACCAGCGTCGCTTCCTACTTTGGGAGGCACTATCCAGATTTGTAGTCATGTGACAGGGTGGGCATGTCCTATAATGTCATCGCAGGTCCTTTAGCCCTTTTTCTAGAAACATCATTACCCAGGTGTGGAGGTTGCAGCTTCACTGTATGTATACATCGCACTGTTTCTGACACACCAGATAACTGTCAGCGTACAGCTATCTCCCCGTCTTCCCTAGGACTGGACATAATACTGATACAGCCTGTGCAGCCACTCAGGGGCCCAGGTAGTAAGGGGCCATATCTAGCTCCAAAGCAGTGGAATTGTGCAATATGATGGCCTATTGGACTGCAAAGGTCCCTTATATTGTTCTTAGTGTTTTTTTTTCGACTAGAATATTTTGTTTTATACAATGTATATCTCCCTGTAGCTATGTATATTGTTTGTTCATCCTGGGTATGCAGACCAATTAATATATTCTGTGGTGTTAATTTATTTTTGTTTCAGCACAATTCTAATGAACTGGAGCTAACACTTCTACTCAGTAATTGTGTCTGACACTCTAATGAACTCCTAATTCAATTTTGCATTCTGCCAGAAATTGATTATTGCGCGATTCTGCATTGCTGTTTGATACAGTCAGACTGGTAAAAGTAGATATCTGCATCCCAGTGACAATTTCACATTTGGCACTTGACTACTCTGTCATTTTTAGCTGGAATAGCCATTTGTCTGTTGTGTATGGGGACTGACAGACCAGAGACCCTCAGACTTTATCTGTAGACAGCAATGACCAATGATGTGGCATAACTGCCACCTAGTTGCTTTGCTGCTTCTTTGTAGGAACAAGATCAATATGTGACAGGTCAGTTGTTAGGGAAAAAGCCTAACAACCAAGGCCATTGCAATGTTGTTTCTGCAGGACAAAGTACCTCGTGATCCGAGCTGCTGTGTTCATATGATAGAAAAACCAGTTACAGCGGTATGTCTGGGTATAGTGGTAGCTGTTCATTTTCCGACGCGTTTCGGAGTCGTATCCCGAACTCCTTCCTCAGGGAACATATGAAATTTCCCTGAGGAAGGAGTTCGGGATACGACTCCGAAACGTGTCGAAAATAAACAGCTACCACTATACCCAGACATACCGCTGTAACTGTTTTTTCTATCATATGAACACAGATGCTCGGATCACGAGGTACTTTGTCCTGCAGAAGCTTATCGTGACCACAGTGACCTGTGGAGGTACGTCCTGGAAGCAGCTGTATTGTTCTGAGTGATCACGCGGGTTGTGTGCTACACAACCTTATCAGGTGAGCAGTTCCTAGATTTCACCATTTAAAACCTGTCTCCTAAGGATAAGATCCAATTTGCGCATTCTCACCCTATCTTAGATTGCAATGTTGTTGTCAGGCAAAGCTTCCCTAGTAACCATTCTGTCTCAGATTCCTCAGCTAGTCTGTCCAAGTCATGGTAGAACATTTTATAAGGAGGCAAAGCAAATATTACAACTTTTGTAAAAAAAAAATAATAAAAAAATGTAAACACAAAAGTTAATTTGCCAAGTTTAACTGCGGATAAAGTATTTTCTCTGCAAAATTCTGCCATGAATCCATGACAAAATCTACAAACAGTTACACTTGTGTGAACTGTAAAGGGGTATTCTAAGGTTTGCTGGGGGTCTGACTACTGGGACCCACATCGATCCGAGAGCAGGGAGCCCTGTGTGAATGGAAGTGTACTTGATCATGCTCAGTGCGGCTCCATTCATTCGTAATGAGACCACTGGAGATAGCTGAGCATAGCCCTTGGCTGGTGTTCGGCACTTTCATAAAATGAATCGACCACTGCTTCATTCACATGGGACTCTTTACATCCCGATTCTTGGGACTGATGGGATCTCAGCTGTCGAATCCACAGCAATCAGGAAGTTATTCCCTTCAAATTTGAGAATACCCCTTTAGGTGTAAAATTCAGCACTTGCCATTATCTTCGGGGAGTGTTAGATTTCTAATAGTTATCTATAATCTAGAGGAAACCTTGGCCTTCATGACTCACTATATAATATTAAAAGTAGAGATCAACTGGCACACCTGTATGTGAAGGTGCTAGCAGGAAAAAACTACCGTATTATAATATACGGTTATCGCTGCACACTAAACTATATAAATATATATATGCGGCAGAGGCCGCATTCAGATGATCATTTTAGCTTCTTTTTATATACTCAAGTTTCAGACTGTGGATTTCTTCATCCACAGTTACAGTATTACAGGGATGTATTTTGAGGTAGTAGACTTATATTCAGGTCAAGACTTACAGCCATATTGTAAAAGCTTACATTTGCCACCATTCTGACCATTTGATTGAGGCCAAAAAGTGACCTTGACATCTTTTTCTAGTGTCATTTAAGTAAATGAACGCTGAAGTCTGTTTGATGTACTCAGAAGGCCAGATTATGGGACATGAGGTCCATATCCTCTAGGTGGCAGAATTCCACTTCTCATCTCTCCGTGAAGGAAAGTCTACATAGGACATCCATCCATGCTGATATACTGTAGTAACATAGAATGCACTTCAATTAGGGTAAAGGTAAATTGTAATCAAATGATGGCATGGACGTATATAAGATTGTTGCTGTTCTTTACCATACACTCAGTAGGTATACTGGCTTTGTCTACAGAATAAGAAATAATAATGTTACATGATATTCTCATTGACGTCTGAGTAATGTGTGGAAATGATTGGGCTTTGTGTAGAGAATTCAGGCAATTGGAGTATTATACGGATGGATTACCTCACAAATTTTCTTTTTATATTGATTTTGACTCTGTAAACAGAGGAGAAAACTTCCACCCCAAACTGCACAATGTCTATATTTATGAAGCTTTGACCCTGACTTATATCTTACATAGAATGAAGTCTGCCTCATACAAATAGAATTATTCTTTATTTCAAGTGATAATATCATGCATTACAGAAGTCCAAATGATCGCACAATTAGTAGAAGCATTCTATACTTTATTTGTGGACCTGTTGGCCAATCGAGGAGGAGGTCCGGACTCCACTTGGAAAGGAGAAGAGCTAAGCAGTGAGCTGGCTTTCTGCACATATTCCAAAGCTTCATATATATTTTTTGCTTACAGATATTGGCATGAATTCTTTGTCTCATGTGTCATATGACTGTACAATAAAATAGAAACAATCACAACTTGTAAATAGAAGTGATGTGCATTCACCAAATGTATTCTTAAGGCCCTCACACACATTGGACTAATGTCTGCCGATCACGCCAATATCAACAGGTTCAGATAGCACCCTAATATGTATGGGGAAACAGCCCAACTAATCGTTTTGGGAGATTAAATTTGTTCTAAATAATGTTCTCCCACAATTCAGTCACCAGTAGAGAGGTCTGTTGGTGGCTTTCTCGGAGACATGGGAAAGCTCAACCAAAAGTGAGTGCTCCTGCATATGGAAGAGACAGCCAAGATGATCCCCATCCAAACGACCACCTGAAGCATCATTTTGATGAGAGGCATCTAAAGCCTATGGCTGGCTTTAATTTGAATAAAACATTTGAATTTAATGTAGTAAATACTGGAGTTGAAGATTGCTATCTATATGCTGATGGAGTTTTGCAGGCCATATGATGTACCAGAGTCAGCAGATGTTAGTCTAGTATTTAAGAATAGTATTAGGAGTTCATTCATGGACAGTACCAATTGTCCCCATGTGTTCCATATTTTTATCCATATAGACACTCATAATCTACCATCTCCTTCCCTTCCTACTCAAGAAGATAGTGGCCAATTGTTTATGCTGCTCCTCTGTTGTCCACACTTCATGGAAGCTGGTGACAGAAGACATCCTACAAGCATGCTGGGAGCAGATGGTTGTCGCACAATCAGATTAAATTATTAACCATTCAGACCTGGAGAGAAGACAGACAGGAGCAATACTGAAATGAAATATTTGTTAGGTGCGTTGTTCTCATCACAAGTGTAGAGAGAGTAGTCTTGACTTAGGCTTTCACAAAGTGATGTATCCACTTATTAGCAAAAGAGTTAATGAATGTAAAAATATATCTAGCCCAGAATCTGGCCTTGGAGCCAGGTTACCTAAATTGGTTCTTTTTTTCCAGAAAATGCTTGAAGAGGACTTGTCACCCAGATCAAAAGTGACTACTTTTGCACCTTTTTTATTCTTCCTGCTAAGTATTCTTTTTTAATGTCCAATATGGTTCTTTTTATTAAGTGCACATTTTTATGGTCTTTCCAATTGGGCGGAGCTCACAGGGTTTCCTGGGGTCATGTCTCTAGGGTACTCTGCATTATTACCCTTTGT
Organism: Allobates femoralis; assembly: GCA_033576535.1. NCBI lineage: Eukaryota > Metazoa > Chordata > Amphibia > Anura > Aromobatidae > Allobates > Allobates femoralis. Next base: position 382,454,927 of record JARQOC010000001.1, read on the forward strand.
ACACAGCCTGCTTTGAGAAGGTTATAGAAATAAAAAGGTCTATATCTTCAGAACTATAAGATGGATTTAAAAAAAACAAACAAAACAACAACGAATATTATTGAGCAGAGAAGAACAGGAGAGCAAAATCTGACCATCTGTTGACAGGTCCTCTTTAAAAAATGATCTAAAGTTTATTGGTTTAAATAAATTTGTCATGCGTGAAAAGTTTGCAAATCACTTTGTTGGTGCATCCAAGTGTCTTCAAAAGCCCTGCTTTTCCACAGTGTATTTTCCTGCCTTCAGAACGATGCTCATTTGGAGTACAGATGATGGCAGTGATGGGTCAGAACCTCTAACTTCCTCTGAGTGTTCTGCTTATCAGTAGACTTGACAAACCCTCACTGCCCCTGATATACAGTAGTATATTGTAATAGGAACATTGGATTTACTTCCACAAGCCCCTTGTTCTCATTATGTCTTATCCTAAGTCCTATAAATTACCAAAGAAGAGAAGGTACTTTATAGGACTTTTCTGCTCCCAATTCACAATTGGCATGTCTTGATTTTACAACACATTAGTTTTTTATGGAATTTTAGAAAAACATGTTGACAGGTTTATCAATTTTGCTGAAAGAGAAATATATGAAGATTACCACAAACATCAGCATGTGCAGAGGAGGCAGATGGACCTAGTGGCTGGTTTCTTTGCATTTTATATGTTAAGAGATTGCAAATTTCTAATGAGCACCAACCTGTCTGTATTTAGTAGATTTTTTTTTATTAACTGTATATTTTGGGAGAAGGATGGTAAAACTACATTGATTTCCTGTTTCTCAGAGTTGAAAGTTCATTCACACTGATTACTACATTGATTTTTTTTCCCATCAGTCGGAATCATACAATCCATTCCCTTGATTAAAGTCTTTTTTTGTCTTCAGTCCTTCTGATTTATGCTCTACTAATCTCATTGCTCTGATACCGCATAAGTAAAACATGCTAAATACATGGTTCAAAAGGCATTAATACATATGCACAGCCCTCGCTATAACTGCTAATACCCAAGGTTGACTGAACAGGCTTCCATCCTAGATGACAATAGCGCTCAACTAAATCGGGCAGAGGAACAGATTACACTTGACATTCAGACGCTTTATTTTTTGCTCCCTATTTTGTCTACTTCCCTCTTATACTCAGAACAAAGTTGTATGTTCACTCACCCGTTAAAAAAGAAATGCATACATAAAGTTGAATAAGGCCTAATCACCCCAACATTAAAACTTTTGGTCTTAACATGTCTACTTAAGCAAACCTTTCACCAGGTTAAAAATCCTAAGCACATGCTCTTGTTTTTTCGCCTTGCTTCCCTGAACATTTAAGGTACCGTTACACGAGGAAACATCGCCAGCAACATCGCCCAAAAGTGACGTAGGCATTCGCTGTTGCGTTGAAATCGCTTGTGCGTTGCTACGTGAGACAGGGCGATTCAACGGCATAAAGAGTGGAGTTGCCAGGATTCAGAACATGTTCTGAAACCTGGTGATGTTGCTCAGGTGATCTGGCAGAATCACCCAGTCTGACACCGCAACAGCGATGTTGAAAGCAACTTTCCCCATTCACTGCAATGTTAAATGATCGCTGCCTGGTTGAGTTTAACCCTGGCAGCGAAATTTGCTTACAAATATCGCTGCTGCGTTGCCATCGATGTCTCCTCGTTTAACATCTCCACAGCGATCTTGGCAAAGTTCCCAAAACTTGCATGCTCCCGTGGGTTGCTGGCAATGTTGCCAGCGATGTTTCCCCGTGTAACGGTACCTTTAGGGTTTTTTTGTTTTTTTTATACCCACCATACTTTTTCATACAGTGGCATATAAAAATGTGGGCACCATGATCAAAATTACTGTTATTGTGAACAGTTATTCAAGTTGAAAATGAAATAATCTCTAAAGCCGCTTTACACGTCGCAATATCGTTCCGATATTGGATACAACGCACGGGAGCGCGCACGTTTTTGGCACTTGTCCAAAATCGCATAGGAGATGTTACACAGGGAGATAATGGCAGGCAACGCAACTACAATGTTGTACGCCCCTCTTGCACACTGTGAGCAACTTAGGGAACGACCAATTAACATTGAAGTGAATGGGGAAGTTGCACTCCAAATCGTAGTTGCGCTGTCACAAGCACGATCCTGCCAGATCATCAAGCCAATATTGCACGGTTGAAGAGCATGCACAATTCAAAAATGATATCGTAGTTGCATCGTTTTAGAGTTGCGTTGCCCATTTACACGACACAACGCACGAACGATATCAACTGCAACGCCCCTACTACGTGACTTTTTATAATAGTTGCATTGCGATATCGTGACGTGTAAAGCGGCCTTAAGGGTGCCTTTACACGTTCAACATTGCATGCAATTTCACTTGCAACTTACTGGTTGAAGTGAAATCATGGGCACATTGTTCTATTTTGTTGCCGTGTGCAAATGTAACAATGTGTCCATGATTTCACTGCAACCAGTAAGTTGCAAGTGAAATTGCATGCAATGTTGCGATGTGTAAAGGTACCCTTAAAGGCATAAAGTTAAAGTTGACACATTTCCTTTGGATTTTAGGCAAAAAAAATGTATTCCATATTTTCATTTTAAAAATTACAAAAATGAAAATGGCCAATGCAAAAGTTTGGCACCCTTAAATTTTGAATGCTCAGATAACTTTGACAAAGGTATCAGAAAATAATTAACCTGTTAGGGTTATGACTTGTTTACTATCATGATTATGAAAGGCCAGGTGATGCACATTTCACTGCTTTACAAAAACCCTGCCTCCTATAACGTTATGCCAAAAAACAGCAGCCATGGGCTTGTCTAAACAGCTGCCTAGCACTATGAAAATTAAGATGTTGGAGGCCCACAAAGCAGCAGAAGGCTATAAGAAGATAGTAAAGCTTTTCAAGTTGCCCTTTCCTCAGTTTGAAATGTTAAGATCATTATCAGACGTGGGTAATAAGCGTTAGTGAAAGCCAGCCAAAATTAGTGAAGCACCCAAATATAAAACAGCTTATGTTTACTGACTCTGCTTAACCCATAGGCACATATGTTGCACATGGCTGCTTTTATACAGAGTTATGTTAGGAATACAGCATGCCCAGTGTAGTATACACGCAGCCCCAGTAGTATATACAGCCCCAGTGGTATATACAGCCCCAGTGGTAGTATACAGCAGCCCCAGTGGTAGTATATATAGCCCCAGTGGTAGTATACAGGGCCCCAGCAATATATACAGCCCCAGTGGTATATACAGCCCCAGTGGTATATACAGCCCCAGTGGTAGTATATACAGCCCCAGTGGTAGTAGATTGCAGCCCCAGCGGTAGTATACAGGGCCCCAGCAGTATATACAGCCCCAGTGGTATATACAGCCCCAATGGTAGTATATACAGCCCCAGTGGTAATAGATTGCAGCCCCAGCGGTAGTATACAGGGCCCCAGCAGTATATAGCAGCCCCAGCGGTAGTATACAGGGCCCCAGTAATCCAGGGCCCCCAGCCTCTCTCCGGTCACCTGAAAAGCAAACTATACTTATCAGTGTCCGCTGTCCGCGCCCGCTCGCCTCTGCCGTCTGCGATCCTCCATCTTCATGCGGCGTCTTCCGGTTTCCTGTGCTCGTCGCAGGGAATGACGTAATTCCCTGCGACGAGCACAGGAACCCGGAAGACGCCGCATGAAGATGGAGGATCGCAGACGGCAGAGGCGAGCGGGCGCGGACAGCGGACACTGATAAGTATAGTTTGCTTTTCAGGTGACCGGAGAGACGCTGGGGGGCCTGGATTACTGGGGATGCGGGGGCTGCTGTATACCGATGTATACATCGGTATGTACCGATGTATACATCGGTATACACCGATGTATACATCGGTAATGTACCGATGTATACATCGGTATACACCGATGTATACATCGGTATACAGCACTGACTCGCGTATAAGCTGAGGGGGGTACTTTTTAGCCCAATTTTTGGGCTGAAAAACTCGCTTATACGCGAGTATATACGGTAATTAAGAAATGGCAGTTATCAGGACCAGTGGAGGTCAACATAAGGTTAGGAAAAGCAAGCAAAATTTCAGTGAGAGCACGCATACATATAATAGACAGCTTTTGTGACTGACATCTGCCTTAATTCCCTATATGGCACATATGTTGCACATTGGCTGTTTTTAATCAGATGTTTATGTTTGGAAAATAAAGATAGCACACCTATGAGGCGAGTTGTGTGAGGTGATTTGTGGACATCTGTGTCTGTCTGTGTGGTGTGTGTGTGTCCCTGGGGTGTGTGTGTCCCTGTAGGGTGAGTGCATGTGTCCCTATAGGGTGTGTATGTGTGTGTCCCTGTGAGGGGGGGTCTGTGTGGTGTGTGTGTCTCTATTGTGTGTCTCTTTGTGGTGTGTGTGTGTCCCTGTGGGGTGAGTGCATGTGTCCCTATAGAGTGTGTATGTGTGTGTGTCCCTGTGGGGGGGTCTGTGTGGGTGTGCCTGTTTCTGTGTTGTGTGTGTCTCTTTGTGGTGTGTGTGTGTCCCTGTGGGTGAATTCATGTGTCCCTATAGGGTGTGTATGTGTGTGTGTCCCTGTGGGGGGGGGTCTGTGTGGTGTGTGTGTGTGTGTGTCTCTTTGTGGTGTGTGTCTGTGTGTCCCTGTGGGGTGAGTGCATGTGTCCCTATAGGGTGGCTATGTGTGTGTCTTTGTGGGGGGGTCTGTGTGGTGTGTGTCTCTTTGTGGTGTGTGTGTCCCTGTGGGGTGAGTGCATGTGTCGCTATAGGGTGTTTGTGTGTCCCCTTGGGGGTGTGTGTGTTGTGTCTCTGTGTTGTGTGTGTCTCTTTGTGGTGTGTATGTTTGTTCGGGTGCGTGGTGAGTATCCAATGTTGGGGCTGCACTTAGCAACTATACACTTGCTGTTACTCTTTGTGTGCGTGTGGTGTGTATACATGTCCCCGTGCGTGGAGAATATCTCATATTGGGGCCCCACCTTAGTGACTATATGCTGGTATGTGCTGTTAGTCTTTGGCGCCATCATTAAGCCCCTCTCATTCACAACTGTCAACTGGTAACTGTCACTTTTTCCCCATTATGTAGATAGGGGCAAAATTGTTTGGTGAATTGGAATGGCGGGGTTAAAATTTCGCCTCACAAGATAGCCTATAACGCTCCCAGGGTCCAGATGTGTGACTGTGCAAAATTTTGTGGCTATAGTTGACAGCTGTCGATTTTCCTCCAACACTTTTCCATTCACTTTTTCCCCATTATGTAGATAGGGGCCAAAATTGTTTGGTGAACTGGAACGCGCAGGGTTAAAATTTCGCCTCACAACATAGCCTATGACGCTCTCGGGTCCAGATGTGAGACTGTGCAAAATTTTGTGGCTGTAGTTGCGACGGTGTAGATGCCAATCCCGGATATACACACATACACACATTCAGCTTTATATATTAGATAAGTAATGCAAGTTCAGGGTCAAAGTAATGTTAAAGTTGGTCACCCTATTTATAAAGTCTTGAACTGCATCCCAGTATATTTTAAGCTGCGGGCAAGACCTGCTAAATTTCTGCCCTCCTAAATATTTAAAATGTGAGTGTCGTTAATTAAACCACAGGAACCCAATGACGAAGTGGCAGAACTACAGAGTAGAGTCACAGAATGCCGAGGCACATAGTGCATAAATGTCATCAACACAGTCCAAAAGCTGTGCCATGGGATCTCTATGGCATGAGTTTCTGTGGCTGAGCAGTTGCATATACAAGTGCTTCTCAATAAATTAGAATATCAAAAAGATTATTTCAGCAATTAAATACGTAAGTGAAACATATAATATATGGACTCATTACAACCAGAGTGACAACAGACCCAACAATGCAGACAAGGTTCCATAACACCTCAGCAGTGCCACAGGCTGATCGCCTTCATGCCACGCAACATTGATGCAGTTATTGATGCCAAAGGTGATCATAAAAGCTCTTGATGCTTGCATCCATGTAGTGTTTTCTTACTGCTGATTAGTGATTCTCATTTGTAAATCTACATTGTCCTTTCAACTAGACCGCCCCTTTCTGATGTCTTTTATACATGTGTGACATGACAATTGCAAATGACTTGTTTCAAAGGTGTTTGTTTACCCCGTAGTGTTTGCTAGGAACAAATTTTGGTTTCTTGCATATGGGTTGTATGCAGTGTGTATTGTTGTGTCTAAACAGTGGTAAATTTTACATCCTGTAGAACCTAGAGCAGAAGAGAACTTTTTTGTTACTCTAACCCTATGATGTGGGCTGTGGCACCTGATCAGGGCCGGCTCTAGGTGTTTGTGGACCTCGGGATGAAACAGTATCAGTGGGCCCCTTTAATACATACCACGATTCATGAATATAATATAGAAGCTGTGGGCTGTGTATATATAATACAGAGGCTCCTGGGTGGGCTGAAAATCTGAAACTATAATATTGAGGCTGTGCAGGGTTTTATACATAATATATATATATATATATATATATAATAATATATAAAATATATATATAAATAGAGGCTGCTGAGCTGTATATATAATATGGAGATTAATACTAGGCTATATATATCATGTAGAGGCTGTGAACTGTGTATAATATAAAAGCTGCAGGCTGTATATACATAATAAAGAGTATCTTGGGCTGTGTACCATATATTAATTGGAGGCTGTGCTTGGCTATGTATATTACTTGAAAGCTGCTGCTGGGCTATGTGTATTATCTGGAGGATGTGCTGGGCTGCAAAAAATTTTTGGAGGCTGTGCCGTGCTGTATATTTTATTTGGAGGCTGTGTCAGCCCAGCAGCAGCCCACAAATAATACATGCAGCCCATCACGGCCTCCAGACAATATACATATAGCCTAGCCCAGCGTTCAGTTAATATATACATTATACATATATTTAGCCCAGCAAAGCCTCCAGATAATATATTATTTACACACACCATGTTCAAAATTATTATGCAAATGTTCTTTTTCTCTGATTTTCCTAAATGGTCGGCACAAATGACAGTCAGTGTAATAAAAGTCATCACCCGTTAGAGCAGTATTTCTCAACTCCAGTCCTCAGGATCCACCAATACATCGTGTTTTCAGGATTTCCTTAGCATTGCACAGGGGTTTGAATTATCCACAGTGCAGGTGATTAAACTATCATCTGTGCAATACTAAGAAAATCCTAAAAAACCAGATCTGTTGGTGGGTCCTGAGGACTGGAGTTGAGAAAGCTGCGTTAGAGTATACATTGAATTTTATTGAAGAAACCTCCCAATGATAACAGTATAATCTTCAAAATTAAAAAAAACTAAATGCACTGTTCCAAATTTCCAAATTATTATGCACGGTAGAGTTTCTAAATATTTGATATGTTTGAAAGAACTGAAAATGCTCATTTGTTGAATTTGCAGCATTAGAAGTCACATTCACTGAGATAAAAAGCTATTTAATTCCAAAACATCCTAACAGGCCAAGGTACATGGTAACATAGGAACCCTTCTTTGATATCACCTTCACAATTCTTGCATCCATTGAACTTGTCAGTTTCTGAAGAGTCTCTGCTTGTATTTCTTTGCATGATGTCAGAATAGCCTCCCAGAGCTGCTGTTTTGATGTGAACTGCCTCCCACCCTCATAGATATTTTGCTTGAATATACTCCAAATGTTCTCTATAGAGTTGAGGTCAGGGGAAGATGGTCCATGAGTTTATCTCCTTTTATGCCCATAGCAGCCAATGTAGTTCAAAATAGCAAGGGGTGGACGGTGTATACGGACCTGCGCTGCATAGACCAAAAGATCAGACGCTTCATATCCAGCTATACTGATGTCAGTACACCCATGCGCACTGTGCACTCGCGAAGTCAGCAGTACACCCATTGGTTTACTGACATCAGTATAGCCGGATGTAATGTGATTAGCGTCATAGCGGCTATCCCGCCTATCTACAATGACGAGGAGGCTCTGTATTGTTTAGCACGCCCATAGGGGCATGCATAATTACATTGCAGGCGGCAAAGAGAAGCCACAGGGAATCCCTGTGTGACTTCTCAAGCTCAGAGAAGCCGCAGTGCTGCAGGTAAAAAAATAACTTTTATAAACTTTACAAATATCCATTTGTAAGACAAAGGGATGTCTAGAAAGAGATTAGGATGGTGCAGGGACTGTTCTTAAAAGGCTGGGGACTAATTTTTAGGGGTCAGGTTCCCTTTAATGAACACAGAATAGTCAGATTTTTGCAAGAGAAAAGTTTTGTCGCCTGGTCATATAATGCACCCAATCCTAGTTTACATCCTCACCTGTGCTCAGTAAATGATCGGTTAATTAGTGGGTGTGTATAAAAAGAAACGCAGCACCCCAGACCTTCACCTGAACTGCAACTTGAGCACTGACAACATGCCAAAAATCCACCCTGCGACCAAAGCATTGATTATCAAGAGGCTCAAGACCAGATCCACTGCAGAGGTGGCTGGCACCTTAAATGTGTCTCAGCGTCAAGTACAAAGAATTAAAAAAAGATTTAAAGAGACTGGGGATGTGTTTGACAAGCCCAGGTCCGGCAGACCCCCGCAAGACAACTGCTCAGGTGGAACGTTTGTTGGTTAGAAAATCCAAAGCAAGCCCCTCTTCCACTGCAGCAGAGCTCCAACAGACCTGGACACCTCAAGTCCCTGTGTAAACTAGAACAGTTTGTAGGATTCTGTCTCAAAAGGGCCTCCATGGTCAAATCAGTGCCCAGACGCCAGCACTAAACAAAAGGCAAATAAAAAACCGAGTGGCATTTGCAAAGTCCCACAGCCTGCTAAATCCTGGAAAAGTGTCAGAAGGTGGATTTCTCTGATGAATCTTCAGTACAATTACACCACAGCCTCCGCAAATACTATAGGAGACCTACTGGAGCCCGTATGGATCCAAAATACACCCAGAAAACAGTTACATTTGGTGGTGGAAACACCATGGTCTGGGGTTACACTCAGTATGGAGGTGTGCGAAACATTTGCAAGGTGGAAGGCAATATCAATAGCCTAAAATATCAAGAAGTATTAGCTACCTCTTACATTCCAAATCATAAAAGGTGTCAAATTCTGCAGCAGGATGGTGCTTCATCTCATACATCCATCTCTACAACAAAGTTCCTTCAGGCAAAAAAGACTAAGGGCCACTTTACACACACCAACTTATCTGTCCAACTTCTGAACAACTTACTGGTTGCAGTGAAATCATGGACACATAGTTCCATTTGTACACAGCCACAAAATGGAGCAATGTGTCCATGATTTCACTGCAACCAGCAAGTTGTTCAGAAGTTGGACAGATAAGTTGGTGTGTGTAAAGTGGCCTTTAGGTGCTCAAGGACTGGCCAGCCCAGTCACCAGACATGAACATCATTGAGCATGTTTGGGTAGGATGAAAGAGGAAGCTTGGAAGACAAAAACAAAGAATCTAGATGATAGATGAACTCTGGGAGGCATGTACGACTGCATTCTTTGCTATTCCTGATGACTGCATTAATAAATTGTATGAATCATTGTTGAACCGCATGGATGCAGTCCTTCAAGCTCAAGGAAGTCACACAAAATATGAAATATGACTCAAATAGCACCACAACTTCATTCACCAATGTTATGCAACATATATTTGTATTTTAAGTTAATTATTTGTTTGAATATCACATAACTTTTTGTGGGCTACAAAACTTTTGTCTTGCCAAAATCTGACCATTCTGTGTTCATTAAATTATCCATATTTCAGAATTGATGCAAATTTATTTTCTTAACCTAAACCACATTTGGGAGGGTTTCAGCTTTCAAAAGAGTAATTTATAAAACCAATGGATGAATTTAACGTCAGGTTATAAGCTTTTATTTACATAACATGGATAAGCTACATAACTTTTGTCAGGGAGTATATATATATGTATGTATGTAGCCCAGCACAGCCTCAGATAATATACACGGCCGAGCACAGCCTCCAAATAATATATAGCTCAGCACAGCCTCCAAATAATATATAGCCCAGCACCGCTTCCAGATAATATATATAGCTCAGCACAGCTTCCAAATAATATATAATATGGTTGTTCACCTCCTGGTATATCTGTCCCTCCTTCTGGTATATATGTCCACATCCTGGCCACATCCCGATACATACAGTGCCTACAAGTAGTATTCAACCCCCTGCAGATTTAGGTGGTTTGATAAGATGCAAATAAGTTAGAGCCTTCAAACTGCAAACGAGAGTAGGATTTATTAACAGAAGCATAAATCTTACAAACCAAAAAGTTATGTTGCTCAGTTGAATTTTAATAAATTTGAAACATAAAAGTGTGGGTCAATTATTATTCAACCCGTAGGTTTAATATTTTGTGGAATAACCCTTGTTTGCAATTACAGCTAATAATCGTCTTTTATAAGACCTGATCAGGCCGGCACAGGTCTCTGGAGTTATCTTGGCCCACTCCTCCATGCAGATCTTCTCCAAGTTATCTAGGTTCTTTGGGTGTCTCATGTGGACTTTAATCTTGAGCTCCTTCCACAAGTTTTCAATTGGGTTAAGGTCAGGAGACTGACTAGGACACTCCATCACCTTGATTTTTTCCCTCTTGAACCAGGCCTTGGTTTTCTTGGCTGTGTGCTTTGGGTCGTTGTCTTGTTGGAAGATGAAATTACGACCCATCTTAAGATCCTTGATGGAGGAGCGGAGGTTCTTGGCCAAAGTCTCCAGGTAGGCCGTGCTATCCATCTTCCCATGGATGCGGACCAGATGGCCAGGCCCCTTGGCTGAGAAACAGTCCCACAGCATAATGCTGCCACCACCATGCTTGACTGTAGGAATGGTATTCTTGGGGTCGTATGCAGTGCCATCCAGTCTCCAAACGTCACGTGTGTGGTTGGCACCAAAGATCTCGATCTTGGTCTCATCAGACCATAGAACCTTGAACCAGTCTGTCTCAGTCCTCCAAGTGATCATGAGCAAACTGTAGACGAGCCTTGACATGACGCTTTGAAAGTAAAGGTACCTTACGGGCTCGTCTGGAACGGAGACCATTGTGGTGGAGTACGTTACTTATGGTATTGACTGAAACCAATGTCCCCACTGCCATGAGATCTTCCCGGAGCTCCTTCCTTGTTGTCCTTGGGTTAGCCTTGACTCTTCGGACAAGCCTGGCCTCGGCACGGGAGGAAACTTTCAAAGGCTGTCCAGGCCGTGGAAGGCTAACAGTAGTTCCATAAGCCTTCCACTTCCGGATGATGCTCCCAACAGTGGAGACAGGTAGGCCCAACTCCTTGGAAAGGGTTTTGTACCCCTTGCCAGCCTTGTGACCCTCCACGATCTTGTCTCTGATGGCCTTGGAATGCTCCTTTGTCTTTCCCATGTTGACCATGTATGAGTGCTGTTCACAAGTTTGGGGAGGGTCTTAAATAGTCAGAAAAGGCTGGCAAAAGAGATAATTAATCCACACATGTGAAGCTCATTGTTCTTTGTGCCTGAACTACTTCTTAATACTTTAGGGGGACCAAACAGAATGCTGGTGGTTTGAGGGGTTGAATAATAAATGACCCTCTGAATTAACTTTTAATGCTGTAAAAAAAAAAAAAAAATTAAGAAATCTTTTTGGCTGCAGTGCATTTCCCACTTCCAGGCTGATCTACAGTCCAAATGTCACAATGCCAAGTTAATTCCGCATGTGTCAACCAGCTAAATCTGCAGGGGGTTGAATACTACTTGTAGGCACTGTATAATCCCCCATTCGCACCGCACACAGTAAAAAAAATAAATGATTATACTCACCTTCCCTCAGCTCCTCCAGGGCCCGTGTCCTCCTCAGATGCTGTCCCTGCCACATCCTTGCCGCTGGCTCCTGTGCGCGATCCTGCAGTGTGATGACCTCATCACTTTCGCATTTTAGCCATGGCCAACTGCAGCACTGTCCCTTGCGACCATCACATGGCTAATTTACATGTGATGCGCCTAAAGCACATCACATGAAAATTAGCTATGTGGACTGGTAGCGCCTTAGCATGCACTTAACTGCTGACTGACCCTGATGGGCCCCTCGGTGTCAAGAATGCCTGTCCCCGATTGGCCCCTTGCTGTCAGGGCTGCCTGTCCCTGATGGTGAGTGGGCCCCCCAGCTGTCCAAGGCTGCGGCACTATCCCTGGTGCGCCGGGTGCTGACACCGGCCCTGGCCAGGACTTTATCACATACAGTCCATTAATTTATTTCCATTGACATTTAAAGGACACATAACCTTTCCTGCTTCCTCTGTTAATTAAACACAGCTCAGATCAAATTGGAACAATGTAATATTCATCTATGACGTGACCACCCAGTGCCTGTCTGTGTAGAATCAATTACTGAGTGCAAAGTCAGAAATGCTCTGATTCCGTTGACAGTAAGCATAAATGATGGGTAAATCATGTGCTGTAAGTCGGCTTGGATATCACTGTTTGTACTCCTCAATACTAAGATGCTTGGCTTCATAAGAAGCAGATCTCGGGAGAAATGTTTTTTTTCATGGAATTATTAAATTATTCATTCAGTTAATCAAATGTATTTTATTTCCATTTTCAACCAAGTTGTTAGATTGTATTGAAATGAATGTAATTCACAGAAACTATTAATGGGAGTTGTCTGTGGACCATCCCTATTCATTAGAAAGGTCTACAACAACAAGCTGATTACATGTTATCATGCTACGGGACACCCAACAATCAGATGAAAAATGTAATGGTGCCGTTACACACAGCGATGTTCCAGCGATCCCGACAACGACCAGGATCGCTGGAACATCGTTGTGTGGTCGCTGGGAAGCTGTCAAACAGGCAGCTCTCCTCAGCAACCAGGGAGCCACCTCCACATCGCTGGTAACCATGATAAACAGCGGGTATCTAGGCAGCACACGCTGCTTAGTTACCGGGTGTTTATCATGGTTACCAGTGTCCTTGCGCTTACTGGCTGCACTAAGCGAGAGGACGCTGGTAACCATGATAAACAGCGGGTATCTAGGCAGCGCGCGCTGCTTAGTTACCCGGTGTTTATCATGGTTACCAGCCTGTGAGGTCGCTGATCGCTGGTCTCTCGCTGTCACATGCAGTGATGCGTGCTGACCAGTGGGAGACCAAGGACCAAAAAATGGTCCTGAAAGATGTGCAGCGATCAGCTACCTCACAGCAGGGGCCTGATCGCTGCTACGTATCACACACAGCGATTTCGCTGGCGAGTTCGCTGATTTCAGCAATATCACTAGCGATATCGCTGTGTGTGACGTACCCCTAAGGTGATCCAGCAATTAGGGTGCATTTACAATTGCAGATTATCAGATTATCAGGAATAAGATTTCCTTGGAATGCTTGTTTCCCAATCTTGTAAACAGGAGGAAAATCTCCCCACACATAAAATGCTTAGTGATTGTCTGAAATAATTTTCAAGCTTTCTTTAAAAACATCATGCTCAGCAGCTTGTTGGCCTGTTTAAACAGGATATGTGCTGCCGAAAACAATATTATTCCGTGGGTCCTGGCTTCAAATCCCAACAAGGACAACATTTCCAAGAAGTTTGTATGTTCTCATGTTGGTGTGGGTTTCATCCCACCCTCCAAAGACATATGGATAGGATGTTTAGATTGTGAGCCCCAATGGGGACAGTGTTGCAAACGTATGTAAAGTGGTATATAATTAATAGTGCTATATGAATAAATAAATATATATATATGTGCTCAGAATTATCTTTATTAAAGATCATTCTATGTTCATAGAAGTGCAATTGGGCTGTGTAAACAGGTTATGAAAAGACTGGCCATGAGCATCTATGTAGTCAAGTGGCTAAACACTCTAAAGGCCAGGTTACACGTTGCGATGTTCCAGCGACCCGACCAACGATCGGGATAGCTGGAACATCACTATGTGATCGCTGGTAATATACCAGACAGGCAGATCTCGCCAGCGATCACCCAGCGATGCACCGACACCCGACGATCGTTGGGATCGGTCAGGGTGTTGGGTGCACACTAGGTGTCGCTGGTTGTTGCCCCATCACACATGATGATGCATGCGTGGCAGCAGCAGACCAACGATAGAGAAATGGTCCCGGCCATTCCACAGCAATCAGCGAGCTGATCGCTGGTCGTTGCGGCATGTCACACGCAGCGACCTCACTGGCGAGGTCGCTGCAACGTCACAAAACCTGTGATGTTGCAGTGATATCGGTAGCAATGTCGCTGCGTGTAACCCAGCATAAGACTTCCACTGTTCTTGGCTATGTCCCTTGACCCAGGACTTCAATTCTCGTGATCACTTGGGGTCCCTGCAATCAACCCCATCACAATGATAAATGTATCTTCTCTTGTTTGATTGGGTGATACTTTTGGGTTTTGAGTTAACCACTTTCATGCCACAACTGGCGGCATGGAACCCTACACAGTAAAATCCTTGGTCTCTATTATCTAGCTAATAGCTAAAGAGCAAGAAAAAGGAACCTGGCTTACTAATTTAGAATTTGCTAATTGGGTATTGGTGTTTGAAAAGTTCCTAAACCATTAAAACCCTCATAGAACACTATAGTAGTTAATTTACAGTATAAATGGGCTCACCATGCTTGGCATATCACTTTATGAGCAAGGATGGAGAGCAGCGTTCATTGTTGCTCTCTCATCTATAGGGGAAATGTAACATTTTTTAAAAAGCTAAGAATTTACCTTTCAGCAATGAGAAACATGTGACTTAAAAGAACGTCAGCCATTTTTTGGCATCACAACCATGATCGGTGAGTAGTCTCCTTCTTTCTGATCAGCATCTTCATTGTTGCCCTGTGACATCTTTACTGAAACTGTGTTATTATGAAGGTCAAGTAAGAGCATAATTTCCATTTACTGACACCACATGGATGTACAATCAATTGGATCAATAAAGAATAACAGTTTTGTCATTGATTATCAATCTTTCTGAGCATTTACACGGACCATTAATGGTTACTGTTGAAAGATAACCAAACTTAATTGCCCAGTGTGGACCTTAAATGCTACTGTGTATATCTTTATTCCTGCAGTACTCTGAATTGGGTCTACATCTGCATGCTGATAAGTGTTCCAGTGTCTCCTTATCATCCAGTTCCTTTCACTGCACCGCTTGTGAGATTTGCAGAGGATTGAGATGGACCACAATTAAAATAAACAGGGGGGATGTGTGATATGAAAGAAGTCTTTGTCAACCTGTGACATTAGTGATAAGGACGCAGATGAATGTGCCAGGCTTGTCCTTTGTTGCTTGCACACATTGGTTCTAAAATACCATTCTGGGGGGGAAACAAACCCGTATATGTTATTTCTGGAAAGAAATTCTTTAGATTTAATAAACTTTTCATTTGCGCCTTAAATCTTACTGCAGGAATATTAATCTCCAGTCTAATTTCTTTGCACTCCAACCTCCTATGAAAGGCTGTTGCTATGAATGTAAGGTGCGCCTTTCCATAGCAACCTGCTGGATCCGCCTGACGGCAATGTGTCTGGGTCAATTATTCCTTTAATATAGGCTGGCTGCAGGCATCCTGGGTGTGATTGTGGAAGTGTTTGTCCCAGATGGCTGCATTGAACAGGTCATGTGGAAATGGGAAATGTGAATGTAGGAGAGGGGTGATGGGTGGGAGAAGGGAAAATGTATACACATTACCACTGCAATCAGCTCCGTTACATTGTCATATACTGTCTCCACAATCATACACTTGACCATTTTTGCATCTGTGCTGACAAAATAATTACATTACAATTTGGGGAAAAATATAAGACTGATTTGACAGTTATAATTTAATATCATTGGAAATATTAATGTGGAAAAATACTGTACATCAGCATTGTTGTTTGTGCCTTTTCTTAATCACACCGGTGTAAATTTGTTTGTCTATGGCCAAACTTGTCTTGTATGCAGATCCACTAGATTCTTTAAAATAAGTGTAAAACAAAGTTTGATATCACATTACGATAAAAATATAAAGATGATATAAGAATACCACAACGACAAGCATATAAATCTTCATTGCTTAACACAAGTGCACCAAATTCTTCAATTCTGTAATTATATAGAAAAATACCCTTGTATCTGATGTAGGAGCCAATGCAATCACCTTCAGATGTTACAAATAAGACGCAGTATTTTTAAAGATTCAGGCAACCTAATATTAAAAAATAAAATTCTAAATTTTTAGACTTTCTATGCTGTCACGGAATGTTTTCATGTTACTGAATTCTGTATTTTATTGGAAATTCATCCAAAATATATAGTTTACATTTTGGCTAAACAACAATATACCATCTTACCCCTAAATCTGCGGCTCCTCCCAATGAATGGCAGATGCATAGATGTAAACTCCTTTTGATGGGAAAGAAAAAGCCTCAATTGTTCCAGGATGTTCAGCTATGCACCAAATACCTTGCACTTGTTGTAATGGGCCTACTTGGTTGACCTTGTGCCCCCCTCCTTGTTTTTGTCTGGGAAGCCATCACATGTGAATTGTCTGAGTGGCACAGGCGGACGCCCAGCCCCTGATACCACAAATGTATTGGAATAAGCTGTGCACGCCCTACGTTATTCCCAAACACTATATTTTGGGAGAAAACAAAATAGTTGAAATGGTTTATGCCTAAGTATACCAATGATATGTATGTACAAACCTAGCGGAAAATGAGATTTGTTAGCAATTACATTTATGGACATTTAGTTAATTTAAGAATTCATTCAAATTTCATGTACAAGGTTTTCATCAAATCATGAGGAAGCAAAACTAGAAGAGTATATTTTGATACAAGTAGAAGGCACATTATCTCTTTCTTTATGTAAAACTGGGTCGCCAGTAGTGAAATAGATCTTCTCTCTTTCCTCAAAGGAATTCGCAGACAATGCACCTGTCTGTTTAGCGCTATATATTATATGTTTTCAACATAACAAGTGGTGAGTTTTTCCTAAAACTTGTCTTTCGAGAAGTCAATTTTCCAAGATGACCATACTCTATCATTAGGAAAGAACAAAAGTAATGTAAATGATAGCAACAAGGCTAGATAGGATCAACAAACACATAGGAATGGGCACTCATCTCTCCCCAGCCTCACAGAGCAGACTGGATCAGGGAGGTAGGGGCGTGTTTGAGTAACAATAGCTGAAAGCCAATACTGCCCCTTTCAGAGTACTGAGCCCTGTGCTGAAGCTTAGGAACTTCACTGACACAGGGAATTGAGCTGAGGGAACTCTGGGGATGGTGGAAAGGTGGGGGATAGAGGACGAAAGATGACAAGAAGGAGGGGGGGTGCGTAAATGCAATGTAGCAGAAAGTCTGAAGCACAAGTGAGCTAAGCCTTGGCTCAGGTCTTCTCATACAAGAATCTTTTTCCCACATCTGCTCAGAGATTATACTATGGAGGAGGCTTTTCAGGGTCAAGGCTTACCAGCAACTTTTAGGCTGTGAGGCTACAACAGTAAGAACTAGAAGGATCGTTGGTGGAAAGCTGTGGACAGCTCTTTGATGCACCTCTAAGTTCTCTATGGGCTTTAAACTTTGAAGCTCATCAGAAATGGTTGTGTTCATCAACACCAAGCTGAAATCTCTCATCAGTCTGTTCAAGAAGAAGAGTAAGTATTCATTATAAACGGACTCTGAGGAGCCTTTTAGAAGATTATCCGTATTGTGTCCGTGCCTAGTGAATGAGGTTGACATTGAGATAATGTGTTGTAAGGAATATGCTGGATAGCAGGATTTGCTGTCAATGTCATGGGATTCCTGCAACATCCACTTTCCATCATTTATCTCAAGATGCTTGTCTATGTCTTTAGGTTAATGTTTTGCTTACTGAATTATCATTTTAATATAGATATATATATTTTAAGACATTTATGTTAGCATTCTTCCATTTTTGTGTTATTTGGCATGGAGATGATTTATCATACAGACACACAGAGGCTAATCATAGTAAATCTTGATTTATTGTACCTTGTGTGATTTTATTGGCCTATATGTACTGTACCTAAATACATAGCCATATACCACTGATCCTATCTCTTGTTTTGATAGTAAGCGCCTGTCTCTGAGCTGGGCTTGTGGATTAAGTCTACTCCATAGAGATAACTAATAAATGGAATTAATTTGCAGGCTGTGCCCATGAAAAGCTTTGTTGAAGTAGGATTTGCAATGCGGGCGCTCAGCCTAGAGATGTGTGTAGAGAACCTCCCTAAGCACAAGTTACTGAACAATAGAGCTGCTTGCAGCGTGCTACCAAGGCTCTACAGACAACAAGCACTTGCTGCAGAGTGGCAACTACAAGAAATACAAGGGATTGAACATATATTTCATATCATTATTGTTTAATGATATCTAGAATCTTGTATTAGGTCTTTAAACGAGCACAGACTGGAGTTGTGGTCTTGGGGTTGTTATGGTGAACTGTAAAGGCATCTGCGGGTTTATAAAACACAAGCCCCTGGGTGCCGGGTGCAATTGTCATCCTACAACTGATATATCACATTCCACCTGGTTGTGCTGGTTACATGTACATAACCTTTTCTAACATATGAATTACTGTAAGGTGCATTTATTTAATAAAAAAGCATCTTTTGTGATTTGACAAGTAATATTTATTTAGGAGAACCATTTGTTGCAATCAATACCGTTCATTATTTTGTCCATCTACACATTGCAATTGGACCATGCAGATCGCAACGTCCGTCCATTGGCGCAGTTTTCAGATTAATGCAGCTAAAACATTAACATTTCATTGTTAGCGGCCACGTGATAAACGGTTGTTTTGTTATTAACCCATACAGCAATTTGCAAGCCATGCCGATCAACATGTTGGTACAGTGTTTAGCCCCATAGTAGGCGTGCACATCAGCTGCACTGTGGCCGCAACGTGTAAACTCATCCTGAATGAGTATAATTAATTTGATAGATGCAGATACAATGACAATGCAGCTGTAATAGGCTTGTGACTATACTGTAATTGATGCTGCATATCATCATTAATATCAATATCATCACTGTCCCCATAGGACTGAGTCTAAATTCCCTATCGGTATGTCATAATAGTGTGGAAGAATCCGTAGAGTCTGGAGGAAACCTATGCAAACACGGGGAGAACATACAAACTCCTTGCAGATGTTGTCCTTGGTGTGATTTGAACCCAGGAACCCAGCACTGAAAGCCACAGTGCTAACCACTGAGATGACTATACTTAGGCTGCTTTCACATTACGATTTTCGGTCATCCGATTCTATCCATTTCAAATCGGATGCAATCGGATCCGAAATCGGATCCCATGTTCCCCTATGGGAATCGGATCGGATCAGATGTGCCACTATTGGCATCCGATTTTGGCACCATCCGATCCGATTTAATTACGGGCACAAAATCGCAGCCTGCTACGATTTTGTGTCCGTGACTCAAATCGGACAGCATCGGATCACTGCTGATCCGAGGCTGATCCGAGTGCCCACAACATGGGAGCCTAGGGACATCGGATCCGAGTTCACCTCGGATCCGATGTCAGCTCCGTATTCCCTGCCTTTCCCTGCTGCTGCCTCCTCCATCTTGTTCCCTCTGGTATTCTATTCTGTCACCCCACTATTCTATGCTGTCTCCCCGCTATTCTATTCTGTCCCCCCGCTCCTCTATCCTCATCTAATCCATATCCCGTCCCCTCTTGTCTTCCCTGTGTGTAAAAAAAAAAAAAAAACTCCTCCCAGAGTATACATCACCTGTCACCGCACCGGCTCCCACGATGCAACACCATCAGGACTGAAGAGCCTGTGATGATGTCAGAGAGCCGGTCAGCTGATGGGTCATGTGACCGACTTTGTGACATCTTCACAGGTCCTTCACTCCTGATGGTGCTGCATCGTGGGAGCCGGTGACAGGTGACGTATACTCCGGGTGGAGTTTTTTTTTTTTTACACACAGGGAAGACAAGAGGGGACAGTATAGGGATTAGATCAGGATAGAGGAGCGGGGAGACAGCATAGAATAGCAGGGGGCCGGAATAGAATAGCAGAGGGAAGAAGATGGAGGAGGCAGCAGCAGGGAAAGACAGGGGACCGCAGGATCCACACGGATCCTGCATAGAATCGGATCGGATGGCTATTTGCCATCCGATTGTAGGGATCCGTGTGGATCCGTGCCTGTCCGTGGGATCCTCCTTCAAAGTCGGATCCCACGGACAGGCACAAAATCGTAATGTGAAAGCAGCCTTAAGTTATACTAGGCTTGGCATAGAAGTCACTTTTGTTGCAGAGCTTTTTACATTTCAATCAAAAGCAGTCAGATTATGGACAATTGGCTGGCTTGACTATAGCTATTATTCCTAACCTAAAGCTAGATATGCATGGGTAGATATATCATCAGCCTGATTGATCATTGTGCAGGTATTAGGTCACTTATTAGTTTACTTGTATACAGTGGCGTAACTAGAGTCTGAAGGGCCCCGGTGCGAAATTTGGACCGGGCCCCCCCCCCGCCCCCTTTCCTCGCGCGCCCACATTAGTCAGATGTATGGGCCCTATATAACGTTCTAAATCCTATAAAGACTCACGAATTGACCCCTTTCCCCTTCATTAAGTATTAATGTCCCTCATCCTGCTATATATGGTCCTCCTCCTGGAATATGCCCTTATCCTGGTATATATGGTCTTCCATTATAGTAGAACGCAGCCTCATAGCCCTCCATATAGTAAAATGCAGCCTCATATCCTTCCACATAGAATAATGCAGCCTCATAGCCCTCCATATAATATAATGCTGCCTCATAGCCCTCCATATAATATAAAGCAGCGTCATAGCCCTTCAGCTAATATAATGCAGTGTCATACCTCTCTAGATAATATAATGCAGCGTCATAGCTCTCCAGATAATATAATGCAGCATCATAGTTCTCCAGATAATATAATGCAGCCTCATAGCCCTCCTGATATTATAATGTAGCCTCATAGCCCTCCAGATAATATAATGCAGCCTCATAGCCCTACAGATAATATAATACAGCGACATAGCTCTCCAGATAATACATTCCTGCGTCATAGGCCTTCAGATAATATAATGCAGCGTCATAGCACTCCAGATAATATAATGCAGCATCATAGTTCTCCAGATAATATAATGCAGCCTCATAGCCCTCCTGATATTATAATGTAGCCTCATAGCCCTACAAATAATATAATGCAGCCTCATAGCCCTACAAATAATATAATGCAGTGTCATAGCTCTCCAGATAATATAATGCAGCGTGATAACTCTCCAGATAATATAGTGCAGCCTCATAGTCCTACAAATATAACCCAGCCTCATAGCCCTATCAAAACTTCTCTGAAGAAAAACACTTTAAGGCCCCTTTCACATCACCATTTTGCTGATGTTTGCGGCCGATCCGGCAGGTGGCGCCGCACTTGCGTTTTGGATCTGGCAAGCCCCATGTATTCTCTATGAGGCTTGTGGTCCAGTGCGGCAAGTGTGGTTCTGCCGGATGCATCAGATCCGGCACTTGCGGCCGCAAAAAAAAAAAAACGCTGCTTGCAGCTTTTTTTTTCGTGGCTGCAAGTGCCGGATCCGGCGTAACCCCACTTTACACACCAGACCGCAAGCCTCATAGAGAATACATGGGGCTTGCCAGATCCGAAACGCAAGTGCGGCAGTTAGGTGGCAGATCCAGCAGATGCGGCGCCACCTGACGGATTGGCCGCAGACATCAGCAAATTGCTGATGTGAAAGGGGCCTTAAATGTTTTTTTTTTCAGAGACGTTTGTGTCACACACTCCCACACACACACACACACACTCCCACACACACACACTCCCACACACACACACTCTCCCACACACACTCCCACACACACTCCACACACACACTCACACACTCCCACACACACTCACCACACACTCCACACACTCCCACACACACACACACACACTCCACACACTCCACACACACACACACTCCCACACACCACTCCCACCTCCACCACACACACACACTCCCACACACACACACACACTACCAACACACTCCCACACACACACACACACACTACCACACACACACTACCACACACACACTACCACACACACTTCCACACACACTCCCACACACACACACACACACACACACAAACACTACAGAGCTGTAGATCACAGTCCACAGTGGCCATCCATCCCCCAGCTCTGGCCAGTGCCCTGCAGACACAAGCTGGGGGATAGCCATAAGGAATGGGGCACTGTGCCCAGCACTGCCCTGCCATGGATCACATTGCCCCAGGTAACAGGCTGGTAACAGAGCCCTCCACCAGATCAGCAGGTACAGTGCAGCCATTCGGGAGTTAACTACAGAATGTAATCCGACCCAGAGCCCAAGGGAGCAAAGAGAAAAGTTCCTTCAGGAACTCACCGTCACCGCTCCTGCCGGCAGCTGCCTGCGTCCAGTGTCTGTGAGGAGGTCACATGACCTCCTCATAGTGCAGCACCAGCAGCAGCCGTGGGGATTTTAAAACTGCCGCGCCTGCCAGTCTTTTGGCGTCCGTAATCGGCCGCCTGCGGACCCCCATGCAGTGACATGGATGTGCTTCCTGAGGGACGCACATCCATTTAAAGCAGGCGCAGCAGTCGCAGGGTTTGGCCCTGCACCTCCGGGGGCCCCTTGGGTGGGATGGAAGGGGTTCTAGCGCGAGTACCTGTCTGCCGCCTGCCGGCTTCTTCACAGACTAGAGGAGGGGCGGGCACAACTGCGGGAAGTGAGGCTTCTCTCACTTCCCGTCCTCCCTCCACTCCTCGTCCAGCGCTATCGCGGTCGAGGCGGGCGGCTGGAAGCACGGGGCACGGGCCCCCCCCAGGGGGCGGGCCCGGTCTCAGCCGCAACCGCTGCGACCGCGGTAGTTACGCCACTGCTTGTATATAAACTAAAATACTCATTTAGATAACAAAGTGCTTGCAGATAAGGAGATTTAGAGAGTATTTTTGTACACATTTAGTTGTGTAATTTTGGTAATATATAAATTTGGATTTGGAAAGTAAACTTGTTTTTTACTAATTACTCGTTGATGACTTTACATTCCATAACTTCGTGTGATATAATATTGTAAAACATACTGGTATGGGTGACTGCTTCTGTTGACTTACAAGTTGCCACCTAACCATTGACCAAAGTACAGCAGAGAATTAGCTGTGTGCCATTACCTAGAGCAGAGGTCCACAACCTGTTGGTCGGGAGCCACATGTGGCTCGCTGGCCCGTGATGTGTGGCTCGTGGCTGTCTTCCAGCTTGATGCATTAGCACCAGGTTTAGCAAACAGCTATGAAGAGCAGATCTCCAGATGGTGACTTTTGTGAGTAGTCCAACATATATGAGCAAATCTAGATGGGGTAAGGTAGTAAACACTAGATCTTAATACAGTGCCGCAGTGTAATTTTTGTGGAAAATCTTTAGCTGTCGTTATTCTGGTAATGGGGCATCTGGGTGTCACTACTGTGAGGGGGGCAACAGCTGTATGTGGCTCGCAACCCTCTCTTATTGCTGAAGGTGGCTCTCAAGGTCAGAAAGGTTGGGGACCTCTGATCTAGAGGCTCCCCCCAGAGGTCCACCAGTCTGGAGCCCTCATTGTTTCTTATACCTCTTCTATGGTTGAGTATTTGATCCTTTAGTTGAATCCTAAATTTTAACCTCAGACTGTTTATTGGCTGATCTGAATAACATTTTTCCTTTGATGTGCAACAACTTTACAACCAGCCAGCAATCTAATGAATAGTGAAACCTTCTTAGCCCATCATAAAACATGGATCAGCTTGTAGCTACTTTGTAGAGCGGGATGAGACCTCTGACTAGTAATTAGCTTGGTTTTGTGAGTAGCACGCGCTCTACCCACCATTGCAGCCAAGTATGCCCTGAAGGCTCTGTTATTAGCGTGTGCTAATATCTGCAGGATATCATTTCTGTATCCATATGGCAGTACTGTATTTTCCATTGTCACTTGCTGGCTGCACCTGACACATGTCTCTTGGGATTATTAAATGCGTGGATATATCCTTGACAGCAGTGCACAGCAATCTGGCACACTTATTTTAGTTGTATGTTAGTACATACTGGAAGACTACTCTTTCTTCAGAAAGATGGTTCCTTAATGTTTAATATTGGTTGCCTTTCAGATAAAATACATATTTGATAGCAGATGGCATTTCTTGTCTTGAAATGTAATTCAGCGTGTAAACACAGTAAATACTGCCGACTAATCTAATTTTATGGCATTTGGATTCTAGATGACAGTTTCAGCCAAATTTAATGTCATTTTGACATTTTTCTCATTTTTCTTAAAATCATATCATTATTCTAAATCATTTACACAATAAATGGGATTATTAGGATCTCATGTCCTATATTTGTCATGTAAAATACAGGCAAATAGAGGTTGGCTTGTTTCCACCACTTAATCCGGCTAATCTTGGTTTAGTATGTAATTGTATTTATTATCCAGCTTCTTTCTGGTTAACTGGTTCATCACCTTTTTCATTACCTATTGCCTAGTTATTGTTATGGTTTATAGATCGGATATAATCACAAATTATCTACTATGCACATATCTAAGGTACCGTTACACACTTCAATGTCGTTAAGATCTCAACGATCTTACGGGAGCGCGGTCGTTAAGACATCTTTTTGAAATCATTGGTGAGATGTCACACGTCTAGATATCATTAACGACACAGCAACGATGTGGCGAGCAGCTATCGTTCACACAACCCAGCGATTGATACTTGTTCACTGTTGTGAATAGGCGAAGTCGTGAACGACATCGTTATCGCGGTGTCACACACAACAATGCAGCAGGTTGGCCGAACGACGATCGTCTCATTTGAGAACATGTTCTCAAATCTGCGATCAACGATTTATCGTTGTCGTAGATCGGTGTCACACACAACGACGTCCTAACGACTCCAAACCTGTGACGTTTCAGCGATATTGTTCATGATATCGTACCGTGTACCTTTAGTGATGCAACATTTCATCATTTTAATTTCTTTCGATCGAAAATCTGTAATAACAGGAATTTATTTAGGATTTTGTTTAATCATATTCACCTTGAACAAATGAACAGAATTGCTGAGCACCTATATCACAGTAAGCAGGGCCATTAATTTGAAGATAAGCCATATGCTGTAGGCCAAATATTTGACACAGCTCAGTAGCCAGTGTTGCCAGCCGAATCGCGGACATGATGCCAGCTGCTTATTCATTTTTCAGCTTCCTCAAGCAGAATATCAACTGGGGAGATGCAGAATCATCTCCAAATACTTGCATAAAACACATCCAAGCAAACAGGTCACTTTCAAAGCTGGTCGAACCCTTTAGATTAAAGTAAACTCAACCTGCTGAGTTTTTTTTCACGAGAGGTCAAAGATCAAATCTTTGGGACAGGGTCACCCTTTCCTGATGACAGATATTGATGACAGAAGAATTAGAACCTTTGTTAGGGCACATTCTCACAATGAATGTCTGCAGCGGTTTGGACGGTTTGGTTTTGCATTTTATCGGTGTCTAAACCACTTTGTCGTACAGAACGAGCATAGCGGATGTGATTTATAGAAATTCTGTGTCCACTGTGCTTGTTTTCTTAGCAGCGTAAACTGACATGCAGGACGGCAGGAAAATGCAGGGAAAAGCTGCCGTGCCCCGAACACTAACCGTGGACACAGGCGACTGCATTCACCCGCAGAGAACACCAGCTTCCCGCAGGAGAGGAGACACAGTGTCTCTGCATCTTGTGGACATAGCCTTACCCATTTTCATTTTCTCTATTCCCTGAATGGGCAGATTTATGGGAATCAGGAGTAATAGTTGTTGTCAATATAACATACATAGCTATCTTTATAGGTAAAATAAGTGATAAATGACCTTTTCTAAACTAAGTTGTTTTTTTTTTGTTCTCACTAGCGGTTTCCAATCTAGATGATGAAAGTAAGTGGACGGTCCATTACACAGCGTCTTGGCACCAGCAGGAAAATGTCTTCCTTCCATCATCCAGACCTGCATGCGTAGAGGATCTGCACAAGCAAGCCAAAGTCAACCTAAAGACAGTGCTGCGAGGTAAGGACTCCTTTGCAACTTACCCAACACATGCCACAATTGACAAATTCTCCTGTTCTCTTCAATCTGGCATGGTTTCTTATTTGTTCCCATGATTCTCCTTTCCTGAGCTATGACCCTTCTTCATTGTATGTAAATCTAGTATTTTTTTGTCCATCTGGGTGAGTTCCTCAATGATATGCTCACTCAGTTTTGAATCCAACTTGGCTAAGGGTGCTTTCACACTGCAATTTTCTGCCATCCGCGGCTGCCCGTTTTACAATGGACAGCCACGGATCAGATTTGTCCCCCATGTATCCCTATGGGCGACGGATCTTATCGGATTTGGCCTTATTGCCATCCGAGTTGTGTCAGATCCGATTCTTCGCTGCATCCAAAATTGGACTACTCCGATTTTGGGTACAGCGGACCAAATCGGACAGAATCAGAGCTGACATGATCCGCGGCAAATTACATGGGGGCCTATGGAGCACGGGTCCGAGAAAACAGCTGATCGTTTCTCGGACCCGATTTTATTGTACTTATCATGCTCAGTACACTAAAACTACTCTTTACCGTCTAATTTCACTTCTGCAATGTATATACATACATTGCGGAAGTGAAATTAAGTAAAAGAAGTGTTAAAAAGAAAATGTCCTCACCTCTCAGGTGTGTCCTGCGATACCTCCATCTAGCTCCTGACAGGGACCTGGCGGGGTGGAGCAACCTGATCGGATGATCAAAACCGATTGGCGGGCGGGAGATTTAAACCGCTCAGCTGATGCAGTCATGTGACCCGCCCGCCGATCGGTTTTGGCAGGCGCGAGGTTTAATGTGACCGATCATGTGATCCTTAAGCTGTCGGGAGCTAGATGGAGGCATTGTGGGACATACCAGAGAGGTGAGGAGATTTTTTTTTTTTTTTTTTAACCTTTTTAACCCTTGCTTTACTTAATTTCACCTCTGCAATGTATGTATATACATTGCGGAAGTGAAAGTGTCCTTTCTGTGTCTGGGACCCGAACACAGAAATGGCACTTAGAGGCACACATGCGATCCTGTCCTTTCCTGTCCATAGGGTCCTGCAAAAAATAGGAACCCCACAGACAGGAAAAAAATCACAACATGAAAGCAGCCTAACAAGACTGCACAGAAGGACGAAAAGGTCTCCATAGCTCAGGAAAAGATAGGAGCAGGAACAAAAGAGAAAGGCTCCAAATTAAGGAGAACATCGGCATTTACACCAGGTTAACATTACACATTTATGGCAAGTAATAGGTCCTCCTTTAAGTATACCGTTACTTAAGAATATTGTAAAAAAACAAATCATAGTGATAAAATTATTATAGCGATATAACATCAAATCATTGGGTGATATCAGACTATGCTTGGCCAGTTTAACGCTTGTCACCCATTGAGATTGTATATTGCTATTGACTGAAGAATAAAGGTCCTATTTAGGTTTTGAATTTCCTTGCTGTGTGTAGCTGGGAGGAATATCTAACTACTCCATAGGCTGATATGACTGGTCTCAGCTCTAGGGATACTAATCCTGCTTAAAAGCTTATGCTGTCTTACTACTAATCTTACGTTACACTGAAGGGCTGGAGTTTAAGAAGGAGTTCTCCATGAGGTGGAGGAGTCACCGTCAGGTCTGCACAGATGCTCGGCTTTTTTTTTCAGTGTGCATGAGACCTGTCACCATGGGAACATGGAATAACTTTGGGAAATCCAGTCTGATCCATATACTGTGTCCTTGGAAACACATATGGCTAGTTTATCTTCTTTGAAATTTGCCTTTAAGTGTGTTCAAGGCTACACAGATCAGTGTCTGCAGGAATAGCTGCTATAATGGACAGCTGGATGTCTCATTTTTCATGAAGATGTTGCAGTAAAGTATTGTTATGCTGACATTGGACAAATCAAACTATTTTTTTCATCTCTGTTTAGTGTATGAGACGGGAAAAGCTCCGTACATATACATATAGGTGAGGCTTTGACGATAGACTACAATGGTGTGTCATATAAAGCTATTGAAAAGATTATTATATACAATGGGTACAGAAAGTATTCAGACCCCTTTAAATATTTAACTCTTTGTTTCATTGCAGCCATTTGGTAAATTCAAAAAACTTAATTTTTTCCTTCATTAATGCACTCTGCAACCCATCTTGACTGAAAAAAATAGAAATGTAGAAATTTTTGCAAATTTATTAAAAAAGAAAATCTGAAATATCACAAAGTCATAAGTATTCAGACCCTCTGCTCAGACACTCATATTTAAGTCACATGCTGTCCATTTCCTTGTGCTCCTCCTTGAGATGGTCCTCCTCCTTCAGTTGTGTTTAATTAAACTGATAGTACTTGATTTGGAAAGGCACACACCTGTCTATATAAGACCTCACAGTGCATGCCAGACCAAATGAGAATCATGAGGTCTAAGGAACTACCCAAAGAGCTCAGACAGAATTGTGGTAAGGCACAGATCTGGTCAAGGTTACAAAAGAACGTCTGCAGTACTCATGGTTCCTAAGATCATAATCCTTAAATCACAAGAAGTTTGGTACCACCAGAAGTCTTCCTAGATTTGGTTGTCCAGTCAAACTGAGAAGAGCCTTGGTGAGAGAAGTAAAGAAGAACCCCAAGATCACTGTGGCTGAGCTCCAGAGATGCAGTAGGAACATGGGAGAAAGTTCCACAAAGTCGACTATCACTGCAGCCCTCCACCAATCAGACCTTTATGGCAGAGTTGCCCCACAGAAGCCTCTCTTCAGTGCAAGACATATGAAAGACCACATAGAGTTTGCAAAGAACACATGAAGGACTCCCAGACTATGAGAAATAAGATTATCTGGTCTGATGAGAAGATAAAACTTTTTGGTGATAATTCTAAGCACTATCTATGGAGAAAACCAGGCACTGCTCATCACCTGCCCAATACAATCCCAACAGTGAAACATATTGGTGGCAGCATCATGCTAAGGGGGTGTTTTTCAGCTGCAGGGACAGGACGACTGGTTGCAATTGAAGGAAACATGAATGCGGCCAAGTACAGAGATATCCTGGATGAAAACCTCTTCCAGAGTGCTCTGCACTTCAGACTTGGCCGGAGGTTCACCTTCCAACAAGACAATAACCCGAAGCACACAGCTAATATAACAAAGGAGTGGCTTCAGAACAACTCTGTGACCATTCCTGACTGGCACAGCCAGAACCCTGACCTAAAGCCAATTGAGCCTCTTTGGAGAGACCTGAAAATGGCTGTCCACCATTCAGCATTCAACCTGACAGAACTGGAGAGGATCTGCAAGGAAGAATAGCAGAGGATCCCCAAATCCAGGTGTGAAAAACTT
The DNA here is from genome assembly GCA_033576535.1 of Allobates femoralis. Lineage (NCBI taxonomy): Eukaryota > Metazoa > Chordata > Amphibia > Anura > Aromobatidae > Allobates > Allobates femoralis. The sequence goes on from JARQOC010000001.1 coordinate 382,484,378, forward strand.
GTTGTATCATTCCCAGTTTTTTTAATACATTTGCAAAAATTTCCACATTTCTGTTATTTTTTTTTTAAATGAAGGTGTGATGCAAAGTGCATACTTAATGAGAAAAAAATGAACTTTTTAAAATTTACCTAATGGCTCCATTGAAACAAACAGTGAAACATTTAGAAGGGTCTGAATACTTTCTGTACCCACTGTACACTAGATGTAGACCCGATGCTATCACATCGGGAGGGCGGTGATGTCAAACTGGGAGCGCCAGGCATCTCTCCCCTCCCTGGGCTGTTTTCTCCTATCTGTGTTCTCTCTTTGAGCTGTGTCCCCATGTGCGCTGTCTCTCTACACTCCCATGGTATCTCCACCCCTGCGCTGTCTTTAACCCTTGTGTACTCTCTTCTTTGACTTGTCTTTCTGTATGCTGTCTCTCTCCCCCTGTGTGCTGTCTCTCTCTCCTGTGCTGTCTTCTCCTCTCTGTGCTCTCTCATTTGAGCTGTTTTTCCCCCTGTGCACTCGCCTGTCCCCCTCTGGTAAAGGTGAAATTAAAACAAAGTATGTAAAAGGATCTGATCAATCACTTGCACCTGGTTCTACCCATGACCATAACATCATCACAGGTCCTGTAGGATCTAATTCTGCGGTATGTGCAACGGGCGGTATGTGCGACAATGCACATTGCAAACTATTAAATCCTGACATTGTAAACAATCACACAGAGTGACTGCAGACTTAAAGTGACCCTAAACCCGGAAGCCAACCCCACATCCCCTTCATACCTATACATGCAGCTTGTGAACCTGCTGCCATCGATCCCTGTATCTTGCAAAACCGCTGGGGAATTCTTCATAATTCATACTTTTATAATGTCATTTCTGGGCGTTTCACTGAAATTTTAAAGCCGCAGCAGGCGGGCCTGTGTGCCGCTCTCCCCCTCCTTGTCCGTAATTCTGCACGCAGCGATGGGCGTGCTAAACAACAGAGAGGCGGCTCGCCTCATAGTATGGGCGGTGAAGCCGGTATGACGCGTATTACGTCATATCGGCTTCACCGCCCATACTATGAGGCGAGCCGCCTCTCTTGTTTATGCACGCAGCCATGGGCGTGCAGAATTACGGACAAGGAGGGGGAGAGCGGCACACAGGCCCGCCTGCTGCGGCTTTAAAATTTCAGTGAAACGCCCAGAAATTACATTATAAAAGTATGAATTATGAAGAATTCCCCAGCGGTTTTGCAAGATACAGGGATCGATGGCAGCAGGTTCACAAGCTGCATGTATAGGTATGAAGGGGATGTGGGGTTGGCTTCCGGGTTTAGGGTCACTTTAACCACCAAGCCTGGACAACCTCTTTATGGCATACATACGAACTGCAACCAAAAAACAAGCCTAACAGTAGGAAAGCAGACATTTAATTCTGAGGACAACTTGAACACCATTTATTATCAATAAATACAGCCAAATTCATCAGTTTCTAAAGTTAGACTTTCCTGACGAAGGAGTCAGCTTGCCGCATTGCTTGTACAGACACACAAACCTGAATTTATACCTATTGTTTTTATTCTGCAGCATTGCAGCCTTTGTATCCTGAATGTTTTTCATGTATCTCATCACTGATAAAAGTGTCAAAGTAGCAGCAATAGATATCAGCTATCAAAAATATGTGTGATGAGAAGGAATTCCCGATAATATCCCATTATCAACAAATTTACTAATAAAATATATGAAGAGCAAGGTCCGCTACACACAAATCGAATTTAGCTCTGTACAAGAATAGCAGAGGGGAACTCATGCCACAAATAATCCTATGTCTTTGTATCAGAAAGGTTTTGATATCTGATCCATTACTTGTGACAATGGACAATTTCTTACATGCAATGGAAAAATGCTACGTACAACACTTAATGTGGCTATGAACACCACATTGGGGCCCGAAATGCCATAAACAACCCATTCTAATAAGGTCTTACATCATGTAATGTAAGAAGTCTTTTTATCTTGAACATTTCAACTCAATTATCAATTCAGAAATATAAAAAGGAATCACCTGTAAATGTTACCATAAAACAGTGAGAAACGGAAAATTATCTTTATTCCACATTTTTTTTCAACCATTGCTCCATGTCCGATCAGTGTTGAATATTTTGGTGTACAATGTGCAACAGTGATAATAAGTGAGGGTGTCTTACATTTATCAGCCACCAATCTAAGTGTCAATTCGCAGATCAGTTTCTGTAGCTTAGGGTACAGATACACTGGCGTGAAACTCAGACGACTGCAATGCAAGTAAAAGTCCCATTGCAGTCGGACCAAAGTTAGTCAATGTCCGAGAACACCTTTCCGAGTGTCGGGCTTTTTTTTTCTCATCCGATTCATGGATGATGAGTCGGTCTCAACATGCTGCAACAGTATGCGATTCACGGCCGAGACGCGCCAATGCAAGTCTATGGGCCCGCCAAAAAAGATGGACTGCAGTCGGACCGCACACGGACCATCTGAGTTTGATGTGAGTTTTCACTGATACATTATCATTCTGTAGCTAAGATAACTGTAAATGATTATACAGTAAATAGCTGCTGAGTAAAACAACGGATTACACACAGACACCACACGGAAGCCACACGGATCAAAACTCAGACGACACTCGGATACTTCAATCGGACCATTTTTCACTTGCCAGTGTGTTTCTAGCCTTAGATGCAGTGCCAGTTCACAACAGTTTATGTAGCTTAGATGCAGTGTCAGTTCACGTCAGGTTATGTAGCTTAGATACGGAGCCAGAGCAGGAGGCGGTAGTCAGGCAGTCAGCTACAGGTTCATCCATCAACTCTGACTTTCTATTGTGTTAAGCTCATTTCTGTAGACTTTTGGCAGTGAAGCCAAGGCTGAAGGTGGCAGTTCTTCACTGCTCGGGTATGACCATAAAAGAGTAGCTGTTATGAATCTTTTTATTATGTGACTTGCCCCAGACTGCCCTCTGTTAAATCATGTGTGAATAACTCCAGTCTGCTGATTAATATATGCACATTCTCTATCCCCACGTTTCACTTAGTGTAACGAGTCATTCACATGTATTAATCCGTGTGAATAGACATAGTTTAAGCAACATTGTGCAAACTAAGAATCTTTCCACGCATTTTTCAAATACTGCACCTTACAGTACCAGTAAAAGTGAATATGTTTCTGAGATCTCATGCACAAGGCTGCTTATTTTACCTTATAGATTTGAACCATCACATTTTCTTTGTCTACAGCATGATAATTCTTTCAGCTTTTTGCAGCATTTCTCAACTATTCAAATGAATAGGGGAAAAAGAACAAGTAAAAATACATCAAATACAACATAACACATGTCACATAACAAATGTGCTTAATTTAAGCAACATTTTGCCTGACAATAATCTGTTTTTTGGTGCAGGAAAATCTTCAATAAATAGGCCAGTTTCACACCACGGTTTATCTGATCCAGGGCTGTCCAGTGTGACATAAAATTGGATCCGGGAGACGGCTGCTGGAGTTTAGCAGCGAGCTCTGCTAATCTTCAGCACTTGGAGCTGTCCCCTGCTGTGAGTTCAGGACCGCGGCTAGCGGGTCCTGCTGATTCTGACATTTCAGCAGGGACAGCTCCTGCTACTGTGAAATGCCGAATCTGGCTGCAAACCAGGCCGGAGGCCATATTTGCCCTCTGGATCTGTTTCAAAGTCGGGTCTGGGGCTGTCAGGTTCACACCGGACAGCCCCGGACCTGATCTTGCCGTGATGTGAAACCAGCCTACCTCATGAAATAGCCATGTACATACAGTCATGGCCAAAAGTATTGACACCCCTGCAATTCTGTCAGATAATACTCAGTTTCTTCCTGAAAATGATTGGAATCACAAATTCTTTGGTATTATTATCTTCATTTATTTGTCTTCAATGAAAAAAACACAAAAAGAATTGTCCTAAAGCCAAATTCGATCTAATTCCACACCAAACATAAAAAAGGGGGTAGACAAAAGTATTGGCACTGTTAGAAAAATCATGTGATGCTTCTCTAATTTGTGTAATTAACAGCACCTGTAACTTACCTGTGGCACATAACAGGTGTTGGCAATAACTAAATCACACTTGCAGCCTGTTGACTGGATTAAAGTTGACTCAACCTCTGTCCTGTGTCCTTGTGTGTACCACATTGAGCATGGAGAAAAGAAAGAAGACCAAAGAACTGTCTGAGGACTTGAGAAACCAAATTGTGAGGAAGCATGAGCAATCTCAAGGCTACAAGTCCATCTCCAAAGACCTGAAATGTTCCTGTGTTTACGGTGCGCAGTGTCATCAAGAAGTTTAAAGCCCATGGCACTGTGGCTAATCTCCCTAGATGTGGACGGAAAAGAAAAATTGACGAGAGATTTCAACGCAAGATTGTGCGGATGGTGGATAAAGAACCTCGTCTAACATCCAAACAAGGTAAAGCTGCCCTGCAGTCCGAGGGTACAACAGTGTCAACCCGTAGTATCCGTCGCATCTGAATGAAAAGGGACTGTATGGTAGGATACCCAGGAAGACCTCACTTCTTACCCCGAGACATAAAAAAGCCAGGCTGGAGTTTGCCAAAACTTACCTAAGAAAACCTAAATCCTTACCTTTTGGAACAATGTTCTCTGGTCAGATGAGACAAAAGTAGAGCTTTTTGGGCAAAGGCATCAATATAGAGTTTACAGGAGAAAAAAAGAGGCATTCAAAGAAAAGAACACGGTCCCTACAGTCAAACATGGCGGAGGTTCCCTGATGTTTTGGGGTTGCTTTGCTGCCTCTGGCACTGGACTGCTTGACCGTGTGCATGGCATTATGAAGTCTGAAGACCACCAACAAATTTTGCAGCATAATGTAGGGCCCAGTGTGAGAAAGCTGGGTCTCCCTCAGAGGTCATGAGTCTTTCAGCAGGACAATGACCCAAAATACACTTCAAAAAGTACTAGAAAATGGTTTGAGAGAAATCACTGGAGACTTCTAAGGTGGCCAGCAATGAGTCCAGACCTGAATCCCATAGAACACCTGTGGAGAGATCTAAAAATGAGGTTGGAGAAGGCACCCTTCAAATATCAGGGACCTGGAGCAGTTTGCCAAAAAGAATGGTCTAAAATTCCAGCAGAGCATTGTAAGCAATTCATTGATGGTTACCGGAAGCGGGTTGATCGCAGTTATTTTGGCTAAAGGTTGTGCAACCAAGTATTAGGCTGAGGGTGCCAATACTTTTGTCTGGCCCGTTTTTGGAGTTTTGTGTGAAATGATCAATGTTTTGCTTTTTGCTTCATTCTCTTTTGTGTTTTTTCATTGAAGACAAATTAAATTAAGATAATAATAGAAAAGAAAAGAATTTGTGATTGCAATCATTTTCAGGAAGAAACGGTATTATCTGACAAGAATTGCAGGGGTGTCAATACGTTTGGCCACAACTGTAAGCTTTTAATGCATTCACACAGGGGTAGACATATCATTGGTGCAGATTGTGCAGTTGCATATGGACATAAGAGGTAAATCAGCAAGAAGAATCAGACCTTGGATATTTTCCAAATTTCTTCCTTTATTTTGCACACTTAGGCTGGCTTCACACAACGGTGTGATCCGATCCGGGGCTGTCCGGTGTAAACCAGGCAGCCCCGGACCGGTTTTTGGTCCCATAGTAGCCTATGGGGCCGGATGGAAGCTCTCTGCCATCCGGTTTCATCTCTCCAGTGGAATCCGGGAGAATTCGGATTATTCTCTCTGGACACAAAAATGATGCTTGCATCATTTTTGTGTTCGGGGAGAAAAATCCCCCAATTTGCGGATCCCGAATTCCCCCGGATTCTCCCGGATCCTCCCGGATCCGGGGCAATCCGGCGCTCCCTAACATGGGAGCCTATGGAGCCGGATTGCCCCAGTCTGGGAGGATCCGGGAACCGTATACCATCGGCTGCATCCGATGTTGTTTCAGGACCGCGGCTAGCATGGTCTTGAAAAATCAGCAGCTGCGGCTGCAATTTCAGCCATCCGGATGCACACAGGACCGGAGGGCACATTTGGACCCTCCGATTCTGTGTGCTGATCCTGGTCCGGGGCTGTCCAGATCATCCCGGACAGCCCCGGACCAGATCACACCGTGGTGTGAGCCAGCCTTAAAATGTCAGCATCATGGGAACTGTTGACGGGTAGTAATGGTTTGTTGCTAAAATACTTCTTTAGGGTGTGGCATACAGTGCTGTTTTATGCCATTTTGCAGCGCTTTTGTGTTTCTTTTTGTTGCACACCTACATGCCTATCATTATCCCAGCAAGGTCTATGAGAATTCTGAAGTGTTGCACCCACGATGCTTATTTTTCCTTGCTCTTTAGATGCAGATTGTGGTCAGGACAAAAGAATGAGCATGTCAGTTGTTTTCTGCATTTTGTAGTCCTCCTAGCCATTGACTGTAGTCACAGGGAGCAGTTTTGCAGCAGATTTGCAAGAGAAACTTTCTACACCAAATACTCAGTGTCGGCACAACCCCTTAAAGTGTGTCAATTGGAGTGTAAGGTCAGATCAACATTTCTATAACATTTGGCGTCAGCACAAAAGTGATCTTGAAAGTAGCCAGAAAGTAATAAAGAGTTTATAAACTTCAGCCTAAATGAATGGATAAGGCTACACATGGACGTATTTGCCGCGATTTGTGTATTGTGTTTTTCTAATGCATTTTGCGCAAAAAACACAACTGAATTCATACACCTCACTTTTTACGATGCACTTTTCTGAGCCTGAGCCCATTTTAGAATTTGGCCTATTGAAAAAGCGCATCGAAAAAAAGAATTGACATGGTCATTCTTTTTTTGGACGCCCTTTTCAGTGAAAGCGCATCCGCAAAAACATGCAAAAAAACCAGCGTGTGAACACATTTCAGCAAAAGCCATAGCTTTTGCTGGAATCCGTTTCCAGAATTGCGTTTCACTGCATTTATGCAAGCGCAAAAAAGCAGAACTAAATGCATGAATACGCGGGAATTACGCTACATGTGAACGCAGCCTTAGGGTCCCTCACACTTGACGACTTCCAGTGATCCCGACAACAATACGACCTGGTAAGGATCACTGGAACATCGCTACGTTCTCGCTGGTGAGATGTCAGTCAGATCTACTCAACGACGCAGCAACGATACGGCGATCCATATAACGACCTCGGCGATCGTTGATGACCCCGTCACACAGCAGCTAGTCTGACGATTCAGACCAACGTGGCTGAGTTCTGAGTCGCCAACGAGGTCATTGTTAAGGCGTCGAACACACCGATACATGCTGCCCAGCGGTAACTCAACGATCAAATAATGGTCCAGGCCATTCCAACACGATCTGCGATGTCACAGCGGGGGCCTCGGTTGTTGCTACGTGTCAAACATAGCGAGATCGCTGGTGAGGTTGCTGTTGCGTCACAAAACCCGTGATGCAACAGCGATCTCGTTATGTGTGATGGGGCTTTAGACAAGAGCAAGGGAAATTTCCCAAGTACCAGGTATTTACAGGTGCAGACATTAAAGCAAACACTTCCCATTGTTCAGCCATGTGAAAATGATCCTTGTTTTTACAACAACACAAGATTTCATGGCGCTTTTGAGCTGTCTTTATTTAAGGAGATTGTGTTTTCACAATATAGGATAATACATCAACCTTGTGTCCTCTGTCATTTCCATGTAGACACTAGAATTCTCTGTAAGGACAGCCTTTTATGTCCAAAGTGATGACGACATGAACATTGTTACCATTTTAATTTCTGCTATAAAGAAGTAGTATTCCTGTCTAGACATGCTGTCCATATCTGATTTACACTGTCCTCCATTGTACATTAGCAGTTACATAATACCATGCAATCTCCAACACTAGAAAATCAATTACCTCCCCATATTGCTTTAAATATTATTTATTTATATAGTGCTATTAATTCCATAGCACATTACATACATTAGTAACCCTATCCCCATTAAGCTCACAATCTAAATATCTAAACCCACGCAAACACAGGGAGATCATACAAACTTGTTGCAGATGTTGTCTTTGGCAGGATTTGAACCGAGGATCCCAGTGTGGCAAGGCTGCAGTTCTAACCATTGAACCACCATGTCACCCAAGGGGTTTCCTCTACTTGACAACACCCACTCAATCAATCCAGGACTCCAATTACTGTGATCACTGTGTACTTACATGGTGCAGCTGTTCCGCAGAGTAACATGTCACATGTTGGTGCTGTCAGTGGACAGCCACTCATCAGCTGCACGATTTCATCGTCTGCTCTGACAGGATATCGGTGAGCTGCTATTGACAAGTTGTCACTTATTGACATCAACCTGCAAATGACACAACGTCACATCAGTCTCCAGGAACAGCAACGTCACATTGCTGGAGGTTTGTATCCATTGTTTTAGATTTTATAAGGGATCTGTTTGATTAAGCTGGAGTTGCTCACTTTACCCACCATAAGTTTTTTATTTACTTATTCTGTGGGGTCAATAGTGCCTCTGGGGCAAAATGTAAAAGTCATGTTTACATTTTCAACCCATTTATATTTTATTGTCAGAACGTAGCTAAAGTAAAAATTTGACTTAGCTTGCAGGATGGTAGAAGAGACAAAATGACAGGGTTTGTTTGTACTTTGTTGCTATGGAGACACATATAATGAGTATGTTAAGTATTGAATGCATCACCAGTTTTCTAACTAAATAAATTTCTAAAGCTGCTATTGACATAAATTTCTCTCCAGATGTCAGTAACATCCAATCCATAGAGACAAAGAAATCAACCAAAAGATATCCATAAATTTAGTGGTGTGTAATAATGAGAAATGACATAGGAAAAAAGTACTGAACACATGAAAGAGAGGTGTGAAAAGCCAATGGAAAAACTAAATTCCTACTTACTTAATTTGAAATATAATGTCTGCTGGTTCTGCTGATGGCCAATAAAAAGGGGTCACATTACCAAGTTGCCACACAAGAAACATCTCATGACAGGTAACACCAGTGAGTTGTCTTCAGACCTTCACAACCTTGTTGTTGCAAAATATACTGACTGCATTGGTTACAGAAGACTTTTTAAACTATTGAAGGTTCCAGTAAGCACTGTTGGGTCCATAATCTGGAAGAGGAAATAACTTCCTTTTTACCATCCCCCCATGGATTAGAATCTAAGTACAGCACTGAATGCAGCATGTCTGCTGAATAAGGCAAGGGGTCTCACATGGCTCGTGAGGCTGCTACCCGATATATAGGCTTATTAAATTAATTTTCCATGGAGGCGGGCCCTTATCCTTGAAGGCAGCTCATCCACAGGGGCATTTCACGCCCCCTGCGCCTCTGTACCGTCCATGTCCTCGCCACCTCCTCTCGTGCCATTCTGAAATCCTCGCTCTGCGTGTTCCCTTGTGTGGGTGACACAAGTGCAGAGCTAGGTTGAGGTGCATGCTCAGCCTCCCGCTATCACGTCCTCTCATTTCCTCACACTGCTCCATAGCACAACACTGAACAAGGCGGGGAAATGAGATGACGTCATAGTGAGAGGCGCTATGACGTCCTCTCATTTCCCGCCCTGCTCAGTGTTATGCTATGGAGCAGGGCGGGGAAATGAGAGGATGTCATAGTGGGAGGTGTATGTTATGCACCTCAACCTCGCTCTTCGCTTGCTTCACCCACACAAGGACGCACAGAGCGAGGTTTTCAGAATGGCATGAGCGGAAGCAGCGAGGAATGGGTGGTACAGAGGCACAGGGGGCGTGAAATTCCCACGTGGAGAGCTGCCTTAAGGACAAGGGCCCGCCTCCATGGAAAATTACTGTAAGTTTTTATAAACCTATATCTCGGGGTAGCAGCCCCACAGAGCCATGTGGGACCCCTTGCCTGAATGCAGCAGACATTCTGCATTCAGTGCTGGACTTAGATTCTAATCCATGGGGGGAAGGTTGACAGGTCCCTTTAAAGTGGCCATACCTGCCACAAGATTTCAGACAGAGGTATGGAATAATTATCAGAAGAGTTGTCATAGAGCAAAGAAACACCTGTGGAGATCTACAGACATCTATGGTTTGATTTCATTCCCTGTGTGGAATGAATGGTTGTTACGACATCTGATGAGAATTTCCAGTCAATGGTACCTTTAGAAATATATTTACTTAGAAAATCGGTAATGTATTCAATAGTTATTTCACCTGCTGGAAGTCCACATAGGGGCTGTAGACATAAAAATGGAAACAAAATTACATTAATTCACCAATATCCGGATGGGTCTTCCCTGCTTGGCTCGTCACTTCTGGCAGCAGTGTATTCCAACTTAAAAGAACATACAATAAAGTAAAAACTGCCATTTAATGTCTTAGTTTAATAATAAGTCCATGTCTGTATAGCTGCCATTGTAAGCCTAAGCAATCCATTGGTAGAAAAGTTATGCAGAAACATCTCTTTTGTCCAGCAACGCAAAACTGATTTCAATAGGTTCCATTTATTTAACATTTAAGTCTATGAAAAATGGATCCGTTCAATAGCCATACATTGTCTTCCATTTGAAACTGATCCTGTAAGCAATAAATGGATCCTTTACAAATGAATGAAAACAGATCTCTATTTAACTTTTCCGTTTCCCATAGACTTGGGTGTTAAAAAAATGGATCCAGTTTAAAGTAGTCTTTGTCAATGGATTGCTGCTGGATCCGTTCTAGCAGATTATTACTGGACAAGTGACCTCAGCCTGAGAAAATCAGTGGAAAATCGAATGAAAAAACCTGAAAATTGGAAAATGCTAAATAAAATACTGAGGGTCTTCAGGAATCTAAGACCTATCGTTATGGTAAATAGTCTCAGCTTCATACCTCTTCCAAAGGTTGTTGTCTAATAGTATCCGCAAAGGTCTTATCCTTCAATATATAAAGGTGTAATCTAGATGGTTCTTCCTGGGGCTGTACAGAGAATAGATAATTGTAATTATGGAACACTTTAGGTACAGGAGCAAGATTACAATAGTAATATATTATAATTATGCATCAACCAATTGTTATGCCAACAAATGCCAGTGATTATGGCACGGCATAACCACATATAAATCCATACTAGATGATGGGTAATAACTAGCCAAGCATCAAAATGCAGTTGTTTTATATAATTCTTACCCCGGAGCAAAAAAAAAAATAGTCAGTGCACCCTCTCAGCAAAGTCCTACAGCCTGACATCAGTTATGTTTCTGCTGAGTCTGATGTACAAAGACATCTGCTCTCTGTTCATGGTTGATCATGTATTAATTACCAGAAATGCAAGATTAAAGTATAATATGAAATGATGCACACTGACTTTTACTAAAGTGGCCAAGCATTTGCTATTATAGTTTGAAAATCAAAGGGTTCACTGTGCTTGTATGGGGCTTCTTCATTTTGGTGACCAGTGGGCAATAATCTGAGCTAGTCATGCCTGCAAACAAATATTTAGTCACAGTGGGGAAATTTTTACTGGTTAAAAAAAAGTTCCCATTATTATGACATGAAACCTTCCCATTTCCCAAAATAGGGGTTTACAATACAATTACCATTCTACTTAGCTTTGGTCAATGACCATCCAACTATTGCTTTATTAAGAACCAACACCCATCTGGTATAGCCAAAGGTCGACCATAAAATCATCAAAATCATTAAAGGTTTACAACCCCTACACTAAAGTCATTTGTCTTTTCTTCGCCTTTTTTCCAAAGGTAAACACCTTCCATAAAAAGCTTCTTGATTACAGAGAATCTCTGGGCAAGAATGAGGGAAGGTGACAGATCTTCATTTATTTTCTCACCTACTAGTCATTACAGAATGTAAATACTATAATGTTTATCTAGCTGACCATACACTATGCAATGTTACTGACTGAAGGTGTGTCACTACATACAAACAATATGCCGTCATCTTTAATATCTAGTATGTACTCTCTATAAAAATAGAGTTAATAAAATAAAGTAAAAGTAAAATATTACCTGAGTAGAAAATGTTCTACTGACCCAGATCCACCATGGGAGCCAAACCTACTAGACCAGTGGTTCTTAACTGGGGTACGATCAAACCCTAGGGGTCATGCACGGTTCATTTTGTCTACCATTGAAAAACATATACCTACTAGCTGTGAGCCCGATGCAAATGCATCGGGTGTCTAGAATATTTTTTTTTTTTTTAGATTTTCAAATAATAATCCAATATAGTAGATAGGAATTTTTTATTTTATTATTTATTTTGTTTTGTTTTTTTACTATTTTTATTATTATTAAATGTATTTATTATTTGTTATTTTATGAAAATTTATTTGTATTAAAATTATTTTATTTTATTTAAAAACCGCATCTGCGGCGCGGTTGCGGTAATCCCCATAGAAAGTATAGGGGGACTTGCGGCAGGTGCGGCAAAACCGCACTTGCCACACCTGCCGCAAGTCCCCCTATACTTTCTAAGGGGATTACCGCAACCGCGCCGCAAGTGCTCGCACTCAGCCAGCGACTCGCAATGCGGCGTGGCCATTGCTCGCGCGTGGTGACGTCACAGCGTGACATAGCCACGGCGTTTTCGGGGTCCGACACAAAAATGCCTACGGCAATTATATAGTAGATAGCTACTTTTTGGGGGAGTCCAATACTTTTTTGGGGGGGTCCAATACTTTTTGGGGGGGTCCAATACTTATTGGGGCGCGTTCAATGCTTTTTGGGGTGCGTTCAATACTTATTGGGGCGCGTTCAATGCTTTTTGGGGCGCGTTCAATGCTTTTTGGGCCTGTTCAATACTTTTTGGGGGGCGTTCAATACTTATTGGGTGTGTTCAATACTTTTTGGGGCGCGTTCAATACTTTTTGGGGCGCGTTCAATACTTATTGGGGCGCGTTCAATACTTTTTTGGGCGCGTTCAATACTTATTGGGGTGTGTTCAATACTTATTGGGACGCGTTCAATACTTTTTGTGGCGCGTTCAATACTTTTTGGGGCGCGTTCAATACTTATTGGGGTGCGTTCAATACTTTTTGTGGCGCGTTCAATACTTATTGGGGTGTGTTCAATACTTATTGGGGTGTGTTCAATACTTATTGGGACGCGTTCAATACTTTTTGTGGCGCGTTCAATACTTTTTGGGGCGCGTTCAATACTTATTGGGGTGCGTTCAATACTTTTTGGGGCGCGTTCAATACTTATTGGGGTGTGTTCAATACTTATTGGGGTGTGTTCAATACTTATTGGGACGCGTTCAATACTTTTTGGGGCGCGTTCAATACTTATTGTGACGCGTTCAATACTTATTGGGGTGTGTTCAATACTTTTTGGGGCGCGTTCAATACTTTTTGGGGCGCGTTCAATACTTATTGGAGTGCGTTCAATACTTTTTGGGGCGCGTTCAATACTTTTTGGGGCGCGTTCAATACTTATTGGGGTGTGTTCAATACTTTTTGGGGCGCGTTCAATACTTATTGTGACGCGTTCAATACTTATTGGGGTGTGTTCAATACTTATTGGGGTGTGTTCAATACTTTTTGGAGTGCTTTGCTGGGCTAAACCTGAATGGTGCACAGGGGGTTAATCACATGAGTGAAGATGTGCTGATTGACTCACTGGGTTGCAGCTGGGAGTGAGTAGGCTGGAACTTGGCAGGTGTCTGAGTGAGGAGAGGACGATTCAGAAGTTCAGAGCACTGGCATGTGAAGAGGTGCTGGAAGTGATCCGTCCTCAGTGGGTAAGTGATGGGAGCCTACCAGCTGATGTGTGCATGGCAGCCAGTGTCCAAGGGCCAGGCGGTCACAGCTGACTTTGGGACATTGAGGGGTGGGGGGCTGTGCGGCCATTGAGGGGGGAGGGGGGGGTCTGTGCGGCCATTGGGGGGGGGGCGGGCTGTGCGGCCATTGGGGGGGGTCTGTGCGGCCATTAAGGGGGGGGGGGGGGGGTCTGTGCGGCCAGTAGTAGTAGTAGTATGATTGATGATGATGATCTGTGATAGCGACTCGCAATGCTTGCACTACCCAGCGACTCGCAATAGATCCCCATTGAAAGTATAGGGGGAGTTGCGGCAGCTGAGGTAGCGATGATGATGATGATGATGATGATGATGATGATGACTGATGATGATGATGATGATGATGATGATGATTGATGATGATGATGATGATCATGCTGATGATCATCATGATGATCATCATGATGATCATCATGATCCCCTTAGAAGGTATAGGGAGATATACTGTGGTAGCAACTCGCGAGTCTCGGCCACAAAGCTAGCGAGTTCCCGCTGAGGCTAGCGAGTCGCTACCTGACCGGGAAATCGCTAGCTTTCTGTCCGAGCCTCTGGTTCTATTTTCGGCCACCGACTCGCAATGGCCGCTTCGCGGCCATTGCTCGCACTAAAGCTAGCGACTCGCAATGGCCTCGCGGCCATTGCTCGCGCAGCTGACGCCTCGCATTGGCCGCTACGCGGCCAATGCTTCGCCGTGGTGACGTCACAGTGTGACATATCCACGGCACGTTTTTTTGGTCCGACACAAAAACGTCTTAGACAATTATATAGTAGATGTCTTGACTTCGGAAAAACATCATATTTGATTTATCACTAAAGAAGGGTTCGGTGACTTTGCATATGAAACTGGTGGGTTCGGTACCTCAAACAAGGTTAAGAACCACTGTATTAGACAATCGCTCAGTCCAGATTCTGAAGACAACATGTTAGAAGATAGACTCCAAAAGTCCTTCATATTCCTCAGAGTGTTTGAACTTGATCCAACAGAACCATGTTTTATAAAAAGCCTCATATCTATTATAAAGAGAAGCAGTTAATTCCTCCATATACATTCATTCATTGACTTTGGAAATCCAGAGGAACATATTGGGAGGATTGGTTGACTTCCAACCCAAAGGAATACAGGCTCTGGCAGCCATTAGTAGAAATATTAACAAAGAATGTTTACAAGAGGAGATTGAAGTTTCACAGAGCCGAAGGAAAAATAGTTCAGGACCTACCATAATTCATAGGTAGTGCTTCTTACCAACCCGACAATGTCCTTCACCTTGCTCTAAAATAGCCGAAAAACTGGACATGACCAAAAGATGAGCAGAAAATCATCCTCCCCTGGTTCCACACCTTCAATACCCAGGATCTGCAGAGGGAAAATTTTGTTTAATTCAACTGGGACACTTTACCACCTTGACTAATGTTTATAGTTGACTTCCTGTAGTCAAGAGCATATAGAGGATTTATGTGCTTAGGACAGTACCTTGTCCCTTTGTTCCTGGGAGAGGGTGATGCCCAAATCCTCTTGCATTGTAGAGTAACCCAGGAGAAGACAGATCAGTTGGGTTGGCTAGTATTGAATGTACAGAATAAAGAGTATGACAAAGCACACTCTCACCAAAATATAGATTCTCATATGCCGTAGGACTTCTCGTAAATTGATCCTAATAAGGAAGTTAGCTAAGAAAATGGCTAAGTTGAAGAGAGCATCATGTTCTCAGTGGTATGGTATCCATAATATATCGAAGAGCCTCTAATGACGGCCAGTCATTGCCAGTGATAATGTAGAAAGCCCTAAACCTTCCCATGAAATCCAGGATCAAAAAATGGTGAAAATAGGTATTAGCTGAATTTTTTTTTTATAGTAAAGGAGAGGAAGACCACCATGCTGGTTGAGAAATTATTGATTACAGTAACAAGCTGCAGCTCAGAGATAGGACCTTCAAAAACAGAAATATCCTCACTCTTCAGAGATGGAAGACACGAGAGTTTAATTTACTCCTTGATATGTCTCTTAAACTCCGTCCCATCTGCTCCAGTAGACGGACTATCAATCTATTATATAATTGCGAATAGGTTTTTTGCCCCCGGCGTGGTCATGTGGATGCGCGCGAAGCATTGGCCGCGAAGCGGCCATTGCGAGCAGTTCTAAGTCGACTCGCAATGCGAGCCGGCGTGGTCATGTGGATACGCGCGAAGCATTGGCCGACTCGCAATGCCCGCTGCGCGGGCATTGCGAGTCAGAGACTCGACGTACTAGAATCCCGATGCATGTGCATCGGGCTCCCAGCTAGTAGAATATAAGGAAATGTAAAAATCCTTAAAGAAATGGTGATGTCTCCTGTCAAGGTAGCTTTATTCCCCTGAAGGGGTCTGGATCGATGGAGCATATCCCTGCACCTGTTGAAAGCTCATTGTTCAACTTGATAATATTACAAAAGAATATGAAAATAGGACAAGGTTTCATGGGCCAATGCATAACAGGATCATCGATAATGTAAAACCTGAGGACATTATCTCCGAAAGCAACAAAACATTTCTTCAGTTATATTGCCATTTAGTCTCTGATCTCTTGATATTTTTTTTTCAATAGGACTTTTAACTGGATTATTTACATTTATACTGACTACCTCCTCCAATTGGTGCTGCTCCACAGATTCTGGAACAGTTTCTTTTCCTTCTGTGCCCCTCCATTCCAAAGTTATGCCACTCCCAATAGTGATGCCATTTTTTCCACTCAACTAACTGGCCGTATACAACAGAACCTCTTTGTGGGTGTTTGTTTTTTCCAGGGCTGTGGAGTCAGTGCCCATTTTAGATGAAGTCAGATTTAGGGAAATTGAGGAGTTGGAGTGGGATATGTGGCTTACTCACTTCTGAGCCATGGTTATGTACTCGCACATGTGGACTTGGAGTCTGTGTCCATTTTGGTGGAGATGGACGTTGGAGTCAAATTCAAAGAAATAGAAGAATCTGAGTCAAGGTTGGAGTCGGATGTTTGGCTTACCGACTTCACAGCCCTGTTTTTTTCTGACCAATCAAAACACTGCTTCACTTTCAGAGACGTTTTCTTGCACATACCCAATTGGTTGAGGGAAAATTTATATTTTTAGTAGTACTAGGGGACATATCTTTGGAATGATGGGCACAAAGGAAGGGGAAAATCTGTTCCAAATCAAGTGGTGATGCACTAATTGGAGGAGGTATTTAGTTTAAATTAGAAAAGTCCAGTAAAAGGTATTCTTCACTGTACAATTTTTGTATTATATGTTTGTAAAATGCAATCATCTTCATAATTAAGCATTATCCACATCTCTATTAATAAAATAGTGCCACTTTAGTAAACTTTAGTCCTAGGTCAACTCCTTTTAAACCAACCTCAGTATTTTTGAAAATGTAAATGCCTGTACTGCAGTCATTTCCTCCAGGTTTATTTCCCTTGTCATTCTAGGAATTTAGAGTCCCCACAAGCAATTGTGACATTGTAAAGATAAATTGTGCTTCCTTCTCATTACCCTGCTCACCTGCATAGTGAAGATAGTATACATTTCAATTCCCGTAACCGAAATTATACCACTCCGTTTCCCACCAGAAAAAGGAGGAGGGGTTGGGTAACAAAACACTGGAAACAAATGACTAAGCAGATAGGATGTTATGGAGCAATAAAACCCAGCATAGCTTGTGAGACGTGAGCTCCCGGAACCCCTATACTGCACTTTACTTGGACCCTTATGAATAGGTCAGTAGGAAATACATGTTTAATGTCTGAGATACATACAATACGCCCATTCATTTAGAATCCAGCTTAGTTACTTCAAACAAGTGTGATGACATAATGCATGGGACTGAATGGACTGAGGGCTTAGTGTGTATTTCAGACATACTAGATTCAGCTTAGTTTAATCACTTGTCACGTTTATATAAATATAAATAATTAGTTTTGGCTTCGGTTTTATGCGGTCTATCACCAAATTTCCACTTATACATTGTATAGAAGCCAACATTAAGACAATGAAAATAAGTTTAATTTCCAATATGATTGTATGATGAAAAATTACCATATAATTTTTCTATTTTTTTGTTATCTCCAATGCTTTACTGTCACCTACTCCTTATAGCGCTATAAACTTGGGCATTTTTGTGAGCCCTAAAAGTAAATCACCAAGTAGCCATAAAATAAAAAACAAAAAAAAGAAATAAATATATTAATATATAAATCTATGGGAACCTATTAATTATTATTATTATTTATTATTTATTTATTTATATAGCGCCATTGTATTCCATGGCGCTTTACATGCTAAAAGGGGCAGACTAGGACAAGTAACATAGTAACAATACAAGTAACAATAAATATGGACAATTAGGTCGTACAGATACAAGAGGGGAGAAATCCTGTCCGCGAGGGATTATGGTACATTTTCTATTTATCTTGTCTAGTACTTTTTCAATATCTTATGTGGCTGTTATGTGATTTTCCCTTGTGCAGAATGTGATAAGCTCCGAAGGGATGGATACCGAAGCTCACAATACTACTCCCAAGGACCAACATTCACGTCATCTCCGGACATGGTTTGCACAAATTATCAAGAAGACGATGATGAACAAAGTCAAAAGGTAACCTCACTTTCAGTGTTCCCAGAGCTTGTTCCACAGTGCCATTGTTATACATGTTTCTAGCCTAACTCTTTCATACAGAGAAGCCTGAAGCCTGACTACATGCTGCCTCTTGCCCTAATTATGATTAATACTTTTAGTGTCTACATTACTTTTTGTTGCTGCTTTAGTTTCTTTGAAGTGCTTTCATAAGACAGTTGAATGTTTGGTGCACCTGTATCACCTGGGTCATAGCTCCACCAAAACCATTCTGATGGAGACAAGAAAAATGATGGGAGAATAGGAAAGATTAAGACAAGACAAGTAGATGTAGTAAACATTACTGTGTGGAGAATTATTAGTCAAATTAGTATTTTGATCACATGATACCTTTTATACACGTTGTCCTACTCCAAGCTGTATAGGCTTGAGAGCCAACTACCAATTAAGTAAATCAGGTGATGTGCATCTCTGTAATGAGGGGGGGTGTGGTCTAATGACATCAACACCCAATATAAGGTGTGCGTACTGTATATACTCGAGTATAAGCCGAGTATAAGCCAAGCCCCTAATTTTACCCTCCAAAACTAGGGAAACGTATTGACTCGAGTATAAGCCTAGGGGGGGGAATGAAGCAGACTCTCATCATGGTATACAGCCCCTCTCATTATGATAAATGGCCCCCCATTACTGGTATATAATCCCCCATCACTGGTATATAGGACCTCCATCACTAGTATACAGTTCCCCCCATCAGAGGTTACAACTCCCATCAGTGGAATATTGCCCCCCATCAGTGATATATACAGGCCCCCCTCAGTGGTATATACAGCCCCTCATTAGTGGTATATGCAGGCCCCCCTCAGTGGTATATACAGGCCCCCCCTCAGTGGTATATAAAGACCCCCCATCAGTGATATATACAGGCCCCCATCAGAGGTTACAGACCCCATCAGTGGTATATACAGGCCCCCCATCATTGGTATATACAGGCCCCCCATCAGTGGTATATACAGGCCACCCCTCAGTGGTATATACAGATCCCCCTCAGTGGTATATACAGGCCCCTCCTCAGTGGTATATACAGGCCCACCTCAGTGGTATACAGCCCCCCATTAGTGGTATATACAGCCCCTATCAGTGGTATATACAGGCCCCCATCAGTGGTATATACAGGCCCCCCTCAGTGGTATATATAGGTCCCCTTCAGTGCTATATACAGGCCCCCTTAAGTGGTATATACAGCCCCCCCTCAGTGGTATATGCAGGTCCCCTTCAGTGGTATATACAGGCCCCCTTCAGTGGTATATACAGGCCCCCCATCAGTAGTATATACAGGCCCCCCATCAGTAGTATATACAGCCCCCCTCAGTGGTATATACAGGCCCCCTTCAGTGGTATATAAAGGTCCCCCCCATCAGTAGTATATACAGGCCCCCTTCAGTGGTATATACAGTTGTGGCCAAAAGTATTGACACCCCTGCAATTCTGTCAGATAATACTCCGTTTCTTCCTGAAAATGATTGCAATCACAAATTCTTTGGTATTATTATCTTCATTTAATTTGTCTTTGATGAAAAAACACAAAAGAGAATGAAGCAAAAAGCAAAACATTGATCATTTCACACAAAACTCCAAAAATGGGCCAGACAAAAGTATTGGCACCCTTAGCCTAATACTTGGTTGCACAACCTTTAACCAAATTAACTGCGATCAACCGCTTCCGGTAACCATCAATGAGTTTCTTACAATGCTCTGCTGGAATTTTAGACCATTTTTCTTTGGCAAATTGCTCCAGGTCCCTGATATTTGAAGGGTGCCTTCTCCAAACTGCCATTTTTAGATCTCTCCACAGGTGTTCTATGGGATTCAGGTCTGGACTCATTGCTAGCCACCTTAAAGTCTCCAGAGCTTTCTCTCAAACCATTTTCTAGTGCTTTTTGAAGTGTGTTTTGGGTCATTGTCCTGCTGGAGGGAGACCCAGCTTTCTCACACTGGGCGCTACATTATGCTGCAAAATTTGTTGTCTTCAGACTTCATAATGCCATGCACGCGGTCAAGCAGTCCAGTGCCAGAGGCAGCAAAACAACCCCAAAACATCAGGGAACCTCTGCCATGTTTGACTGTAGGGACCGTGTTCTTTTCTTTGAATGCCTCTTTTTTTCTCCTGTAAACGCTATGTTGATGCCTTTGCCCAAAAAGCTCTACTTTTGTCTCATCTGACCAGAGAACATTCTTCCAAAACATTTTAGGCTTTCTCAGCCTGGCTTTTTTATGTCTTGGGGTAAGAAGTGGGGTCTTCCTGGGTATCCTACCATACAGTCCCTTTTTATTCAGACGCTGACGGATAGTACGGGTTGACACTGTTGTATCCTCAGACTGCAGGGTAGCTTGAACTTGTTTGGATGTTAGTCGAGGTTCTTTATCCACCATCCGCACAATCTTGCGTTGAAATCTCTTGTCAATTTTTCTTTTCCGTCCACATCTAGGGAGGTTAGCCACAGTGCCATGGGCTTTAAACTTCTTGATGACACTGCGCACGGTAGACACAGGAACATTCAGGTCTTTGGAGATGGACTTGTAGCCTTGAGATTGCTCATGCTTCCTGACAATTTGGTTTCTCAAGTCCTCAGACAGTTCTTTGGTCTTCTTTCTTTTCTCCATGCTCAATGTGGTACACACAAGGACACAGGACAGAGGTTGAGTCAACTTTAATCCATGTCAACTGGCTGCAAGTGTGATTTAGTTATTGCCAACACCTGTTAGGTGCCAC
Organism: Allobates femoralis; assembly: GCA_033576535.1. Lineage (NCBI taxonomy): Eukaryota > Metazoa > Chordata > Amphibia > Anura > Aromobatidae > Allobates > Allobates femoralis. The sequence continues at coordinate 382,505,493 of JARQOC010000001.1, forward strand.
AGGTAAGTTACAGTTGCTGTTAATTGCACAAATTAGAGAAGCATCACATGATTTTTCTAACAATGCCAATACTTTTGTCCACCCCCTTTTTATGTTTAGTGTGGAATTATATCCAATTTGCTTTAGGACAATTCTTTTTGTGTTTTTTCATTGAAGACAAATTAAATGAAGATAATAATACCAAAGAATTTGTGATTGCAATCATTTTCAGGAAGAAACTGAGTATTGTCTGACAGAATTGCAGGGGTGTCAATACTTTTGGCCACAACTGTACAGGCCCCCTTCAGTGGTAAATACAGGCCCCCTTCGGTGGTATATACAGACCCCCCCCCTCTCAGTGGTATATACAGGCCCCCCTTGCTGCCGCACACCTGTAAAATAATAGCTCATTCATACTTATCCCTGTCGCTCTGTCACTGCGCGTCCTCCAGTCTTCATGCTTCTTCCTGCTTGTACCCGGCGGGCGCAGCAGCGATGACATCATTGCTTCTGCGCCGGTCACATGACACCGGGTACAAGCAGGAAGAAGACCGGAGGACGCGCCATGACAGAGCGGTGACAGAGCAACAGGGATAAGTATGAATGAGCTATTTTACAGGTGTGCGGCAGCAGGGGGGCCCTGTATACCACTGAGGGGGGGGGTTACATAGTGCAGTGTAATATGCACCGCTCCCCCTGCCGCTGATGGACAGGGGATGCAGTGTATATTGCACTTCACTAATGAGCGGGGGCACATGACCGCCCGCTCCTATTGCAGCTTCCCCCACCTCCTCCAGCTCCTGATCACCGCCCCCCCACTGACACTTTACAATGACTTGAGTATAAGCCGAGGGGGACACTTTTCAGCACAATTTTGTGCTGGAAAAACTCAGCTTACACTCGAGTATATACGGTAATTATTAGGCAAATGCCTTTCCTTTGGAAAAATGGGTCAGAAGAGAGATTTGACAGGCTCTGAAAAGTCCAAAATTGTGAGATGTCTTGCAGAGGGATGCAGCAGTCTTGAATTTACCAAACATTTGAAGCGTGATCACCAAACAATCAAGCATTTCATGGCGAAATAGCCAACAGGGTCGCAAGAAGTGTGTTGGGCAAAAAAGGCGCAAAATAACTGCCCATGAATTGAGGAAAATCAAGCGTGAAGGTGCCAAGATCCATTTGCCACCAGTTTTGCAATATTTCAGAGCTGCAAAAAGCACAAGGTGTGCCATACTCAGGGACATGGCCAAGGTAAGGAAGGCTGAAAAACGACCACCTTTGAACAAGAAAATAGAACATCAGGGGAGAATATTAAGTTATGATAGAACACCCAAGACATGGGCAGCTCTAAAGGCTAAAATAATTCTTAAGACTGACTTTTTCAAAGGTTATTTATGGACTGATGAAAGGAGAGTGACTCTTGATGGGCCAAATGGATGGGCCAGAGGCTGGATCAGTAAAGGGCAGAGAACTCCACTCCGACTCAGATGCCAGCAAGGTGAAGGTTGGGTACTGTTATGGGCTGGTATTATCAAAGATGAACTTGTGGGACCTTTTCGGGTTTGGAGTGAAGCTCAACTCCCAGACCTACTGCCAGTTTCTGGAAGACAACTTCTTCAAGCAGTGGTACAGGAAGAAGTCGGTATCGTTCAAGAAAAACATGATTTTCATGCAGCACATTGATCCATCACATGCATCCAACTACTCCACAGCGTGGCTGGCCAGAAAAGGTCTAAAAGAAGAAAAAAAAAAATTACATGGCCCCCTTGTTCACCTGATCTGAACCCTATAGAGAACCTGTGGTCCCTCCTAAAATTTGAGATCTACAGAAGGAAGGGAAAACAGTACACCTCTCGGAACAGTGTCTGGGAGGCTGTGGTGGCTGCTGCACGCAATGTTGATCGTAAACAGATCAAGCAACTGATAGAATTTATGGATGGAAGGCTGTTGAGTGTCTTCATAAAGAAAGGTGGCTATATTGATCACTAAGGGCCCTTTCACATCAGTGTTTTTTGAAATTTGCGGCAGATGCGGTGAAAAAACCGCATCTGCCGCAATTACCGCATACCGGCTCCACTTGCGGCCGGTTGCGGTAAACGCCATGCAAAGTATAGGCGTACTTGCGGCAAGTGCGGTTTTGCACTTGCGGCAGGTGCGGCAGCGAAAAAAAACGCGGTCAGCCGCGGTTTTTTTCGCTGCCGCACCTGCGGGAAGTGCAAAACCGCACTTGCCGCACCTGCCGCAAGTACGCCTATACTTTGCATGGCGTTTACCGCAACTGCGCCGCAAGTGGAGCCGGTATGCGGTAATTGCGGCAGATGCGGTTTTTTCACCGCATCTGCCGCAAATTTAAAAAACGCTGATTGTGAAAGGGCCCTAATTTTATTGGGTTGTGTTTTTGCATGTCATATTGGTTTACCTGGTGAAAATAAACAAGTGAGATGAAAATATATTTGGTTTTTATTAAGTTGCCTAAACATTCTGCTCAGTAATAGTTACCTGCACAAACAGATATCCTCAGCCAAATCTAAAAAAAAACACTCCAGCTTCCAAAAATATTATAAATACAATTTGCCTAATAATTCTGCACACAGTGTATAATAGCACAGCTTTAAAAGGCTGTCCACTACTATTACAAACCCTTCGGATTTCACATGTCTTCCCAGGTAAAACAAAAGAGCCTGTACTCACTCCTGTGCTGGCGCTGTTGCAGTGGTGTTGGTAATCACAGTTCTGGTGCTCATTTAACATTGTGATGTCACTCAAGACCCGTGTCCAATCACCCACAGACGTCCGTCTCCCTGTCTTCAGACCAAATGAGGTAATCAATAGGAAGTGAAACTGTGGCTGCCACTCACTTCCTGTTGATTGCTCATTTGGCCTGAAGGTGTAGTGAGAGAATTCAGCAGTGATCGGCCACAGGGCTTGCGTGATATCATAATTACAGCAATTACCAACACTTCTGGAACGGCAGTAGCACAAGAGGTAAGTATACCTGAGGGAGACATGTGGAATCTGAAGGGGTTGGACTTGTAGTGGACAACCCCTTGAAAGATGTTGCCATGAATTCTGTAAATATTAAATCACTTATTACTACCTTTTGGGCTTTGTTTGTTCCATTAGAAACTTCCACTGTAAGAAAAATTTTATTATATCCATCTTATGACAATAGTGTCCAACAAGCCATGTCAGCTCCGGCACGAAGGAGATTTCATATTTCAAGAGGTGTATTGTTAAGGGATAGTTTAGTAACAAATACCAAATCATGGTGATAATTCCTTAAGCTGATGTCAGCTTTATGTTCCACATATTGTAAAACAGGGGCGGGGAACTCCAGGCCTCAAGGGCATGTTTTCAGGATTTCCTTAGAATTGTACAGGGGTTGGAACCATCACCAGTGCAGGTGATTATATTATCACCTGTGCAATACTAAGGAAATCCTGAAAACATGAACTGTTGGCGGTCCTTGAGGCCTGGAGTTCCCCACTCCTGTTGGAAAGCAATAGCCTGAGGACAGTAGGGTAACTTGAAACTTGTGGGCTCCAATACAAAATTGCCAATTGGGCCCCCAACTATAATATTAATAGTCTTTTCCTATTTTAACCTTTTGGGTTCTCCTATGCTCGGGTACGCCCTCAACCCCTGTACCCACTATAATACGCTTCTGCCTGTGCAGATTTACTTTTTTATAGTTCTTCATTTTCACTCTGTCATCTACAAGTATATACAGAATGCTGGCAGGTGGCATGCCAAGCAGCATATATGATGCTCTCACCAAGATTTTGACTATTAGTTAAGTTAACCATCAGAAATATGAGCCACTTATCTGTCAAATTTTAATTTCAGCTTCAGTTCTTTTATTTGGATGATTTACCTCGATAACATTTCTGTATTATTTATGCGCTAATCTGTATACCAATCATTTAGTAGAGTGAAACAGGGCCGGGACAATTCATTTTGGTGCCCTAGCCAGATGAGACAGATGGTGACCCCCATGCACATCCACTCACATCTCATACAATTCCTGCAACTACCCCAATATATACCCCGAATATATCTGGACCACATGTAGAAATTCTACACAGCAGCATATAATTCTCTCTGTATCTGGACCACATAAATCAACTGTATATACACAAAGTGAACAGCAGTCCACAGTATATACACCTTGCATCTGAGACCATATGTAGCCATATATACAGTACCCACCAGTATATATCCTCTATACCTGGGGACACATGTAGACATATATAAATATTACCCAGCATTATATACCCCTATGTCTGATACCACATATTAAAAAATATACAGAATATAAAGAAAAAAGTTTCTTTCAGCTCATCCCTTGTGCCCTCTTCTCCAAGTCTGTTGCATCGAATGGATAGATTCCATTTAAGTTCGGGCGGTGAAAGGAGTCAGGTGCAGGAGATCCAGAACATAGGCAGTAATAGGATTTTTTCCAGAAACTCGTCCAGATTGATATTAAAAACAAAATACTTTGTTTCAAATTGTTTAAGGCTGGTTTCACACATCAGTTTTTTTCCTCACCAGGTTCGATCAGGTTTGTGTGCTAAAACCAGGAGTGTCTCCAAAACTCAGAACAGGTGTCAATCTTTCAATTATAGTTTTCCCTGCAAGTTCCTTTCCTGGTTTTGGCACACAAACCGGATGGATCCTGATCAGGAAAAAAAAAGTGCAGTGTGAAACCAGCCTAAAAGTTAGCTTTGAAACAGAACCATATTCCTGGGAGATGTCTGGGAGTGTCTAGTTTACGTGTTTCGGATTTAAAACATCCTTACTCATGGCCTATGAGTAATCCCAAACACAGAATTCTCTGGGAAGTCCTTGTTACAGTTCGGGTTTGGTTTGGGGGGTGCTGTTAAAAGAAAGTGAGGAGTTATTAAACGGTAGCACCATACTTACAACGTCCCGCCACTTGTTCTTCCAGACTGCTCATTAACTTCCTGGATATTCACTGTGGAGGGGCACAACAGCCAATCACAGATGCTGTTACAGAGAATGGGTGGCTGTGATTGACTGTTGGAGTAATCTGTAAACTGCTCATACATTCTAGATGCTGGAATGTATGGGCTGGTTTCGGTTACTCCAGCAGCCACTCACAGACGCCCATTCTATGTGACAGCATTTGTAATTGGCTGTTGGACCCCTCACCCATTGACTGACATCATAGTACTGTAAGAAGAAATAAATAATTTAAAAATGTGATTAGCGCTTCACTGTATTTTTTGATTCTCAGCCTAGATAAAGCGGACAGCTACGGGCTGCCACCCTTAGCTGCCTGGCTTTACCTTGGCTGACAATCAAAATACAGGGAAGCCCATTATTATTTTTTTAATTATTTAAATAATAAAAAAAAAATGTGTGGGCTTTGCACTATTTTTGATCAACCAGACAAAATAAGCCAGGCAGCTGGGGGCTGGGATTCTTAGCGTGGTAGGCCCAAGCATTCTGGCCACCCTGCGCTAAAAATCACAGCCCTGAAAAATAAAGACATTGATCCCAGCTTTATATTGGCAGTTGGCCTATATTAGGCCCGCCAGTATGAATTTCTAGTAAATAATAAAAAAACACAACACCGAGAAAAAAACATTTTAATTCAAATGAAACACAAAACACATCCCTGGTTCCCCTCTTTAACAACCAGAAAACAAACCCTCTGACAATAAATCCACAGGTGAACATGTTCAGCTCTGCTACATCTCTGAGCAGACAGAGCTACAAGTAGGGCACCCAGCTATACAGCTTTAAAGAACTAAAACAACCCCACATCTTCCCCATCCCTGCTCCCATGATGGGCAGCACTGTCATCCTCCTCCTCTCCCACTACAGTAGGACCGTGACATGCAGATAACAGTTGTACATATTGTTATGCTCAATTTGCTCACTGTCATTGTCTTCCAAGGTGCAGGCAGTTCAGTATGTAATGTCAGTTACCCCCCTAACTCGCCTGTCTGCACACCAGCTATCACTCTTTACATTGCTGACGGCTGTTTGCTATTTGTCACTGGGGCACTATAGTATATCAGCAGCGCTATACTGGAACAGTAATTACATTTTTTTCAAAATTGTGCACCCGTTCAGGGGGCATGTGAGGCAGCGCCCCAGGCAGCCGCCTACCTCTGCCTCCCTATGTCCCGGCCCTGGACTAAAGACAGGTCTGTTCCTTTGTTTCCATTGAATGTTTGATGCTCAGCATGTTCATGTACATTTGCTGTCTCTGGCATCCTTTTATACTCATTCTCTCTTTTCCGCACAGTCTAATGTGTTAGGATGCATCTGTCAGTCTTGCCATAGTGCCTGCTGTTGCTTGGTGCCCTGGAACATGAAGGTACACCGGCTGTAGTTCAGACACTCCTACATGGGAGCTGTATAACTGTAGAATTAGAGCTAGCACCTCTTTAGTTTTCTGCAACAGCGTTGCCGCTCAGGATAAGGCCATGATTCCAATGGGATTCAAACAGAACAGGGAAACCATAATGATGATATGGAGGCATTTCATAGTGTATGGGACCTTCAATGGACATGAAATCTAATGTGCAAAGGAGAATTATTATTATAGGCTACAAATACCAATATACCCATGAATGTTGTTATTATTAGCAAATGTATGAATGAGTCTAATCCTCACATTAAATGGAAACTGTCCCAGCTTTTTGCTATGTAATCACAGAACAGCATGGTGTAGTTGTTATGGCCTTGATTCCAGCGATGTGGTATTTGCCGGTCTACATGCTGTCATTTTGATACAATCACTATTTTCTCTGCTGCAGGTCTAGTAGTAATCAGATTACTGAGCTCTGTACAGCCCCACCCATACCAGTGATTGATGGCTTTCTGTAAGTTGTATATTGACAGAAAGCTTCTAATCAGTGATGACGGCGTGGTTACACAGAACCATTTACCAGGACACACATGAAAACTAGTCTGGTAGTAATAATCTCCAGGAGATAAAACACTGATGTTGTTGAAACAGCAACATACAAGGGGCGTTCATTAAAGACTTCCCCTGACCTACTTCTATTTATCGCAGGATGCTGAAACCGCACATTTGTAATGATACAGTTAGGGCCAGAAATATTTGGACAGTGACACAATTTTCGCGAGTTGGGCTCTGCATGCCACCACATTGGATTTGAAATTAAACCTCTACAACAGAATTCAAGTGCAGATTGTAACGTTTAATTTGAAGGGTTGAACAAAAATATCTGATAGAAAATGTAGGAATTGTACACATTTCTTTACAAACACTCCACATTTTAGGAGGTCAAAAGTAATTGGACAAATAAACATAACCCAAACAAAATATTTTTATTTTCAATATTTTGTTGCGAATCCTTTGGAGGCAATCACTGCCTTAAGTCTGGAACCCATGGACATCACCAAACGCTGGGTTTCCTCCTTCTTAATGCTTTGCCAGGCCTTTACAGCCGCAGCCTTCAGGTCTTGCTTGTTTGTGGGTCTTTCCGTCTTAAGTCTGGATTTGAGCAAGTGAAATGCATGCTCAATTGGGTTAAGATCTGGTGATTGACTTGGCCATTTCGGAATGTTCCACTTTTTTGCACTCATGAACTCCTGGGTAGCTTTGGCTGTATGCTTGGGGTCATTGTCCATCTGTACTATGAAGCGTCGTCCAATCAACTTTGCAGCATTTGGCTGAATCTGGGCTGAAAGTATATCCCGGTACACTTCAGAATTCATCCGGCTACTCTTGTCTGCTGTTATGTCATCAATAAACACAAGTGACCCAGTGCCATTGAAAGCCATGCATGCCCATGCCATCACGTTGCCTCCACCATGTTTTACAGAGGATGTGGTGTGCCTTGGATCATGTGCCGTTCCCTTTCTTCTCCAAACTTTTTTCTTCCCATCATTCTGGTACAGGTTGATCTTTGTCTCATCTGTCCATAGAATAAACTGAGCTGGCTTCTTGAGGTGTTTTTCAGCAAATTTAACTCTGGCCTATCTATTTTTGGAATTGATGAATGGTTTGCATCTAGATGTGAACCCTTTGTATTTACTGTCATGGAGTCTTCTCTTTACTGTTGACTTAGAGACAGATACACCTACTTCACTGAGAGTGTTCTGGACTTCAGTTGATGTTGTGAACGGGTTCTTCTTCACCAATTAAAGTATGCGGCGATCATCCACCACCGTTGTCATCCGTGGACGCCCAGGCCTTTTAGAGTTCCCAAGCTCACCAGTCAATTCCTTTTTTCTCAGAATGTACCCAACTGTTGATTTTGCTACTCCAAGCATGTCTGCTATCTCTCTGATGGATTTTTTCTTTTTTTTCAGCCTCAGGATGTTCTGCTTCACCTCAATTGAGAGTTCCTTTGACCGCATGTTGTCTGGTCACAGCAACAGCTTCCAAATGCAAAACCACACACCTGGAATCCACCCCTGACCTTTTAACTACTTCATTGATTACAGGTTAACGAAGGAGACGCCTCCAGAGTTAATTGCAGCCCTTAGAGTCCATTGTCCAATTACTTTTGGTCCCTTGAAAAAGAGGAGGCTATGCATTACAGAGCTATGATTCCTAAACCCTTTCTCCGATTTGGATGTGGAAACTCTCATATTGCAGCTGGGAGTGTGCACTTTCAGCCCATATTATATATATATAATTGTATTTCTGAACATGTTTTTGTAAACAGCTGAAATAACAAAACTTGTGTCGCTGTCCAAATATTTCTGGCCCTAACTGTATATGTCTCAATAGGTTATGTGCCAGTTTGCATCTCTGAACCGACAACAATCTTTCTTTTACATGTGCTTAAGTGGTGTGAGGTGTGATAATGGATCCAGTAGAATACAGAGCAGTCATGAAGTTCCTTTACTTGAATAGTCGCACACCAAGGGAGACGTTCAATATGGTGAAAAAGGTTTATGGTGACGATTCTTCATCATACAGTGTAGTCAAGAACTTGCATTGTCATTTCAAATGTGATCAAACTTCAAATTCCAGGGTGGTCCGCTCTCGATGACACGCCTTTCAAGTAAAGGAACTTGATGACTGCTCTGTATTCCACTGGATCCATTATCACACCTCACACCACTTCAGCCCCTGTAAAAGTAAGACCGTTCTCAGTTCAGAGTTGCAAATTGGCACATAACCTATAGAGAATTCTAACATTACACATGCGCAGTTTCAGCATCGTGCGATAAATAGAAGTGGGTCAGGGGAAATCTTTAATGAACTCCCCTCGTACAGCCTAGTAAGTGACACACACATCACTGAATTAAGGCTCTCAGTCCCTACATCATGCTGCTCTTAGTTTACATGACTGACAGATTCCCTTTAAGGCAGTTTTATAATATGTTACTATCTCTACTTTGTTATTGGATTGTATGTCTTGGTACCTTAGACTAACAATAACTTAAGTACTTGTACACATCTGTAAATGTGTACTGGAAGTGGAAAGAACAGATCTTCATTCCCACGAGAATCATGTGAAGTCTCCCTTATACTTAATGCCACTATGGGGTCAAGTTACAGAGAGCACTAATCTTCACTCCATGTATCCAATCGATTGATGACGCTTATTGGTCATACAAACATTTCTGGTTCAATCATGACCCTGTTCTGGAAACGCTGATCTATGTGTAATAGAATAGCACGTATAAAGTGGTTGTGACTCTCACAACTCCCTATGGTGAGCGCAACCATTAATACGACCTATTCTTATATATGTGATAAGACCCTATTTTGTGCTTTTTCTGTTTTCAGTAATAGAATAGCATGACATAGTTAGACCTTTGCTCAATAATATTCTGCATTAAGCTTAGAACTAAAAGTATTATGTATGGAAATATCTGTGATTTATGAAGCATTTAACAGATAGAATGTGATAGAAATATCATACTGACATTTATCTTATGTGTGCTGATATATACTGTATACTCATATTGGTGCCTCACTATTTCAAGTTACCTTGAATCTTTGTGCGCAATAAAGAGGGGCCTAATCTGCCTATCATCACACCTACTGATATATGTGTAGTATCAATAATATAATTCAGTATTTTTAGATTGTTTCATCAAAAAAATTGTTTAAACCAATATTTGTATATCATTTGCAGTATAGTCAGAATCTAAAGGAAGATTGCAACTACACATTTCATCAACAGGGGCCTTCATGACATCCTATTCCAAATCTATAGGCATTACTATTGAGTTAGCCCCCTCCACTACTATATTAACTTCCATTTTTTGGGAAGTCTTTCTTAAAGATTGTGGCTATAGGTATTTTTGCCCAATAAAGCAAAAGATAATTTGTGAGGACATATGCTGATGTTGGATGAGTGGCCTTGCTGAGTTTACAATCTCCATTCTAGTTCATCACAAAAGTGTTTGATGGGGTTAAGGTTAGGGCTCTGTGCAGCCAATCAAGATCTTCCACACCAAACTCACCCACCCAAGCCTTTATGGAGCTTGCTTTGGACACTGGGTCACAGCCATCGAGAATAGAAAAAGGTTTTCCCCAAATTATTCCTACAAAGTTGGAATCATTTAATTCTCCAAAATGTCTTGGTATGCTGAAGCATTAAGGGGAACCTGACAGTTGTCATGCTGGACTAAGGCTGTGTCCGGCTACTGTGCTTGACAGTGGCGCAGGGACAAACGATGTCCGACGCACTACGCAAAACAGATGGGGAGACACCGGGGGAATAAATACAGTGGAGGGCCCTGCTCATAGGGAACGGGGAAGAGGTGACCTCCTGCACTCACCTGCGGCTGTGCCCCGATCTGCCTACCATCCCTATACGGGTTCTTTCAACCCGTAGCCTAGCAAGATACCTAGTCCTTCGCTGGCCCTGATTAGGGAGATGGCTGGCAGGAGCACTAGTCCCAACCACTGCCCTAAAATTAATAAGAGGGGAAGGAAAGACAGACAGGGGAATAACAAACAACTTCTTGTCTGCTGCCACGCTCCTTGTCAGCAGATGGCTTGGCAGTAGTCAGCTCTCTAGAATAGCACCTTCTCCACAGTCAGCTTGGCTAAGAATGAAGTTCAATCACCAGCAAAGGATGCTGGAACCATGTGACCATATAAAGTGGATAAAAGTGATGAAAGAGTAGCCACACCTGGACAAAGAACTAGCTAGCCTGCTAGCAACAGAAACTGACATTAACTCCAAAACTGGAAAGGAAAGAAAAACGTTTAATATGAAGCCTCAATACAGGAGTGAGACACAGGTCCCAAAACTGTCACAAGTCTCCAAAGTAAGAGAGACCATCGTGATAACAGTAGGTTCACACCACCTGAGCCATGGGCAGTATGAATCAGACATTATTGCGGCTGGTACCTTTTTACGACACAATTCTGCAGCATTACAGAGTAAAACCCTGCCGTGGACTATGCCTCTCCCTGCCCTACTAACCTAGACAGACACGTCTCTCCCTATGCACACAAATAGAGAGAGACCTGTCAGTCTGGAGGGGTGCGGTGGGGAGAATCAGTTTTTTCTTTGAAACACCAGTAACATATATGTCTGTAATAATGCAGCCAGTGTGCAGTTCATTCTGCCTGTGGATCAGCCAAACTAGACAAATTCATCAGATTTCCATAATGACGTGTGATTTGTCCCCACAAAACAAATTTGATCTACTAAAGAGCCCACTAGAGATGTGCTTTACACCACTCTATCCTGCATTTGGCTTTGTGCTAGGTGATGTAAGGCTTGCATGCATCTGTACGACCATGGACACCAATATGTTAAAGCTTCCATTGCAGTTTTTGGGCTGATCTTCGTTTTGGAACGCTGCAGTTGTTGAGTCAGCATAGCCTTGTCAACCTTTATACCCTATGCACTTCAGTACTTGGGGCGTAACTTTATGTAACTTTATGTGAGTTATGATTCGTGTGTGATTTCCTGTGGTTGCTTAGCACCTCCACTGGAGGGAAGAAATTTCACATAATAACTTGTTACAACTTTGGGGTGGCATCCATTACAAGCCTATGCACAAATTCACTGAGCTCTGTAGAATGATCGATTCTTTCACAAATGTTAAAGGGAATCTGTCAGCAGGTTTTTGCTACCTTGTCTGACAGCAACATAATGTAGGCAAAGAAAGCCTGAATCTAACAAGTTATCACATGGTATTACTGGGTGAAGCCTTCTGACACTATCAACGCATTTCATTTCAGGAATACAGAAGAGCTGAAATAGTAGCCCCACCCACCTCAAGGTCTCAGTAGAGATTGTGCATTCACTGTCAGGCGTCATTCACTGTAGGGGGCGTATCCGACTGCAATGTGCGTGACATTGTAGTCCTGCAACGTTAATCATCAGGTACCTTCACATGCCACAATATCGCCTGGAGATCATAAAAGCGTTATGTCGCCCTGCAGCAATCGCCGTGAAATTGCCTCACAGTTGCGGCGTGTGATTGGGGAATTTTACGGCGATAAATTGCCTCTCGCCTGATTTCTGAACAGTGCTCAGTAATCAGCCGCGATCGGTAAGGCGATTTTCCGTATCGTGGCTTGTGATAGGGCGATAGTGATGGAAAGGGCGTTGCCTATGATTTCCTGTAGGTGTGCCTCAGCGTGCTGTAGTCCGCGCCCCGTCTGACATGGTTGGTGTGGCCTTCTGTGTTCCCATTGGCTGTCACTTGACACTGCGCCATATTTGAAGAGCTGTCCGTTCAGCACCACACACATCTTCTGCTACACAAACATCCGCATCTGTATTAGCCAGACTTCCAGACCAGGCTGACCAATTGTAACTCTGTTGCGTTGTCCTATGAGCGCGTATGGGCGTGGTGTAAACCACTGTGGCACACCATCTCCTCACCACGCTGAACATGTACGCCCACATTGTCTTTGGAATTGCGGCGTGTGAAGCGGCGATGGAATTAGGCAGGATTGCTTCCGCTGTGTGTGAGGCGATTTCATCGCCTTACTTTCAGGGCAAAATTGCGGCGTGTGATGCCATCGGCGATCTGAGGCGACCATGAAAAAAGTGCATGCGCACATTAGACCGCCTCATATCGCCAGGCGATATTGCGGCGTGTGAAGGTACAATTGCCCAGAACCTGATAAGAGAAGTACCATTGCTTTTTGTTTTTCAACCCCTGCAGTATTTTGTCCTCATCTTACATAGCAAAAACCTGCTGGCATATTCCCTTTAATAATGGCACACTGCTTAGGAGGGCTGGATATTACATGCCTATGAAAATGGAGTGGAAGGTGAAACCTGGAGTCAGATGTATCCCAATAAATTTGCCTTTATAACATAAGTGGTGGTGATTATTTGCTTTCTAATTTGTGCATAACAAAAATAGCATCAATGCTGCATGAACTGTGAGGGTATGTCCATATGGGAAGTAGTAACATCCGCAGCAAATTGCATGTAGTTTGTTGCAGAAATATTGTGCATTTGAATCCCCAGGATATAATGAAAATCTGCAATGTAGGTCAATTTCTCCAAAATATAAATGTGGCACCTTGCTCTGGTATCAATAGAAATGCTTTGTACAATGACTATATATAGTACTACTGCAGAGTACATCAGAGTGTATACAGTCCTATTATATATTGCCAGATTATTCTCCACAAGGAGAATAGCTGTTCCCCTAGACCTAGTCCCATTACGTATCATGCGGTTTTTATTTTACACCACCCTTCTTTGGCCACATCTGTTTTATCACTGATGTTTCCAGACTCAATAGTCACTATTGCTCCGAGCACTAGGGAGAATAATATATCAGTGATCTATGGTAATTATTAATCTAAAGAATCAATATATAGCAATTTATGAAATAATCAACAGTAAAATATATTAATAATGAGAAAACTACAGTAAATCAATATTTTTGGGTGCCCACCAATCTCATGTTTGCGATATTTCTTTGCTATTTCTACACAAAGCTCCCAAAACGATGAGAGGGACAGATTTGACCTATATGTTTGCAGCTGGATGTCGGTGGTGGGGTCTTCACAAGCTGTATATATGCCAGGAGGCAGACACTAGAGACAGTTCTAATAGATCACAAAGGGGCTGCCCTGATTAGTCACACAGACGGTTCTCAAGAATTCCTAGTTAGCAATATCAGAAAGTGTCAGTACGATGATTGTTCTTAGAGATAATGCAGTTATAAATGTACGCTTATATTACATAGTGAAATAGGTTACAAGAGACTTAGATCCATCAAATTCAACTTTCTTCAACAGTCATGTGTTTACTATAACTAGATTATTTATATCCCATAATACTATTTTTTGGGAGAAAAGCATTCTGCTCTTCTTTATTAAAAGCTGTTATATAGTTTTTGTTATTACTACATCTTGTGATAGAGTCGTCAGACTGTTAAATGCTCTAACTGTAAAGAACCCTTTTCTATTTAGCTGCCAGAATCGCCATGCTTCCACCCAGTATGAGTGCCCTCTGGTCCTTGGTATTGTCTTTAGAAGGAAAAAAAAAGTCATATGCCAGTCCTTTGTATTGACCACACATGTATTTATAGAGATAACTGAAATCTCCTCTGAGATATCCTTTTTGTAAGCAAAACAAGCCAAACATTTCCAGTTTCTCATAATATCTTCCATCTCTTGTAATAATCTAGTTGCCTGCCTTTGATCTCTCTCTAATTTTCCAATATAGTACAATATATCCAGTTATTTATGTCATGTGCCATGTAACATTTCCATCTTGTGGCACTGAAAGGGTTGTCCAGTATTATAACAACCCCTTCTCATTTCCCATGCTTGGCCTCATTGAAATAAAAAGAGCCTATACTCACCTCTTGTGCCAGTGCCGTTCCAGCGGTAACCACTTCACGTCAGCCCCGGGAATGCGAGCGCTCGTAGTGGACAAACCATGTCACATTCTGTAGGTAGAAAACATCAGGATGACTGAGGTCTGTATTAGCTGAAATTTTATTAAAGCGATAGTCACGGTCCGATGGGCGCTCAGAGATAGATCAGGATCCTGTTCAGTAATAAGTCCTTTATTCCAGAAAACCTCCTTCACCACAACATGTTTCGACGGTATAGTGCCGTCTTTCTCAAGTGGAAAGACGGCACTATACCGTCGAAACATGTTGTGGTGAAGAAGGTTTTCTGGAATAAAGGACTTATTACTGAACAAGATCCTGATCTATCTCTGAGCGCCCATCGGACCGTGACTATCGCTTTAATATTATCTATCTCCCCTGGAGGACACGGCTGGCGCTGCTCGTAATAGCTATAGGACCTGCGATCACCGAGGCAACGCTTGCACGCAGGGAATCTAGGACCTTTCCGCGTCACCGCGTTCGATCACATGGGACGCGAGGGGGCGGAGTCCGGAAACTAACAGGAGGTGAGCGCGGACGCTGCGAGTGCCTGCAGCTGCTCGCCTCCTCTCACAACACTTGGCTAGGAGGAGGATTTCTAAATCAGGCTTTAACCATAGTTGTGCATGGACAGCGCAACTTGTACAGGTTAGTAGGTTATCTTGTGTCTTTACAAATTAGTCCGTGGATACCGCACCATTGCGCCCCCTATTGTCTTCTTTGTCTTCATGTATTAGCTGAAAGACTGTTCTATAGAAAAGTAGCCTCTGAGGAGAGAGGCATTCAAAGTTTTCAATTTTCTTCGGTGGAACATCAAAGTCATTAGTTACAATTTGAACGAACCCCCTCGTTGTTCTTCCCATGAATTTCAATGTACAACCACCTCAGTAACAGCAGACACTTTCAGTTGTTTTTGGCGGATATATCTAATATTTAAAGCTGAGTGTATGTGTGTGTCAAGGCACACCCACTACACATAGCCATGCCCACTCCGCCAAGTTAAGTCTATGTATCAAGCCCCACCCCACATAACCATTCCCACTCCACATATTCACACCCACTCCACATAACCACTACTACTCCACAAAGCTGAGTGTATGTGCATAGCACCACCCACTCCATGTAGTCACGCACACTCAAGATAGCCACATCCACTTCGCAGCCTGCATCTCCTCATATCTCCGTCTCCTCCACATAGCCCTGTCCCGGGACTATGTGGAGGGGTGGAGCAATGAAGGGACGAGGCAATGAAACACACTCATACATACATTACCATATATGGGCGATATTACCATATATGAGCATTACGACCATACATGGGCAACTCCAGACTCTACAGTTAGTGCATATATAAAGCAAATGAATACTAACATATGGGGATAAAACTGTGTATCTTCCAACTAGTTTCACACCATTGTCTGTCACACATTCCTACAATTCTGAAATATGTTTTTTTATTGTCTTGATTTCCATAATAGTTGACCATTAAAAAGTTTGTTTGGTCACATACGGTAAAGAAAAACTTTCAGAATACTGTAAAATAATAAAATCAGTAATACTCATCTTATGGGTCCCCCAACATTCCCATTCCAACACTTACCTGGTTCCCCGCTGATCTTTGTACAGACATATGACTGCTGTAGCCAATCACTCACTGTGTGTCCACACTGAGCAGAAAGTACAGAGATCAACAGGGAAAACAGTAAGTATTGGGGAGGGAGTGGTGGAGGATAAGTGAGACAAGTTTTGACCTTGGACTGCATGCTGATTTTAGCCAAGACAGAGGTCTCACAGCCAAAGATCGCTCTGTGCAGCTGCTACATTGCAGCATAATGAATATGAATAGTGAACATCACTATATGCAGGTGCTTCATCGCAGCATAATGCATGTGAATAGTGAAGATTGTTCTGTGCAGCCGCTATATTGCACCATAATATATGTGAATAGTGAACTAGGGGACCACAAAAAGAGAGTTGCAAACCAATTGGATTCTCTTGCTCATCACAGTATCTTAGAGGTTGGGATAGATCCTCAATCACTCGTGATGTAGCATTGGCATAGATTGATTTGGCCATGTGACATGTGACACAGCCAATATCACTGTGTAGCCCCAGTTTTCCTTATTGTCCTATTTCAAATTCTTAGATTTTTTTTATTATTTAAAGTTTCTAGAAATACCTTTAAGAAGATTCAGAGCAAAAGTGGAATAAATAAGTTACTGTGACTAATGTATAAAATCTCACCTAATAGGTGACATATACTCTTATGGTCATAAAGCTAATGATACACATTTACTCTACAGTTTTCAGTCTCTTCGAGTGAAGAGGAAAGGCTGCTGACTGGGAAAAGACCAAAAACCCCTGTTTTTAATGAGTTCTCTGATACCCAAACCAACTGGACCAAGTCACTCCCGCTTCCCACTCCAGAGGAGAAGATGCGTCAGGAGGCCCAGGCTATACCCACCGATGTGGTGCCGATAAACATAACTGGTATGACCACACTATACTGTGTATGTTGGTGAGGAAGAGGACACCTGTGCATTATTCTATAGATTGTAGATACAAATAAGTTACATTTTAAAAAATGGCTCAAATAACAATGGTCATTGAAGGGAATGAATGGTCAGGCTCATTTTACACTGCATTTTGCTGTTTCCATTGGAGGATTTCTCAACGTGTACCTCCGATAGATCCCAGTGTACAAGCATATAGTGGTAACTATTCCCAATAGGCTTCCATTGTAATATAATAATTAAAAAACACATATATCACTTGATAAGTATTTTTACTGGATGCCTGCTTATATAAGAGTGCATAAAAAGCAAAGCAAAAAAAGTATATAAGGGACACTGAACCAACGGAGATCAGAGGATTCTCTCGATCTATATCGGGTGAACAGAGGACGTATGATATGCTGGATGAGAGTGTCGGGAGCGGCTCATACAGTTGTGGCCAAAAGTATTGACACCCCTGCAATTCTGTCAGATAATACTCAGTTTCTCCCTGGAAATGATTGCAATCACAAATTTTTTGGTATTACTATCTTCATTTAATTTGTCTTAAATTAAAAAACACAAAAGAGAATGAAGCAAAAAGCAAAACATTGATCATTTCACACAAAACTCCAAAAAAGGGACCAGACAAAGGTATTGGCACCCTCAGCCTAATACTTGGTTGCACAACCTTTAGCCAAAATAACTGCGATCAACCACTTCCGGTAACCATCAATGAGTCTCTTACAATGCTCTGCTGGAATTTTAGACCATTCATCTTTGGCAAACTGCTCCAGGTCCCTGATATTTGAAGGGTGCCTTCTCCAAACTGCCATTTTTAGATCGCTCCACAGGTGTTCTATGGGATTCAGGTCTGGACTCATTGCTGGCCACCTTAGAAGTCTCCAGTGCTTTCTCTCAAGCCATTTTCTAGTGCTTTTTGAAGTGTGTTTTGGGTCATTGTCCTGCTGGAAGACCCATGACCTCTGAGGGAGACCCAGCTTTCTCACACTGGGCCCTACATTATGCTGCAAAATTTGTTGGTAGTCTTCAGACTTCATAATGCCATGCACACGGTCAAGCAGTCCAGTGCCAGAGGCAGCAAAGCAACCCCAAAACATCAGGGAACCTCCGCCATGTTTGACTGTAGGGACCGTGTTCTTTTCTTTGAATGCCTCTTTTTTTCTCCTGTAAACTCTATGTTGATGCCTTTGCCCAAAAAAGAGAGAACATTCTTCCAAAACGTTTTAGGCTTTCTCAGGTAAGTTTTGGCAAACTCCAGCCTGGCTTTTTTATTCTCGGGGTAAGAAGTGGGTTCTTCCTGGGTCTCCTACCATACAGTCCCTTTTCATTCAGTCGCCGACGGATAGTACGAGTTGACACTGTTGTACCCTCGGACTGCAGGGCAGCTTGAACTTGTTTGGATGTTAGTCGAGGTTCTTTATCCACCATCCGCACAATCTTGCGTTGAAATCTCTCGTGAATTTTTCTTTTCCGTCCACAGTGCCATGGGCTTTAAACTTCTTGATGACACTGCACACGGTAGACACAGGGACATTCAGGTCTTTGGAGATGGACTTGAAGCCTTGAGATTGCTCATGCTTCCTCACAATTTGGTTTCTCAAGTCCTCAGACAGTTATTTGGTCTTCTTTGTTTTCTCCATGCTAAATGTGGTACACACAAGGACACAGGACAGAGGTTGTGTCAACTTTAATCCATGTCAACTGGCTGCAAGTGTGATTTAGTTATTGCCAACACTGTTAGGTGCCACAGGTAAGTTACACAAATTAGAGAAGCATCACATGATTTTTCTAACAGTGCCAATACTTTTGTCCACCCCCTTTTTTATGTTTGGTGTGGAATTATATCCAATTTGGCTTTAGGACAATTCTTTTTGTGTTTTTTTCGTTGAAGACAAATTAAATGAAGATAATAATACCAAAGAATTTGTGATTGCAATCATTTTCAGGAAGAAACTGAGTATTATCTGACAGAACTGCAGGGGTGTCAATACTTTTGGCCACAACTATACATCACGTGGACACTGAAAAATCCTCAAAGAGTAGCCTGACACAAGTGAATGGATTGTCATCTGTACCATTACAGCCCTTGTAAATATAAATTATAATATATAAGCAAAAAATGGACAGCAGCACATCCTTTTCAGTGATACATGTGGATTTATTCCTGGACTGGATGGCAGTCCAGGAATAAATCCACATGTATCACTGAAAAGGATGTGCTGCTGTCCATTTTTTGCTTCTATCTAACAATACCTTGGTGATGGTAGGACAAGCTTGCACCCGCTTTATGTAATATAGTGCTGTTCCAATTTTTTGATATTCTATATATATATATATATATATAAATATATTCTCTTATGCAGAAAAAATTGCGGCACTCATCGGAGTAGATCTTTTTCTTTATTCACACGACCATATACATGTTATTGCGGTCAAAAAAGCATGGGGAGTGGGAGAGGAGACGGCGGACGACGGCCTGCCGTTTCACGGTCAATACCGGTATTGACTGCGAAACAGCAGGCCGTCGTCCGCCGTCTCCTCTCCCCCCCCCCCCCATGCTTTTTTGACCGCAATAACATGTTTATGGACGTGTGAATAAAGAAAAAGATCTACTACGGTGAGTGCCGCAATTTTTTCTGCATAAGAGAATTGATTAACTTTATTTGTGAGCAACACCACGTGGAGAACCTGCACTTTTAGATGTCAGAATCAAGCCATTAACACCCTATAGTGCCCAGTATTTTTCTTAATTTGGCATATTATATATATACACATACCGGTACATACACACAGTGAAATAAACATACCAATAGATAGATGCATTTTGGGCATTGTAAGATTTCACACCATTATGAAACTTATATCTGCATAAGATATTGTGACTTTTTTTTTTTTTTTTATAAATTCTTTATTTACATTTTTTTTTTAACAAACAGGGACACAAAAGAACATAACATCTTTTTTTGTGACTTTTATCTACCAATATCTCAAGCTGCTGGTTTCACTAGGATTCAGCTAATGTCATCTCATTGAGATGTGACTTGATAACATAGCTCTGTACAGTTGGGCCTAAAACCTCAGACTAAACCACTCTGCCCCTCCCGGAATGTGCAAAAACGACACAAACAATAATTTCTATGCAATAGATTAATGCCCCTGCATGGGAATCTATCACCAGATTTTTGCTACCCCACCAGAGAGCAGCATGATGTACAGACAGAGACATTTAGGGCCACTTTACACACACCAACTTATCTGTCCAACTTCTGAACAACTTACTGGTTGCAGTGAAATCATGGACACATTGCTCCCATTTTGTGAC
This sequence comes from Allobates femoralis, assembly GCA_033576535.1. NCBI lineage: Eukaryota > Metazoa > Chordata > Amphibia > Anura > Aromobatidae > Allobates > Allobates femoralis. The sequence goes on from JARQOC010000001.1 coordinate 382,526,109, forward strand.
TGTGTACAAATGAAACAATGTGTCCATGATTTCACTGCAACCAGAGATCTGTTCAGATGTTGGACACAGAAGTTGGTGTGTGTAAAGCGGCCCTAATTCTGTGAGGTGTCACTTACTGGGCCGATTGCTGCAGCTTTCATAAAATGCTGTTTGCTCTGAGGACTACATAGCAGCTAGCAGGAGTCTGCTGGCTCCTCTGAGAGGCAACACATGTGTCTGAACACCGATGCTCAATCTCCTGCAACCTAAGCATGTTGGTAACCTTGTGTCTATGTATACCACCAGTCTCCTCCCTGTTAGCCTGGCTGGTCGCAGGTGCTACAATCGCCCCATGCTTAGGTTGCAGGAGATTGAGCACGCGGCGTTCAGACATATGTGTTGCCTCTCAGAGGAGCCAGCAGCCTCCTGCTAGATGCAATGGATATTTGAAGTGGCTAAATTTTGGTGAGGACTACATGGCAGCAAATTTTCGAGTCCTTTAGTAATAATGTAATGATAATAAAACAGTGACTTTATCAAAACTGCTCCAAGCAGCCCAGTAAGTGACACACCACTGCGATCAGGGTTTCTGTCTCATATTGTACTTCTCTCAGTTTAGGTAGCAAAAATGTGGAGACAGATTCCCTTTACAGCTATGGTAACATAACTGATTTTTCATTTGGTGTGGATTTGGAATAAAATTTGCTAAGAATCCAGAGATTTCAGCCTCAGATCCACAAGCGGGAATTGCTTCATCCAGTGTGGTTACCTGCTGTACTGTCTGCTTTGCTCAAAATCTTGCAAAAAACTCTGCATTAGCGGTGTGGATTTATCATTCAGTTTCTATTATTGGAAGTTATCAGCTGTTACATCCTGATATAACTTCTCAAACACAGAAAGCAGTTAGAAAACAAATATTAGCTGAACTGACAAAGGTAATGCCGTATGTGGTTAGTTACTTTACCAGCAAAATAGTACACTTGTATGGTTCAATAAAGTAGAACAGAATGTACTCACTAAAACATATAACCCCCTCTCTACGTACATCCTATTACAGGGTGATGTTGTAATACATACCCTCCCTATGTGCTCCTTGAGCATCTGCAGAAGAATTGCTCCCTCCGGTGGATCTTGGGCAATCCTGCAGCCCTTGTACCATTTGTTTTACCATTTCTCATTTTTAATAATTTTTTATAATTTCCTTTGTAAATTTCTCTGAGGTTGTGTTTTAGTCTTCAGGATGTTCTTTCTATCCCATATATGCTGTAGAGCTTACATAAAGACAAACCTGAAATAAAGAATCACCTTATTGCTGCAAGCTCTGAATCAGGGTGTGGAGTGTTCAATTTACCATCATTTTATCATTTGATGAATTTTTCCAAACATTCAATATATTCCACGTATAATATACACACAAGCACACATATATAAATAATTCAATAATTCCATAACATATACATATATATATATATATATATATATATATATATATATTGAATGATCTACATTTTCTGCATTGCGTATAAAGAAGTATCTAGTCATGGCCATTTCTCAGTGGTCACATTCAGCAGAATTAAACATGCGAGGCACATTTCCATGGGGTTTGCACTTTTAGAGCGATCTGAATGCAGGTTCATTCATTTTCCCTTACAGAACAATACAATGGCTAAGCAATGGGGAGTGGTTGGATTATTGGGGGAGGGTGGGCGTTGTGCTGCAATGCATGATAATTGTGGTGCTGTGAGCATGTTCAAGCTGGAGGAGCACAGGCCTGCTGACAAATGTTCAATCTGCCCTTCATACAGAACCTTAGACATATTAAAACACACCTTAAATAGAGAAAGGTTATTAAGGTAAAGTTATAGTCATATCGAAGCACATGTGTAGTGACAAGTCAATTAAATATAGAAAATGGATGTTTAACTTAGGGGAGACTTCGTACTATTCATAGTTTCCTAAGGCTGTCTAATTATAATGATTGCAGCAACAAGGAATAAGGCCATGTGCACATGTTGAGTATTTGGTCAGTTTTTTACCTCAGTATGTGTCAGTGTGGAACAATCAGAGGTAAAGTATAATAGAAACACATCGCTTCTGTTTTTATTACCCACTCGTGGTTTACTGACTAAGGGCCACTTTACACACACCAACTTATCTGTCCAACTTCTGAACAACTTGCTGGTTGCAGTGAAATCATGGACACATAGTTCCATTTTGTGGCTGTGTACAAATGGAGCAATGTTCCATGATTTCACTGCAACCAGAGATCTGTTCAGAAGTTGGACAGATAAGTTGGTGTGTGTAAAGTAGCCAAAATACTGAGGTAAAAATCTCACCAAATACTGAATGTGTGCACGTGGTCTTAGGCCATGTGCACACATTGAGAATTTGGTCAGTATTTTACCTCAGGATTTGCAGCCAAAACCAGGAGTGGACCAAACAGAGGAAAAGTGTAATAGAAACACCTGCACCACTTCTGTATTTCTGTATTTATCACCCACTGCTGGTTTTGGCTACAAATACTGAGGTAAAAAACTCGCAACCTGTGCACGTAGCCTAGAGGAACATCCAAATAAATCCGTGTTGGTTTATCAGGAAAAATCTAATAATCCATTTAGTTGTGAATTTTGAAATATCCATTGTCGTAAGATTGAGCATATTATTGGGCAAGTAACCATTAGAGTCCAGCTTGTATGCATGTGGCTGTGATGGAGCTTGATGTAACTCGTTGCATGTTTTGCATATACTTCATTAAAAAGTCATTAAGAAAGCTGTGTTTAATGAAGGGGCGGTAAAACGAAATGCATGTGGATTAAGGGTATATTCACACAAGCGATTTGTTGCTGACATTTCTGCGAATATCCTTCTGAAATCTATGCACATGTGGCAGAACTTTTCTTCTGACAAATTTTTCAGACGCTGAGTTTCTACAGATCTGCTGTGTGTGTGAACTTGCCCTAAAGCCCTGTATGCATTTTCAGTGAAGTTTGTGCCTGAAGTGGACACAGTCTGTTCACTTATGTCGAATTCATTATTAACTCTTAAGACCACAGTGTCACAATAAGGCTCTATTATACACATAAATTATGGGTTAGAAAATACCGTATATTCTATAATAAGCGATTTCCAGAAGTTTTATCTCAATTGATGAAGTTGTAGAAAACTGCTGAGGCCACGTTCACACGCTGAGTATTTGGTGAGTTTATTTGTAGCCAAAACCAAGAATGGAACAGAAACACGTTGCCACTTCTGTATTTATCATCCACTCCTGGTTTTGGCTACAAATGCTAATGTAAAAAACACACCAAATACTGGAGGTAAAAAACTCTCCAAATACTCAACATGTGTACATGGCCTTAGATTGCATTCAGACATCCATGTGTCATGTCCAACATACATGAGGCAGTTATATTCAGCTCATGAGGCGGTCGGTCAGTGCATCACTGTCCATACCTACTGAAATGCTTCTTCACCCCATTGGATTGTTAAAACTGACATATAATTGCTATATCACTGCCATTAATAGAGCATGTCTTGTTTTTTAATTCTTTAAAACCATTTTTATGTCCCACAAGTAATAAAGTAAGCTTTACTTTCTTGCTTTTATATCTATGATCATATTCTTGATAGAATTCCCCAATGTGAAAAAAACTTTTTATCTGGCCTGAAATTGTGCCAAATAGTGAAAAATTAATAGCCATAATTATTCCTAAACCGAGTCATATATAATGATAACAAATAATCTGGGAGCCTTATTGTGACACAGGGCACCTTGTATGCACTCCTGCTGTAATACTTGTACTAACATCATCCATTAATCCCTTCTGTGTTATTGTGGCAATAATTTAGGGGTAACAGATGCATGATGTTAGACTGCTTGGAATTAATGTTGCCTTGCTTGTTCTACTACTCTATATCAGGGGAGAATTTCGACCGCCAAGCCAACTTCCGGCGGTCTCTTATTCATACTGACACTGTGGTAAGACGTCCGAAGAAAGTCAAAAGGAGAAAGACTATTACAGGCGTCCCAGACAACATACAAAAGGAGCTAGGTATGGCTCATCAGAACTGTATTCCACCAGCAGCCATCACCCTCATTGCTCACCACTACCAGCTTAATTACATCTTATGCCACCCATCACACAATACAGTCTGATAGCCTTACAAAAGATAAAAAGGAGACAGTTATGATAAATGGGGAATCTACTAACCACTTGCACTAAAATCCTACAACTCCTAAAGTGTTATACTTACAACTGTTCTTTTCCATTGTACAGAATCTGAGTCGTAATAATTTCTGTACTCTGCTACAACTAATAGGGCACTGGATGCCTCCGCAATTGTCAGCTCATGTGCTTGGTTAACTCTGCTCTGTGTACTTCTAAGTGTAACACATATACTTGGCATGGCAAGTACCCAGAGTCTGTGTGGGGTTATCAATGTATTCTTAAAGTGGCGTGATTCTGTAATTATCTGTATGTGCTGAGCATGAGGTGGTTGTTGCTGTTTTGTGTGTACAGATGTAGTTTATAGCAACAACCCCCCAAAAAAATAATTCGCTATCCACTTATAATTGAGGTCCTATAGTGTGGAATAAGGAAAACTTAGTTAGCCCTTCTCTTTCTACATTTTTTCAAAACAAAAAAGTTTTTATATGTTTTAGCCACTGCTTATACGTTTTGATATGTGATAGATCCCAACGTTGAACCCATCCACTGATTACTCAAAGGAAGGGGCACACATGCTTAGTCAATGCTTATTGAGGACCTGTTAGCAGTTAAAAAAAAAGAGTAATATACCTTGTAAAAATCCATGAGCTGCCCCGATGCAGCTGATTTTTTGTATTTTGCACTGATTCATTCCATTGCAGAGATACCCACGTTTGTAGCTTTTGGAGCTCAGAAAATGAAGTCTTTTCTTGATGTTCAACTGTGCTTTTCTTCAGAGTTCTCTCTGGCAGTGTGCTCTTTCGTCGCTCTATCCGAGACACTGCCAATTGGCAACTTCTGAGATTGTTAGGTCGGCTTCACACCACGGTTTTTCAGGTCTGGGGCTGTCCGGTGTGAACTGGAAAACACCGGATCTGAATTTGCTCCCCAAGCATACCTATGGGGTTGGATTGCTGTTATTTTTGTTATTTGGCTTTTCTGCTTTCATCGGACACAAAACCGGAGTTTGAATAATTTTTTTGTGTCCGATGCAAAAATTGGACTAAACCGGATTCGGCACCCATAGCATGGGAGTCTATGGGCGCTGGATCCAGCAGAAAATCATGCCGGTTCCCGGACGCCAGGAGCTGAAAGTGCGGCGGTTGCTGAATTTCAGCACCTGGAGAGCTCCACGGCTGAAATTTCAGCACTGCGGCCAGCTCTCCTGCAGCTGCAGTGCTGAAATTTCAGCACTGGACCGCGACAGCAATGAAGCCGGCAAAAAGCAGGTTTTGCTTGTTCGGGGCTGTCAGGTTGTGTCCAGTGGATCCTGCAAAACACTGGACACAACCTGACAGCCAGAAACCGTGGTGTGAAGCCGGCCTTAGATTAGCTGCAGAACTGTGATTTTCTGCATCTGGTAGGGATAATAGTGCACACCCCTAGATAAGACTGTAAAGACATGCCCAATCACATTACAATCATAGATTTCAATCTCTGCATTGGAGGGACTCAACATAAAATGGAAAAAGCAGCAGAATTGATGGAACTCAAGGATTTTTGCTATTTTTATTAAAGCAAGTGACTGTTCCTCTTTAAATTCTTATGAGGTTTGTAGAACCAAAGAAGTATGCAAAATAGCTGTTGCCTCAGCTTTCATGCGCCCTCTCCTGCCAAGTTTTTGTAAAGATAGTGATATGAATAAGGCGGCCGTCACACGCTACAATATCGTGAGCGATCCACGTGCACGCGCGATCGCTAACAATATCGCTCACATCGCTGGTGAGCTGTCACACAGGCAGACTCACCAGCGATGTGGGGCAGCGAAATCGCTGGTAACTATGGTACACATCGGCTTACTAGGCGCCGCGCGGCGCTTAGTAACCCGACGTTTACCATAGATACCATCTCCCAGCATAGGTTCTGCCGCTGGGAGATCGTACATCATGGTGTCACACACCACGATGAAGCAGATTGATCAAGCGATGATCGCTTGATATGAGCTCCGGCTCCCATATCTGCGATGTAACGATCAAGCGATTTTACATTGTAAAATCGCTTGATCGCACGCAGCGATGCACAAACGATATCGCTTAAGCGATCAAAAAGCAGATCGCTTAAGCGAAATCGTGCATTAAATTGAACCGTGTGACGGCCGCCTTAAGAAGATAAATGAAACTGGTAAATGTGCCACTGTTTGGCATTTTAAAGAATTTGAAACCATAGTCTTAGTACTTAAAGGGGATTTCCCATGAAAAAAGTTCATTTTAATCAATAGATCTTGGGATATTAATAATTTCCTCAATTGGATGTGTTTAAACAAAATGTTCCTGTGCTGAGATAATCTTATATATGTGTCCCTGCTATGTACAGTTTCATTTTTATTTCTGACTGTGCATGGAACACGGTCTAATCATACCATGTCTCCTGGGCAGGGGCGGAAGGAAGGAGAATATACAGACATTACAGCACGAGATCACAGATTATTCTTTTGTGTGAGGTAAAACATTCCTCTGCCTTTTTGTAAAAAATGTTTTTCTTCAAAGAGAAGAATTATTTGTAATTCCATGCTGTAATGTCTGTGTACTCTATTTCATCCTTCCCTGCCCAGGATTAAACCAATGCTCAAATGCACAGTCAGAAACAAAAATGAAACTGTACATAGTAGGAGCACATTTATAAGATTATCTCAGCACAGGAACACTTTTTTTAAACACATCCAATTGTGGAAATTATTATTATTCCAAGATCTATTGATTAAAATGAACTTTTAAATTAAAGAGGACCTGTCATCCCCCCCCACCTCTCATGGATGTGAATCTAAGTGCAGTACTGAAAGCAGCATGTATATTGCATTCAGGCAAGGGGTACCCCATGTGTGTGTGTGTGGGGCTTGTACCCCAAGATATAGGCTTTGATAAACTTACAGTTAGAGGCCCTTTTGCTTGGAGCCACCTTGCTCCACCGAGGCATTTGATGCCCCGTGCGCCTCTGTTCCGCCTTGTTTACATGCCCTCACCGCCTCCCTCCTGCCAGTCATTTCTTCAAACAAACCCCACACACACATGGGGGACCCCTTGCCTGAATGCAGCATACATGCTGCATTCAGTGCTGCACTTAGATTCACATCCATGGGGGGGGGGGGTGACAGGTCCTCTTTAACTTTGTTTGTGGGAAAACCCCTTTAATCTGTGCTGCTTGAAGTAGAAGACAGGTTGAATCCTTTTACCCCTTTCTTTGAGCGATCGATTGAGGTTTCACGACCTAGACCACGCCAATCAAAACTATTAGATATAGTATGCTATATTAGACTACAATATTTGAAAAGCTAAAAAAAAATCTACTTGTACTTATCCATGAAAACTTGGAAACTTTTTATCCTTGCATGCAGTTGTACTGCAATTAACTGCTTTAAGTGTTTTTTTTTTTTTCTTTTACTTTTATAGTATACCCTTTATTTGTGATTTGGTGATACAAAATTATTGGTTCAACACTATTGAGCTATGTTTAATTTCTTATGTTTCTTCAATCCCAAATGCAAATGCAATATGGAGTAACTTTGCAAAGATTTCTTTCACAATAAGTATATTAGCAAAAAATTGGCTGTTGCCTTCGATAGCTGTAGTCACAATTTTCTTTCATGTCACTAAGGGTACCGTTACACGTCGCAACATTGCATGCAATTTCACTTGCAATTTGCTGGTTGCGGTGAAATCATGGACACATTGTTGCATTTTGTTGCTGTGTACAAATGGAACAATGTGTCCATGATTTCACTGCAACCAGCAAATTGCCAGTGAAATAGCAAGCAATATTGCGTCGTGTAACGGTACCCTTAGAATTAGTCAGATCTGTGTTGACAAAAAGCTTGTCGGATCCATAGACTACACTGCATTGCATTTTGGAGTATTTAGATTTTTGTTTACTATTACACTTTCCACAAAGCATATCAGGAGAGCATGTACTTTCCAGACACTAAATCTGTGATAGGCTGAATGAGGCTTTGTAGGTGACTACAATTTATTATAATTAGCAAGTTTGATACTAAATAGCTGAAGCATATAAATATATATTATTCATAATGGATATCCTCTTTTAAAGGGATCCTGTCACCTCCAAAAAGCCACCTAAGCTACAAAATCATGTCTCTGCAGCATCCTATCACTATTCTCACACTCCTTTTGTCTCCTAAAAGCATCCTGTCAAAGTAGATAAAAACGATTTAATACTCCCTCATTAGGGATTATAATTAGTAGGCGCTATATTCTTTAGCCCTTTGGGCGTGTTGTTTTGCAGGCTCCAGGATCCACCCTCTCTCTCTCTGTGCTGCTGTGATGTGGAGCTGAAGGCAGGACTAATGATTTGCATTCTGTGAGTGACAGAGAGGGGGAGGGCAAAGCCTGCACAAGCAAAGCAGCACAGAAAGTGAGCGGGTGTATCCTGGAGCCTGCAAAACTACACTCCCAGAGGGTACCGTCAACCTGGACACCTCGCCGGAGATATCACTGGCGACGCATGTGCGCGCACGTTTTTGGCCGGCCACCAACGTCACCGTCGCCTATTTACACGTGGCGACAACTCAGCCGACGCTTAGGCGATGAGCCTGGTCGGAAGTTGCCTGTGCCTCGCCCAAGCTACACGGGCGATCAAGTCAGTGGTGGACACTGCCACGTCACACAGAGCAACCTCATTAGCAATGTGGGCGTTGTTTTGTCCCGCGTCTCGGAGGTAGGCGTAACACATTATGTTGTGTGACGCCCCGAAGAAGTGTGATGTGTAGTGGATTATTGCTATAGGCGTTGGCGTCGGCAACAATCCAAAACAGGGCGCTCGCGTGTCGAGTAATTGTATTGTCAAGCCGTATGGTGCTTATGTAATGTGTGTTGTGCTACTACGTTGGATAATAAAAAGGGTATGTGTATGTTGTCATGCTAAAATACTCACCACTTATGTGGGCAATCCGATGACACAGTTGGGTGATGCGTCCAGGCGTCTTGTATTTGAGATCTGCAAAGCGACAGGATACACTGTATGCTTTTGCGTCATAGACTTTAAACATGACGCCTGGCACTACAGCGCTCTGATGTAGACATGAGTTGACATGTAATGACAATTGTGTTGGTGTTAAAACACATTTGGCCGTGGCACATCTCTGCACTTTTAGCACACACAGGCGCATACACACAGGCCAAATCAATGTGCTGCGTTATAGTATGTACACTCCTGGGTAATACACCTTTCAGCACCATGGAAAGGAAGACTAGATTATTGTTGGACGCACACATCATCAAATATTGTGCTGAGGAACAAGACTACCAATCGGAACGCTGGAGCTGCCACCAATCCACGCAGACCGCCAGAGGTAGTAACTACACCCAGAAACGCCTACTGGAATTGTTTAGGCGATGTGTGCTGTCGCTCTTTACATCGCTATTGACACGTTATACACGGCGATCAATACACATCGCCCCAGAATGGTCGCCTGGTTTCAGAGCTGTGTTGTGAAACCAGGCGACCACTCAGATGTGTCGCCCTCGCCCAGTCACATTAGGCGGCGTTTTGGCGAAATCGCCAGGTGTGACGGTACCCTAAGGGCTAAAGAATATAGCCCCTACTAATTATAATGCCTAATGAGGGAGTATTAAATCGTTTTTATCTACTTTGACAGGATGCTTTTAGGAGACAAAAGGAGTGTGAGATTAGTGATAGGATGCTGCAGGGACATGTTTTTGTAGCTTAGGTTGCTTTGTGGAGGCGACAGGATCCCTTTAAAAGACTTCCTTTTTCTCAGAAGATCAATTTTTAGCACCATTTTTGGTCATGTCAAGATGTTTTACTATCTTCACATAGTTCAAAATTATAGGTAAATGATATCCCTATGTACACTGTTCAGCTGAATAACGGGTACATTTATAATTTACGTGTCTTAAGATATTGGTTAAACTTTCCTAACTATTTATATTTTGATCCCACAGCAAGTGTCGGGCAGATTTGTTTCAGAGGACATTCAATGCACATACCAGAGAATTACAATGCACTGGATGATTTAGAGCCATGCAGCTCTCCCTCGCAAAGATCCGAAACCAGGGACTTCAGCTGCCAAACTGATGAGATAAAGATAGTGCCCCCTTCTGTCCGAAGAATCAGAGCCCAGAAAGGGCAAGGCATAGCATCTTTAATGTCGAGTTCATCAGGTAACATGTCTTCGCTTAGTGACCCTGCTGGATATATTCCAAGAATCAATGGTGACTTGAATTTCCGAAGCTTGCCAAGAACAGGGGCAAGGGTGTCTGTACAATGTCTTGAGCAAAAGCAGGATGGTTACAGCTATATGGAAGACTCCTACATTACATTGCCTCGTCAATTATGTAAATTACAGGTTGATGAAACTGTTGTTCATCTGAGGAATAACCCTAGAACTGGCACACTACAGAGGCCAAAGTCCCAAGAAGTTCGGGGTTCTGAAAGAGAAGTGTTTTCTAATCCAGCATGTGTGGTGTCTCCTCATGCTGCATATTCAACAAGTATCATCCCCAATGCTATGCTGTCTTCTTCTTCAGAAGTTATTGCCATTCATACCTCACAGAGCACTGGAAATCTGGAAAGCAAAGGAATATCCCAGTGCTCATCTTCCCATAAGAAAAGTGTCCGCAGGGAACATGTCAGTCTTAGAGATGATCACCACTCCTCTAGCGGCAACTGGAGTGAAAGCAGTTCTGCTCGCCACTCTCAAACCTCTGATACACTAAACCCTAGTGCCATAACAATCATTTCCCTGAGTGATCCTTCAGCCTCCCTGAACAATAGAAACAACATGAAAAATGGTTCCCAACCCATGTTTTACAAAGTGATTGATGCCTTTAATAGTCCTTCACAGGACAGTGATACCCGCAGTGATTCAAGCTACTCTGATGGCCGACAAAGAAATGGTAGCGCAACTAGCAGCATTAATAGTGCTGACCAGTGGTCATCCGAAATGAGGGAAAATGATAGCTGTGTTCCTTTGAGAAAAGCTTCATCTGTGCTCTCTGGCTCTCCTGTTAGTAATATGAGCACCTGCAGTTCCGACAGAAAAGCAGATTCCAGCTCTCTTTACTCTGTAGACCCTGATGGCTATTACACTTCAATGCACATGGATTCTGGGATAGATACAGGTAATCCTAACCATCACAATGACATTCAGAACACAAGAAACAGTACCATTAATATTGTTGATACGATTGAGGCTCGAAACATGGAGGAAATGTCAAGTTACAGTGATAAGTCACTAACGCGCAGCATATCGTTAAGAAAGTCTAAAAAGGCTCCTCCTCCTCCTTCTAGGACTGATTCTCTTAAACGTCCAAGCAAGAAAAATCTCCAATCAAATGGACAGGTACTTAACGAAAAGCTAATTGCTACTCTCCAGCAGTCTCTGCAGCTGAACCTGAAGAGTAAGAGTAGTGGCTCACCATCTCAGAGTCCATGCAGTGACTATGAGGACCCCTGGGTCTTGCGTTCTCGCAGTCAGAGTACAGTAAGTGCAAGCAGTAGTAGCATGTCTGCCACCGCTTCCAATATGTACTCAATTTGTCCTGTTACACCATCTCAGAGTGACACAAGTAGTATAAAGTCTGAATATGCTGATCACTGGAGCTACTACATAGATGAGCAACCAAAATCTATTAGTCATTCTCCCAACAAATCCGCTAATGATTACACTGCAAGAACTGTCAATCAACAGATACATACAGAACTTGCCAAGCAGAGCAAGTCATCTCCTGAAAAGGCCTGCAGAGTGACATCACCATCTAGTGGATATTCTAGCCAATCGAATACACCAACCAATTTGACGCCTGTACCACTATTATTGAGAAACACGTCACCAGGAAATGGAAAAAGCAAACCAAAACCCAAAGTGCCTGAAAGAAGATCATCCCTCATTTCTTCTGTTTCCATTTCTTCATCATCAACATCTCTTTCTTCAAACACATCAGACTCCGTACAGCAGAACGTTAAAAAAGCGAATCTTGTCCTGCCGTCTTCTCCAACTCCTCCCCTTACACCTGACCCACCCCCTCCGCCTGTAATGAATGTGGATGATTATGGTTGTATGCCACCATCTCCACATTTTCCACCTCCACCTCCAGAGGCTGCAATCCTTCAGTTGACTGAGGATAATCTGTGGGTTTCACGTTCTAAAATGAATAATTGTGCACCTATGACTGGTCCTCCACCCCCTCCTCCCCTACCTATCCCTCACTCTAAAGCCCCTCTAATTCCTCCACATCTGAGCACAAACACACTAAAGAATAAAATTGTACCCTTAGCACAAGGAAAACAGGAAGGTGGGAATTTTAATAGACAAGATTTAATAAGGCCAATCCCTCCTCTTGTTACTGCCCAGGCACTGCACATGATACAGTTAAGGTCTGTTAAGAAATCATCACAACTGGAAAGTGAAAAAATAACTGAACAGGTGCTACATCCCAAACGTCACGATGAGACGTCACCCTTGTTTTCACGGCCTTCATTAGAGCCATCTGCTTCCCTAGATTCCAGATTAAGCGTAAGCGTAAGAAAAAATAAAAATTTGAACTTGCCAAGGGAGCAGCTACAATATTCCGATTCTCAAAGCTGTTCAGATACATTTACAACTGATGAAACAACAAGCCTAGAATGCAGAGCAGAAGAAGATCAGAATTCAGCATACAATGGAGACAAAACGGTTTTGTCCGAAATGTCATCTCCAGAAGAGAAACCAAGTACTTCCCAAAGTACACCAAATGCATCTCCCAACAAGAAGCCTCCTCCTATTTCAAAGAAGCCCAAATTGTTCCTTATCGTTCCACCTCCGCAGCTTGATTTGGCAGCAGAAAAAATAGCTCAAGTCAATGAAAATGTGAGAGGCATGCCAAAACCCTCCGAAAGGGATTCTGTAAGCGAACATTGCAAGAAGGTAAATGATCGTATAGCTGATGAGAACAATTCAGAAGAGGCTGCTGATGTGGCTTGCCAAGCAAGGGAAGCTAGTTTGTCCCCTTGCAGAGTTCAAAAAGTTAATACATTTTTAAGACAATCCTCAGTTTTGGAAACTACAGATCACCAGAAGCAAGACTTTTGGGCCACAATGTCCGAAGAGGTTCATATTTCAGATCACGAGACAGAGAAAGGCAACTGTGACCAAAAGACCTCACAGGAGGAAGAAACAGGTAAGAGAATCCCCTTTTATGTGCAGCCTTTCTCTAAATAAACCCTTACCTTACTTGATAAATTACTTGCAGTTAATGTTAGCGATCTCTTACCATTGTATGTGCATACATTTACAATATATCAAAGTGGCCCACAAAGTTTGCTTTACTTTTTTCCTTTCTCTAGACTTTTATCTAAACTTCTCAGTAACAGTTTTTTGTTTGCATTGTTCTACTGTAGGTGATGTATTTGAGACACAAGATGTAAGTTCACCTCGTACTGATTCTGTAGATGGCAATGGAGATGTAGGAACTCCAACCAGACCTAGGACCACTGAGGACCTGTTTGCAGCCATCCATAGGTAAATTTCTTTTTATGCTATTATCTTCATTTTCAGTGAACACTCTACTTTTAAAATGTGACCTAACTTACGGCCATATAGATTCTACATCCAGTTATGTCCAGTACCTATTTGTTATTTTTCATTTTATGTAATTTTGTCAAATTGCTTCCATGCTAACAAATGTTTGATCTTGCATTAGCTTTAAAATGCAAATGTAAGAATTAAAAATTGTCTTGTTTGTAGAAAGGGTTTAAGGGTTTTCCACCATACGGGACCATGAATTAATTTTTTTTTGCATAGCAGAATTAGATCAGCATCAATTTCATTTTAAAATTGCTAAAAATTTCCACAAAATAGTTTTACCCACTTATTTCAATATTAATAATACCACTATATTGTTATTATGTAGACATGATATGCAGGGCATAGATTACATACATCACCTGTAAATATAATTGAATGCGTTGACTTTTTAGATAATTTATTATAAACTCTAGGATAGCTTTCATGCCAAAATTTAACACAAAAAGAAATTAACTTGGCTGTAGCTGCCAGGGACACTCATTGGTGTGGGTACTTGATGTTATTTCAACTCTAAAAGCCAGTTCCAGACATCTTTTCAGCCATATGCTTTACTTGACTGTGTCATTTCCATAAATTCTAATCACATGTACTATTACTTTTCCCTCATTGGATAATGTTTTGTGCACAATGTGAACAAGATGTAAAGATATTCATTCGACATCTCTCTCTTTCTCTTATTTTTATCTAATATTCCCCTCCTTCAATATCCCCCTTTCACTATCCCCCTCTACGCACTGCTGGTTGTTGGAAACAGAGCCTCCACGCCAGTGCCTCATGGCAAGCATGGCAGAAATTGGCAAGTAGAACCGTACACAGGACCCACGTATCTCTGTGTACGGCCAATGTTGGATTACTGTATGTCTAATTCATTCCAACATCATTGAAAACCCCCTTATGTTACGACATTGTGGACTTGTATCCCTCTACTAGCTTTACATTCGGAGAACATTTACCTCTCATTAATCATCATGTTTTGACTGTGAAAACCTTTTACATGTCGATTCAGATGCCGCACATCTATTAAATAAAAGATGGTGAATGGTATTTTGATCTGCTTGTTCAGTCTGGTCAGATACATAAATCTGTATGTTAAATGTGCAGTTCAGAGAGAAGACAGCATAGTACTTTATGTCTTTGTATGTATTTTTGTATACATGTTTGAGTGTTTGTACACCTAATTTATTAAGAGGTATGTGTGGGACCTGTTCTTCAGCCAGATTTGGACTCGTGGCAAACTTATTTTTATGTTAGGCTACTTTCACATAACGATTTTGACAAATCCGATGCTGTCCGATATAAATCGGACAGCATCGGATCTAAACTGATCCCTGCAATCGGATGCCAAATAGGCATCCGATCCGACATTCTGCAGGATCAGTTTGCCGGCTCCTCCTGTCACCTGTCACAGCTGTTCTCCCCTGTGTGTCCCCCTCTTCTCCCCTGGTGCTCCCCCTCATCACTCGTGTGTCCTTTCCCCATCTCCCCTTGTGCTACCCCCTCTTCTCCCTTCTGTTTCCCCCTCTTCACCCCTGTGTGTCCCCCCCTCTTCTCACCTGTGTGGCCCCCTCATGTCCCCCAGTACTCCCCCCTCCTTTCCCCTCTCCTCCGGAATAAAAAAAAAATTTTTATTCTCACCTGTCCACAAATCCCACGGAGCTTCCAGCTGTCTTCTTCTGATCCTAGGACTTCTCGTGATGTCACAGTCACATGACTGGTTACCGCGGTAACCGGTCATGTGACTGTGACATCACGGCAGGTCCTAGAGGCAGGATGTGCTGGAGACGCCGAGGGACTCGTGGACAGGTGAGCATACATGGTTTATTATTTTTAACCCCTGCCTTACTTAATTTTACTTCCACAATGTACCGTATGTATATACATTGCGGAAGCAAATGGTTAGGAGCAGTTTTACTGTACTGAGCATGCTTAGTACAGTAAAATTGGGTCCGAGGACAGATCAGATGTTTCCTCGGACTCTGTCCATAGGGCCCCATGTTAAAAAATCGGACCAAATCGGATGTGCACTAAATGGCATCCGATTTGTCCGATCCGATTTTGTCCGATTTTATTTTCGGTGCAAAATTGCACCGATAAAAAAATCGGATCAGAATCGGATCGGACCAAATCGGATGGCATTTAGTGCACATCCGATTTGGTCGATTGCCCATAGGGCTGCATGGGTGCGCCAAAAATCGGTCCGATGCTGTCCATTTTTATCGGACAGCCTCGGAAATAAAATTCCCGCAATGTGCAACCAGCCTTAGCGTAGAAATGTTCAAAAAAAGAATCTAGGTGTAGTCTGACGCAGATTTTCCAAGTATACCAGCCTCATCAGTCAAAGACTACAATTTACTAATACATGTTATTTGTATTGTGAATGCTGGTGATGGATCTGTTTAAAATTGGAAAATCACAAGGATTTGAAGGGGGTTAAATAAACATGCTTTTTTCAAGGTAATAAAGGAATCTGTCAGCAGGTTTTTGCTATGTAAACTGAGGCCAGCATGATGCAGGGGTTAGAATATAAACATCAACTATGCCTCTCAGCAGTCTGTGTTCTATTGTTTAAGTAAATTAAAGGCTTTAACACCTGGTGATTACCATTACTGGACTACATTGTCAGGTGCTTGGAAGTCCTATATGCCCCTTGCTGTGACTGACACCTCACTGTCAATGTGCAAACTGTATGGTGAGCTCAGCTGCATGGCTAAAGCGAAATGCTTTGTGTTAAAACATCTGCGCCCATTAATCTAAGTGATACATTATTGGATTAAGAGTCTTTTGCCTACAACATGCTGTTTTCAGATGAGACAAAACAAAGTGAGCGAAATAAAATGTAATCATGCAGTGGTGCATGTTCACATTGGCCTTATAATAGCAAAAACAACAATAAGGAAAATGGGCAAATATCCAAGAATAAATAAAAGTAAATTGCTAAAGTGCATGAAAATAAACAGGGTACTTGGTGACATTACTTGATCAAAAAATGTGCAAGCCGTCCCACCAACGACAAGGTGACCCCATCGGGACGGACCGTACCTAAGAGTGTTAAAAAACCTTACCATGTGTCCTGCGATGTGCATGGCAAGGGGTAAGTATGTCTGGACTCCCAACAGAGAACACCAGACCCTGATAGGGTCACCTTGTCGTCCTGGGACAGCTTGCACATTTTATGATCAAATAATGTCACCAAGTACCCTGTTTATTTTCATGCTCTTTAGCAATTTACTTTTATTTATTTTTGGATATTTGCCCATTTTTCTTTATTGTTGTTTTTGCTATTATAAGGCTAATGTGATCATGCACAACTGCATGATTACATTTTATTTCCATCCCTGGTTTTGTTTCAGTATTTTTTGTTGCAGTTATGCAATCTAAGGTGTGGCCTTGAAGCTGGACATTATTTAATGTGCGCAGCCTCCTACTGCTGATGTTCTCTGTTGGGGCCCAGACCTACTTTCCCCTTGCCATGCACATCGCAGGACACATGGTAAGGTTTTTTAACACGGTTCGGTAAGGTCCGTCCCAATGGGGTCACCTTGTCGTTGGTGGGACAGCTTGCACATTTTTTGATCAAATAATGTCACCAAGTACCCTGTTTATTTTCATGTACTTTAGCAATTTTCTTTTATTTATTCTAGGGTATTTGCTCATTTTTCCTTATTGTTTTTGTTTTCAGACGAGGTAGCAAAACCTGCTGACAGATTTTCTTTATTACTTTGAAAGAAGCATGTTGTCACGCTGGGAGTGGGGAAGACACCCAGCGTAGGATAACGACGGGGGGGGGGGGATCAGGAGTCCCTAATGCTAAGGGCACAAGAAGGAGACGGTGACCCCTAGACTTCCTAGAGCTGACCCTGTCTGCCCTAACGTCCCTATACAGTCTCCTCAACTGTCGCCGACCACGAACCTCGTCCCTCTCTGATCCTAGATCTATCTTATCTAAGGATCAGATGGAGAGGTTCACTAGACCCCTCCACTAACAACTAAAGACAAACACCAGGGAAGACAGACATTTGGGAAAAGGAAACACTTATCTGACAGCAGAACACAGCAACCTCCACAATCTCAGCTTCTGCTGGAGCAAGGATAAAGTGTGCACAAGGAACTATCACCTGCACCGAGGAAGGGTAATGAACCTCCTTATAAAGGTGGAAGGAATCTGCTGGGTCCTAGTGACCTACAACATTGGTGGATAAAACCAGACCGAGCGCAAGACCTCCACAGCCGTCTCCCCATAATAGAGAGATCTCATCACACCTTCTCTCCATCAACACAGAAGGTAAATGCCCCTGAAAGAGACGGACCATCCTCCACCATTATGGCTGGTGGGCCAAACGCTGGGATCGTCTGCGCGTGGCCTCCACCCTGTCATCCGTGCCACCCGTGACAGTACCCCCCCCTCCTACGAGTGGCCCCCGGACACTCAGGACCAGGCTTATCCGGATGGGAACGGTGAAAAGCGCGGACCAGCCTTGCGGCGGACACCTCCGACGCCGGCACCCACATCCGCTCCTCAGGACCGTACCCCCTCCAGTGCACCAAATACTGAAGAGAACGGCGCAACATGCGAGAATCAACCACCCTCGAGATCTCGAATTCCAGATTCCCCGCCACACAGATGGGCTCAGGAGGCAAAGGAGATGGGTTAGACGACGGCACATACGGCTTGAGGAGCGACCTGTGAAACACATCGTGAATCTTAAGAGCAGGAGGCAACGCAAGACGAAACGCCACGGGATTGATAACGGCGGTTATCCTATAGGGGCCAATAAACCTGGGCCCCAACTTCCAAGAGGGCACCTTCAACTTCACATTCTTGGTAGACAACCACACGTAGTCATTCACACATAGGTCCGGACCTGGCGCACGCTTCCTGTCAGCCATACGTTTGTACCTGTCACCTAAGAGCTTCAAGCTACACTGTACACCCCGCCAAACCGAGGAGAGGGACGAGGTAAAACGGTCCTCCTCCGGAACTCCGGAAGGACTCGTACCGCTAAAAGTACCAAACTGAGGATGAAACCCATATGCACCGAAGAACGGTGACTTGCCAGTGGACTCCTGAAGACGATTATTAAGGGCGAATTCGGCCAAGGGCAAATAATTTGCCCAAGTCTCCTGATGGTCAGAGACAAAACACCTCAGGTAAGTCTCCAAATTCTGATTCACACGTTCGGTTTGACCATTAGACTGAGGATGAAAAGCAGAAGAAAAGGACAACGTTATCCCCAAACGTGTACAAAAAGCCTTCCAAAATTTGGAGACGAACTGAGTACCGCGATCAGAAACCACATCGGAGGGAACCCCATGAAGCTTCACAATCTCACTTACGAACACCTGTGCCAGAGTCCGAGCATTAGGAAGTGCGGGCAGTGCCACAAAGCGAACCATCTTACTGAATCTATCTACTACTACCAGTACCACCGTCTTGCCCGCAGACGCCGGAAGATCGGTGATAAAATCCATTGACAAATGTGTCCATGGCCTCTCAGGAATAGACAATGGCACGAGAGACCCAGACGGACGGGTATGTGGAACCTTAGCACGTGCACACACACCACAGGCGGATACGAATTCCGCTAAGTCCTTCCTCAACCCCGGCCACCAAAAGCGACGAGACAAGAGATCGAAAGTGGCCCTACCGCCCGGATGCCCCGCCAGTACAGAGTCGTGATGCTCTGACAGCACCCTGAGGCGCAAAGAGAACGGCACAAAAAGCCTCCCAGAAGGGCAGGAGGCAGGGGCGCCCCCCTGAACCTTCAACACCTCCCCCTCCAGATCAGGGCAAAGAGCAGAAACAACCACCCCCTCCTGCAAGATGGGGACGGGACTCTCATGAGTACTACCACCCGGAAAACTACGCGATAATGCATCCGCCTTCACATTCTGAACCCCGGACGGTAGGTGACGGTAAAATTAAATCTCGTGAAAAACAAAGACCACCTGGCCTGCCGGGGATTGAGACGCCTGGCGGACTCAAGGTAAGACAGGTTGTTATGGTCGGTAATAACCGTGACGGGATGGACAGCCCCCTCCAGCCAGTGCCGCCATTCCTCAAAAGCCAACTTAATAGCCAACAGCTCCCTATTACCCACATCATAATTCCTCTCGGCCGAAGACAACTTCTTGGAGAAGAACGCACAGGGCACCCATCTCCCAGGCGAAGGGCCCTGCGACAACACAGCCCCCACCCCCACCTCAGACGCATCCACTTCCACAATGAAGGGCTGAGAAAGATCGGGCTGACAAAGAACAGGCGCGGAAGCAAAACAACGCTTCAGGGAGGAAAAAGCCTGGCGAGCAGAATCAGACCACTCAGAAAAATCCGTCCCCTTCCTAGTCATGTCCGTAAGAGGCGTCACCAGTACCGAATAGTTCTTAATAAATTTACGGTAAAAATTGGTAAACCCCAAAAAGCGTTGCAATGCCCGTAGATTGTCCGGCTGTTCCCAATCTAGCACCGCCCGGACCTTTTCCGGATCCATCCGGAAACCCAACGGCGACAAGAGGTACCCCAAAAAACGAACCTCCTGAACGGCGAAAACACATTTCTCGAGTTTAGCATACAGTTTGTTGTCCCGTAAGACCTGCAACACCTGTTTGACATGGGACTGATGCGTCTCCATATCGGAGAAATAGATTAAGATATCGTCCAAGTAAACAACTACAAATCTACCCACCAAATGATGGAAAATATCATTGACAAAATGTTGGAAAACCGCCGGGGCGTTAGTGAGCCCGAACGGCATTACGAGACTTTCAAAATGGCCGTCCGGGTATTAAACGCAGTTTTCCATTCATCCCCCTCTCTGACCCTAATCAGGTTGTAGGCCCCCCTCAAATCCAACTTGGAGAACCATTTGGCACCCACAACCTGACTAAATAAATCAGGGATCAAGGGAGGGGGTATGGATCACGGACAGTAATCCGATTCAATTCCCGAAAATCCAAACAAGGACGGAGGCCCCCATCTTTTTTTTTCACAAAAAAGAAACCAGCCGCAACCGGCGACGTGGAGGGCCTAATGTGTCCCGTCTCCAGACTTTCAGAAATGAAATCCTTCATTGCTTGTCTTTCGGGACCAGATATAGTAAACATCCTAGCTTTGGGCAGTTTAGCTCCGGGAACGAGGTTGATAGGGCAATCATATGCCCGATGAGGGGGCAAGTCTCGGCACCCCTTCTCTGAGAACACATCCTCATACTCCGATAGGAATGGGGGCAGAGAGTCAGCAGATACCACCGAAAGGGATGTAGCCAAACAATTCTCCGAACAAAAATCACTCCATTCCACAATGTCCCTGGACTGCCAATCCACTACGGGATTATGTTTAATCAACCATGGCAAGCCCAGGACAATGGGAGCGGGGAGACCGTCTAAGACATAGCAAGATAACGTCTCCTGATGTTGGGATCCAACCGTTAACTTAATGTTATGTACGATATGTGTGAGACTACCCTGAGCAAGAGGGGCTGAGTCGATGGCATAGATACGAATGGGGCGAGACAATAAACAGCGGTTAAGCCCATGAGCGTGTACAAAACGAGCATCCACCATGCAGATCCCCGCACCACTATCCACAAACACAGAAATGCCTTCCGTTTTGCTCTCTAGCGCCACCTCTGCACTCAGGAGAAAATGGGAAGTACAAACGGTGGATACACACACCTCCCGCTCGACCACCTCCACACCCCCCATAGTCACATGAGGTCCCGGCACCCTAGTCCGTTTAGGAGCGTAGGGACAGGCCCCGATAAAATGGTCTCCTTTCCCACAGAAAAAACAGACCCCCTTCCCCTGCCCCGGGAGGCACCGGAGGAGAGCCTCGAGGCCGCCGCTCCTCCAAGCTGCATAGGTTCCTCCCCCCTCGGGAGAAATGACTCGCCCTCCGAGTGACCACCCGGCAACAAGGAACCACCATGAGAAGGGCTCCCAGTTGCAGGAGGTCTACCCCTCCGCTCCTGGAGGCGTCTATCCATGCGAATAGCCAACGACATAGCTGCCTCCAGGGACGGGGGGGTCTCATACACTGCCAAGGCATCCTTCAGTCTTTCTGAAAGACCCTGGCAAAAATGACTCCTGAGAGCCGGATCGTTCCACTTTGTGTCCATAGCCCACCTGCGGAACTCAGAACAATATGATTCCGCCGACCGAGTCCCCTGGTGGAGATGGCGCAATTTGGATTCAGCCAAAGAGACACGGTCAGGGTCATCATATATGAGGCCTAAGGCGTCAAAAATCATCCATCACAGACTGGAGACAAGTAGAGTCCTGTGGCAGAGAGAAAGCCCAGGATTGGGGATCCCCCTGCAGCAATGATATAATAATTCCTACCCGCTGCTGCTCATCACCAGTGGAATACGGCTTAAGCCTAAAGTATAATTTACAGGCCTCTTTGAACACAGTAAATTTGTCTCTGCCTCCTGAAAACCTGTCAGGGAGGGCAACCTTAGGTTCCGGTCTGGCCGGACCCACTGCTTGATTCCCCAAGACACCATTTTGCGGTTGTGGTCCCTGCAGAGCCGACCGAAGGTCCGCAACCTCCAAAGACAAGGTCTGCAGCTGCTGGGCCAAAGCAGACACAGGATCCATAAGGAAAGGAAGGAAAATCAAATCCTCCCCTTCCTTCACTTACAGTTATGGCAGGTGATAATGTCACGCTGGGAGTGGGGAAGACACCCAGCGTAGGATAACGACGGGGGGGGGGATCAGGAGTCCCTAATGCTAAGGGCACAAGAAGGAGACGGTGACCCCTAGACTTCCTAGAGCTGACCCTGTCTGCCCTAACGTCCCTATACAGTCTCCTCAACTGTCGCCGACCACGAACCTCGTCCCTCTCTGATCCTAGATCTATCTTATCTAAGGATCAGATGGAGAGGTTCACTAGACCCCTCCACTAACAACTAAAGACAAACACCAGGGAAGACAGACATTTGGGAAAAGGAAACACTTATCTGACAGCAGAACACAGCAACTTCCACAATCTCAGCTTCTGCTGGAGCAAGGATAAAGTGTGCACAAGGAACTATCACCTGCACCGAGGAAGGGTAATGAACCTCCTTATAAAGGTGGAAGGAATCTGCTGGGTCCTAGTGACCTACAACATTGGTGGATAAAACCAGACCGAGCGCAAGACCTCCACAGCCGTCTCCCCATAACAGCGAGATCCCATCACACCCTCTCTCCACCCACACAGAAGGTAAATGCCCCTGAAAGAGACGGACCATCCTCCACCATTATGGCTGGTGGGCCAAACGCTGGGATCGTCTGCGCGTGGCCTCCACCCTGTCATCCGTGCCACCCGTGACACATGTTTATTTAACCCTTTCACAACCTTGTGGTTTTCCATTTTGGCGCTTTCGTTTTTTTCTTTTTCTTCCAAGAGCCATAACTTTTTTCTTTTTCTGGTAATATAGCCATATGAGGGCTTGTTTTTTGCGGGATAAGTTTTTATTGACCCCATTCATTTTACCATACAGTGTAGTGGAAAACAGGAAGAAAAACTCCAAGTGTGGTGAAATTGCGAAACTAAGTACAATTCCGCAATTGTTTTTTTGGGTTTTGTATTTACCATGTTTACTATGTGGTAAATCCGAACTGTCAGAATGATTCTCCAGGTCGGTACGAGTGTGCAGATGCCAAACATGTCAAGTATTTTTTTTTATTTAAGTGGTGAAAAAAATTCAGAAATTTTCCTGCCCAAAATTTTAGCATTTTCCGAGCACCATAGCGGTTTTATTTTTTGGGATCTGGGGCTAAGTGATGACTTGTTTTTGCACCCTGAGCTGATGTTCTTACTGACATCATTTTTCTGTAGATACAATGAGAGGCAATCAAAATATTATATGTTGAGATGGCCAAAAAAACATAATTCTGACGTTTTTACTTTTTTCTTTTTGTTATACAGTTTACCGATTGGTTTCTTTTATACTTTGATTGGGCATTTTGGAATACAGCAATACCAAATGTGTCATTTGAAATTTTTTTAAATTTTATTTACATATTTTTTTTTTTTTTTTTTTTTTAAACTTTTAATAATATTTACTATTCCCCTTAGGGCTTCTGCCATACAGAGTGATGTTTGCAGCCAGCGTTCACAGCAGTATTATGACGACAGGCATTGGGGTCATCAGCTGACCCCTGCCTGTCATAACGCACTGCGATGACGTCACGGAAGTGCTGATGGAAGCAGGGTATATTGTGCTCCCTATCGGCATATGTTATATTCTGCTGTCAGAGATTGACAGCAGGATTTAACTGGCTACCAGCCGCGTGCGTATCTTTGATTCATCTGTGACTGTTAGAGGCATATGTCAGCTGGTCAGATCAGCCGTGCAGCAAAAGATGCCAACTCAGCATGCAAACCCCACATCAAAGCAAGGAATATGACCTTTAAAGTACCAGTACATCATAAGTCATCAAAGGGTTACTATTTTGTGACTGTGCATTACACTGGTGGAGAAAGACAGAAGTGCAAAAACAATATATGGTCCCTTTGCATTCCACCTTCGGAGGTGGTAGTACCCTCCTTACCCCTGTGCATCTGTATTAACATAGAATGGAAGCCTTCCTAAGCATTATGGTCCCGTCACACAGCACGACCTGGCCAGCGATGTCGGAACTGATGTGCGGGTGCCCGCTCGGTTCCGACATCGCTGGACAGCTGTCACACAGCATCGCTGCGGCCGGCGACACCGCAGCGATGCGGGCGGTAACATCGCTCGCTGGGCTGGGCTTAGCCTAGCGAGCGATCCGCAGCAACGCTGCGGTATAGGCTGGATCGCCACCGACATCGCTCTGGCGATGTCACACGGCGCGATCCAGCCTTATCGCAGGTCGCCGGTTGACAGGTTTACGGTTCTTCCCGTAAACCTGTCAACCTGCGACCGGCGATAAAAAGCGGTCGCGCCGCTCGTTTACACAGCGCGACGTCGCTAGCGACATCGCTGATACGTCACTTTTTCGGCAATGTCGCTAGCGACGTCGCCAGGTGTGAAGCCACCATTAGACTGCAAAGGATAAGGATTTAAGACTTTGTTGAAAGGATGTACTGTCCTTTTATTTTCTTTTTTTAGTTTATTACACTTTTGTGTTCAGCTAGAAGAGCTAAGGTGATTCTGCCATCTAGTGGTAACATTTGATATACATAGTACATACTACTGCAATGAATTAGATTCTCATCAAAAAGTTAATTTATTTCAGTAATTCAATACTTAAAGTGAAATGCATATATTGTATAGAGTCATTACAAACAGAGTGATCTATTTCAAGTCTTTATTCCAGTTAAAGTTGATGATTATGGCTTACAGCCAGTGAAAACCCACAGGTCATTATCTCAGAAAGTTAAAGTAGGGAGAATGAAGGGTTAAAAACTGCACTGCCGTATTCCACGAGACATCAAAGAGTGAATATATTATTGATTTATTAGTCAATGCATAACGCCCTTAAACATGGCAATATAGTATTGATTTTTGATGATATGATGCACTAGTATTTTCTATGCTCCTGCATACACAAGTGTAAAAACTTGTTAATATATAAAAGGATTGTCTGGGCATCTAATATTCATGAACTGTCCCTAGGATAAATCAATATCAGGTCAGTTGGTGTCTGATTCCTGAGACATCCACCAAATAGCTGATATTGTCTCAGGCAGGTCCAGATGTAAGCATTGAACAGAGCTGAACAGCATGGCTCCATTCATTGTGCAGTGGATAATAAGGAGAACTGTAGATCAGATCTTATTCTCTTGAATAGATGCTCAGATGACTCCCTTTAATAAACAAATATTTCCTAAATTGTGATAATATTATAATAAATATATTTTACTTATTTTCAGATCCCCATCTAGGTTAGGAATATGGCAGCATTTATATTGGTATTGCCTTAAAGGGAGCTTGTCAGGTCCCATGTGCACCCAAAACCACTAGTAGTTCTGTACCCATACCTAGAATCCTCCATCCCTGCTAACAGTGCCTATATGTTGTGGCATCCAGAAGCAGATCTTTATAAAAAGACCGTTTATGATATACCAATTAGGCCTTTGACTAGCCGAGAGGGCATTAGTTCCCCAACTAGTCAACCCACTTAGCATATAATCCTAACAGCTCCATAATACAAAGGTAAATGAACTTTTTGATGATATTCTAATTCATTGAGATGCACCTGTATATGTGAGAATACACATTTTGATATCTTACTACAGAATTGTACTTTTTTTTATTGTCTTGGACTGATCTTTCATTCTCAGAATTCGAATTTCACGGTGACATCTGTCTTCAGTGAATCAAAATTCCCATTGCTGAGATAGCTGAGACAGTTGTGCACATAGAATTCTATGTGAATTGTAACTGTTTCAGGAGAACTTGCAGCAGAATGTCTCTGTTTGCTTTTAGCTTCTCTCCTACGCCCCCTCACCTCATAGAACTTTTACAGATTTGGCCCATGAATTCAGAGTAAACGAGCACTACAGGAAGAAGAAGAAACTTGACAGATTTCTCTGATGAGATATATTATAAAGTTGCTTATTTTTTACGTGTACTATAGTTTTATGAAATAAAAACTAACACAACTATTAAACTTTAAATGTACAAAATTTTATTTTAGACTAGATGCACCAATTTGTTTGCAGTGGTTCATATTATTATTATTATTATTATTATTTTATTTATTTATTTTATTTTTTTACTTATATAGCACCATTAGATTCCATGGCACTTTACATATGGAGAGGGGAGAACGCGGACAAGTACAATACAAATGCAGTAAATTGGACAATCAAGTCTTAAGATACAGGAGGGGAGGGGACCTTGTCCACAAGGGCTCACGTTCTACGGGATTGCAATAACACATTTCTTGTACACAGGTGCACTTCCTTTGTGTTTATTGAAACAAGTAAAAAACAGAGGAAAAAAAGGCAAAGTGGACATAATTTCACATAAAAATCCAAAAATTGAACATACAAAATTGTTGGCACCCTCAACTCAATATTTGGTTGCACACCCCTTGGAATAAATAACGCCAATCACTCACTTCCTATAACCATCAACAAGCTTCTTACATCTCTCAACTGGAATTTTGGACCAGTCTTCTTTTGCAAACTGCTGCAGGTCTCTCATATTTCAAGGGTGCCTACTCCAAACAGTAATTTTAGGACTCAATGCCTGCCACTTCAGAGCTCTCCAGTGCTTTGTTTCCATCTATTTCTGGGTGCTTATTGAAGTATGTTTGGGGTCATTGTACCACTGGAAGACCGATGTGCTAGCTTTCTGAAACTAGGTACTTCATTGCAACACAAAATCCTTTGGTAATTTTTAGATTTCATGATGCCTTGCACCCGTGCCAGAGGAAGTAAAACAACTCCAATACATCTTTTAACCTTCACCATATATTTGACTGTAGGTTCTGTGTTCTTTTCTTTGCAGGCCTCATTCTGTTTTCAGTAAACAGTAGGACGATGTGCTTTATCAAAAAGCTCTACCTTGGTCTCATCTGCCCACAAGACTAATTCCCATAGGATTTGACTTACATACATTTTGTCAAAGTGCAGTCTAGTTTTTTAATGTCTGTGTCATCAGGGGGGTCCTCCTATGTCTCCTTTTATACCATTTCACCTCCTTCAAATGTTGGCTAACAGTTCACTGTAACAGTGATGCATCCTGAGCCTGTAGGGCAGCTGTAATTTCTTTGGAACTTGATTGGGGCTGCTTATCTACCATCTGGACTATCCTGTGTTGCAACCTTTCATCAATTTTTCTCTGTTGTCATCCATTTCCACCGAGACTACCTACAGTGCCATGGGTTGTAAACTTCTTGATTACGTCGTGCACCACGGACAAAGGAACATAGAATTATAGAATGGTAGAGTTGGAAGGGACCTCCTGGGTCATCTGGTCCAACCTCCTGTTCAAAGCAGGATTCACTAATTCAACTCCAGCCTCTGTTTGAAGATGTCCATTGTAGGGGAACTCGCCACCTTTCATGGCAACCTGTTCCACTCTGATCACGCCCACTGTCAAAGTTTTTTCTAATCTATGTCTCCTACCATTCAGTTTCATCCCATTGTTTCAAGTCTTTCCTCTTGCAAATGAGAATAAAGCTGATCCCTCTACAGTGTTACAGCCCTTGAGAAAGTCGTAGACAGTTATAATGTCTTATCTCAGTCTTCTTTTTTGCAAGCTAAACATTCCCAAATCCTGTAACTGTTCCTCATAGCACATGGTTTGCAGATCGGTTGAGATCTCTGGAGATGCAGTTGTAACCTTGCGATTGTCTTCCCACAGGTGAACTTGAACAAGCAACACATGCTTGAAACAAAGTTGTTTTTACACAATTTTGGGGTTTTGCGTGAAATTATGTCCAATATGCCTTTTTTCATTTTTTTTGTTGTTATTCCAATAACACAAAAAGTAAATAAACATGTATATGACAAAACATGTATAATTACAATAATTTTCTGGGAGAAATACTTCATTTTCTGGATCAATTTCAAGGGTGCCAACACTTTTGGCCATGACTCTATGTGTTGAGCAGAATGAGTGTTAGAAATCAAGCACATTTTCAATTTTTATTAGTAATCCTGCCCCTGCCCCATTGAGTTGAGCTGCACTTTTAACATACAATTTTAAAGTAGATCCAGTATGTTTTGTGAAATAATTATGACATCTCCTCTAAATAATGGTGTGTACTGTGATAAATATTTTTATTAATTGCGTTCTTTTCCTAATCATAGATCCAAAAGAAAGGTTCTTGGCCGCAAAGATTCTGATGATGATCGTTGCAGAAACCATTCACCTTCACCACCTGTCACTCCAACAGGAAGTTTTCCAAATGTTAGCTCATTTAAACAGCCAGGAGCAATCCAAAGAAGCATCCGAAAGTCGAGTACAAGTAGTGACAACTTCAAAGCTCTGTTACTGAAAAAAGGAACCCGGTCTGAGAGTGGTTCACGTATGTCCGCCGCAGAAATGCTAAAGCACACTGACCCCAGGTTTCAGAGGTCACAATCTGACTCCTCTCTGGAACTGCCTGATAGTCCAGTATTGACATCCCCAAATATGAACAGGAAAGCACAAGAGGAATGGGCTAAGAGTGAAGGATTGATGCCAAGGAGCATGTCACTTTGTGGACCCAGGTACAGCCGTTCCAGAACTCCACCATCAGCCGCCAGCAGCAAGTACAATGTTCGGAGCCGTCTCCAGAGCAGTCCAATGACTGTCATTTCCGAGGGAGAAGGAGAAACTTCTGATCTCCTAGAACACAGTTATGCCAAGGCACCACTGAGATGCACAATGAGTGTAGACCGGTTTCAAAGAACTGCCTCTACCTTGAATGATTCCTTAGATGATGACATTACTAGTTCTAAAATACATATAGACTTGATGAACAGATTTATGGAAGTTTGTAAGGGCAAAGACAATGGTTCAGTAGAAGAAAAAAGCTAAAAGACCATGAAAAAGGAGCTTCATAAAATGCAACAAGCCAACTTTATGGAACAATGAGATAACCATGACCTCAACAGAGATGTTGCTCATTGCCGTGCACTTGATATTTGTATAGTAAATGCTTTAGTGCTGCAGTCTCTTTGAGGTAGGCTTTAGCAGGGTTGAAATGTATGCAGTGCCTGCGAGACACAGTGTTGGAACCAAAGGTATGAAGGAAAAATCATCCCTGTGTCTACTAGATAGGAGCTGAAATGTATAAAAGGTTTTGCAGAAAGGAAAATGGCCTGGCACACAATAGTAACTTGGTCTGTCTAGCAATAGATGCATGAAGCTTAATGACATCTACTAAACAGGGTATTATGGGTCATACATGCGCTGCTGGCATGGCTTGCTCTGGAGTGCAATTGTTGGGCTGGTAGACAGCTGGTCATACTAACCCAATCAAGTTGCTAAATTGTGATTTCTTTGGTACTGTTTTCCTGTTTACTATTTCTTTATTATTCATTTTGTAGTTGAGTCACATGTCTTGTGTATTTTCAGCTGCTGTGCAGCGGTACAAGCCCAATTTTCTCCTATGTAGAACTTCATGCGACACTAAAAGGCACTGAAGTTTCCACTACATGCCCATCAAGTTACAAAGCATCTTAAGAATTAGGTAGAAGTCTTAGAAAAGGCTTTTATGGATGTTACAGAAAACTATATAGCCTGGAGACTGCCGTGAAACCCACAACTAAAGATATATGCATATTGGCGCCATGTTGAAGGTGTCCTTCTTCTACCTGGTAGCAACTACAGTGCATTATGTGGCAGCCATCGCCTTCCTAACGCAGTGCAGCCATAGTTTAGGTTTCTTTGGCGACACAACATTTTTTTCTCAGACTGAGAATTTGCACTACAGAGCGATTTGTGTAAACTTTCTATATTTCCACGTGACGTACATTTTAACATTAGAGCACCGCTGGTCTTTCTTATCTAAAACTGCTAAATTTTTGGTTACCAAAGAATAATTTCTACTTCATTTTTAGTTTTGGAATACAATTATGCCTGTACAATTTCTTAACGGTTTTTACTTGTTAGAAAAAAAAAGAAGAAAAAAATGGCGTTTTCCAATTTAGACAAACTGAGTTTGTTTTTTACTGTTTTATAGCATCATTTGATGTATCGTGTAGTTTTTATATTATTTGTATATATTAGAACTTTTAAAACTTCACTTTTTAACCCACATTTAAAATTTGTACATTTTTGAACAGTTTAGATTAAACAGAATGTGTAGTTAACCCTTATGCTGCTGGAGGAGGTTAAATGATCTTCTGACTAACCTCCTGCAGCAAACATGAGTTAATTTATTTTAGGACTTCTGTGAAATGTGGCTGTGACTCCTTTCCTTGGTAATACTGTAAGCATTCAGGGGCCTTCAACTTATTAAGACAATGCTGTGACCATGCTTCAAATAAAGCATGGCTGAAAGGATATTGAGTTTGTTGTTATTTGCTTTGGTGTCTATTATTAATATAATGTGGGTGATCAGCTTGCTCTATGAATTAATTACCAGTTAAGGAGAGGCAATTCTCACATAATTACAGCAAATTATTATTTACAGTTAGGGCATTTCCTAACTTGACTACTGCATTATAAGAATATCATACCAAATGTGCAACATGTGCATCCTCACAGGGTATCTGCAGAATAAGGGGCTTTCTGCTACCTGAAAAACAGTTTTTTACTGTCTCAAAGATCAATATATTTATCCCACACTGGTAATGGAGCTAATTATATAACATCATCCCACTGTCATTAAATAATGTTAAACATGAAAATTGGAAATATCACAGCCCCAAGTCTTTGGTGTCTGAATCTACTGAGATTGACTACAAGATAGGCAGCTGTGATGTCATAAGAGGGTTTCACTCAAATAAACTTTTGTGACATTGTAAGGTAGTGTTAGCCAGGAACACATCTGCCACCCCCTGCTCACCATTTTGCAGAGCAACTGTGACATCACAAGTATATTTAATTTCAGTGTCATCCTGTGACATCACAAGTGGGTTGTAACCAGGTGAGATACCACAACTGTATTTCCATCAGGTGACATCACAAGGAATTAGTAGAGATGAGCAAACCTTTTGTTGTTCGGATTTAGCTCTGTTTGCCGAATAGGCATATGTTTGCCAACTTGTTCAGCGAACAGTTCGCCGAACGTCTGAACCCCATTTAAATCAATGGGAGGCAAAATCAAGGGCACAGAAAAGGACCAAAAAGCTGCGAAACACAGCTCAAACTGTTTCACAGTGAATCCCCTGTTTTGGCACAGAAATTAACTTTATAAAGTATTACTTACCAAGCTTTAGCATCGCTGTAACCATGTTTCTGGAGTTCCGGGCCCACTCATGAACGTCTTGGTTTCTGCCCCCCACCCTGCTACGAGTTGCAGCCTGCAGTCACACTAGAAAATGGTGCACTCATCGTAGCACCATTTTAGGGAGCTGTACCCAACTTTTCCAGGTGCCCTGTGATGGTAGAAGACTGGGTAATAAATGGGTTAATGCCAGCTATGTAGTTCCAGCTGTCATTAAGCCCAAGGTTCCTGATGTCAGACCAATGTTAGACCCAGCTATTAGGAACCTCTAAGTAAATATTAAATAATACACTAGACAGAGAAAAATCATTTTATTGGGAAAAAAACACAAACACAAGCCTCATTCCCTCAAAAACCTTCCATGATCCTCAGCGACGTGCTTTCACAGCAGGACCAGAAACTTACTGATTTCCTCACCTGAGGTCAAAGCTCAGCTTTGATGCTCTAGCTGAGCATCGCGGCTGAGCTTTGTCTGAGTGAACCTGACTGATGTCACCCCGCTCACAGCAAGACCGGAAACTCATTTGTTTGGGGGTCATGCTGGAAGTGTGGTGACACAGTAAAAGTCACCTGAATTCAGAGCTGTAGCTGAACTTGGGTGACCCAGGCTGTGACATCAACCCCGCTCACAGCAGTAGCCAGAAATCAGTCAGTTTCCAGTCCCGCTGTGAGAGGACATCACAGAGGATTGTAAAGGTCTTTTGAGGAAGTAATAAAGTTGGGAATGAGGTGTCCATTTGTGTTCTTTTCCCAAAGAAATTATGCCTCTCTGTCTGGTGCATTATTTACTATTTACTTAGAGGTTCTGAATGGCCGGGTCTAACATTGGCCCGACTTAGGAACCCCGGGCTTAGTGACAGCTGGAAAAACATAGCTGGCATTAACCCCTTTATTACCCTGTCTGTCACAGGGCAGCTGGAAGAGTCGGGTACAGCTCCCGAAAATGGCGCCATGATGAATGCTCAATTTTCTGTGGTGGGTGAGGGATGCAGTTTGCAGTGTGTGTGTGTTTGTGTGTGGGGGGGGGGGGGAAGCAGTACAATTGGGCCTCCCCACACTGAGGATTCCAGACCACAGCTGCCTAGTTATACCTGGCTGTCAACCAAAAATATGGTGGAGCCCCAACGACATGGGGCTTCGCCTTATATTTGGTTGCCAGCCAGGTACAACTAGGCAGCTGGGGCTGGAATCCTCAGCGTGGGGAGGTGCAAGTGTTCTGGACTCATAATGCTGCAAATTGCAGCCCACAGCTGCCCCAGAAAATGGCACATTCATTAGAAGTGCCATTTTGTGGTGCTGAACCCCAACTCCTCCAGTTGCTCTGGTGCCAGTGACACACAGGATAATAAGGGGGTTAATGCCAGTTGCATATTACCTGCTAGCAGTGGCGTAACTACAAACTTATGGGCCCCGGTGCGAAGTTTCAAATGGGGCCCCCCCCCATACCAAAATATTATCAACCCAAATTCACAATTTCTCTATTCATTTCGCACGCTATAGTATTGTTGTAATGTTTTATAGTGTAATATTTAATCAATATAGGTATAGTTAACTAATCCAGCATTTAAAGAAAAAAATATTCAGTAATATTCATATTCAGATTTCAATGTAATTTGCAGCGTTCTCCTGCGCTGTCATGCGGAGGACACTGCGGATCCATTGAGATCCATGCATTTTTTGTGCGCTCGCAGATAAAACAAGCGCCCGCGAACGCACAAAAAATGCTGCATGCTGCTTTCTGAGTGCGGAGGAGGGCGCATAAATTATGCGCATCCGTACGCAAATGCGGCCAAACGCAGCCATACGCAGGCACATGCGTTCCCATGTTAGACATAGGAATGCATGTGCGCAAGCGTTTGGCAAAAGGTTTGATGAATCACCCCCAAAATGCATATGGCGAAGAGTCATCTGTACTTACTTCTTTCAAACAATGTCTTTCACTTGGTCTTGGCTTGGCTTGTTCCTGTCTGTAGGCTTCACGGACTACTTGCTTCTCTACAAAAATATCCAGATTCCAGGAACTTGTGCAATCTAAGGTTGAAGAGACTGAAAAAAAGGCAAACATAAGAACCAGACACAGTATAAAATACAAGATAAAACAATATAATATACTTGAGACCCATAATTAAATTCAGACCTAAAACCAAACATTTTACATTCACTACCCTCACTAACCTTCATTTAATGCACTATTGGAGATAGCATACAAGGAATATATATATTTATATATATATAGATAAGCCATGGGTCACACTTGGAGGGTCTGGGACATTTGACGGCAGCGCTAAATGCTGAGCAAATTCAGCTGCAGCGGATAGCGTTACCAGCAAGCGTTACCAGCAAGTGTCTTGTGCTGCTGGGATGAGCAGGAAGGCACAATACAGTCTTCTTCTCAGTCACAAATCTTTTGTGCCCTGCACCACCAGCTAGACCAGTGCCACTGTGCTAGGTTAGGGTCACACTTGGAAGTGCAATTGCGGTTACCGCATCCACGTCCAGATGCAGTGATCGCAATTGCATTCACACACAATTTGGACACATTTTGTGTCCCTAAGCCGGAATCCGGCAACCGGATTGCACTGAATGTGCAATCCGGTTGCCGGACACTTTGTTCATCCCTGCTGCCGCAGCAGGGATGAGCAAAGCATACGGCTGCCACAGGCATTCACATATGCCTTGCGGCAGCCACATGGACTCCCGTAGGAGCCCATTATAGGAATTCTGCTGCGACAGAGTTACCGCTCCGAAAAACGTTGCCTGCATGATTTTTCACGCAGGCAACGAAACCGGAACCGGTAACCGGACTACATGTAGTGCAATCCGGTTACCATAATGGGCTCCTATGTGCTGCAGTTCCTTTTACTGCTCAAAACCGGATCAGGATCTGCAGTGCCCTGCCGCAAATGTGTCCCTAGCCCAGGCTAGCCCTAGTCAGTCACCTACTGGTCACACACCCTGGCACTGGCTGGCACACACTTGCACTGCCTGCCAGCATGCTGCTCCGGAGCTCCCATCACCTGCTGCTCACACACCCTAGCTGGCAGCAGCCTGGCACACACTCACTCTTGGCATTGCCCGGGGCCCCCCTCACCTGCTGCCAGTCACACACTGTAGCTGGTGGTGGTGGCAGCCTGGCACACACACACTGTTGGCACTGCCAGGGCCCCCCCCCCCCCCCCCCTCACCTGCTGCCAGTGACACACACACTGTAGCAGGTGGTGGTGGCAGCCTGGCACACACACACACACACTGTTGACACTGCCCAGGGCCTCCCCCCTCACCTGCTGCCAGTCACGAGCACACTGTAGCTGGTGGTGATGTCAACCTGGCACACACACACTGTTGGCACTGCCAGGGGCCCCCCCTCACCTGCTAGCTACTGCTTGCTTGTTGTGTTCACAATAAGTCCCAGGGAGCAGAAAAAGCACTGGAGGCCAAGGAGCACACAGTGGGCAAAGACAATGGGGGCAGAGAGGGCATGGTGAGGCAGAAAGAGGGCACTGGTGGGCACAGAGAGTGGGAGAGAGCGCACAGAGGGAGAGAGCGCATGGGGGGGCAGAGAGAGGGGTGAGGGAAGAGAACACACAGTGGGGCAGAAAGAGCACAGTAAGAACAGAGCGCACAGATGTAGAGAGCACATGGATGAAGAGAGTGCACGGAGGGAGAGAGAGTGCATGGAGAGAGAGAACACAAAGGGGGACAGAGCACACATGGAGGGAAAGAGATCGCAAGGGGGGCAGAGAGAGCTCATGGAGTGAGACAGAGTGCACAATGGGAGACAGAGCATACAAAGGGAGAAAAGAGCGCACAGACAAACAGCGCATGGTAGGAGAGAGAGTGTGCACAGTGGAGGGCAGGCGGAGGGGGTTAACACTGGAGGGCAGGCGGAGGGGGTTAACACTGGAGAGCAGGCGGAGGGGGTTAACAATGGAGAGCATGCTGAGGGGGGTTAACAGTGGAGGCAGGCTGAGGGGGGTTAACAGTGGAGAGCAGGCTGAGGGGGGTTAACAGTGGAGAGCAGGCTGAGGGGGGTTAACAGTGGAGGCAGGCTGAGGGGGTTAAGTTAACCCCCTCAGCCTGCCTCCACTGTTAACCCCCTCAGCCTGGCTCCACTGTTAACCCCCTCAGCCTGCCTCCACTGTTAACCCCCCTTATTAGTTAACCCCTCAGCCTGCCTCCACTGTTAACCCCCTCAGCCTGCCTCCACTTTAACCCCCTCAGCCTGCCTCCACTGTTAACCCCCCTCAGCCTGCCTGCACTGTTAACCCCCTCAGCCTGCCTCCACTGTTAACCCGTTAACAGTGGAGGCAGGCTGATGGGGGTTAACAGTGGAGGCAGGGCTGAGGGGGGTTAAGAGTGGAGGCAGGCTGAGGGCCCCTCAGATCAGTCCCTGGGCCCCCATGTGGTGACCGGTGGGGGGTGCTGTCAGAGTACCGGGGGGGAAGGGTGCTAGCGGTGTTTGTCCGCTGGCATTCACACTCACCAGCGCACACTCCTCTGTCCCGCGGTCCGCAGTGAGGAGGAGAGGAGGGACGGGCACAGCAGCAGGAAGTGAGCTTTCTCTCACTTCCCGTCCTCCCTCCTCTCCGGCCGGCGCTATCGCAGTCGCGACGCCGGTAGTTACGCCACTGGCTCACACTATACACACAACACACTCACTGCACACACTATACACACAGCACACACTCACTGCTCACTATACACACAGCACACACTATACAAACACACAGCACACACACTGCACACACTATACAAACAACACACAGCGCACACACTATACAAACAACACACACTGCACACAGCACACGCTATACACACAGCACGCACTATACAAACACACACTATACACAGTATACACACCACACACTCACTGCACACACTATACACACATCACACAGTCACTGAACACACAGCACACACTCACTGCACACACTGTACACAGTATACACACACTATACACACAACACACTGCACACACAGCACATACTCACTGCACACATTATACATACTGTACACACTCACTGCACACACTATACACACACAGCACACACTCACTGCACACACTATACACACACAGCACACACTCACTGCACACACTATACACACACAGCACACACTCACTGCACAGTATACACACAGCACACACTCACTGCATACACTATACACACAGCACACACTATACACACAGCACACACTCACTGCACACACTATACACACTGCACACACTCACTGCAAACACTATACACACAGCACACATTACACACACTATACACACAGGCACCTTCCTCCTCTGTGCTGTAGATGATTGTATTCAGCCAGGCCCAGGAAGGAGTGAAGCAGGTGATGACTGTGGGAGGAGAGCATGCCAGGTCGGCAGACTGAGCTCCTCTCCGGCAGGATGAGAGGCAGTGCCGTATGTCTCCTCCAGGTCCAGCATGCACCCACGTTCTCTCTGCTACGTCCTCCTCCAGGTTATGACTGTGGGAGGAAAGCAGGCCAGGTCGGCAGACTGAGATCCTCTCTGGCAGGCCGTACTGCCGTATGTATCCTCCAGGCTCCAGCAGACACCCGGTTAACAGAGGAGGCAGGCTGAGGGGGGTTAAGAGTGGAGGCAGGCTGAGGGCCCCTCAGATCAGTCCCTGGGCCCCCCATGTGGTGACAGGTGGGGGGTGCTGTCAGAGTACCGGGGGGGAAGGGTGCTAGCGGTGTTTGCCCGCTGGCATTCACTCTCACCAGCGCACACTCCTCTGTCCCGCGGTCCGCAGTGAGGAGGAGAGGAGGGGCGGGCACAGCAGCAGGAAGTGAGCTTTCTCTCACTTCCCGTCCTCTCTCCTCTCCGGCCGGCGCTATCGCGGTGGCGGCGGCTGGCTGCCAGCACGGGTCCCGGGGCCCCCCGGGGGGGTGGTACGGGGTCCCCCGGGGGTGGTGCGGGCCCCCCCTGGGGGCGGGCCCGGTCGCAGCCGCGACCGCTGCGACCGCGGTAGTTACGCCACTGCCTGCTAGCACTAAGCCCAACATTCACAATATTGGGCCAATGTTAGACGCAGCCATTATGAATCTCTAGTAAATAGTAAAATGATTTTTCTCTGTGTTTGTCTATTATTAATTTCAACAAAAAACACAAACACATTCCTCAATTTTATCTTTATTACTCCCAAATAATCCTCCAGGATCTGCTCTGGTGACAGTGACATATAGGATAATAAAGGGGTTAATGCCAGTTGAATGTTACCTGCTGGCACTAAACCCAACATTCATAATGACATCACCACTCTCACAGCGGAAGCCGAAACTCAGTCAGTTTTGGCTCCTGATGTGAATGGTCGTCACAGAGGATCGTGGAGAGTTATGTGGGAGTAATAAAGATGGAATTGAGGTATGTGGTTTTTGTTCAAATAAAATGATTTTTCTCTGCGTTGTGTATTATTTACTATTAGTAAAACAAGAATTTTGGGACTAAATGCTATTTCTACAGTTTTAAGGGGCATTTCCCATTGTAGTCATAATTATAAAGAAAGAAAGGATTGGGAAATTTTCTACCCATTATACTCACACTTAATTATTGATCACACTATAATATAATACATGAAATCTTTATTTAAGAACCCATAAAGTGACAAGTGGAGTCTATACAACGACGATTTTAACAATTTACAATCATAAAACTGGGTCCTATAGTAGAGGATTGTCAGAGGTGTTTCCCCCAAATAAGAAAGGACTAACAATAGGCCTATGTTAGAATAACTTTAGGGTATTACCACAACCCCAAGAGGTACACAAATTTATTTTGTTGGTCTCCTATCCCAACAGTATGCCATGTGAATGAATTTATAGTTCACCTGTGCTGAAGAAATATGTCTTACACTAGCAACTACAGTATAGTACCAAAAGAATGTACCTGGTATTAAGGAAGAGAAATGCATGTGGTTATTTTTATCCTCTATATAACTCCTATAATGAGTATTAGGCAATTATATGTCTCTTAGGCCATTTTAACATCGGCGGTTTTCGCTGATGGCAGCAGATCCAGAAGATTTACTGCATCTGCCGTCTAACGGTTGCATTTGAGGTACACTTACAGCAAGCCCATGCATTGTCTATGGGGTTTGTGGTCAGATGCAGCAAGTGCGGTTCTGCCAGATGCGGCAGATCCGGCACTTGCGACTGCGAAAAAAACGCGGCTAGCCATGGGTCTTTTCGCGGCCGCAACTGCTGGATTTGCCGGATCACGCCAAAACCGCAATTGCCGCACTTGCCGCAAGCTCCATAGAGAATG
This sequence comes from Allobates femoralis, assembly GCA_033576535.1. Taxonomy (NCBI): domain Eukaryota; kingdom Metazoa; phylum Chordata; class Amphibia; order Anura; family Aromobatidae; genus Allobates; species Allobates femoralis. The sequence goes on from JARQOC010000001.1 coordinate 382,564,912, forward strand.
CATGGGGCTTGCTGCAAGTGTGGACGTTAGGCGGCAGATCCAGTAAATCTGCCAGATCTGCCGCAATCAGTGAAAAATGCTGATGTGAAAGGGGCCTTAGTTCTCGTAGTCTATCCACCTGCATTTCAAAGCCACCAGATAAAACTGCTCCATCCCTCATAAGTGTCCTAATGGTGCTTACCCAGGGGGTAGGGTGGGCCCCTACGCATTTCACTCATGGTTTCTTCAGAAGGATTCATAATAGGCAGGTCTAACATTGAACATTGGCGAGATATTATGTGTCTCGAACTTAGTGCAAGCTAGCAAATTTAGCAGGCATTAACCCCTTTATTACCCAGTTTGTCACCACCACAGGACAGCTGCAAGAGCCTGCTACAGCTCCAGATAATGGCGCTATGATGAATGCACCATTTTCTGGGGCAGCTTTGGGCTGAAATTTGGAGCAGAGGGGGACCAGAAATATTGGGCATCCCCCACGCTGAGAATTCCAGCCCCCAGCATCCTAGTTGTACCTGGCTAGCAATGAAAAATATGCCGAAGCCCCACGTAATTTTTTTCGTTTGTTTAAATTTAAAGAAATTATAAACAAAAATATTCTTGATTACCAGGTAAAAGTAGGCAGCTGGGGGTTGGTGACAGGCCATACATGCCTGCTGTACCTGTGTTGGTGACCAAAAATAAAACAGAGGTCCATGTCATCAGCGCAAAATATACTCACTAAATATGCAGCAAATATGCACTTTGTGACCACTGATGCGTATTTAGGAGCTAACATTGAGGTCTATGGGTGAAAATTGCAGCAAAATACGCTGCAAAAATTGACATGCTGCAGATTTTTCCGCAATTAAAATTGTGGCATTTCTGCTGTAGGAAAACCCGCAGCATGGGCACAGTAGAATTAAAGCATTAGTGCAAATGCACTAATGTTTTTTGTCATACGAACCGTTACCGAGCAAAACCCGAACTTGCTGACTTTTCAGCAAGACATTTGTGTTTGAGGGGCCAAATGAGCATTGCTAAATTTGGCCTGGATTTATAATTCACAACCATTTAAGAGCAATGTTTGCTTATCACTAGTGGTTAGGCTGGTTTCACACTGCAGTTTTTTTCCTGATCAGTGTCCATCCGGTTTGTGTGCCAAAACCAGGAGTGTCTCCAAAACTCAGAACAGGTGTCAATCTTTCAATTATAGTTTTTTATGCAAGTTCCTTTCCTGGTTTTGGCACACAAACTGGATGGACACTGATCAGGGAAAAAACTGCAGTGTAAATCCCGTCCTTAGTTGTGGCATCAGAGCTAGGAAGTAGCTACACTCATTGCCATCCACATCTCACTGTTACTGGTGGATTGGCACACTGGTGATGGATTTCCTGGACAGCTATTATTTGATTGTATATAGTTATCACCCCACTGTTAAATTAGCATATAGAAATTTAGAAGCTCAATGTTGTTCTTACAAATGGGCCTTTCTATTTTTGGTGTCTGCTTTAGAAGTAATGGCAGATACAATGACCAAATTAAAAAATGTATGAATGAATGAAATATAACTGATAATAGTAGTTACTCACTTAGCGCTATTAATTCCACAGCACTTTACATATATCAGCAATATATCCCCATTGAGACTCCCAATCTAAACATCCTATCAGTATGTCTTTGGAGTGTGGGAGGAAATCCACACAAACACTGGGAGAATATACAAACTCCTTGCAGATGTCATCCTTTGTGGGATTTGAACCCAGAACCCCAGTTTTGCAAGGCTGCAGTGTAATCACTGAGTCACCATGCCGCCAATGCCAAGATCATAGGAAATAGTCTTGTGGAGCCCCAGGCGGGACTGGGTGTACTCGGTACCGGACCGGACGGTACTGGGGATGTCACAGGTGGCTTGGTCCGGACCGTATCCCTGGGTCCTCACAATAAAGATGGGGAATTATTTACAAGGGAGATGTCACGGGTGACGCCACCCACTTGGTGCGGCCAGCGATGGGGCCGCCGCTGCTGCACAACCTCCGGGGGTGATGGAATGGCAGCGGGGATGGTATAGTTCCAGTGGGGAGAACTGTATCCCCCGGGGCAGTAAGGGTTAAGTCTCTGAGGCAGGTTGTAACACACTTACTTGCAGGCTGCAGGGATCTCTCCTCCTGGCTGCTGCTGACAGGCTGGACCTGTAGGGAGGAATGGTCTGCAGATTGAAGCAGGCAAGAGAGGCAATTCAGGGTTTCCAAAGCTTTACTTTAGTTGTTCTCTTTCAGCAAGTTACAAGTCATTCTTAGTTCTTACAGCACAGTTACAGCTCTCAACACTCGGGTGCTTCCTCCCTTCTGCAGCCAGGCCTCTCTCTCCTGTGACCCCTCACACAGTCTGTTAACGTCCCTTTCCGGGCTATTGCTTCTCTTTCTCTGTGTTGTGCGACACTGGACAGTATGGCGGTGACTCGGGCTTCTGTGAGTCCTAGTCTGTCACTTAGCTGCCTGTCCTTTTGGGTTAGGGATCTCAATCTGGAACTCAGACCCCTCGTCGTGTTGTCTGGGGATGCCGGGTAAACTACGGTCCCCTTTAGAGCCGACACTCTACTTTAGCCCAGCCTCCAATAGTCCTCAGCACGAGGCTCTACCAGGCTCCTTCTCTCTTTTCCTTCTAGTACCATAGGAGGGCTTCTCCACCTGCTGTGAGTGGCTTCAGCTGCTGTCTCGGGCACGGGTACACCGTCCCTTCTCTGTTCTGTCACACCCCTGGTGGCTTCAGCGTCGGACTGGCTTTCCCCCCCATCTGGCTCGCACTGGCTCAGTCCGGGTCTGCACTCCTTTGCCTTGCACTTCCAGGGATCGTGTTGTCCTTCAGTCTTTACATCTCAGCACACTGTGGCCTACTACCTTCCTTCACTCCTCCCCCTCACTATATACTGTCAGTCACCTGACCTCTGGTGTGCCCAACCCACTCCTCTCATCCACCACCCCTCCGATCTCATATAGTCTCTAATCTAAGGGCTGGATGTAACCTTCTCTGACACGTGGGTTGTGTGGGCCGTGAGAGTGTTAGTGTTTAACAATGTCCTACCTGCCTGGCTGCAGTTCCGTTTGTGGCCTCCTGGACGCAGGGGCGCCACAGTCTAACTTCTGTAAAGCAAAGTTGTCAACAGTTTGTCAGAGACTTATGTTTTGTTATCCTCGTAGGTCAAACAGTCTGAGAAAGGGTACAGTTGATGGACTTAAGTATTCTTCAACCTACAGTATGTTAGTATGGCTTTAACTTCTAAATCTGTAGAAAAACTTGTATGGAGGATGCTAGCATCTCTGTCCTTCCAATGCCATAGGTGTCTCATAACGGTTAGGTTTAAGAGAATCTGTCACTTTAGATAATGCTATTTACCTGCAGATATAGGGTTAATTTAGAGGTATACAACATTAAAACGCTTCCTGGCCACTATGCTGAAAGTGTGGCTTCAGGCACTGCTCACAGCATAGTGACTGGATGCTGAATGACTCAAGTCTTAAATGACAGCTGGTTGTCAATGAAAGGGCCGGGCATGATTACTACCTGCCACTTAGTGGACGCCACCATACCTGAAAGCCAGCAGAGCCACTACCGTCTGTACTATACTCTAAGCAGAGGCTATAAGTTCGCTCTGCTACTTTTCAGGTAATTAGTGTTACAATGCTCCCAGGCAGTGTTACTGGAAGTGCAGTTAATGGGAAACTCTGGCCACTGGACAAGAAGCTCATTAACCTCTTACCATTCAGGATCTTCACCAACATCATCTTGCAACCTGATGCATGAGATGACAGCACCAGCCAAGCTACAGTAATCAAAACCAATGCCTGTGATCCCTGGAAGTTAAGAGACTCACAGTCAGTTTCAGTGACCAAAGACTAATGACCAGGCTTGAATTGATCCACCCATCTCCATCTTTAAGAATAAATGTGATTGCTTCTATTTTTATTCATCTCCTAAAGTGGCAACAATTAATGATATACAATTAGGGCATCTTCACACATTAAAGGGAATAAAATTGGTGGGTTATATTTATAAAGGAAAATCTGTCATTTGCATCAAAACATTTTATGACTTGCAGCATATTACTTGTTTATATTGACAATTTTGAATGGATCATATTGGTCACTGAGCAATTAAATAGTGGGGAATACATGGATGGTGAAGAAGTAGTTCAGACAAAGCAGGCAAGTATAAAAGTTAATATATTAAGGGGGAGTGGAAAGGGGTAAAATAAAATGAAGTCCACTTCTGCTTCTTTGCTGCCAAGTACAATTGACAGATTGAGTGATGATGCAAGGGTGTCATTTTTAAAAATGGCAACCCTAGTGGATATTACACATCAGAACAGCCTTATGAAAAACTGAGGGAAGGTGGCTGAGGGAAGGTGATGTAGGTAGGGAAATATAATTGGTGGCTAAAGGGGATCCTTTAATCAGGAAGACGGAATAATTTGTTATCAAGACCACCTCAACTATATTGGTTTGCCTACTTCCTAGTACCAGGGTTAGGCATGTAATAGGACAGGTTGATATATTACTTCGGGGCCTTGTGATGATCAGTTGTCATGGTGGGTGCCAATGGTAAAATAAGTGGTAGAATTCTTAACAATAATCTTATTTCAAAGAAGTAGTCTGCAAGCTTAAGGAAAGGACCTCTATGGTAGTATTCTCTAGAATGCTGTATGTGCCATGTGCAACAGCCAGGGGTGGATTGAGTAGCTAGGACCATCAACTGCTTAGAGGGTGAGCCTCCCTCAATCCAATTGATCTTGTGACATGTCACATGATTATCTTTTGATAGATCATGTGATAGGTCAGGTGATTAGTACACAGGTGTAGATCCATAGATGGAAAATAAGAAAAACAGTGGTGCTCTATGTGCGCTCCACAATTTGTTTCCCTTGTATATAGGACTATACATAACATAGCACTGTACATAATAGAGCAGGGGTGGGAAATTAATTTAACATAGCTCCTAAATACAGCATGAGCCCACACATAGCCCTGTGCATTAGAAGAAAAAATACTGGCTTATCTGTTTAAGTACACTGAACCAAATCCCTTGTAAATCCAAATCCAGAAAGAAGAAACGTTCTAGCACTGTAGATGGTTCAGTTTGGGTTTTTTTGTACTGTTTTTATACATCAATAAAGTGAGAAAAACAATACCTCATACCCCCTGCCCATGAGGTATTTGGAGTATTTTTTCCATTGGTTTGTTTTTTGTACATTTTTTAATGTGTGAATAACCATTTACAGTGGTGGAATGTTTCCTCTTTCAGGATAACCCCTTCCATGCAGCAGGGGCCCACACATAGCCCCCTGAATACAACAGGTGCCCACACGTAGCACTCTGGATGCAGCAGGAACCCACATGTAGCCCCTTGGATATAGCAGGAGCTCCACATAGTCCCTTAAATACAATCACAGCTCCACACAACCGATGTTTACAGCAGGAGCACACACATAGTCCACTATATACAGTGTGAGCAGTCGCATATATATAATATGAGCCCTCAGATAGCTCAGATATACTCTGTATGAGCCCCAATGGGGCTCTCCTGGAGTTTAGCTGCTATTCTGTATTGCTGGCAACAGAGCTCTTTATGGCAGCACAACAACACATTTTGAGAAGGGCACCCCTCAGGTGGTAGTCCATAGTGCCCTCATTATAATCCTCCTATGTGTGGTCTAGTTATAGGGGAGATTGATATGCGGTCGGAACGGCGAGCCCCACAGTCTCCATGACTTCAATACCGCTGTCAAGAGATTTACCGACTGAGTTAATTAATTTATATATTGATGTATCTGACTTTTCAGAATATGACAATACCACATTGTGTCTTTTTTTTTTTTTTATTTACTTTTATTGGGGTAAAAAGGGGGGTGTTTTAAACTTTTTTGTTTTTCATATTTTTTTATTCATTTGTTTACTTTTCACTGTATTTTATAATTGCCTTAGGAAACTATGACCTGCAATCATCTGCTCTCTTGTGCTTCATACAACAATGTCACAGTATTGCTATAATAAGCAAAATTCACAGTCTCCTTTGAAGCAACAGGCAAGTATCAAGGGATTTCCGTAGTGACAGGCACAGGGGTCTTCAATATACTCCATATATAGCTGTCATAGCAACCTACAGGTGATCGCATGACAAGTGTGCCAATGGGCGCATAGAATAATGCACTCTCATGTAGGCACATGGTAAATGCAGTAGTCAGAGCTTCATAGCAGCATTTAACAGGAGAATTGCAGGACCTGAACAGGAGAATTGCCGGACCTGGGATATAGAATAGATAATTTGGAACAGAAGCTGGCAGAACTTACTAAGTCTCATAATGAACTAATAGATGCTAATGAGGCTTTAGAAAAGGTTTCTCAAATCCTCAACAAAACCCTGGATTTTGAGGACAGACCCAGAAGAAATAATATTCGCATTAGGCGGCCGTCACACGGTGAGATATCTTGCCCGATATCGTTTAAGCGATCTCCTTTTTGATCGCTTAAGCGATATCGGGCAAGATATCGTTGCATGTAATCAAGCGATTTACGATGGTAAATCGCTTGATCGTGACATCGCTGATCTGAGGTTCGGTTCTCAGATCTAGCGATGAACGATGCAACGATCTGCATCATCGTGGTGTATGACACCACGATGATCCATCTCCCAGCGACCGCGCCTATGCTGGGAGATGGTAACTATGGTACACGTCGGGTAACTAAGCGACGCGCGGCGCCTAGTAACCCGATGTGTACCATAGTAACGAGCGAGATCGCTGCTCCACATCGCTGGTGAGTCTGTCTGTGTGACATCTCACCAGCGATGTGAGCGATATTGTAAGCGATTGCGCGTGCACGTGATCGCTTACAATATCGCTAAAGATATCTCACCGTGTGACGGCCGCCTTAGAGGGATTGATGAATCTACTCCTGACAAAGACTTGCCAAGTCTTCTGTAAAGCTTCATACACACAAGCCCTTGCCGTCGGCAGAGGAATCCCTAATTGTGGATAAAATACACAGGATTCCAAAACCAAAAGGCCTCAACCCAGATTTACCACGAGATGTTATTGCCCGAATTCATTTCTATACAGGCGGTTTCACCGTCTGAGGAAGACTGTCAGAGCACAGTTGAAACATGTTGTGGAGCTAAGGGGAAATAAAGTTGCCGGTTAATGAAATCCGTTTAGATGCCTGTCATTTGAGCGCTCCCACAAAGACCGCTTTTCATCCTTGTAACATATATCTATCCCCTTTTCTGGGGGTGAGCGGCAGGAGCAGCACAATAGAGGCAGAGAGCAAAAAGCAAAAAGGACCTGTCGTTACTAGAAAGAGGAAGGAGGAAGGAACGAACGGTCGTTGCATCGAAGGAGACACCTAACGGAGGCTTACAAACCGGGTTGTGCAGACAGCATAACCCTGTCAGGTGAGTGGCCACTGCCCCACCCCACTAATAAGAGTCTGGAGGATCCTACCCATTGCACCCCATTTTTCTTTTCTTTTGTTTTACAAAAGAGCTCCTCAGGCACAGAAAAAGAAAAAACTGGACCCAGACAAGTTTACGGCATGATTGTAACATAGTAACATAGTAACATAGTTTTTAAGGTTGAAGGAAGACTTTAAGTCCATCTAGTTCAACCCATAGCCTAACATGTTGATCCAGAGGAAGGCAAAAAAAACCCATGTGGCAACACTAAGCTCCACATTGGGGAAAAAATTCCTTCCTGACTCCAGATACGGCAATCAGACTAATTCCCTGGATCAACGCCCTATCAAAGAATCTAGTATGTATAACTGGTAATATTATAGTTTTCAAGAAAGGCATCCAGGCCCTTCTTAAATGTTAGTAGTGACTCACTCATTACAACATCATGTGGCAGAGAGTTCCATAGTCTCACTGCTCTTACAGTAAAGAATCCGCGTCTGTGATTATGAATTGATTGAATACTGCAGAGCCGTTCTCCACTTCCTACTTTCTACTCCTTGTCTGGTGCCTCTATGGCGATGTTGAAACCAGGCAAAGTTGCCTACAGAGTGTCTTTTTTCACTCTCTTTCCAACTACCGTATATACTCGTGTATAAGCCGAGTTTTTCAGCCCAAAATTTGGGCTGAAAAGTCTCCCCCTCAGCTCATACACGGGTCAATACGGTAGTCGGGGCCCGGCGCTCATTATATATGCACTGCTTCCCCCTGTCAATCAGCGGCAGGGGGAAGCAGTGCATATGTGCCCCCAAATGCTGGCACTCTCCCCCCTTGTAAGGGCCTTCCCCCCCGCTGCGTATCTTACCATCCCGGTCTTCTGCACAGCGCCGCTCCTCGGTGCTCCGTCCTCGCTGCTCCCGTCCTGCTACATCCGGGATCTCCGGCCGTCGCAGGCATATCACGTCATCGCGCGACGGCCGGGGATCTCGGATGCAGCGAGGACGGAGCATGAAGAACAGAGCACCGAGGAGCAGCGCTGAGCAGAAGACCGGGATGGTAAGATAGGCAGTGGGGGGGGGGCCCTTACAAGGGGGCGAGTGCCAGCATTTGGGGGCTGCTATAAACCCCCTGGGGGCTGCTGTATACTACCACTGGGGCTGTATATACCACTGGGGCTGTATATACCTCTGGGGCTGTATATACCTCTGGGGCTGCATATACCACTGGGGCTGCTGTATACTACCACTGGGGCTGTATATACCACTGGGGCTGCTGTATACTACCACTGGGGCTGCTGTATACACCTCGGGGCTGCTGTATACTACCACTGGGTCTGCTGTATATACCTCTGGGGCTGCTGTATACTAACTACTGGGGCTGCTGCTGTATATACCACTGGGGCTGCTGCTGTATACTACCACTGGGGCTGCTGTATATACCCCTGGGGCTGCTGTATACCACACTGCTGGGGGCTGTATACCTGTGCTGGGGTCCACCCTCAGCTTATACACGAGTCAATAGGTTTTCCCAGGTTTTGGGGGCAAAAGTAGGGGGGTCGGCTTATACACGGGTCGGCTTATACACGAGTATATACGGTACTTTTTCACTTTTTTTCCTTTTTTTAATGTTTTGCTTGAATTTGGAACTGAAAGGGGACTTCCACTTATGATTTAGGTTTGATAACCATGCATTTGTTTATACAAGCAAATTTGTTTCCCGGTCTGTCCTCCCCATGTTTGTTAATAATTTTGGAGCAATGGTTTCACATAATATGCATTGTTAATACTATATACTGCTTTAAGGTTATATCTTTAAAGGCCAATGGTTTGAACTCACCAGGTAAAAGATGCATCTTCTGGAAGAATATTTGCAAAGAAACAGCTTATGTAATTTGTGTTCAAGAAACGCACTTGATGGTGCAGGACAATGCTCAGCTAAAGAACCCTCGATCTACACATCAGTTTCTTGCAATCAACAAGACTAAAAAAGCTGGAGTGGCTACTTTTATAAGAGACTCCCTATCCTTTAAATTGTATGACACTACTAGTGATCCGGAGGGGTATTTTGTTTTCCTTGATTATTCTTTAAACAACACTAGGTACACAATTGTATCTTTATATAGCCCAAATACACACCAGATTTCATTTATCAGACAAACAAGAGAGTACAGGTGTTCTCCAAAGAGTTTAAAATTGTCTGTTGAGATTTCAACCTCCCTATGTCTGCCATGAAATCACTGGTTTCAGAATATAACTTGCATGACATCTGGAGATATCTCCACATCCCTGAGAGAGATTACTCCCATTTCTCACCTAGATTTAATTCCTACAGCAGGATAGACTATATTTTTGTGGATGATGGAATTCTAGGTTGTGCACTTGAGGCAACGATAGGTGTGATCTCGTGGTCTGACGATGCTCCTATCTCACTCACCATATCTGGTAGGGACTGTTCGGTCAAAGGTAATAGGTGGCGTCTAAATGATTTTTTACTGACCAACAAACAAAACATTGAATTAATAGAGACTAAATTAAAAGACTTCTTTGACATAAATGATAATAACTCCACCTTAGATGAAGTGGTATGATCAACCCACAAGGCATACATGAGAGGTATTTTTATTAAGATGGCAGCAGTAGAGAAAGAAAAGAAGAGAGGCGGCAGTGTCAGACCTATTAACTCAAATTAACAATCTGGAACAAATAATAAGAAAAACCCTACCCCAAAATTGTCCCAAAAGATAACAGAACATAGAATGAGGCTGCGTGCTCTACTTTTATTCCAGTACGAAAAAGCACTTAAAAAGTCCAAAACAAATTATTATGCAATGGGAGATAGAGCAAGTAAGATTTTAGCTAGGAGAATAAAAAAAGGAGATAAGAAATAGGATTGCATACTTGAATGAACCTAAAGTGCAAATCCAATCGACATAGCTAAAGAATTTAGGCTATTTTATTATTCACTGTACAACCTAAAAGAGGGATCCCTTACAGTCCACCTAATCCACAAAAAATTGGTAACTTCCTAGAAAAATCTCACTCCCCAAAGTATCAGCGGCTCAGCTAAGTGATCTAAATACTCCCATATCTATCATTGAAATAAAAAAAAACGTCTGAGCCCGAAGTAGAGGACTTTTTAGTAGAACGGATTATTTGTTCTAACACCTATTATCATTGTTTTGTCAAAACTTTAGCTCCTTACCTTTAAAACTTAATTTTTGGAAATGTAGTTCTTCAATAAGCCATGAAAACCTTGAGGCAGTAATCACAACCATTTTTAAACTCGAGAAAGCCACGATCACTCCTGGTACTTTTAGGCCTGTCTCCTTAATAAACTGTGACCTAAAAATATTCTCATTATTCTGGCTGCAAGGATTTTAGTCTGTCCTTTCCTCTCTGATACCACCTGACCAAGTTGGGTTTGTCCCTGGGAGGCAAGCCAAGAACGGCACTAGAAGAGTAATAGATTTGTTGGAGATAATGGAGACTAATAAACTCCCTGGTGTACTGAAAAAGGCTATATTGGCCCTATACTCTAATCCGAACACGGTGGTGAAATGCGTCTGGCTTCACCTCAGACCAGTTTATGATAACTAATGGCACCCGGCAGGGCTGCCCTTTTTCGCCGGCTATATTTGCTTTGTTAATGGAGCCACTGGCAGAGGCTCTTGAACTCCATGTATGCTTGGATTAGTTCTGTGTGGGAGATACGGATCAAGTGGTGGGATTGTATGCAGATAATGTGATATTATCTCTCACCGGCGGGAAGGGGTCCCTGGTGGATGTCATGGACACCCTGGCTGAATTCTCCAGAATCTCATATTACAAATTAAATGCCACAAAGTCTATCATATTCCCCATAAATATTACACCTTTGGTAATTGGTAAAGGACAGAATACTAGAGCATTTTCCCTTTAAGTGGGAGGAAGCGGGATTTACATATTTGGGAATTAATTAGATTTACAAATTTTGTAATTTTAAGTTGAACTGTGAATCACTGCTTTCGTACGTTAGGTGGGACATTAGAAAGACAGACCCTTCTCCCACTGTCCTGGGTTGCCAGAATACATATTGTAAAAATGATGTTGCTGCCTAAGATTACCTACTTGTTCAGATGTCTCCCTCTCAAGTTCCCATCTAGATGGATAGGGTTATACAATCCCTACTTGATAAGTTTATTTGAATAAAACAAAAAAACAAGAGTGGCGGTCAAGGCTCTAGATTTCCATTATTCTCATGGTGGAATGGGTGTACCAAATCTATCTTTGTAACACAAGGCGGCCATACTTGAGGCCGCAAAGGATTGGTGTGCTGGGGATCTTAATTATAAATGGCTCCAAATAGAAAGACAGTTTGCTCCTCACAGGTCTACTAGACTTTTGCTAGAGATCGAGCTACTGAAGCCCCTGAAATCAAATTTTATCTTTCTTACTGTCACGCTTCCGGGGGAAGATATGTAAGACAGCATGCGAGACTGCGTGTCTCGTTGCACTGACAGCTCCTGCTGTAGGCTCGCAAGCTGAGTGGCAGATGCTGGGTCGTAGGTCTGAAGGGAGGCTAACCAGGTATCCATGGACTGAAAAAAAGCCATAATACGGTTCTGATTCTCACGAAGGTAAGCCAGCTCCTTTTGCACTGAAAACGAGGTACCACCAGGGGTCCATGGCTTGATTATTCTGTCACGCTTCCGGGGGAAGGTGTCCCTAGAGTGGACCCACTGGGCCGTGGTACCGAACTCCCCTGGGTGAACTGATCCTAGTTTACCCAACCCCTATACAGAGATTATCAGGGGCAAGCCAGGGGGTCTAAGTACCACAGCAGCTAGTACTAGGGGGGCGGCTCGTAAGGTTAGCCTATACTAAGGCACAGCGAAGGATTCCAGGTAACAGAGTACAAGGCTAGGAGTGCAGGAATGGTGCTACTGGGGAAGAGCACAGCTAAGGATTCCCAGTAACAGAGCACAAAGAGGACCTGACCAACAGCCAGCAAAACAGAAGCTAACTAACTCAATAATCAGGCACCTCCCATCAGTGGAGGTGGCCTGATATACCAGAGGGAGGTTGTCAGGTTGGACCGTGCCAGCCCCTAGAGTCACAGCGAAGGAGTTCACCTAGTGTGCCGCTGGTTGGTCACATGAATACAACCATTGCAATGTGCTCATGTGTGAGCCCGGTGGTCAGCTGACAGGAGACACCGCACGCCTGGCGCCGGATGCCCAGGTCGGCAGAGGATGCCGACCCGGGAGAGGTGAGCTGGGGAGCGTGCCAGGGGACCTAACAGTATCCCCTCCCTCATGCCCCCTCCTCCGAAACCGCGCTAAGAACCTCGCCAGAATGCGTGGCGCATCAATGTTCTCCAGTGGCTCCCAGGCCCACTCCTCAGGACCGAAGCCAACCCAGTTAATTAGGAAAAGGGTCTTGCCTCTACTTTTCTTCATGGCAAGGAATGTCCCTGACTTCATAGACATCCTCGGAGCTGAGAGGCCGTGGCACAGTACCGGAGAAAAGATGATAGCGATTAAGCACCACGGGTTTCAACGAGACATGGAAGGAGTTAGGGATGCGAAGCGAGGCAGGTAGTTTCAGCTTGTAGGCAACGTCGTTGATGCATCCCAGAACTTCAAAGGGACCGATATAACGCGGCCCCAACTTGTAGGATGGCACCTTAGCCTGACGTATCTGGAAGAAAGCCACACTTTATCTCCCGGAGGAAAGATGGCGAATCCAGACATCTCTTATGGGCCTGTCTCTTCACCCTGCTGGAAGCTTGTGTAAGAGCGTCTCTGGTCTCACTCCAGATCCTGGAAAAGTCCATGGACAATGCATCAGCCGCCGGGTTGCCGGACACTGACGAGATCGGAATAGGTAAACCAGGGTGTTGCCTGCATACCACGAAAAAAGGGAATTTGCTGACGACTCACTAGAGTGATTGTTGTATGCGAATTCCGCCCAAGGAAGGAGACAGGTCCAGTTATCGTGATGAGCGCTGGCGAAGTGCCGAAGATAGGTTGTGAGGACTTGGTTAATGCGCTCCACCTGCCCGTTGGACTGAGGATGATAGGCAGAGGAGAAGTCCAACGTGATGTCCATATGCTTGCACAGCGTCCTCCAGAACCAGGAAGTGAACTGGACTCCCGTATCGGACACGATATGGCGAGGAAATCCATGGAGCCGGAAGATGTGTTCGATGAATATCTTGGCCAACTCAGTAGCGGATGGTAGACAGGGTAAAGGAATGAAGTGAGCCATTTTGGAGAAAACTACCCATATGACCGTACAGCCAGAGGAGCAAGGGGGATCTGTAATGAAATCCATTGCTATATGTCACCAAGGAGCCGACGGGACCGGAAGAGGCGGGAGATGTCCAGCCGCAACTTTCTGGACACCTTATTCCTAACACAAGACGGACATGAAGCAATGAAGTCCTGGACATCTTGACGGATAGTAGGCCACCAATAGTGATGGGTGATCAAAGAGAAAGACTTTTTAACTCCAACGTGACCGGCAATTCTCAACGAGTGTCCACATGCAGGACCATCTTCTTTGATCCTGGGCGACGAATGTCTTACCTGGTGGTAGTCCAGCTACACGTAAGGGAGCCACAGTGATTATTTTGGTAGGGTCAACGATATGGAAGGCTCATCTTTCACATCCGACAGCTGGAAGAGCCGTGACAGAGCATTAGCCTTAACATTTTTACTGCCAGGTCGAAAAGTGCAGTTCAAAATTGAAACGGGCAAAGAACAGGGACCACCGGTACTGCCGGGGGTTGAGCTTCTGGGCAGACTGGAGATAAGCCAGGTTCATGTGGTCAGTGAAGATAATGAACGGATGGACGGCATTCTCGAGGAGGGTCGCCACTCATCCAGTGCAAATTTGATGGCCAGCAATTCACGATCCCCGATTGAGTAATTGCGCTCTGATGTGGTAAATGCCTTGGAGAAGAACCTGTAGGTGACCAACCAACCCGAAGAGGATTTCTGGGAGAGGACAGCCCCGCTCCTATGGAGGAGGCGTTTACCTCTACAATAAACTGTCTGTTTACCTCTGGTCAGTGCAAGGTAGGAGCCACGGAGAGGGAATGCTTTAAGGAGGAAAAGGCATTTTCAGCCTCTGGGGTCCAGTTGCAGGCTTTTGCTCCCTTAAGGTACCTTTACACACCGCTACCGAAGGTTAGAAACCACCGGGTGTCGCACGTGCACGCGCGCGTTTCAACGGTTCCTAATGGTACCTGATATCGCAATTACACGCCGCTACAAGGTGCTCCACAGTAGGTATTTTTGATCCCTGGAAGTACCGACGGGTGCCGCAGGTTACCTTCTGTGGAGCAACTTCCCTGATTTACACGCTGCTACCACAAGGCAATATGGGAGGACCTGGGGCAGCAGGGACAACACATAGGCGTGCCAGAGTTGTGGATTACGAGACGCTCGTACGGTGATTGGACAAAGCAATAACATCATGATTGGCCAGCCAGCGCAGGAAGTTTGGCTAATACATGACGCTATAGCAAATGTGTAGTGACTGGTCATCTAGTTAAATATGCCGCCCTGTACAGGGACAGCCAATGGGTACACAGTACTCCCCACCAATGATAGCTGATGGGGCGTGGTATACATGACACTGTAGCACGCCCCAGTTAACTCAAATACCGTACCTGTGCCCCGATTACACGCCGCTACCATACGGTTTATACCTGCTTGTTTTTGAGCAAGGCTGAAAGACAGATGTCCACAGAGACAGGACGGTGCTACCTGAATTACACGCCGCAACCTTGCGGTGTTTTGAAGGTAAAAGGTACAATTGTCTCCGACACCCGGTGGTTTCTAACCTTCAGTAGCGGCGTGTAAAGGTACCATTACAGATGAGAGCCATGATGGGCTTGATCATGGGCGAAAAATGGGAAATTAATTGCCTGTAATAATTCGCAAAACCAAGGAACCGCTGAATGGCCTTAGTCCCCACAGGATGGGGGCTCTTCAGAACAGCAGAGAGCTTCTCAGGATCCATCCGGAATCCGGAATCAGAGATGATGTATCCGAGGAAGGGCAAAGAGGTCTGCTCAAAGACACATTTCTCCATCTCGGCATACAACCGATTCCTCCTCAGTCGCAGGAGGTCTTGCCGTACATGCCGTCTATGAGAGGATAAATCCGGGGAGAAGATGAGGATGTCGTCCAAATATACCACCACAAAGGTGTACAACAGATCACGGAAGATGTCATTGACGAACTCATGAAACATTGCAGGAGCGTTACAAAACCCGTACGGCATGACCAAATACTCATAATGGCCATCCCGGGTGTTGAAAGCCCATTCCATTCGTCTCCGACACGTATGCGAACCAGGTTGTAGGCTCCTCGTAGGTCCAATTTCGTAAAGATGCGAGCCCCTTTGAGCCTGTCAAAGAGCTCTGGAATCAGCAGCAGGAGGTATTTGTGCTTGATGGTGATGGCATTCAAGCCACTGTAATCTATACAGGGTCGAAGGGTGCCCTCCTTTTTCTTCACAAAGAAAAATCCTGCGCCAGCAGGGAACGTGGATTTTCGGATGAAGCCCGTGGCCAAATTGTCCGTAATGTACTCGGACATGGCTTGTGACTCAGCCGGGGACAACAGGTAGATACGTCCCCTGGGTCGTGTAGCACCCGGTACCAGATCAATAGGGCAATCATAAGGCCTATGAGGCGGGAGGACCTTTACCTTTGTTTTGTTGAAGACATATGCGTACTGCCAATACGCAGCTGATAAACAAGGAAGAACAGAAGCTAGTTTCGGGGAACCGGGTGGCAGAATGGACTGCAGGCACCTCTCGTGGCAGAGAGGGCCCCACCGCAGAACGTCCGCTGAGCGCCAGTCCAGGACAGGTTCATGAGCTCGGAGCCAGGGAAGCCCGAGGAGCAGGGAATGGGAGAGGCCAGGCAGGCTGTAGAAGGCAATCTTTTCACGGTGTAGGGCCCCGATCTGCACCTCCACCTCCTCTGTCACCTTGGTGACGGTTTCCTGCAGCGGTCTGCCATCCACCGATGCGATTACACGAGGCGTCAATAGAAGTATTACGGGGATTCCAAGCCCAGTCACTGCCTCTTGCCAAATGAAGTTTCCTGCTGCCCTCGAATCCACGTAGGCTAACTCAGAGTAGCGTCTCTGCGGACGTATCACCTGCACGGGCAGGGTGAGGGGTTGAGAGGCATCGCTCTCGCCTAAGATGGCCTCTCGTACTTGACCTAGGTGGAGGGGTTTCCCGGCCTTTCGTGACAATACCGGCGCTTATGGGATGCGTCTCCGCAATACAGGCATAGGCCACGAGCCAGCCTCTCTTCTCGGCGTCGTTCCACCATTCTCACCCGATCCACCTGGATAGGTTCAGAAAGGGGGGTGGTGGCAGACACCACGGTCCATGTACAGGGCAGACTGCGTTCAGAGGGAAGCGAGCGGACAGATCTCATCTCCCTGGCGGACTCACAGGAGCGCTCCTGGAACCGCAAATTGATGCGAGTGGCTAGTGAGATCAAGACCTCCAGCTCCGCTGGATATCCTGACCCGCGAGATCATCCTTTATCCTGCGGGACAGGCCATGCCAGAAAGCTCCAGTCAGTGCTTCGTTATTCCATCTCAACTTGGAGGAGAGTGTGCGTAAGCGAATAGCGTACTGCCCAACGGTGAGTGTCCCTTGATGAAGGTTGAAGAGGGACTCCATGACAGATGCGATCCGGCCGGGTTCATCGAAGACCCTCCGGAACGTCTCCAGAAAGATTGACAAGTGGGAGACCACAGGGTCATCACGCTCCCAGAGAGGGTTAACCCACGCCAGAGCCTAGCCCTCCAGGTGGGACATCACAAAGGCCACCCTAGCCCAATGGGTGGGATACTGCTATGGTGGCAGTTCGAAGTGTAGGCTACATTGGTTGAGGAAACCACGGCACGTCTTAGGGTCTCCACTGTATCTAGGTGGTTGCCCAAGGCAGAGCGGAGGGGTCGGAACGCCACCAGGGGACCGGTCATAGGATACGGACAGACCCGAGGTCGTTGTTGCCGACTGCAAGGAGACCAGACGATCGTTCACCGCGGATATGTAAGACAGCATGCGAGACTGCGTGTCTCGTTGCACTGACAGCTCCTGCTGTAAAAAGAAAAATAGGGAGGGGGACAAAAGGCGCAATAGTGCCCTATCACTAGTGACACTTGTGTAAGGAGGTGGTGCTGTGAAGCTGCTCACCTGGTCCAGCTGCTGCAGGACCTCCACCGACCACTGGATAGTGGTTTTAAATCCAAGACAAAGATGGGAGTAGAGGAGGAAATAAAGGATGGAATAACTGCTGACTCTTTGGTGAGTTTTTTCATACCACAGCAGCGCGGACCGTGGCACACCAGTATTCCCATCTTTGTCTTAGCTCCTGCTGTAGGCTCGCAAGCTGAGTGGCAGATGCTGGGTTGTAGGTCTGAAGGGAGGCTAATCGGGTATCCATGGACTGAAGAAAAGCCATAATACGGTTCTGATTCTCACGAAGGTAAGCCAGCTCCTTTTGCGCTGAAAAGTAAGTACCAGCGGGGTCCATGGCTTGATTATTCTGTCATGCTTCTGGGGGAAGGTGCCCTAGAGTGGACCCACTGGGCCGTGGTACCGAACTCCCCTGGGTGAGCTGATCCTAGTTTACCCAACCCCTATACAGGGATTGTCAGGGGCAAGCCATGGGGTCTAAGTACCACAGCAGCTATTACTAGGGGGGCAGCTCGTAAGGTTAGCCTATACTAAGGCACAGCGAAGGATTCCAGGTAACAGAGTACAAGGCTAGGAGTGCAGGAATAGTGCTACTGGAGAAGAGCACAGCTAAGGATTTCCAGTAACAGAGCACAAAAAGGGCCTGACCAATAAGCCAGCAAAGCAGAAGCTCAACTAACTCAATAATCAGGCACCTCCCATCAGTGGAGGTGGCCTGATATACCCGAGGAAGAGCAGCTATTGGTCAAGGGGAGTGTCATTTTGGACCGTGCCGCCCCTAGAGTCACAGGGAAGGAATGCACCTTGTGCGCCGCTGATTGGTCACATGAATACGACCATTGCAATGTGCTCATGTGTGAGCCCGGTGGTCAGCTGACAGGAAGGGAACCCTTCCGAGACACCGCACGCCTGGACGCCAAATGCCTGATCGGCAGAGGAGCAGGAGATGCCGACCCGGGAGAGGTGAGCTGGGGACCTTGATACAACACTGACAAAATCCCTATTTAAATACATTTCTGTAAAAGCGATCGAGACACACATCTTTGCATTGTCTCTAGACCTGTAGGTGAAATCAGGTGTAAGCACGCTTGACAAACTCTCAGATGGCCGTGTATTACCCTCCTTTGCAGATTTGTCCCAACTTTACAAGATTCCCAGAACATGCTTTGTCAGTACCTCCAAATTCGTGATTTTATCCAGTCGTGCACATTTCCAGCTTGGTGGAGCTCTGACCCATCAGACATGATACAGAAATACTTTAAAGTAGAATACCCCAATGAACATGGATTGTCTCTGTTGTATAGGACTCTTCATTAGCCAGCAGAGTTGGCAAAACTCCCATATATGAATGTCTCGGAGGAGGCACTCTCTTTCTAATCCACCCCCGAACACTGGTGGACTGAGGCCACATTTATGCAGGAGGAGAGCCTTTGATTAAATCATCTAGAACAACTAAAGGAAATACATATAAACTGGTATCTGACCCCATATAAAATTTCCAAATTTAACAAATCATATTCCCCATTATGCTGGAAGGGATGTGATAAAAAAGGGGTTCTGGGTCATGTGTGGTGGTGGTACCCCAAGATAGGAGAATTCTGGAATCAAGTTACAGTCTTAATCAGGACCTTGATAGGTTTTCCTTTAACTCTAGAGGGGCCCTTGGCAGTCTTAAATATTGGGTTGGACCTTCTTCCCCCAAACTTAGTTCCAGTGATAACCCATGTATTGACAGTGGCCCGTCAGAGCTTGGCAAGGCACTGGAGGGAAGCTTCTATCCTCACACAGGAGGAACTCATTGGTAGGATAAATTCTCATTATCTACATGAACGTTGTTTGGTTCACGTGACTGACTCGTTCTTTTTGCTTTATCGCCAGTGGGAGATTTGGGAGACTTCTGGATTGGCGATAGCTCACACTTAGGATGGTTTTAATATTTTTCCTGGTTGATTCTGGTCATAATTAGATTGGTATACAAAAATATTTAAAACAGAGCTCCGGAATCTTATTCCTCCCACCCCCCACACTATCCATTAACTTACCTTTTGTGTCCCTTTCCTCCTGTGTGGTCCTTTCTTTCCCTTCCCTATAATATCCAGTTTGGAATTGGTTTACACTGGTGGTGATTATTTAGACATGACTGCACAATTATACCATTATAATAAACAAGTTATATATGTTGTTAAAAGATTTATTTGAATAAAAAATGTATTGTTTAAAAAAAAGCAAGGGAACTGCATCATCTAAAATACTTAGACCAAGTAACAGAGTCAGAAAAATGATATTTCCAATTAAATAACTATATTTTACTGCAACATACAGTGCCTACAAGTGGTATTCAACCCCCTGCAGATTTAGCTGGTTGACACATGCGGAATTAACTTGGCATTGTGACATTTGGACTGTAGATCAGCCTGGAAGTGGGAAATGCAGTGCAGCCAAAAATATTTTTTAATTTATTTTATTTTTTTTTTTTTAAAGCGTTAAAAGTTAATTCAGAGGGTCATTTATTATTCAACCCCTCAAACCACCAACATTCTGTTTGGTCCCCCTAAAGTATTAAGAAGTAGTTCAGGCACAAATAACAATGAGCTTCACATGTGTGGAATAATTATCTCTTTTACCAGCCTTTTCTGACTATTTAAGACCCTCCCCAAACTTGTGAACAGCACTCATACATGGTCAACATGGGAAAGACAAAGGAGCATTCCAAGGCCATCAGAGACAAGATCATGGAGGGTCACAAGGCTGGCAAGGGGTACAAAACCCTTTCCAAGGAGTTGGGCCTACCTGTCTCCACTGTTGGGAGCATCATCCGGAAGTGGAAGGCTTATGGAACTACTGTTAGGCTTCCACGGCCTGGACAGCCTTTGAAAGTTTCCTCCCGTGCCGAGGCCAGGCTTGTCCGAAGAGTCAAGGCTAACCCAAGGACAACAAGGAAGGAGTTCCGGGAAGATCTCATGGCAGTGGGGACATTGGTTTCAGTCAATACTATAAGTAACGTACTCCACCGCAATGGTCTCCGTTCCAGACGAGCCCGTAAGGTTCCTTTACTTTCAAAGCGTCATGTCAAGGCTCGTCTACAGTTTGCTCATGATCACTTGGAGGACTCTGAGACAGACTGGTTCAAGGTTCTATGGTCTGATGAGACCAAGATCGAGATCTTTGGTGCCAACCACACACGTGACTTTGGATCGATGCACTGCATACGACCCCTAAGAATACCATCCTCACCGTCCACATGGTGGCAGCATCATGCTTGGCTGTTCTCAGCCAGGTGGCCATCGTCCGCATCCATGGAAGATGGATAGCACCTACCTAGATTTTGGCCAAGAACCTCGCTCCTCCATCAAGGATCTTAAGATGGTCTAATTTCATCTTCCAACAAGACAACGACCCAAACAACAGCCAAGAAAACAAGGCCTTTCAAGAGGGAAAAATCAAGGGTTGGAGTGCTAGTCAGTCCCTGACCTTACCAATTGAAACTTGTGGAAGAGCTCAAGATAAAGTCATGAGACACAAAGAACTAGACAACTTGAGAAGTCTGCATGGAGGATTGGCAAGAAAATCCAGAGCTGTCCGCCTGATCAGTCTTATAAAGCGATTATTACTAATTGCAAACAAGTTATTCCACAAATATATAACATAGGGTTGAAATAATTGACCCACACTTTATGTTTAAAATTTATTAAATTCACTGGAGCAAATAACTTTTTGTTTGTAATTTTATGCTTCTGTTAATAAATCCTACTCTTGTTTGCAGTTGAAGCTCTAACTTATTGGATCTATCAACAGCTAAATCTGCAGGGGGTTGAATACTACTTGTAAGGCCACTGTAATAAAAAATCCAAAAACAAAAAAAAAAAGAAAAACAAAGTGTGACCCAAGTGGAAACAAAAAGTCACTGTCACTATTGACATAGAAGATAAAATTTTCATAAGGTAATATAATGACACACAATAATATAAGAATTAATACTGTAAATACATCATATTAGGCACATGTATTAAATAACTAATAGCAGTTAAGCCCTTGAGTCAAAGCTAATATAAGGATACTAAATATGAAATTGCTATACAATCTATACCACTAGCCCAATGTACACACAGAATGAAACATTTATGTGTATATATGAGGCCAATATTTAAAGTTTTAGTGAATATAACTTAAATAAACATGTTCAGCATGTGATAATTCAAATAGATCAGCTGAGTTGTAAACCGCACAAAATCTAATATATAAAGCTGAATGTCTGTGTGTGTAATGTGTGTGTGTATATCCGGGATTGGCATCTACACGTCGCAACTACAGTTACAAAATGTGCAAGTCCAAATCTGGACCCCGAGAGCGTCATGGCTATGTTGTGAAGCGAAATATTTAACCTGCGCGTTCCAGTTCACCAAACATTTTGCCCTATCTACATAGATGGGGAAAAAGTGAATGGAAAAGTGTGGACGAAATCGACAGCTGTCAGCTATAGCCACAAAATTTTGCACAGTCACACTCTGGGACCGGAGCGTCATAAGCATGTGTGAGGCAAATTTTAACCCGCGCATTCCAATTCACCAAACAATTTTGCCCCTATATCTACATAATGGAAAAAGTGACAGTTACCAGTTGACAGTTGTGAATGAGAGGGGCTTAATGATAGCGCCAAAGACTAACAGCAAATACCAGCATATAGTCATAAGGTGGGGCCTCACTGAGATATTCACACGCACGGGGACATGTATACACACCAACACGCACACAAAGAGTACGCGAGTGTATAGTCGCTCAGTGCAGCCACAACATTGGATACTCACACGCACCCGAACAAACACACACACCACAAAGAGACACATGCACACAGAGACACAATCCACACCCTCACGGACACATCACAACCCTATAAACGAATGCACCACCCACAGGACACACACACCACAAAAAGACACACACAGCAGCGACGACACACCACACAGACCCCCCCCAACAGGGGACACACACACATACACATCCCTATAGGGACCATGCACTCACCCACAGGACACACACATACACACACCCAGGACACACACACCACACAGACAGACACAGATGTGCACAAATACTCACACAACTCGCCTCTTACGTTGTGCTATCTTGTAATTTCCAAACATAAACATCTGATTAAAAACAGTCAATTAGTCAACACATGTGCCATTTAGGGAATTAAGACAGATGTCAGTCCACATGAGTTGTCTATTATGTGTATGTGTGAGTAACATATACTGCCCGGCCAGGGGAGGGTTTACTGTTGGCTGGAGATTTATTAGGCTGCCTATAGCAATCAATCACAGCTCAGCTTCTATTTTCTTACAGGTCATTAATATGACATATTCAAATTCTATTTTGTTATAGCTAACATCATTTATTTATTCACCCGGGCGTAGCCGGGTACTACAGCTAGTATATACATATATACCCAAAGGGCTTAGCACATATGTATATTTATAACCTACATATTATAGGGCAAAAAGTGATGGACATAGTATATGGACAAGCAAAAACACTCTAAGGGCCACGTCACACGCATCAGTTTGAAGAACGATATTGTTAGCGATCACATGCATGCGCGATCGCTAACAATATCATTCAGATCGCTGGTGAGCTGTCACACAGGCAGACTCACCAGCGATCAATGGACCAGAGACATCGTGGAAATGATTTAAATATCGTTTCCATGATGTCTTGCTCCCGCTGCCAGGCTGCGGTAAGCGGGAGCAGGCTGGTCTCCAAGGTAAACTGTGGGTATCTAGGCAGCGCGCGCTGCCTAGATACCCGCTGTGTACCATGGATACCAGCTGGTGAGCGGAGAAGGCTGGTAACCAAGGTATACATCGGTATCTAGGCAGTGCGGGCTGCCTAGTTACCCGCAGTTTACCTTGGATACCAGCGCTTGCAGAGAGGCGCTGAGAGCTGGCTTATCGGTTGTCTCCCGTGTAACACGCAGCGGTGTCACACGCAGCGATGCTGCGTGTCCACTAGGCGACCAACGATTGATTTGAGGACAGGACCTCAAATCAAACGATGAATGATCAGCCGACTGATCGTTCGTTTGTAATGTCATACGCAACTATGTCGTTTGGACATCATTCAAGCGTCACAGAACACGTGACTTTTGAAACGATTTGGGCAACGATATCATTACGTGTGACGGTACCTTCAGGCTGGCTTAACACTACATTTTTGTTCCTGTTCGTGGGATCCTGTTTTTTGCAGGATCCCAAGGACAGGAACGGACAGCATCGGATTGGCTAGTACAGATACCATTTCTGTATGCACAGAAAGAGCAGGGGTGAGCAGAGCCAGACAAGTGCTGTCGGTGCTGTCCACTTTCACTTTAGCAGTGTATCTGTATACACTGCTAAAGTGAAATTAAGTCAAGGGATGGTTAAAAATAAAAAAATAACAAATTCTCACCTGTCCGTCGAGTGTCCCGCGATGCATTCATCTCCGACGACTAGAGGACCTGTGCATCAGCTGACCGGGAAGGGGTGGGGCAAACCGATCAGCTGATGCGGTCACATGACCCCATCAGCTCAATTTAAAGATTTAAACCATGCTAATGTGGTCATGTGATCTATCAGATGCACAGGTCCTCAAGTTGTCAGTGATGAATGCATCGCGGGACACTCAGTGGTCAGGTGAGAATTAATTTTTTTTTATTTTTAACTATCCCTTGAATTCATTTGACTTTAGCAGTATATGTAAAGTGCATGGCTAAAGTGAAATTACGCACATGTTCCACAGGTACAGAGCAGTGCTTTTTCTGAGCATGCTCTGTATCCTGGAACCAGATGCGGGAAATGATTCAGTTTTATTCCCAGATCCGGCTCTGTGATGATTAAGCAATATTTGTAAGGAATATTGCCATATTCCCCAGCTTCCATCTTGTCCTAGAGGTTGCATGATCCACTCATAAAGAGATAAGCCCCCACCCTTGGCAGTCAGAGGCAATTCATCTCTGGGAAATGGTCGATGCCAACAGGCCACACAAAAGGACTCTTCCTCACCTGTGATATGCTAATCAGCCAGGGAAATGTCATTTAGCCAGGTGTATAGAGCTTCCTAGAGGCAGCCAGGTAAAGGAAGACTCCTGCTGGGATTTGCAGAGAAGTGACAAATCCAATTTCCCTGTAATGCCAGTGGGAAGGAAATCCTTTCTTCAACTCAGACTGACCAGAGTCGTGAATATAACGTTAATATCTCATGAGCTTTGCTGTCTATAAACATGGCAAGCATAGATATGTGATTGCGACATTCAGACGGTCACCGCACATCGTTTTACATATGTGTGTGATGACCGTAAGGCATCTAAGCGTGATATTGGCTAGTAGGATGCTCTCAGAATAGCATGTTTCATATCCAGATGAAGATAAAATCATAACTGAAAATATGAGAGCATTGTCTTCCGTTCGGAATGCTCACAGACAAGGCTATGGCAGATAATAAGTTTTGGATATCTATATCGCCACTCAGAGGAGTGGGAATTGTGAGACAGCCCAGAGGTGCGAGATGGGTGGAGACAGGGGTCAGCCCATCTTTATACATAATCATCAGTTTGGCGCTTCCGGCCACTGTGCCGCTATGGAGCAAGGGCGCGTGCGCTAAACTGATGATTATGCCTACCCCGGAAGCGCCGCCATATTACTACACCCATGCTGCGGGCTGGCGGCGGCTCCCTCCAGCCTCCCGTCACCCACACCCCCCGCACGCTGCTGCCTCCACCGCTCTCATGCTGCCGCCGGCGCACTCGCTTTCCACCTTCCAGCCCCACCGCCCGCCGCTGCCACGGTAAGCGCCTTACAGAAGCGCACACCGCACTCTCATTCACCCTCCAGCCCACCCGCCCCCCGCCGCAGCCACGGCCACCGCTATTACTAAAGGGGCCGCCGCCACCATTCGGCGGCCCCCTTCATCATCCACGCTGCCCCCGCTGCGGCCCTCCCTGTCATGCCACCGCAGCCCCACTCTCTTTGCAGCCTGCATGCCCGCCGACCTGCTGTCTCCTACCACCACCCCCCCTCCTCTACTTACGTTACACAGCCAGCCACACTGCCCCTCATTACCCCCCTAACACTGCCCCTGCTCACCCACACTGCCCTCCTCACTCCTCTTCCCCCCCCATGCCCTCACTCACTCCTCACACTGCCCCTCATTACCCCCTACTCACCCACACTGCCCACACTCACCCACACTGCCCACACTCACCCCACTGCTCCAGCTTACCCCCACCCCCACTCACCCATACACCCTGCTTACCCCTTTCCCCCCCCCCCAAACTGCCCACAATCACACACACTGCATCTCAGTACCCCCCACTCACCCACACTGCCCCTGCTCACTCCTCTTACCCCCCCCTATGTCACACTTACCCTCACCCCCACTCCCACTACTGACCCCTACCCACACTCACCCCACTGACCCGATCACTCCCTTACCCCCATCTCATATCTCCTACCCTCACCCCCCCAACTCCACAATCACCCATGCCCCTGCTTACCCCCCAATCACCCACACTGCCCCTGTTCATGCCCCCACTCACCCCACACTGCCGCTCTTTATCCGTTTCACCTCCCCACACTGCCCCTGCTCACCTTTCTTACCCCCCCACATGCCCTCACTCCCCACACTACACTCCCGATGCGATAGCATCGGGCCTTTTTACTAGTATGTATAAAATCAGCTGCCCCATCTCATACCCATATTGTATTTCTTCTGAAGAGGCATTATTATTTCACCAAAGCCAGAGAATACCCAGGAACAGATTGACATCACGCCGCCCTTGTGGTGCCATCAGCATTAAGGTAACTGATCACATGTGTATGTAATTCTGTGTATTCCATTTATCCTTCTATTTGCATAACTGACTGTAATATTTGTAACATCTTAATAACTGTAAATATTAAAATCTAGTGTACCAATAGGGTGATTAAATATATAAATTTAGTCTTGAGTTGCTCTTTTATCTTGATCAAGCAATCCCACTCTGTGTGCTCATTTAACGCTACCTGGGTTAGTTCCTGACCAAATATAAGCCCGACCACGGACTAGACTCATATTAAAATGAGGAGCTGGTGGCAGCATTTATTCTTGGGGTTATTCAGGGTCTCTATCAGCGACGGGGTGGCGGTTATTATATGTGCTTTTGGTCGCGGATCAGAAGGCACATACCACACTCACTGAGAGGTGCCATAATAAACCAGCACTGACAGGCAGCTGCAGCCCTTCTTTATCCTCAGGCAGTTCTCTGACTGACCTGGGTTTAACAGGAGGCGATATGGAGCTGCCAGGTTAGGTAGCCTATTCACCACAAGTGATGGCAGCGGTGGGATCAAGATAATAGTGTGTGGGACCCAACTCCCTAACACTAAGGACTGCTGGCAGTAGCTTGCTGTCAGGGTCCTAAGATCAACTCAACACTAGACGGTCAGAGTGCAAATATAAGGTGTGTGGGTGCATCAGGTTGCAGCTGTGTGTCAGTGACCAGGGGTTGCTAAGCTGGCCCAGGGCACCAGGAGCCAAACGCTGCAGAGGCACTTGCTGCAGCTGATATGGGAGAGGTAGTGGAGGACAATGTTGACCTAGGCGAGGGGAGCCCATGCACGGGTCCTCAAGGAGCCAATCTCCAGTGGTCGACTCTGCAGTGGGGCAAATGTCCCCTTCCTAGCCCCGCATATGCAGATCATCACCTGCTGGTCCCTCCATCCTGATGTGGCTCGGATGCCATTCTTTGAGATGCCCTGGTTCATCTTGAAGCTGGAAACCAGAGCGCCTACGAGACCCTCATGGCAGCTGCAGAGCGACTTGCGGAGTGCAAGGCTGCAGAAAGGCATGAGGCTGTGGAGCGCGAAACTGCAGAACGACATGTGGAGCGTGAAGCTGCAGAGCGGCACGCAGAGCGCCAGCATTAGCTGGAGCTGGCCCGCCTCAGAACTCGCAGCCCATTCCAGCCAACCAGGAGCCCAAAGCCACCAAAGGTCCGAGTTGAGAACTTTCCACTTCTGGAGGCCGGCGGAGACCTGGACTCCTTTCTGCTGGCCTTTGAGCAGACCTGCTTGCAGTACCACTTGGACTCAAACCAGTGGGCCCAGTACCTGACCCCCCGTTTGAGGGGTGACTCCGTAAGAGCATTTGGGACTTACCTGCCGGGGAGTTGCAGAATTATGAGAGCATCAAGCGGGCCCTGATCAGGCAGTTCAACATCACCCCGGAGTCTTACCGCAATAGTTCCGGAGCCTGCAGAGGGATCCAAAGGATACCTGGACCGACCACATGCGGGCCCTCCTGAGAGCAGCTGACCACTGGATCAACGGTTTGGAGCACAGCACAGCCCAGGAGATCCAGGAGTTGTTTGTGATGGAGCAATTCCTTGGAACTGTCCCGAGGACCTCCAACAGTTCATCCGTCACCGAAAACCGAAGGGGTCCTGTGAGACAGCGTTGCTGGCAGGCGAGTACACCAACAACCGAGTACCTGAGACCAGGAGGACCAGCAGCAGCACCTGGAGAGAGGGTGAGACCAACCCTGCACCAGTGATCCCGGCCCCCAGAATGCAGGGGCAGCCCCTCTATTACCCCCTGTTCCCTCTCAAGGTTGGCGGCAGAACCCGACGTGTCATCTCTGCAACCAACCAGGACACTTCAAGGAATGTGTCCCCAGCGCCAACAGGCTCGTCCCTGACCCAGCAAACGGCCACTGTTATGTGTGTGGGTGGGGGTGGAGGTAGGCCCCTTGACAATTTCCAACCCGTCACATAGGTGCTCAGTGGCCATGGGACTGCGGGACACCGGCTCTGAACGGACTTTGGTGCGACCCGAAATGGTCTTCCCCCAGGAATTGATCCCCGGAAGGTCCTTCGCATCTCCGCAATTGGAGGCGTGGAACCCGCACTGCCTATTGCCAGGGTTTATCTGGACTGGGGTGCGGGGAGGGAGTGAGGGAGGTTGGAGTTTCGGCTAATATTCCGACAAATATGTTGCTTGGGTCAGACTTGGTGCGGCTAGTGTCCAAGTATGTGGCTACTGACCACCCCAGTTCTGATCCACCAGAATGTTTACTGTCCAATATTGAAAGTGTTGATGGGGATGATGTTATTAATGATTATGTTGATGATGTTTGCAGTGACACTCCACACAACGCAGTACACACAGGACTGACACTGACAGGCGGGATGGGGGAGGAAGATAAAGGGAATTTTAAAACGGCCTTAGGCCATGACCAGCCAGAACACCTTTTGTTCTCAGAGGGCAGACAGAGGGGGCTGAGAGCTGCGGGGGAGCAGACACAGATGGATATGGCACTGCTCTCTGCTGTAAGCAGCAAGGTATTGTAGCCAGGGAGCCAGTGGTCGAGGTCGGAGTACCCACAGGGAATGTGGTGCTGCCAGGTAAGGCTCAGGCGCTGAGCTCTGAAGAGCTGCAAGGGGGGGAACATGCTGGGGGGTTTGGGGCTGTCACAGGAGAAGTGAAACTACCAGGTGAGATCCCAGGGCAAGAACCCCCCCACCATCAGGATGTCAGGAGGCCAGGATAGTCCGCCTGAACCAGCGACTTGGTCAGGAGCGGAGGGGAAGCAGGCACTGCCCATGGTTACAGCAGCCATAGACGCTGCCACCAGAAGTGGGGGTGCTGGAGCCCAGGGAACCTCGCAGAGGTCCGACGGCTTCTCCCCTTCAGACCAAGTAGCTGCCGAGTCAGACGGAGGCCAGGAGACAGGTCCCGGGGAACTGATGGAGGACGTGGCAGTTTCTTCTTCGCTGACCACATCTCGTCAGGGGTGTCAGGTGGCGTCAGGAGCTGACGACCGCCTGAAAGCTCTCCACGAGCAGGTGGCACAGCCTCTCTTGGACTCGGACCACGAGCAGGTGGTCCGGAACCAAGGACGGCTGTACCAGGTAACAGTCCAGCAGGGTCACTGAGGTGTGGCCCAGGGACCAACTGGTAGTTGTACCCACTGGCTGCCAGGGGGATGGGGATGTGGTCCCAATAACCTGTCAGGGCAGTGGGGAAGGTTCACACAGAGGCCAGGAGACAGGTCCCGGGGAACTGATGGAGGACGTGGCAGTTTCTTCTTCGCTGACCACGTCTCGTCAGGGGTGTCAGGTGGCATCAGGAGCTGACGACCACCTGCAAGCTCTCCACGAACAGGTGGCACAGCCTCTCTCGGACTCAGACCACGAGCAGTTGGTCCGGAACCAGTAACGGTCCAGCAGGGGTCACCTGCCCCGTGGAACTGACAGAGGACGTGGCAGTTTCTTCTACACTGACCACGTCTCGTCAGGGGTGTCAGGTGGCGTCAGGAGCCGACGTCATCCTGAAAGCTCTGAAGGAGCTGGGGGAACAGCCTCCCTTAGACTCGGGACTCGAGCAGTTGGTCTGGGACCAAGGACGGTCCAGTAGGGGTCACCGGAGGTGTGGCCCAGGGACCAACTTGCAGTTGTGCTCACTGACTGCCACGGAGATGGGGAGGCGATCCCCATACCATATTGGGGCAGTGGGGCAAGTGTTCCTACAGCCAGCCAAGGAGATGGGTGGGTCAAGCCCATAACCTGTCTGGATTATAGGAAAACGGTACCTCAAACCGGTCAGGACTATGGGAAAGTTGTACTCATACCCTGTCCTGGTGCCATAGGGGTACCCCGGTCTGTCAGAGTGATGGGACATCAGTGCCCAACACCTGTCAGAGGGTGGGGACACATTTTCAGCGACCTATCAAGATGCGGGGCAGGTGCTGCCCCTAACTTATCAGGATGATGGGAAAGCATGTATCCCCGGCCTGTCAGCATGACAGGAAAGAGTTGTCACCAGGCTAGTAGGGCCGATGGGAAGGTGACATTATCCCCCTGGGAGACAGCTGTCCAAGTCGCTGTCGCTCGTCGACTGAGGACCGAGAATGCAGGCCACGCACTGCTTTCTGGGACCTCACTCTGTCAAGGGATAGCCAAACTTGTGTCTGACCCAGGACAGGTCCCAGGGGGTTCCTGTGTGAGTGAGGCCTTTGCACCACTTCTGGCTATGCCTAACCAGGGGTTTGAGACGGCACTACCAGCGAGTGCCAGTCCTGAGGTGCCGAGCCCCCTCGCGGAGACGGCCGTCTCCACCACCAGAGGAGAGAGGGTACTGTGGGATCCAGGGAGGGAGGCGGCCTGCTCCACGATGGAAAAGGGAGTTTCCGGCAATTGTGTGGGCCCTGCAGCGTCTGCAGCCATACTTGTGCGGACGCCACTCCATCGTGGGGACAGACCACAACCCCTCAGTGGTTACACACGGTCCCCAGGACGAATGGAAGGTTGCTACATGGGAGCCTTGCGCTTGAGGTACACAACTTCACCATTCGCCACAAGAATGACCGGGACTGCGATAACGCTGATGGGTTATCCGGCGAGGGAGTAGCGGACAGGCGCGCGGGGCAACACAGGAATGTGCTGCCCCCTAGCGCCCTCTAAAGGAGGGAGGTGTGATGATTAAGCAATATTTTTAAGGAATATTGCCATATTCCTCAGCTTCCATCTTGTCCTAGAGGTTGCATGATCCACTCATAAAGAGATAAGCCCCCACCCTTGGTACTCAGAGGCAATTCATCTCTGGGAAATGGTCGATGCCAACAGGCCACACAAAAGGACTCTTCCTAACCTGTGATATGCTAATCAGCCAGGGAAATGTCATTTAGCCAGGTGTATAGAGCTTCCTAGAGGCAGCCAGGTAAAGGAAGACTCCTGCTGGGATTTGCAGAGCAGTGACAAATCCAATTTCCCTGTAATGCCAGTGGGAAGGAATTCCTTTCTTCAACTCAGACTGACCGGAGTCGTGAATATAACGTTAATATCTCATGAACTGTGCTGTCTATAAACATGGCAAGCATAGATATGTGATTGCGACATTCAGACGGTCACCGCACATCGTTTTACATATGTGTGTGATGACCGTAAGGCATCTAAACGTGATATTGGCTAGTAGGATGCTCTCAGAATAGTCATGTTTCATATCCAGACGAAGATAAAATCATAACTGAAAATATGAGAGCATTGTCTTCTGTCGGGGATGCTCACAGACAAGGCTATAGCAGATATTAAGTTTTGGTTATCTATATCTCCACTCAGAGGGGTGGGATTTGTGAGACAGCCCAGAGGTGCGAGATAGGTGGAGACAGGGGTCAGCCCATAATGTATAAAAATCAGCTGCCCCATCTCCATATTGTATTTCTTCTGAAGAGGCATTATTATTCCACCAAAGCCAGAGAATACCCAGGAACAGATTGGCATCACGCCGCCATTGTGGTGCCATCAGCATTAAGGTAACTGATCACAAGTGTATGTAATTCTGTGTATTCCATTTATCCTTCTATTTGCATAACTGACTGTAATATTTGTAACATCTTAATAACTGTAAATATTAAAATCTAGTGTATCAATAGGGTGATTAAATATATAAATTTAGTCTTGAGTTGCTCTTTTTATCTTGATCAAGCAATCCCACAACGCTACCTGGGTTAGTTCCTGACCAAATATAAGCCCGACCACGGACCAGACTTATATTAAAACGAGAAGCTGGTGGCAGCATTTAGTGCTTGGGGTTATTCAGGGTCTCTATCATTGACGGGGTGGCAGTTATTATATGTGCTTTTGGTTCCAGATCAGAAGGCATATACAGTGTTGGCCAAAAGTATTGACACCTCAGCAATTCTGTCAGATAATACTCCGTTTCTTCCTGAAAATGATTGCAATCACAAATTCTTTGATATTATTATCTTCATTTAATTTGTCTTCAATGAAAAAACAAAAGAGAATGAAGCAAAAAGCAAAACATTGATCATTTCACACAAAACTCCAAAAATGGGCCGGACAAAAGTATTGGCACCCTCAGCCTAATACTTGGTTGCACAACCTTTAGCCATTATAACTGCGATCAACCGCTTCCGGTAACCATCAATGAGTTTCTTACAATGCTCTGCTGGAATTTTAGACCATTCTTCTTTGGCAAACTGCTCCAAATGCCTGATATTTGAAGGGTGCCTTCTCCAAACTGCCATTTTTAGATCTCTCCACAGGTGTTCTATGGGATTCATGTCTGGACTCATTGCTGGCCACCTTAGAAGTCTCCAGTGCTTTCTCTCAAACCATTTTCTAGTGCTTTTTGAAGTGTGTTTTGGGTCATTGTCCTGCTGGAAGACCCATGACCTCTGAGGGAGACCCAGCTTTCTCAAACTGGGCCCTACATTATGCTGCAAAATTTGTTGGTAGTCTTCAGACTTCATAATGCCATGCACACGGTCAAGCAGTCCAGTGCCAGAGGCAGCAAAGCAACCCCAAAACATCAGGGAACCTCCGCCATGTTTGACTGTAGGGACCGTGTTCTTTTCTTTGAATGCCTCTTTTTTTCTCCTGTAAACTCTATGTTGATGCCTTTGCCCAAAAAGAGAGAACATTCTTCCAAAACGTTTTAGGCTTTCTCAGGTAAGTTTTGGCAAACTCCAGCCTGTCTCAGGGTAAGAAGTGGGGTCTTCCTGGGTCTCCTACTACAGTCCCTTTTCATTCAGACGCCGACGGATAGTATGGGTTGACACTGTTGTACCCACGGACTGCAGGGCAGCTTGAACTTGTTTGGATGTTAGTCGAGGTTCTTTATCCACCATCCGCACAATCTTGCGTTGAAATCTCTCGTCAATTTTTCTTTTCCGTCCACATCTAGGGAAGTTAGGCACAGTGCCATGGGCTTTAAACTTCTTGCTGACACTGCGCACGGTAGACACAGGAACATTCAGGTCTTTGGAGATGGACTTATAGCCTTGGGATTGCTCATGCTTCCTCACAATTTGGTTTCTCAAGTCCTCAGACAGTTCTTTGGTCTTCTTTCTTTTCTCCATGCTCAATGTGGTACACACAAGGACACAGGACAGAGGTTGAGTCAACTTTAATCCATGTCAACTGGCTGCAAGTGTGATTTAGTTATTGCCAACACCTGTTAGGTGCCACAGGTAAGTTACAGGTGCTTTTAATTACACAAATTAGAGAAGCATCACATGATTTTTCTGAGGGTGCCAATACTTATGTCCACCCCCTTTTTTATGTTTGGTGTGGAATTATATCCAATTTGGCTTTAGGACAAATCTTTTTGTGTTTTTTTCATTGAAGACAAATTAAATGAAGATAATAATACCAAAGAATTTGTGATTGCAATCATTTTCAGGAAGAAACTGAGTATTATCTGACAGAATTGCAGGGGTGTCAATACTTTTGGCCATGACTGTACCACACTCACTGAGAGGTGCCATAATAAACCAGCACTGACAGGGCAGCTGCAGCCCTTCTTTATCCTCAGGCAGTTCTCTGACTGACCTGGGTTTAACGGCGCTGTGGTGATGCCAGGTTAGGTGGCCGATTTACCACAGGCTCCGTAGGCCCCCATTTTAACTGTGCAGGACCGGATTCGTTTCTGTCCGATTTTGTCACCGAAGCCCAAAACCGGTGCAGACTTCGTTTTTGGGACCAGGGAAAAAAAAGGACTTGTAGCCTTGGGATTGCTCATGCTTCCTCACAACAGGTGCTGTTAATTACACAAATTTGAGACGCATCACATGAGTTTTCTAACAGTGACAATACTTTTGTCCACTCCCTTTTTTATGTTTGGTGTGGAAATATATCCAATTTGGCTTTAGGACAATTCTTTTTGTGTTTTTTCATTGAAGACAAATTAAATGAAGATAATAATACCAAAGAATTTGTGATTGAAATCATTTTCAGGAAGAAACTGAGTATTATCTGACAGAATTGCAGGGGTGTCAATACTTTTGGCCACAACTGTACCTGGTGCAATAAAGTTACTGCCGCAGGACATAAACGGTAAAATAAAGTTACTGCCGCATGACTTCCCCACCAGCACCACTTACCCGGTGAAATAAAGTTAAAGCCGTAGGACGCAAGTGATAAAATAATGTTACAGCCGCTGGACTCCCCCACCAGTGCCACGTATCCGGCTGCAAGTGGTGAAATAAAAGTTACTCTGCAGGACTTTCCCACCAGTGCCACATGCCTGGTAAAATAAAGTTAATGCCGCAGCATTCAAATTATTCAGCGCCTTGAATAATGCACCCCAATGGCCTACCACTGCCATAGACTTTAACTGTTGCCCCAGGGAACTGCTCCACCCATGGGGAGCAATACCTCCACAGCTGTCCGTCCAGCATCCCCAGGGGTCCCGCACTGTAGCACCGGCCCCAATAGCCTGCTACCACTGGTGGTGTCACGACACCTAGCTCCCAAATCCTATCCCCCTGAACTTTTGGAAACTGATCCCCTGGGTCACGAAATCCGGGTCTCGACCCCTGTGACTCCCCCGGAGAACTGTTATCCCGGTTCCGAGTACCCCCACGGCCCTGGGGCGGGACACGTGCAAACGAGACTACTGCACAAAAACAGCATTGCCATGAGCAAGCCAATGCATATCAGCGTATGCATCTTTTCGATGAGTCCCCTGACTTAAAGCCATTAGATTGTCACAGGAGGCAATTGTGCACCAACATTGCCACCAAGAGAAAGCTTCAGTCTCAACACCAATACCATAATCACAAGATGCTGCATCACAACGAGCATGCAATGCTGCTAACTCCCAAACTTCAAGGTGTATGAGGTTAAGTAATAATGCATTATCCCAATACAAGCTATGTCTCGAAGAATCTGTCACTGGACTAAGTGGGAGTCCGGCTACCGTTCGTAATAGTGGCACACGGACCAACGATGTTCCGCACACTACCCACAAAACAACAGACGGAGAGACACTGGGGGGACAAATTCAGAGGAGGGCCCTACTCATAGGGAACGGGGAAAAGGTGACATCCTGCACTCCCCTGCACCTGTGCTCTGATCTTCCTACCGTCCCTACACGAGTTCTTTCAACCTGTTGCTGAGCAGTATAGCTAGTCCCTCACTGGCCTTGATGTTATCCCTCAATAAGGAAAGGCCAGTGGGAGTACTAGTCCCAACCACTACAAGAATAACAACAAGAGTGAAGGGGAGACAGACAGGAAAACAACACAGGCAACTTCATGCCCAGTGCCTCACTCCTAGGCAGCAGACAGGATAGAATCACCAGCAAAGCATGCTGGAACCGTGTGACAATATATAGGGAATAGGAGTAATCACAGAGTAGCTATATCTAGACAAAAAACAGCTAGCTTGCTAGCAAACCGAAACTGAATTAACTCCTCAACTGCCAAAGGAAAGAAACATGTTTAAAATGAAATCTTAATAAAGGAATGAGACAAAGGTCCCAAACCAGTCACAAGTCTCCAAAGTAAGAGATACCATCATGACACAATCTCCATTGTCCACAGCAATGTGACTGTCACACGATGCAGCAGCACCTGTCTTCATCGACAATCTGAAACTGAAAGCCAGAGAGAGGTGTGACAACAACACAAATGACAGATCTACATCCATCAGGAAACAAGCCTAATAGAAAATGTAAGAAATATACTCCAACTACAAGTAAAATATTTTAGCCATGGTGAAAATACTATTCCAGAACACAGCAGCAGTGACATGAAACTTGCCAACCTTTGAATTTTGGAACTGAGATGCCTCCCGATGGAAAGTTTACACAGTGTTGTCAGAAGGGTAAAGTCTATCTATCCGTACTACAGTATCCAGAAATGTTTAAAATGTTGATGAAAGGAGAAAGTGAATATATCTAAAATTTCATGAACAATATTTGGAGTATAAACAATTATTTTGCTTTTGCCTCCATGGGAGCAAGTATTTCACCACCTCCTGTATATATATGGCTCATATTGTTTTTAAATTCATGGATAAATCTATCACAGAACAGGCAGACCACAACCAATCGAAGAAAAGCTAACAAAATTTGCGCACCTTTACATACACGCAAATGAACAAAATCAAATTAAAAGAACATGAAAACATCATGCAACATAAATGAGCATTATCGCTGGTCAGTTACAAGCAATCAATTTATTTGCTGCTGCCTATGGAATGCTACATGATGTTGAACAACAAGAGGAGAGATCAACGCTCTTTAAAATGGAAGTGTTATGCCAAACATCACAAAGGCCATTAAGCAAGGTAGGACTAAAGCTCCAAGATGATACAACAAACCAACAGTAAGTGAAGTGATGATGGTGAGCCTCATTTCAATAGACATATTTATTTAAAACCAGATCCACAGAACCCTCTGGCTCCAAAAACACAACAAATTAACATTCTCCATTGCAATTTAGGTGGCCTGCTGTATCCGTTGTTGTTCCATTATGGATACCAAGGCTGGCATGACAGTCTGAAACAAAAGGAAAATCTATAAGAAATGGATTTAATCCATTGATCAATGGTGGCAAACTGATTCGGCAATATTTAGTAGATGCATACTTCAAAATGGAGGCAAATCAACTTCATTACATCAGAATGTACCAAAAGGATTTAAAAGTTGAAGATTACTGTCTTCTTTAAGAACACTTAATAAAAAAATCAATTGAAAAGTGCACCCCAATAGAAAAGACCATAATTTAGCCATGTATGCAAAGTGTTAGGTATTTGTTTAAATAGGTATACAAAAAACACAACAAAGCTAATATTGAAATTGCTCCAAAAGGCATCAAACACGATGAAACAAACCAATTTGTTAATTCAAGATATGTTAGATGGCCAGAAGCTGTGTAAAAAATGTTGGTTTTCCAATGCATAACCTCATGCCGTCATTCGCTTAGCGGTACACCTGCCTAACTCTCTGCCTCTATATTTTCATAAAAACAATCCCATTGACAACATCCAACAAGAGCTCAATAACAATTCCACACTAATGGTATACTTCACTCTTATTAAGATCAACCAAAATGCACATTAGTATTATTACTGTAAAATTCCTGAGCACTACGTTTGGAAACAAATCACATAGAAACCCAGAAAATCAGGAGGCATAAAAATTATAGGAAGAATGTATATAGTTAGTGTGAAAGACCAAGAACGATATTATTTACGTTTGTTGTTATTGCTTGTAAAAGGTGCAACAAGTTTTGAGAGCATTAAATCAGTAAACAGTGTTACACATCAAATGTTTAAAAACACAGCATTAGCACTAGAATAATTAATAGATGACGATGTGTGGAGAAATACTATAAAAGATGCCACCATTCTTAACCCCTTCCTCAGCTGAGATTTTGGGCTTCCAGCACCTATCAGATCCGTGATCCACTGTCATTCACTGACAGCGGGATTGCAATGTTCCCTGCCTGCCTTGGAGATGCCATGATAAGATCACAGGATCTCCAGTGCTCACGTGATAGCCCCAGGTCCTGGTGTGAACTCGGAAGCTATCAGGGACCGCTTCCTGTCAGTGGTTGTCAAGTGCTGCCAACCACTGAAAGTGAAAGCAAGTGGCATGTCCCGATGTGCTGCAGCTCATCGGGACATGGCACAAGAGATCAGACCTTGCAGCAGTGTGGCGCCCTATGGGGCAGTGTAAAAACAAGAATCAATAAAAAAAATGAAGTTTTAAAAAATATGAAAAAAACAACACAAAAGTTCAAATCACCCCCCTTTTCCCCATTTAAAATAAAATAATTAAAAAAAAAAATACACATATTTGGCATTGCCGTGTTCAGAAATGCCTAATCTATTAATATAAAATCAATTAATGAGAGCCGTAAACAGCGTAATGGAAAAAAAGGTCCAAACGCCAACATTATTAGGTTTTTTTAGTTGCAGCATTGCTATAAAATGCAATAACGGATGATCAAAACAGAGCATCCACCCAAAATTGGAATCATTAGAAACGTCAGCTCAAGCCACAAAAAATAAGCCATCACACAGCCCCAGATCCCGAAAAATGAGGACACTATGGGTTGTAGAACATGGCGCAAAAAGTGTGATTCTTTTTTATTTTCAAATTTCTGAATTTTTTTTCCCCACTTAGGCTGCTTCCACACTGCAGTTTTTTCACTGATCAGTGTCCATCAGATTTGTGTGCCAAAACCAGGAGTGTCTCCAAAACTCAGAACAGGTGTCAATCTTTCAATTATAGTTTTTCTCTGCAAGTTCCTCTCCTGGTTTCTCTCCGGGTTTTGGCACACAAATCTGATGGACACTGATCAGTGAAAAAACTGCAGTGTGGAAGCAGCCTTAGACAACAGTAATGTCTTCTTGTCCTCTTACAGTGAAGAAAATTATTATTTGATACCTTGCTGATTTTGTAAGTTTGCCTCCTGACAAAGACATGAACAGTCTATAATTTTAAGGGTAGGTTAATTTTAACAGTGAGAGATAGAATATCAATAATATAATCCAGAAAATCGTATTATCTAAATTATATAAATGTAACTGCATTTTGCTGAGATAAATAATTGCTTGATCCCTCTGGCAAACAAGATTTAATACTTGGTGGCAAAACCCTTGTTGGCAAGCACAGCAGTCAGACATTTTTAGTAGTTGATGATGATGTTTGCGCACATGTCAGGAGAAACTTTGGCCCACTCCTTTTTGCAGATCATCTCTAAATCATTAAGATTTTGAGGCTGCCGCTTGGCAACGTGGAGCCTCCATAAATTTTTAATGGAATTAAAGTCTGGAGACTGGCTAGGCCACTCCATTACCTTAATATGCTTCTTTTTGAGCCACTCTTTTGTTGACTTGGCTGTATGTTTTGGGTCATTGTCATGTTGGAAGTAGGGATGGGCGAGTCTACTCGCTAGGACTCGGGACTCGGCGATTCTGAAGGTACTCGCAGGACTCGTTACTCGGCGAATCTCCCAGCTTGGACTCGCACAGTGACGAGTCCAATGGAATTCAATGGCAATAAGCTTGACTCGTCACAGATACCCGCTGTCAGCAGCGAGTCTGAGCGAGTCTACGATTCCGAGTCCTACGAGTCTACGATTCCGAGTCCTGTATACTGTATTCGGGATTCGGACTCTGGAATACAGAATCTGTTATGTTCCGAGTCAGCACAGCGTGCGTGTTAGGTCAGAAAACTTGTGAAGATAGCCAATCATAGTCAGTAATGGCATAGCAAAGTTGGTTGTGTCAGGACTATGATTGGCTGCTGTCCAGCGTCATGCCTATGTCATCTATGACAGGCAAGGCAGTATATAAGGCTTGTCCCCGCCATTTTGGGCACATTCCTGAGACGATCTGACCTAGTATAGGGAGAGAGAGATATATGCTGGAGCAGATCAGGGATTGTCAGTGTAGGGAAGATTCCTTTTATTAACCCAAAAAGCTCTTCTGAGAGCTAGGAGGAGGACGGAGTAGTGCTGTGTAGGCAGGCAGGGAGGGAAGGAAGGAGAAGCCTTAGAGTGCACACAGGACGGACCTCATAGCTTAGCTTACTCACTCAGCTTTGCTAACAGCTGCAGTCAGAGGCTTAGCTGAGGTGCTGTTTCCTTTTTGTTTTTGCACCAGATCGATTTTTGTTCCTAATAAGCCATAGAGCGTTATTTTTTCTGTGGCAGACCAGTGTGTTGCTGCTAGCACGTACTCCACCTTAGGGAGTGTAGTGTGCGGCTTCACTGCCAAGTGTGAGAGCGCACACTTACCCCGCCAGCAAGTGACGCATTCAGCTAACCTAACCACATCTCGGTGGCTGTGCGCACTTCTAACCAATTTTTTTAGGGAGTGTAGTGTGCGGCTTCACTGCCAAGTGTGAGAGCGCACACTTACCCCGCCAGCAAGTGACGCATTCAGCTAACCTAACCACATCTCGGTGGCTGTGCGCACTTCAAACCAATTTTTTTAGGGAGTGTAGTGTGCGGCTTCACTGCCAAGTGTGAGAGCGCACACTTACCCCGCCAGCAAGTGACGCATTCAGCTAACCTAACCACATCTCGGTGGCTGTGCGCACTTCAAACCAATTTTTTTAGGGAGTGTAGTGTGCGGCTTCACTGCCAAGTGTGAGAGCGCACACTTACCCCGCCAGCAAGTGACGCATTCAGCTAACCTAACCACATCTCGGTGGCTGTGCGCACTTCTAACCAATTTTTTTAGGGAGTGTAGTGTGCGGCTTCAC
Source organism: Allobates femoralis (assembly GCA_033576535.1). Classification (NCBI taxonomy): domain Eukaryota; kingdom Metazoa; phylum Chordata; class Amphibia; order Anura; family Aromobatidae; genus Allobates; species Allobates femoralis. The sequence continues at coordinate 382,605,584 of JARQOC010000001.1, forward strand.
TGCCAAGTGTGAGAGCGCACACTTACCCCGCCAGCAAGTGACGCATTCAGCTAACCTAACCACATCTCGGTGGCTGTGCGCACTTCAAACCAATTTTTTTAGGGAGTGTAGTGTGCGGCTTCACTGCCAAGTGTGAGAGCGCACACTTACCCCGCCAGCAAGTGACGCATTCAGCTAACCTAACCACATCTCGGTGGCTGTGCGCACTTCAAACCAATTTTTTTAGGGAGTGTAGTGTGCGGCTTCACTGCCAAGTGTGAGAGCGCACACTTACCCCGCCAGCAAGTGACGCATTCAGCTAACCTAACCACATCTCGGTGGCTGTGCGCACTTGAAACTAATTTTTTTAGGGAGTGTAGTGTGCGGCTTCACTGCCAAGTGTGAGCGCGCACACTTACCCCGCCAGCAAGTGACGCATTCAGCTAACCTAACCACATCTCGGTGGCTGTGCGCACTTGAAACTTATTTTTTTAGGGAGTGTAGTGTGCGGCTTCACTGCCAAGTGTGAGCGCGCACACTTACCCCGCCAGCAAGTGACGCATTCAGCTAACCTAACCACATCTCGGTGGCTGTGCGCACTTGAAACTAATTTTTTTAGGGAGTGTAGTGTGCGGCTTCACTGCCAAGTGTGAGCGCGCACACTTACCCCGCCAGCAAGTGACGCATTCAGCAACACCTAACCACATCTCGGTGGCTGTGCGCACTTGAAACTAATTTTTTTAGGGAGTGTAGTGTGCGGCTTCACTGCCAAGTGTGAGCGCGCACACTTACCCCGCCAGCAAGTGACGCATTCAGCAACACCTAACCACATCTCGGTGGCTGTGCGCACTTGAAACTAATTTTTTTAGGGAGTGTAGTGTGCGGCTTCACTGCCAAGTGTGAGCGCGCACACTTACCCCGCCAGCAAGTGACGCATTCAGCAACACCTAACCACATCTCGGTCGCTGTGCGCACTTGAAACTAATTTTTTTAGGGAGTGTAGTGTGCGGCTTCACTGCCAAGTGTGAGCGCGCACACTTACCCCGCCAGCAAGTGACGCATTCAGCAACACCTAACCACATCTCGGTGGCTGTGCGCACTTGAAACTAATTTTTTTAGGGAGTGTAGTGTGCGGCTTCACTGCCAAGTGTGAGCGCGCACACTTACCCCGCCAGCAAGTGACGCATACAGCAACACCTAACTCCAACTCGGTGACTGTGCATTCGTCTACAATGTCTCAAAAAAAAACAATTACCAAAAAGGATGTTGCAAAGGGACAGGGACGAGCTCGTGGCCGCAGCAGTCTTGCCCAAGAAGGCACTGGTACAAGTACACAGCCTAGGATTGATAGAACGTCCTTTTTTCTACCTAGAAATCCCAGTACTCAAAGAAAATGTGTGTTGAGGCCGGATGAGCATGACAAGATAACATCTTGGATGGCTCAGACGCCCTCGACCACTGGTTCTTGCAGTACGCAATCATCCGTGGCAAGACATTCCAGTGTCGCTACAGACAATGCAGCGCCATCCAATCCTCAAAGTCGTCATATTGCCTCAACCCATCGGCAGCCAGAGGAAAATTTGGATATGGACCTTGGTCACTCGGATGACTTATTCGGTTCTTATCAAGGGGTTTCTTTGTCACTGCCTGACGACATACTTGAAGTAGACGAAATGTCTACTCATGGCCAAAGTTTGGAAGTAGCGCGTCCTGAGGAAAGACACTTTCACGAAATGCAAACAGTATCTCAGGAGGTGGATGATGATGAGGATGATGAGACACACATCTCATCTGGCCAGCCTGCTCAGTCAGTTCATCCAGAATCCTTTGAACTGGAAGGGGTGGATGATGACACCACAGATCCTACCTGGATTGCTGAATTGCATAGCCAAGAGAGCAGCCAGGAGGATGAAAGTGGCTATGTACCACTGGCAAAATCACAAAGGCGTACTGTCTCCAGAACACAAACTGTGAGAACAGTTGCCCAAATAGCGTCAACTGTGGCACAAACTGTGCCAACTGTTGCACAAACTGCAAACACAGTTGCCCAAAATGTGTCCACAGTTGGTGTTGAACAGAGTCATCCTCCTCTTCCTCCAATTAAAAATAAAGGACGAACAGCCAGTGTGTGGCAATTTTTTAACGATAGCCCAACATTACCAAATATGGTTATCTGTAAGATGTGCCAGGCAAGGCTTAGCAGAGGCACGGTAAAAGGAAACCAGAGCACCAGCAGTATGCGCAAGCATATGTCTCTTAAGCACCCAATTCAGTGGGCACCCTATCAGGGTTCAAAATCAGTGCCTTCAGATCCAAACACTTCTAGGCCACCTCAGATACATCCTTCACCAGCAAGTGTTCAGGCTTCAGCTCCTGCTCAAGCGTACTCCTCCCAAGGTGCTTTACAAGACAGACATGACAGTAGTCAATCCTCTTGTCAGTCTGGTCCAAACGTGCAGTTGTCTGTGCCACAGCTGTATGAAAGACAGCGGAAGTTCCAACCGACACACCCATATTCCCAAAAAGTGACAGCGAAAATAGCCAAGTTGTTAGCTGTGGAAATGCTGCCGTTTAGGCTTGTGGGTACAGAGTCTTTTCGGGAGTTGATGGCTGAGGCAGCACCACGATACTCTGTACCCAGCCGGTACTTTTTCTCACGTAGTGCCATTCCCGCCTTACACCAGCACGTGGTTAACAACTTAAAACGTGCTTTAACAAATGCTGTCACCGCCAAAGTCCACCTAACAACGGACACGTGGACAAGTAGTTGTGGACAGGGCAGATACATTTCACTAACGGCTCACTGGATCAACCTGGTGGAGAGTGTCCCAACTTCTAAAACTGTACCATCTGACATACTTCCAACTCCACGAATAGCGGGCCCAACATCATTCCGGGTGTCTGCCTCCTCATATATGTCCAGTGCCCAATCTGCTTCTGCCACTTCCTTGTCCACTGCTGAGCCTCAAGCACCATCACGTCCGAGTTGGGAGCTTTGCAGTACTGCTTCTGCAAGGCGACAACAGGCTCTTCTGAAGCTTATCTGCCTAGGTGACACACGTCACACTGCAACAGAGTTGTGGAAAGGTCTCAAGCAACAGACCGATGAGTGGCTGGCCCCACTGGAACTACAACCAGGTCTAGTTGTGAGCGATAATGGTGCAAACCTTGTGGCGGCAATAAAGCACGGTAAACTTGTACATGTGCCTTGCATGGCTCATGTCCTGAACCTGGTAGTTCAGAAATTCCTCAAAATATACCCAGAGTTATCTGAGCTACTGGATAAGGTGAGGCGAATTTGCGCCCACTTTAGACATTCGTCCACAGCAGCTGCAAGTCTTTCTGCCCTTCAAATCCAATTTAACTTGCCGAAACACAGGCTAATTTGCGACATGCCTACGCGATGGAACTCCACCTTCCATATGCTGGCAAGGTTTAATGAGCAGCAGAAGGCAATAGCGGAATTTCAGCTGCAACATGCCCGTCAACCTGGAAGTCATACCACACACATCACTACTTTCGAGTGGGTCTGGATCGCTGACCTTTGCGAGTTGCTGGATAACTTCGAATACTGTACCAAACTTGTCAGTGGGGATCAGTCGATTATAAGTCTCACCATCCCCATGCTCTGCCTGCTCCAAGAATCCCTATTGAATCTCAAAACAGATGCTTTGAGAGCACAGCGGATGGCTATGGAGCCAGAATTGAACATCGCTGATCCTAGCCACCCTAGCCAATATCAGCAGGCTACATTGGTTCAGGAAGATGGTGATGAGGGTGATGATGAAGAAGATTTATTTTTGTCTGGTACTGATGTGAACCCTGATGGTACTCCCAACCCTACGTTTATGTCGGTACAGCATGGGTGGGCTGAAGAGGAGGAGGCGGACACCGATTTAGAGGCCACGACGCGTAGTGATCTTCATTCTGTTGTAACCGAGGAGATGAGTCTTTGCAGCTTAGCACACATGGCTGAAGTAATGTGTCAATGTGTCTCCAAAGATCCACGCGTCATACACATCTATGACAGCGACCTCTACTGGTTGTCAACGTTTTTGGACCCACGGTACAAAGACAAATTTCAGTCGCTGCTGTCGCACTCATCCAGGGGCTTAACGATGGATCATGTAAAGAGGGTTCTTCTTGATATTTTGCTGGCAATATCACCGTCTGAATCCGCTATACATCGAAGAACCAGCTCTTTCCAACAGCAGCCTTTGGTTGGGACACAAACGCCATCAATGACAAGAAGAGGTGGGGGTAAGATGTCCGCCAACTGGGCGATGTTCAACAGACCTTCCAATCAAGAACGTAATTTGCCAACGGTGACCTTGAGTAGGAGACAACAATTGTCCAACATGGTGCAGCAGTATCTCAGTGACAGTACCAGCTTCCTAACCGACCCTTCTGTACCCTTTAATTACTGGGTTTCCAAGCTGCACACTTGGACTGAGCTGTCATTGTATGCCTTGGAGGTGCTGGCATGCCCAGCTGCTAGTGTGACATCAGAGCGTGTTTTCAGTGCCGCTGGGGGTATAGTCACTGATAGAAGGTCCCGCCTCACCACAGAAAATGCCGACAGGCTCACTCTAATTAAATTCAACAAGGATTGGATATCATCACAGTTCCTAAGCCCTCCTGACGACAGTACACAATCCTAGATTAACCTAATCATAATTTATATGATTGGGATATTGCGCTGTTAACAATATGCCCATTTTGGACAGGAATTAATGACAAGTCCCGTAGCTCTGTTGATTTCATTCGGCACCCAGTCCAAGCAATAATATGCTATGGGCCAAGCGCCCTGCTTTATGTAAAAAAATACGTTATTAAGCCCTTTGGGCTAATTTTTTGAGGCACCAAGCCTACGACTGCATAGTTGGCCTTGCTTCTTCTATGCTCCTAGTCCAAGCAATAATATGCAATGGGCCAAACGCCCTGCTTTATTTAAAAATATACTTTATTAAGCCCTTTGGGCTAATTTTTTGAGCCACCCAGGCTAACAAGCTTATCATGGTTTGGGAGACACCCTGGCTAACAAGCTTTTTATGGCCCTTAGACCTACATTTATACCAAAAATGGGAAACAGCCCCTTGGGCTAATTTTTTGAGCCACCCAGGCTAACAAGCTTATCATGGTTTGGGAGACACCCTGGCTAACAAGCTTTGTATGGCCCTTAGACCTACATTTATACCAAAAATGGGAAACAGCCCCTTGGGCTAATTTTTTGAGCCACACAGGCTAACAAGCTTATCATGGTTTGGGAGACACCCTGGCTAACAAGCTTTTTATGGCCCTTAGGCCTACATTTATACCAAAAATGGGAAACAGCCCCTTGGGCTAATTTTTTGAGCCACCCAGGCTAACAAGCTTATCATGGTTTGGGAGACACCCTGGCTAACAAGCTTTGTATGGCCCTTAGACCTACATTTATACCAAAAATGGGAAACAGCCCCTTGGGCTAATTTTTTGAGCCACCCAGGCTAACAAGCTTATCATGGTTTGGGAGACACCCTGGCTAACAAGCTTTTTATGGCCCTTAGGCCTACATTTATACCAAAAATGGGAAACAGCCCCTTGGGCTAATTTTTTGAGCCACCCAGGCTAACAAGCTTATCATGGTTTGGGAGACACCCTGGCTAACAAGCTTTGTATGGCCCTTAGACCTACATTTATACCAAAAATGGGAAACAGCCCCTTGGGCTAATTTTTTGAGCCACACAGGCTAACAAGCTTATCATGGTTTGGGAGACACCCTGGCTAACAAGCTTTTTATGGCCCTTAGGCCTACATTTATACCAAAAATGGGAAACAGCCCCTTGGGCTAATTTTTCCAGGCACCAATCCTATGCCTGCATGGTGGGCGTTGCTTGGACTATCATCCTGCTGGAGCCTGTTGAAGGGTCCCACTGTACGCTCCATACAAAACGCGTAGACGCGATGTGTAGCATGTAGACGTCCCAGCCTCTCACATGTGTGTTCATAGTCTTGTTGCCATAGCGAGGCATAAAGTAACCCCCCAAACACAGGCACTGTTTGTCAGCAACAGTTGTATGTGGAGTCATGATTTGACACTTAGTAACCAAGGTGACTTCATGCGCCATGCGGGCCGTAAAGTACTTGCTAATGATGCTCTCTCCCCTGTCCACCACGCCAACTGTCTCGGGGTAATCCTTGACTCCTCCCTCTCCTTCAAGCCCCACCTGTAGTCCCTAACCAAGTCCCTGTGACTCCAACTCAAAAATATTTAACCAATTCGGTCGTTCCTCAATCCTGACACTGCTGAAACACTCATAAATGCCCTCATCATCTCCCGCCTTGACTACTGCAACCTCCTTCGCATAGGTCTCCCTGCCAACTCTCTTGCAACTCTCCAATCTATACTAAACTCTGCTGCCCGGCTAATCCATCTGTCCTCACGCTACTCCCCTGCCTACCCCCTCTGCCAAGCCGTTCACTGGCCCCTCCGGCCCACAGAGAACTCACTTTAAGACACTGACCATGACATTCAAAGCCTTACACAACCTATCCCCACCATACATCTCCGACATGATCTCCCGATACCATCCCTCACGCAACCTGCGTTCATCCCAAGAACTTGTCCTACAGTCCACCCTCATCTCCTCTTCCCACAACCGCATACAGGATTTCTCCCGGTCATCCGCCATGCTATGGAACTCCCTGCCCCACCTCATCAGTCAGTCGCCTACCCTCTGAACCTTAAAGATACTTATAAAGACTCACCTCTTCCGACAGGCCTACAACCTGCCATGAGACCCCGCTACACGCCCCACGACCGACACCTTCCCCACCCTATTGTATCCCCACCCACCCCTCGTAGAATGTGAGCCCACGCGTACAGGGTCCTCTACTATTGTACCTGTATGACCTTATTGTCTATGTTTATTGTACTTGTCCTTCTCTACCTTTTCCTCATGTAAAGCGCCATGGAACCTATGGCCGCTATATAAATAAATAATTATAATAATTATGATGACTTGAAGCCCAACCAAAAAAAAAAATCCACATTCATTCCTTGAAAAAAAGACAGACACAAAGCTGGTTTTTAAAACTGTGTTTAAAAAAAAAAAATGGCAGCACTGTTTGGACATTCCAACAAATACTACCTTTAATTAAGGTAACTACATCAAAAACAATAAATGGAGCCCTACAGGTCCTGGTAGGTGGGCTGTCCGTCCTGCAAAAGGTCAAGGGCCCCACGGATGGCCTGGCCGAACCCTTCAGGGTGGATCATCTGAACAGGTGTAGGGAACGGTGGTAGGTCCCTGTTCGCTGGCCACTGGCAGTGAGGCAAAGCCCTGTGGGGTGGGACTTGGCTGTCCCGTGTTGTGGGCCTGCCCAGCCTGGTAGAGTTTATTTTCCACCCATCCAAATATTGGAACACATCACCGGGGTCGTTTCCTGGCTGACAGGCTTCCAGCACTATCTGTAATGCTGACCTTGCCCGCAGTAGCCTGTCAAATGGAATATTATCCATGAATGGTATAATACTGCGGGCAAAGTCAGCATTACTCTGTTGCACACTTAATTGTGCAGACCCCGGGATGGGACCATAAGCTGGGCCTGCCGCTGGTGGTGCTGGCCCTGCCGCTGGTGGTGGCGGTGGTGGTGCTGGCCCTGCCGCTGGTGGTGGCGGTGGTGGTGCTGGCCCTGCCGCTGGTGGGGGCGGTGGTGGTGCGGACCCTGCCGCTGGTGGCGGTGGTGGTGGTGGTGGCGGGGACGGCGGTGGTGGTGTTGATGGGCCTGCCGCTGGTGGCGGCGGTGGTGGTGCTGGCCCGGCCGCTGGTGGCGGCGGTGGTGGTGCTGGCCCTGGCGATGCTGGTGGTGGTGGTGGTGGCGGCGGCGACGGCGGTGGTGGTGGTGGCGCCGGCCGTGGTGGTGGTGGTGGGTGTTCTCCACGCCGCCTTCTGTTTGGCGGTGGAGGGTTCACAGCACGCCGCCCTCTGTAGTAAGCTTCTCTGTGGGTAAAGTAAAAAAAAATTTGGTGAATGCATTGCATTTGGAAACAAAAACATAGGTCAAACATTAAGTTGCACGCTTTTTAGACTCTGTGTATCTGTGTATTATTAATCAGATATTTGTTATTATTATGAAAGAATAACCAACTGTACATAACATAAAGGAATACGTGACTTTCTTTGCTAATTCCATACTAATACATAATTTTTCACCCCCTGATTAACACCCACCCCCCCCCATCCCATCTAATCTAGACGATCAATAACACCAATGGTTCACATGAAAAAAAAAAGTCCCCCTGACTTCACTTTTTACTTGACATACTTAATTCACAAAACTTTTAGCTTATATCATCTATATAAAGCAGGGAAGGGGTTGAAAGGTATACAATATATATATATATAATCTATTTATATAATCGGGAGTTTGAAATTCCGGCACTGTAGCCTAATCCCAAACTCCTTAGCGTCACTGCGAGTGGAGACGCGTATGCGCCTTCGCGAGCCGCAGACGCTTAACTCACACAGCCGCTATAGCGTTTTCTCGAGCGGCCTCGCGCCCTCCGCTCACAGCAAGACCTGCGCCCCTCACAGCGCCCAATCCGCCCCGGCATGCTGGCATTTGTACTTCCCCCGTCTGTGCACCCACAGGTCTTAGCAGATCACTGATGCTGACAGCGGGGGGGACAACACAGACAATCAAATCAGGAGGAGGTCAGTGTCAGGAGGAGATGACAGACGCCCGCCGGGGCCTGTGACACTGCAGAGGTCACAGCGGGGCTGTGTGTGCGGACAACGGGGAGGCCGGGGGCTACGGACGTACCGGACACGTCCTCTGCTCCTGGAGATGTGCCGCGGTTCCGCGCTCGCAGCGTATCTGACGCTGGAGCAGCGCTCACCACGCCCACACCACGCCCTCTGCCAAACAACCCACACCTCTCACTAACCTCCTGCAGCTAACCACACCCCATGTTTACCTTTGCCATGATGTCATTTAGCTGCGGCCGCTATCTTTAATAAGGTCAGAAATTATGGCAGTAATCGGATCTCTGCTCCCTCTAGCACGCCCCAACACTGTAGCACCATCTATTAACCCTATTCTCATCACCTATATACTCTGCTACCCACAGAGCCGTCTTTATACTCTGCTACCTCAGACCCGCCTGTATACTCTGCTACCTCAGACCCGCCTGTATACTCTGCTACCCACAGACCCGCCTGTATACTCTGCTACCCACAGACCCGCCTGTATACTCTGCTACCTCAGACCCGCCTGTATACTCTGCTACCCACAGACCCGCCTGTATACTCTGCTACCTCAGACCCGCCTGTATACTCTGCTACCCACATACCCGCCTGTATACTCTGCTACCTCAGACCCGCCTGTATACTCTGCTACCTCAGACCCGCCTGTATACTCTGCTACCTCAGACCCGCCTGTATACTCTGCTACCCACAGACCCGCCTGTATACTCTGCTACCCACAGAGACGCCTGTATACTCTGCTACCTCAGACCCGCCTGTATACTCTGCTACCCACAGACCCGCCTGTATACTCTGCTACCTCAGACCCGCCTGTATACTCTGCTACCTCAGACCCGCCTGTATACTCTGCTACCTCAGACCCGCCTGTATACTCTGCTACCCACAGACCCGCCTGTATACTCTGCTACCCACAGAGACGCCTGTATACTCTGCTACCTCAGACCCGCCTGTATACTCTGCTACCTCAGACCCGCCTGTATACTCTGCTACCTCAGACCCGCCTGTATACTCTGCTACCCACAGACCCGCCTGTATACTCTGCTACCCACAGACCCGCCTGTATACTCTGCTACCCACAGACCCGCCTGTATACTCTGCTACCCACAGAGCCGTCTTTATACTCTGCTACCTCAGACCCGCCTGTATACTCTGCTACCCACAGAGACGCCTGTATACTCTGCTACCTCAGACCCGCCTGTATACTCTGCTACCCACAGAGACGCCTGTATACTCTGCTACCTCAGACCCGCCTGTATACTCTGCTACCCACAGACCCGCCTGTATACTCTGCTACCCACAGAGCCACGTGTATACTCTGCTACCCACAGACCCGAAATGGAACCTAATGTATATATTAATAAATAATACTAAATGTACACAACAGTGCTGCAGACACATACCTTGGCATACGGGCCACCGGGTGAAGGAAGGACAGCCGGTCATAAAAGTGGTAGTGGTTGAGCAATGGAGCGGCTCCCGGTTGTCTCTCTGAGTACTGCCGGTACTGCTTCTTATGCTGGTCCCGGCAGCTCCTCCACCGTTTTTTAAGATGGTCAACTGTGAAATGATTTGAAACCGGCTTTAGAGATGTGTAATATTTGAAACAACAAAAGTATGTGTACAAATCAACAATAACATTTTATTCATTTTGTGTGTGTAATGTGTATACAAGGCACAGTGACACGACAGTGTGGAACATCATCAACAGCATTACGGACATTGAGCTCACGTGGCCACAATCACAAATGAGGCAGGACACATGTCAACGCATAGAGAATGTAATAGTGCGGGCACCAGACTCTGGTCATTAGTGGTATTTATATACACCCAACCCCTTGGCCGAAAGAGCCAGGAGGATCAGACATTAAACTCATTGTACTGTTGTGACCCCATCCAAATATAGGCAACTATGCGGTGGAGCATGATAACACATTCAGGGTCCTGTATACCCTGCTATGGGGGCCCTGTATTCCCACTGCTGGGGGCCCTGTAAACCCACTGGGCCACTGTCTACCCACTGCTGGGGGCCCTGTATACCCACTGCTGGGGGGGCCTGTACACACACTGAGGGCCCTGTATACAGGGACTGACTGGCACCCTACAGTTTGGGTCGCAACCCTCCCTCACTGGCCCGACACAGGTGAGGACGGGGTGTGGGGGGGGGGTGATGACTGGCGGCCGCCTCACAGTCACCGCAGCTCCCGCATTATCCTATGGCTCGCTCCCAGCCGCAGCCTCGCGCTCCTCACAGCCGCTCGCTAACAGTCGCAGCCGCACGCCACTCACAGACGCTCACTCCCGGACGCAGCCGCGTGCTGATGACGTCATCGCGCGGCCAGGAGCTTCCGTTTCCGCCTGCTGCTTCAGGGACATGCGGATTATTCATGCTCCTGCAGCCGCATGACCCGTGGCACCTGGCCCAGTCCGCCCCTGCCTGTATACCACAATATGGGGGCATGTATACCCAGCTGGGGGCCTGTATACTCTGCAGGGGGAGGTGTATACTCTGCTGGGGGGCTGTCTACCAGTGATAGCCGCTGTATACCAGGATGGCGGTGAATATGTTTTCATAGTTTTTCGGGGCAAAAATAGGGGGGTCGGCTTATACACGGGTCGGCTTATACACGAGTATATATACAGTAAATGCAATATATAACGTGTAAACTCATTTAACTTACTTAGATTGCTCTGTTCCTCATGGTCACTCCGATGGAACGCAGGGAACATCTCTTGGGCGATCTCTCTCCAGGCTGTATTAATTTGGGTCGTATCCCCATAGTCAGGATCTGTAGGGAGCCATAGAAATGGACGAGCCTCCACAAGTGCAATAAGACGCAGTGTGTTCACCGTGCCACGTCCTGCTGCCATGATTGCACTGATGAATGGATCGCTCTGTGTGTGCGCCTGTCAGCGCGACTCGCTTCCTGTTTCCTTAAAGCATGGTGTGTGCTGGAGAATCCCTTCCCTCGCATCATCGGCTACAAGCCTCAAAATAAGAGAAAAACCAGCGAGTTTGGACTCGCACACTTTCAGAGACACATCAGCGAGTTGTAAATGTCATTATTCGCTATTACTCGGGTCCCTATTCATTAACATTGGACTCGCTGGACTCGCAACGAGTCCCGAGTCCTTGACTCGGACTCGTTGGGGTCTTGCGATTCCGAGTCTTTTCGGACTCGCCCATCTCTAGTTGGAAGACCCAGCTATGACCCATTTTTAATGTCCTGGTGGAGGGAAGGAGGTTGTCACTCAGTATTTTACAGTACATAGCTGCATCTATTGTGCCATTGATGCGGTGAAGTAGTCGTCTGCCGTTAGCAGAGAAATACCCACAAAACATAATGTTTCCACCGCCATGCTTGACTGTGCGAACGGTGTTCTTTGGGTCATAGGCAGGATTTGTCTTACTCCAAACACGGCGAGTTGAGTTAATTCCAATCACTCTGAGAATCACCGAGGTGTTCATTGGCATACTTCAGATGGGCCTGCACATGTGCCTTCTTGATCAGTGGGACTTTGCGGACAATGAATTGGTGTAATATGTTACCAATGGTTTTCTTGTTGACAATGGTCCCAGCTGCCTTGAGATCATTAACAAGTCTCCCCTCATATACTTTAAGCTGATCTCTCACCTTCATCATGATCCTTGATACCCCACGAGATAAGATTTTGCATGGAGCGCCAGATCGATGTCAATTGACACTCATTTTGTATTTCATCCATTTTCTTACTATTGCACCAACAGTTGTCTCCTTCTCACCCAGTGTCTTACTTATGGTTTTGTAGCCCATTCCAGCCTTATGCAGGTCTGGGATCTTTTCCCTGACATCCTTAGAAAACTCTTTGGCCTTGCCCATGTTGTAAAGGTTAGAGTCTGAGTAATTAATTGAGTGTGTGGACAGGAGTCTTTTATACAGGTGACAATTTAGGACAGCTGTCTTTAATGCAGGTACTGAGTTGATTAGGAGCAGCTAACTGGTCTGTAGGAGCCAGAACTCCTAATGATTGGTAGAGTATCAAATACTTATGCGACACCCACCAGGGCAGTGGGGTACTCAGGACCGGGCCGGTCAGCTCTTTGGGGAATCACGGTGGGAGTGACCACGCTCCGTGACTCTGGGCGTGTAGTAAAGGGGGATTATTTACAGGGGAAAGTTCTTGACGCAACCTGTGGTACACGGCCAGTGATGGCCGACGCTGCAGTTTCAGACTGCTGGGCAGATAGTAGTACAGCTGGGATGGCATCACTCCCCACAGGTGGAGCGGGGCCCCAAGGCAGATGGAAAAGTCAATTGCAGGGACGGGGCTTTGGCGATGCAGAGGGCCGCAGGGCTGAAAGGAGAAGACAAACACAGTTTGTGAACTTCTTTACCTTTACGTGCTGATCGGGCAAGGTTATCCAGTTGGGTGCTGTGTTCCTCCAAAGTGCAGCCAGTTAGTCCCCATTAGATTGGGATCGGTCTGCCGAGACACTTTTCATGGGACTTCCCAGGTTGCTCTCTCCATGCGCTGGATTCTCACCTCGCCTGCCCTGCACCTTTGTGAAGAGGGTCCCAGGCTGATATGGCTGATGGCCTTGTTGGGCAACTGCAGCAGCATGTCCCCTGGCCCTAGCCCTAGCCAAAGTCCCGCAGATTATCCATGGTTTGTGGCCAATTGCTCCTGCAGACACAGTGGCCTGGTCGATACCTGGAATACCCAAACCATATCAGATTCGGTACCCTCCGGCAAACAGTCCCTCCGCCCGACTCAGGTTGGGACCAGATTCAGGGCACACGGGTGGATCCCCCACTCCCATGTCCCCTAGGACTCTCTAAGTCCTGCGTCTGCTCCGGAGGCCTTCCTCCAACGTTCTCTTTCTCCTCTCTTATCCTAACCTACTGCTAACCCCTCCTCCTGACCAGAAGATGGGGCCCTCCCTCTCAATAGAGTCTTCCCAAATCCCCTAGCCTGGAATGATGTTGTGTGCAATTCTGTGTGTCTCAGGTTTGCGACCCCTCTCACCTAGGATCGGTGACACCACGTCTATGGAGTAGGTGCAGCATCACTGTGGCGAACAGTCCGCAGGTGCACCACACTTATTTCTCTCTACAAAATGCAAATGCATTTATATAATTTAGACAATGTGATTTTCTAGATTTCATTTTTGATATTCTATTTCTCACTGTTAAAATTAACCTACCCTTAAAATTATAGACTCTTCATGTCTTTGTCAGTGGGCAAACGTTAAAAATCAGCAAGGGATTGAATAATTATTTCCTTCACTGTAAGCGGACAAGGAGACATTGACTCACCCGCAGCCAGAAATGTAATAGGAAAGATTTGAAAAATACAACATGCGGTATTCTTGGGCACCTCAATTAAATGACCAAACAACAATTTCAAAAATTGACGGTAAAATGTAATGGCATATACAACGTGTTTCAGAGAAGGACTTTCCCCTTCATCAGGTAAACTAGACAGTGTTCATTTACCCCTTTTTATACTATATACTTTTTAATGGAATTCTGATAAAACTACGGTATATTGAATAGTGAAATTAAATATGATAATAAAAAAGTACAGACTAAAAATAAAAATAAGAGCAATCAGAATTAATTTAGACATAAAAGACTATCCCAGATCAAATTTGCTAATACCACGTTTAATTCATCTAATTACAATAGAAGTCACTTTTAAAAAAAAAAAAAAAAATAAACCACACGATTCTCCTAGAAGTGGACATTATAATACACCTAGAATTCTTAATGAATCACGGGATAATGGGGGACATCAATGGTTTAACCCTCAGAGAATTTTAGATGATGGAGCCCATGGAAAAATAGAAATGTTAACTCCTGAGAATTGTTCTGAATTCTGATATACAAAAAAAGAAAGTTGATGTCCTAATTGCACAGTCCACATCAGTGTCTATTAAACCTCAAATGAGTGGTCCTCCTGGAAATCAAATTTGTTCAAATCAAATCAAAACCAGGTTTGACTATAATTAAAAATGCAGAAAGTATAAGTTTTGGAGTGGAGGTGGACCCTACCAATGTATTATTCTTATTATTATTATGTATTATTCATGACACAATTTATCATTTTTTACCATTCATGACACACTTAATCATTCTTTACCATTCATGAGACTGATGAATTGGGACCACCACAAAATAGTGGTGTTGGTTCCACCAGTGGAGTGGTGATAACAGATTAAACCATTAATTTAGGAACTGAATCAATATTGGTAAAAGATTGCATTGGTGACACTATAACATCGAATAGTAAATCTCCACCAGAAATATTGGATGGAAACACCAATGCCTGTAGTCCTGTTTCTTGGAACTCCGTTAGAAATTCTGAAAAATAGGACCCATGTTTATACAGTACTTGTTTCATGGGGGATAATGACACAATCTTACTAGCTTCCACAATCATTTTCAGAAGGTCTTTTGCTTTTGTTCTCGGGTTGATATGTAATGTTGGACCAAAGCATGTTCATCTCTGGGACACAGAACCTGTCTCCTTCCTGAGTGATATGATGGCTTGACATTCCCATCTTGTTTGTACTTACATATAATTGTTTGTACAAGGCACCTTCAGGTATCTGGAAACTGCACCCAAGGATGAAGCAAACTTGTGACTTTGCAGAAAGTAATAAAAATGCCTTAAACCATTCTCTCTCTTTTATTATTCTGGCATCTTGCAAATATAAATAATTATGGTAATCCTAATTGACCTAAAATGGAAAAAGTTTATTCTGATTTCATGTCAGATAGTGAGGAAAAAAATGCATATGTGTCTTTTTATGTGCTTCAGACACATCGCATGCAAATTAGTCATGTGGTGGCTCAAGGGACAATGGCAATTCATCCTTGTCTAACTGCAGCAGAATGATGAGGTAACCACGCTGCAACCTCATCATACTGCTGCAGTCAATAAATGGGTTATCCAGGCTTTTTGTAAAATTTATATGTGTATCCAGGCTACAAAATGCTGACAGTTTGTAATTTACACCCTGTCAACATTTTGCATTGGTACCTAGATATCACCTTTTTGCATCTGCAAAACACTGTCCAGCCATCATACTGCTCAGGAAGGAGATGGGTTCTGTGTCCCAGAGATGAATGTTCTTTGGTCCAACATATGCATATCAACCCAAGAACAAAAGAAAAAGACCATGTGAAGATGATGGTGGAAGCTGGTAGGATTGTATCATTATCCACAGTAAAATGAGTACTTGTATCAACATGGGCTGAAAGGCTACTTTACTAGGAAGAAGCCATTATTCCAACAGAAACAGAAATAAGCCAGATTAATCTTTTCAAATGCACACAGGAACAATAACCTACATTTTTGGAGACAAGTCCTGTGGTCTGACGAAACTAAAATTGAACTGTATGGCCATAATGACCATCCTTACATTTGGAGGAAAAAGGGAGAAGCTGTCACGCTTGGGAGGTGAGGGAATCAAGTAACTTGATGGTGTGATGGGCGAAGGGAGTCAGGAGAGCCTAATCTGACCCTGATGCTGGGGTTCCTGGCTCGCCCTGATCTTGGAAGTACCTCTGATGGTGAGGAGTTCCGAGCCGCCACCCTTTACCCTAAGCTTCTGATTAGCCCTAGACTGAGGGCCTCTACCTCCACCCACTGGTCGGGGATCACAGCTTCTCACACGGCAATAGAACTCCATGGAGGCTTCAACACAGCAGCAAGACGTCTTCTCAGCTCATTGACCAAGAGCCAACTAACTCTATAAACGGCGTCTGACAGAGGAAAGGGAAGGCTATTTAAAGCTAGGGGAGGGGATTCCCGGTGAGTCACACTTCAACCACTCATCCAGAAGCTAAGCATGATATTGAATGCAGCTCTAGAGCACAACACAGGAGGCAAGACCTTCACACCAATACCTCATGCAGTCCTTAAAGGAAAACAACACACACAGCAGCATCTGGCAATGACAGCGCAAACTACTCCCTCCTTTAAAAGAGGCCTCCGAACTCGACAACAGACACATTGGAAAAAAGTCCACATCCCCTAAGCGATGAGATATGAAAGATATTGCGGGTTGCCAAAACTGGGGGTAGGTCAAGTCGGTACAGCACAGGATTGCAAATGGCCGATATCCAAAACGGTCCTACAACCCCGGAACTAGGAGCCCCAGTAGTACGCCTCCACCTGATGTGTTTGGACAACACCCACACATACTCATTCACACTCAGGTCTGGACCTGTATGTTTATTTCCACACAATTGGGCACAGTCAGAGGATGCAGGCTTAGGTAAGCAAGTACCAGGCGCATCTCTCTGGACCCCAGGACTCCCTCCCTTGGTATTGCACAGTAAGAAACAACCACGCTTCTTACTCACCGTGGCCGGGACTCCGGTTTAGACAGGCGATGCTTCCTTCCTCCTTGTCACGGGTGGACCGCGCCTGCCGGTAGTGGGGCCCGGTGTAGTGCAGATCAAAAGTGTTGAAGACGTCTTGTAGGAACAGATTAAAGGGGTTTAATTTATTCGTGACGCCACCTATGAGTAGTTTCGGTAAGGACTACCGACGCTGCGGAACCCCGGGGGATGGACAGCAGCAAGATGGAACGCTCCCCACAGGCTGAGCGGTGATCCCCGGAGGCTGGAGCTGCTTAGAGATGTGCGGCAGCTGCGGTTACCTTGTAGTGCGGACGGACAGTTCATAAGGAAGCACGGACACAGAAAGTCTCTGCAACGGGTCTTTACTGTAACCAGCAGGCAGTACATGGTATACAGCTTACGGTAGTAGACCGGGTGGACTCAGCAGTGATGGTGTCCCTTAGAAATCCGCAGTGTTCCTCCATTCTAACTAATGTTTGCCAGTGTCGCCCAGGAATACCAGATCGGGTACGGGGAGGCTGCTTCAATGCCCTATCCAAGATGTACGTTCTGGATGTTTGGGGAGCCTTGGTCCCTCAGTGGGTACACCGCTGGTTAGACGACTGGAAAATTGGCTGGTGGTGGGGTGCTCCTGTAAAGCTGCTCCTCCACGCTTCTGGTTCGCGTAGCAGAGGTGAACTGCTGCCAGCTTCGGTACCAGTGAACCGGCTGTGAGTTGTGGGCACGGGAGTCTTTTGGGAACCTGTGTGAATAATGCCCATTTCCGGTTGGTAAGGCCTCAGGTGCTGACACCCGACCGGTGACAGTCCGGGGGCTGCACGAGGTGCGGAGCCCCCGCTCCTTTCCAAGTTCAAGTTCTCGACCTTGTTCTAGGCTCTGTTCTAGACTCTGTCTGTAGACTATGTGTCTGTTCTCACACACTACCCTAGCACTCCGCCCACCAGGACCTATGATTGGCCCTCTGTTCTAGGTGATGCATGCAGGGTTGGATTTCTAAATTAACCAGATCACTGCGTGTCAGAGAATATTGCGGCTGCATTATGGCTCAATACCCTCTGTGACGCACTCGTTGCGGGGCACCACACTCTCCTGCCCCTCTTCCTAGGATGACGCCCAGGCACACAGGAGTCGGGAGTGTGGTGTGCACTACACCCCAGGTAAACTCCCAACCTCCTTGAGTGAAGATGTTGTGTATACCACCACCAGTATGGCAGAGATGGAGTGAACTCCGCAAGTACTCTCACAGGCAGTACCCCAGCGAACCAAGGGAGACCCAAGACAATGGGGGTTGGTAAATTCTCCAAGATGTAACAAGAGAGGAACTCCTGGTGATGAGTTCCTAAGCTCAAGTTCACATTTTGTACAACTTGAAATATCACTTTCTTGCTGAGTGGAACTGAGTCAAGGGCGGAGATGGGAATAGGTCTCGTTAAGGCATTAACAGACGAAGCCATGAGTCTGCCCAAAGCGGAATCCATAAGAACGACTCCCGCTCCGCTATCAACTAGCACCAGTACAGTCTCAGTTTTTCCATCTACCAGTACTTTGGCAGACAGTGTGAACAAAGACTTAGAAAAAAAAGAGATATAAACCCTCTGGTCGTCTTATTCCGAACAACCCGAGGGAGGCTGCGTCTGAGACTGCGTATTTGTCCCAGAGTGATGCGGACAAATCTTGATAAAATAATCAGCTTGACCGCAATAAAAACATGATCCGCCCACTTGATGAACTGCAACTACAGGGGGTTTAACACGAGGGCCTACTGCCCCCAACTGCATAGGTTCATTGCGTGGAATTGCCTCAACAGGAATAGCCACCTGGGACAAAGTTGGTCTCGGTCTCTGCCTCAGACGTCTACCCTGATGGCCAGGGACATCACAGCCTCCAATGACTCAGGTGCAGCGTACTGAACCAGAGTGTCTTGCAGTCTGGCTGACCAAACCAAACAGAACTGACTCCTGAGTGCAGGGTTGTTCCACAGGGTGTCAATCACCCACCTCCGAAACTCTGAGCAGTACTCCTCCACTGCTCGTGGCCCCTGCTTGAGTTTACGGAGGTTTGACTCAGCAAGAGTCACCCTGTCTGGTTCACCGTACACCTGAGCAAGAGCAGCAAAAAACCCGTCCACCGTCCGCAGAGATGGTAGTCAGGAGAGAGGGAGAAGGCCCAGGTCTATGGATCTCCCTTAAGAAGGGAGATTATAATCCCCACCCGCTGTTCCTCGCTTCCCGATGAAATAAAGTTTACAGGCTTCTTCGAACACCAAGAATTTATCTCTCCCCAGAAAACCTATCTCGAAGGGATATCTTGGGTTTAGGTATGGCCTGGCATGAGCCGAGGCCACATACCCCACAACCTGCTGCAGCACCACCTGCGTTCGCAGACCCGTGACCTCAGCTGAGATGGTTTGCATCAGTTGTGAGAAGGCATCTACAGAGGATGTCTGAGACATATTGGGTCAGAGAAAAAAAAACGGTGATGGGCTGTTTATAATGTCACGCTTTTGAGGTGAGGGAATCAGGTAACTTGATGGTGTGATGGGCAAAGGGGGTCAAGAGAGCCTAATCTGACCCTGATGCTGGGGTCCATGGCTTGCCCTGATATTGGAGGTACCTCTGATGATGAGGAGTTTCAAACCACCACCCTTTAGTCTAAGCTCCTGATTAGCTCTAGGCTGAGGGTCCCTACCTCCACCCACGGGTCGGGGATCACAGCTTCTTCCACGGCAATAGAACTCCAGGAAAGGCTTCAACACAGCAGCAAGACGTCTTTTCAGCTCAATGACCAAGAGCCAGCTAACTCTATAAACGGTGTCTAGCAGAGGAAAGGGAAGGCTATCTAAAGCAAGGGGGAGGGGATTCCCGGTGAGGCACACTGCAACCACTCAACCAGCAGCTAAACATAATAGTGAGTGCAGCTATAGAGCACAACACAGGAGGCAAGACCTACACACCAATACCTCCTGCAACCCTTAAAAGAAAACAACACAAACAGCAGCATCAGGCAATGTCAGCGCAAACTGAGCGCGTGACAGAAGCTTGGAAACTTAAGAAAACCATCCAACTGTGAAACACGGGGGTGGCAGCATCATGTTGTGGGGTTGTTGTGCTGCAGGAGAGACTGGTGCACTTCACAAAATAGATGGCATGATGATGATGAAAGAAGATTATGTGGCAATACTGAAGCAACATCTCAATACATCAGCCAGGAAGTTAAAGCTTGAATGAAAATAAGTCTTCCAACTAGATGATGACCCGAAGCATACTGCCAAACTGGCTTAAGGATAACAAGTTAATGTTTTGGAGCGGTACTCATAAAGCCCTGATCTCAATCCTATTGAAAGCTGAAAAGCCAGGTGAGAGCAAGGCGACCTACAAACAAGGCTCAGTTACGCCAGTTCTGTCAGGAGGAATGGGCCCAAATTCCTACCAACTATTGGAAGGATATCCAAGACGTTTTACCCAAGTCACATAGTTTAAGGGCAATTTTACCAAATACCGTGTTTCCCCGAAAGTAAGGCCCTGTCTTACATTCTTTTGGGGGCCAAAAGTGGCCCCCGGCCTTACTTTCGGGGGGGCCTTACATTGGGTGCCCCAGCAGTGTGGCCTACAGGCCCCCTCCTGCTGGGACACTGCGGGAGCGGGTCGCACGTCACGTGCGCCCGCTCATTACATATGCACTGCATCCCCCTGTCAATCAGCGACAGGGGGAGCAGTGCATTATACAGTATATATGGGCCCCCTATTGCTGGCACACTCCCCCCTGTTATGAGGCCCCCACCGCTGCTGCTGCTGAAGAGATCTTACCCTCCAGGGTCTTCTTGCAGCGCGTCCATCCGTCCTCTGTACTCGCTCGGCGGTCTCCCGGATCATGTGACCGGCCCGTCGCAGTCGCGATGACGTCATGCTCTGCGACGGGTCACATGATCCGGGAAGACCGCCGAGCGAGTACAGAGGACGGATGGACGCGCTGCAAGAAGACCCTGGAGGGTAAGATCTCTTCAGCAGCAGCAGCGGTGGGGGCCTCATAACAGGGGGGAGTGTGCCAGCAATAGGGGGCCCATATATACTGTATAATGCACTGCTCCCCTGTCGCTGATTGACAGGGGGATGCAGTGCATATGTAATGAGCGGGCGCACGTGACGTGCGACCCGCTCCCGCTCCCCCCCCCCTCCGCTAGCGGCCTTATATTGGCCCCCCCGATTGTAAGGCCTTATAATCGGGGGAGGCCTTACATTGGCAGGCCCCCCCTTTACCCCCAGGCGGCCTTACAATCGGGGGGGCCTTACTATCGGGGAAACACGGTACTAATGAAATGTATGTAAACTTGTGACTTTACAGAAAGTAATAAAAATATATTAAAACATTCTCTCTCTCATTATTCTGGCATTTTGCGAATATTAATAATTATTATTAATCCTAATTGACCTAAAACAGGAAAGGTTTATTCTGATTTCATGTCAGATAGTGAGAAAAACATGCATGTGTCTATTTACTGTACGTAGTGTATGTAAACTTCTGCTCTCAACTACCGTCTTTCCCCGATAGTAAGACCCCCCCGAAAGTAAGGCAGGGTAGGGGGAACGGGGGGGTCTGCTAATATAAGGCCCCCCCCGAAAGTAAGACTGCCTAGGGGGGGGGCGCTGGGGAATATAAGGCCGCCGCCGCCTCCTGGTACCTGTCCTCCACTGTGTCCAGGCTCCCCCGGTGTGTCCAGGCTCCCCCGGTGTGTCCAGCAAGTGCAGCCGCGCTGGAGCAGATGGGGTTAATCACAGCCTAACATGCTGTGTCCCCCTGCTCATCTCGGCCCAGCCTGACGTCACTGCAGCCCGGCTCGAGCTCTGATTGGCTCCCAGGAACCAGCGGGCGCGGCCAGATGACGTTATGAGCTCTGATTGGCTCGTCATCTGGCCGCGCCCGCTGGTTCCTGGGAGCCAATCAGAGCTCGAGCCGGGCTGCAGTGACGTCAGGCTGGGCGGAGATGAGCAGGGGGACACAGCAAGTTAGGCTGTGATTAACCCCATCTGCTCCAGCGCGGCTGCACTTGCAGGACACACCTGGGGAGCCTGGACACACCGGGGGAGCCTGGACACACCGGGGAGCCTGGACACACCGGGGGAGCCTGGACACAGCGGAGGAGCCTGGCCACACCAGAGGACAGCGGGGAGCCGGTAAGAAGCGGTGTGTGTGTATGTGTGTGTGTATGTGTGTATGTATGTGTGTGTGTATGTATGTGTGTATATGTGTGTGTATGTGTGTTTGTATGTGTATGGGTGGGTGGCTGTGTGTGGATGGGAGGCTGCAGTGGCTGGGGCTGCCAATATAAGACCCCCCCCGAAAGTAAGACAGGGGGCCACTTTTGGCCCCCAAAAAAATGTAAGACAGGGTCTTACTTTCGGGGAAACACGGTATATCTTCATAGGGTTATTTGTGCATGGATTTCTGCAAGTCCTTATTTGGATGAATGAAATAGTGTCAGAAATGTCTGCAACAAATCGCCATGTGTGAATATGTACTGCATACACTGCGTGCCTGTATTGTGGTTTCCACATATTAATATACTAATTTACACCACATGTGGATTTACTGTGATATTGTTATTTTGTAAAAAATATTTATCTGTACTGCCTAAATGACATAGAGATACTTTGTCCTTTTGCATTCAACTTTTATTTCTAGCATAGAAATGAGTGTTATACAAACAGTGTCATATCTGTTACAAAACCACATGTTACCCAACCAAACACAAAGAGCATATGTCACGCACCCTGCCCAGGCCCGGCCCCAAAGAACACCAGAGTAACAGGAGCTCTCAGCAACGGCGGAGCCTGGGGACAGGTCTGTATGTGGCTTTGGATATTGTGTCTTTTCTTTATATGCTGTCTGCTATGCAGGAGGACTGTTCTCAGATCATTGTATAAGGGGACCTAACAGTTTTACATTACCTGCTACATAGTGGTACTTCTCTGCTAGTGTATAGATCACCGAGCACACAAGTGTCAGACACCTGTCCTGGATGAGGTAAGACTATTTAATACATGACTGCTATAATTGTCCCAGAGAGTCTGCCAGGCTGAGTGATTTTATAGTTCACTTTAGACTGAGTTGACATTACCATCTTGAATTAGGACAGAATATTGGAATTCATGCCAGGAAGGGATCTCTCAAATGACAGACATCATCAGTCCAGATAGATCTCACTGACATGTCACTGTTTGACAATTATCACCGGCTTACGTCACTATTTGTTTAGGATAAAAGTGCCGGATTCTGAGCCAGAGACTGCAAAGACATATATGAGCCCAGCTTTATAGTGGTATTCTTACCATTAAAAGTGATATATTTTAAGTAGTACATTTATTTTTCAGTAAACAATGTTGAAGACTGTGAAACAAGCCTTATTTGCATCTGAAATTCAAACACCTAAATGGACGTCGATGGAAACTCTGGTACAGTCCAGGATTCTTAGATCCCTCCTACAAGAAAAAATTTAAAGGGAATGTATCACCTATGTTTATTTTTGATTAGCAAGATCTGGTAGTGATACCTATTCTGTTAATTAGGTTTTTTTGTAGATTGTTTATAACTTTCTTTCTTGACTCAGCTGCTTTTAATCACATATAAAGTTATGCTTAACAACAACCCTTCCTCTAGTAATGTCCCATCCTGGTCCCCTTCTTGTAGTGATGTCCTCATCCTGGTCCCCTTCTTGTCCCCTTCTTGTAGTAATGTCCCCATCCTGGTCCTCTTTTTGTAGTAATGTCACCACCCTTGTCCCCTTCTTGTAGTAATGTCCCCATCATGGTCCCCTTCTGGTAATAATGTCCTCATCCTGGCCCCCTTCTCATAGTAATATTCTCATCCTGGTTCTCTCATCTGGTAATAATATTCCCCATTGTGTTGTTTTTCACACACACACACACAGTGGCGCACCCAGACATTTCCCAAGGTAGGGGTCCAAGAAACACACACTGGCCCTGAAAGGGGGGTGTCACCCCCCAGCGGGGTTCCGAGGGGCAAAGCCCCTGGTGGGGGGGTTTGGGGGAGTGAAGCCCCCCTAAAAGCAGCCTCTTTTGTGGGCCCTTGGGTGCTGTGTAATTGTTCCTCTTCTCCTGACATTGGGGCCCAGCTCCTTGTGTACTGCATCACTTCTCAGGGCCATCCAGACACGTAGGTCCCCCCCCTTGGGTGCGCCTATGCACACACACACTTCTCACCTGATGTACACACTTCTCAGCTTTCACAAACACATACTTCTCACCTGTCACACACACACTGCTCACCTATCCTCACTTCCCTTGGCATCCTCTTTTCATCACATGTGGACGGACACTGGCACTGTAGATCCCTTGATGATCGCGGTTTACTACAGGAGGTGTTGAGGCCTGTGTTTTCCTTCACTTTTATTGCTGGCGCGAGCAGAGAAAAGCTCTTTACACATCTCCAACTGCCAGCCAATCAGAGGCAAGCTGCTGCCATTAGCTACTGGTGTCTGATTGGCCAGCGGCTGCAATTGGTATAGCTGAGCAGAGCTTGTTTCTGATGGCCCCGGCAATTCAAGTGAAGGAAAGGGTAGCTGTTGGCAAAGGACACACACCACAGGGACGTCCCCCACAGGGACACATGCACACCACTGGGACACACACACCCCAGGGACAGGCACACCACACAGACAGACACAGATGTGCACAAATCGCCTCACACAATTCACCTCATACATCTGGTATCTTTAATTTCCAAAAATAAACATCTGATTAAAAACAGCCAATGTGCAACCCATGTGCCATATAGGGAATTAAGGCAGATGTCAGTCACATGAGCTGTCTATTATGTGTATGTGTGAGGTAATATGTACTGCCCGGCCAGGGGGAGGGATTACTGTTGGCTGGAGATTTATTAGGCTGCCTATAGCAACCAAACACAGCTCAGCTTCTATTTTCCTACAGGTCATTAATTTATTAACCCGGGCGTAGCTGGGTAGTACAGCTGGTAAGTGAATAAATATTATATATATATATATATATATATATATACAGTACAGACCAAAGGTTTGGACACACCTTCTCATTCTAAGAGTTTTCTTTATTTCCATGACTATGAAAATTGTAGATTCACACTGAAGGCATCAAAACTATGAATTAACACATGTGGAATTATATACTTAACAAAAAAGTGTGAAACAACTGAAAATATGTCTTATATTCTAGGTTCTTCAAAGTAGCCACCTTTTGCTTTGATTACTGCTTTGCACACTCTTGGCATTCTCACATGTGTTAATTCATAGTTTTGATGCCTTCAGTGTGAATCTACAATTTTCATAGTCATGAAAATATATATATATTTAAGCTGAGAAACCCAGCCATGCCCATAATACAATAATAAGGGGGCATAATAAAGCAGCGGGGCTAACCAGAGGGGGTAGTTCATATGCATTCAGCGTATTATAAAGGGGTGGGTCTAACCAGAGGGTGTGGATCCATAGTGCACATTATAAAGGAGGCGAGGCTAACGAGTAGGGTGTGGAGCCATATACATCCAGCACATTATGAAGGAGGCGGGGCTAAAAGAAGGGCAGCATAGCATGGCTATGAAGGGGTGGGACTAAGGGGGCTTACATACAGACATACACTCAGGTTTATATATACTGTATATATATGTATGAATATATATATTCATATATATGTAAACAAAAACACATTTAATGATAAAAATGTATTTAAATATTATGTCCTCTTCTGATAACAAATTGCTTTTAGATAAACAAATCAATTAAAGCCTATAGCTCTGCAGTACGTAGCCGCAGCACTTGGACGTGCCTTTTTACATGCCCTGTGCATGCTTATGTTCTGCTACTTGTATGATGGTCTGCTTGTTAATTTCTCATTTGATTTATTAAACATTGCCTTCTCTATACAATATAAAAAAAAGCTTTCTCAAGGCAATAGAAAGTATAAGAAGCGCTGCAGTAGCTGCCTCTGAAATACCCCTGCTACTGATAATAATAAGCACTTTCAGATCATTTATAAATTGTGTGGTCATGGGTTGAGGTTTTAAATGCAGTTTGGTCTTGCAATGTTATTTTTTGTTGCATCTTAAAAACATTACAAAACTGCATTTGTTTATTAGCGGATCGCCAATTGTTCATAATGTGCATGTTTCTGCAGTCTCCAGATTATGAAATGCGACAGTATGAACCTGCAAAGTGGGTAAGCACCAACATGATGGTGGTGAAAGACTGGGACAGTGCTGTCAACACTTGTTTCATGCGTCTCTTCAGCTATATTCGAGGAAACAATGACAAGAGTGAGTATTGCCAGACGTGGTTTTCTTATAGTAAGTTTCATAGATAAGCCTGGACTTTGTCCACATTACCAGGAAGGCTGATATTTCACACCAGAAAAATGTACAATTTCCATTACTTGAGTGACATTGAAAGTATTGCATTGATGGAGTACCATGGCAGGCTGGGGCGTATTGATGAATGCTTTTGCTGCTATTGCTGATCAAATAATGCATTATATATTGTATATAGTGTATTGTATATATATATATATAGTGTTTATTCACAGGTTCATTTCCCATAAGGGCAGGGCTGCCATGAGTGCACTACAGATAGTGGTGCTATCAGGGTCTCAATGGCTTCCCTTTGTAAACAGGACCCTGAGGAGGCTCAGCCTCACCCACCCATCCTCACAGCTGGTGGGAGATAGGCCACAAGTTCATGTCTGCAGACTGAGTGTGTGGTTAAAGCTATGTGTGTATCATCACACAGTGTGCTGGGAAATCCTCCCTCTGGTGCTGCCATTATGGGTATATTTAGAGTGCAGGGTCTGGTAGGAACACAAGTGTTACTAATGTATTTGAAGTATATGGGTGAGACTGTAAATGTTGTATGTAAAAGGGCAAGAGATTTTGAAAATCGCTTTTGAGAGGAAGGTTTACTAATTCTATATGGGTGATGGGAAAATGTTAATCTCATATATAATTGCCGAAGGCACGTTTTTGTCGGACCCCGGCACGCCGTGGCTTTGTCACTATGTGACGTCACCACGCCGTGCGAGGCATTGCCCGCATAGCGGGCATTGCGACCGCCGCTGTCATCCCGCTACCCGGCATGAGGGGCCCATTGCCTCCACCCCCTGGGGGGCCCCGTGCTGACACCAGCCGCCCGCCGTCCGCCCGGAGAGGAGGGAGGACGGAACTTCCTGTCCGGCAGCTCTGCCCGCCCCTCCTCTCCTCCTACAGCACAAGCACGGGCCGCGGCGCGGTGAGTCTGCACTCCCCTCCAGCCTGTGCTCTCCCCTCCAGCCTCTGTTCTCCTCTCCAGCCTCCCTTATGCCCTCCAGCCTCTGCCATCCAGCCTCCGCTCTCCCCTCCAGCCTATCCCCTCCAGCCTATCCCCTCCAGCCTCCGCTCTGCCCTCCAGCCTCCGCTCTGCCCTCCAGCCTCCGCTCTCCCCTCCAGTCTCCGCTCTCCCCCTCCCGCTCTCCCTCCAGCCTCCGCTCTGCCCTCCAGCCTCCGCTCTGCCCTCCAGCCTCCGCTCTCCCCTCCAGCCTCTCCCCCAGCTCCGCTCTCCCTCCAGCCTCCGCCTCCCCTCCAGCCTCTGCTCTCCCCTCCAGCCTCCGTTTCCCCTCCAGCCTCTGCCCTAAAGCCTCTGCCCTCCAGCCTCTCCCCTCCAGCCTTTCCCTCCAGCCTCTCCTTCCAGCCTCCAGCCAATCCCTCCAGCCTCCAGCCAATCCCCTCCAGCCTCCGCTCTCCCCTCCAGTCTCTGCTCTCACTTCCAGCCTCCGCTCTACCCTCCAGCCTCTGCCTCTCCTCCAGCCTCCGCACTCCCTTCCAGCCTCCGCTCTGCCCTCCAGCCTCCGCTCCTCCCCTCCAGCCTCCGCTCTCCCCTCCAGTCTCGCTCTCCCCTCCAGCCTCCGCTTCCCCTCCAGCCTCTGCTCTCCCCTCCAGCCTCCGTCTCCCCTCCAGCCTCTGCCTAACCCTCTGCCCTCCAGCCTCTCCTCAGCCTTTCCCTCCAGCCTCTCCTTTCAGCCTCAGCCATCCCTCCCAGCCTCCAGCCAATCCCCTCCAGCCTCCGCTCTCCCTCCAGCCCTCTGCTCTCACTTCCAGCCTCCGCTCTACCCCAGCCTCTGCCCTCTCCTCCAGCCTCCGCCTCCCTTCCAGCCTCCGCTCTGCCCTCCAGCCTCCGCTCTGCCCTCAGCCTCCGCTCTCCCCCTCCAGCCTCCGCTCTCCCCTCCAGCCTCCGCTCTCCCCTCCAGCCTCCGCTCTCCCCTCCAGCCTCCGCTCTCCCCTCCAGCCTCTGCCCTCCAGCATCCGCTCTCCCTCCAGCCTTTCCCTCCAGCCTCCCCTCTGCCCTCCAGCCTCTGCCCTCCAGCCTCTGCCCTCCAACCTCCGCTCTCCCCTACAGCCTCTGCCCTCCAGCCTCTGCCCTCCAGCCTCTGCTCTCCCCTCCAGCCTCTCCCCTCCAGCCTCCGCTCTGCCCTCCAGCCTCCGCTCTGCCCTCCAGCCTCCGCTCTGCCCTCCAGCCTCTGCTCTCCCCTCCAGCCTCCGCTCTCCTCTCCAGCCTCCGTTCTCCCCTCCAGCCTCTGCCCTAAAGCCTCTGCCCTCCAGCCTCTCCCCTCCAGCCTTTCCCCTCCAGCCTCTCCTTTCCAGCCTCCAGCCATTCCCCTCCAGCCTCCAGCCAATCCCCTCCAGCCTCCGCTCTCCCTTCCAGCCTCTGCTCTCCCTTCCAGCCTCCGCTCTCCCCTCCAGCCTCTGCCCTCCAGCCTCTGCTCTGCCCTCTAGCCTCTGCCCTCCCCTCCAGCCTCCGCTCTCCCCTCCAGCCTCCGCTCTCCTCACCCCTCCATATGCAATGTACAGTATCTACTATATAATTGCCGTAGGCACTTTCGTGTGGGTACCCGAAAAGACCGTGGCTATGTCACTCTGTGACGTCAGCACGGCGAAGCATTGGCCGCGTAGCGGCCAATGCGAGTCGCTGGCCTGCGCGAGCAATGGCCGCGAGGCCATTGCTCGTGCAGGCTGAGGACGAGCAATGCGAGTCGCTGGCTTGCGCGAGCAATGGCCGCGAGGCCATTGCTCGCGCAGGCTGAGTACGAGCAATGGCCGCGAAGCGGCCGTTGCGAGTCGCTGGCCGAAAATCGAACCAGAGGCTCGGCCTCAAAGTTAACGATTTACCGGTCAGGTAGCGCGAGCAATGGCCGCGAGGCCATTGCGAGTCGCTGCCTGAGCCGCGCTTCTAATTGGTCGGCGCCAGCGAGTCGTTACACTTGCGGCGCGCTTGCGGTAATCCTCATACAAAGTATAGTATTCTAGACACCCGATGCATTTGCATCGGGCTCACAGCTAGTATATAATATTTGTGTGGGAGTGGGGACAGGTACTATATGAGGAGGAGGTGGGATATATCTATACATACTACATGTTGGGGATAATAGATTTGACAATATATAATATATGCGCAGTTGATGAAGTACTTGTCTATATATGCTATATGTCGGGGATAATAATAATTTTATTCATATAGTGTCAACCAAGGGCGTAACTACAACAGGTGCAGGGGTTGCGATCGCACCAGGGCCCTGAAGCCTAGGGGGCCCCATCCTTTGGCCTATAGAAAAAGACTATTGCTGTCAAAGATTAGTAATAATTGGGGGCCCCGTTGGAGCTTTCACATTGTGGCCCATGAGCTTCAAGTTACGCCACAGGTGTCAACATATTCCATAGCACTTTACAATGAGCAGGCACATATGAGACAATAAAGACATTGCAAAGTAAGGCTGGGGACACATGGTGCAAGTGTCGAGCCCCAGGCCCTGGGGTACTCGAGTATCAGGCTTGGAGGGGTTTTCACAGGGATGTCACGGGTGGCAGCGCCTGAGCCCGTGGCCTGGGTGACACTTCAATAAGGGGCTATGTACAGGAGATAAGAGTTTGATGTTACGTGACGCCACCTGTAGTACCTGGTGAGGGATCACCAGCGCCGCCACAGTCCTCCGGAGGGTGATGGTATTGCGGCAAGGGTAGTAAAGCTCCCTACAGGTGGAGCTGGTTCTCCGGGTCAGCGTTCCTGAAAGCAAACAGGTTGAATTCTGCAGCACAAAAACAAGGAGGCAAAGTCACTCTCCCAGGTACTTTACTGTAAACAGTCATCAGCATACAAGTCCACAGTTCAGTAAGATGTTCAACAAACATGTAGCTCTACGGGTGGCTGCAAGTAGATGCCAAGTGGTGTGGTAGAACCCTTGGTGTACCTTAGTTGACGAACCCGTGTCCTTTCTTCCATGGCTAGGATGAGTCTATACCTAATGGCTCCTTAAAGGTAGACTTAGGGCTTCCTTCCCTCATGGTGAGGAAGCAGGCAGACCGCTCCATGTGGCAGGGTGCCGCAGCCGGTGAACAGACCGCAGCAGCCGGTTGACGACTTCAGAGGTGAACTCTGGCCGTTTACTCGGGTCCGGCGTTCCCGTGGTGGACTGGGGAATTCCCTGGAGTATGGTCGCTCCACGCTGGGGTTCCCCCTTTCTCTCTAGGGCCCATACTCCGTGTCAGGCACCCTCTCTCAGGATCCCCTCAGGATCCTCTCTCATCTTCCCTTCGGATCAGCGTAGAGCTGTCCGGTTAAACCTTCCGCCTTGCTCCACACTCCTCCTCGACCTCCAACTACTTAGCTCCCTTCTACTCCCCCTAGAGGTGAATATATCTCCCTCCCGGGTAACCTTCCACTCCTATTCTAATGTGGGAGTGCAGAAATGGGTCCCACCCACCATCCTAGTATCCACTTGCAGCTGGGGAAGATTACAACACTTTTACGGGTGCAATACCCCACTGTGACACCTGACCATGTGGGGCGCTACACAAGATGCATATGAGATACTCACACGAGTCTCACATGCCTCACCAGGCATGGCCGCCCAGTATCCTGAGTGGAGTGTGCAGCTGCATGTTCTATGCAGCTGACATGCTCCTGTCCAGAGAGTGGGTGGCCGTGCAGGGTGAGTCATGTGAGACTCGTGCGAGTATCTAGTATGCTTCTTGCATCATGTGTCTCCATCCTAACATATTTTAGCAGTTAGGAGTGAGGGCCCTGCTCACAAGATTACACTCTATAAAGAAATAGTAAGGATATAGAAGGAAGAAAGAGCTTGTCAGGTATGGCCCAGCTATCATTAAAATAAACTAGATGGGTACATGATGGTATTGCATCAGGAGGGCGGTGATGTCATGATGGGGGCAGGCTCTGTGGTGCTGGGGGTGGCGTTCTTCTCTTCCCGTGTGTGCTCTCTCTTCCCCTTGTGTGCTGTCTTCTCCCTTGTGTGCTCTCTCCTTTGAGCTGTCTCCCCTGTGCACTCTTTCTCTCCCCGTGTACTCTGTCTCCCCCCTGGGTGCTCTCTCTTCGCCCTGTGCGCTCTCTCTGCCCTTGTGCACTGTCTCTTCCCTATGTGCTCTCTCTTTCCCCTGTGCGCTCTCTCTTTCTCCTTGTGCACTCTCTCACCCATGTAGTAATAAACATCAACAGATAATATGATGATAATATACCAATGTTTAGAGGAAATGAAAATATTACACATTTTAATTTATTAATATCTAAAGTACTGTTAAAATTTACAATGAACAAGGAGTATGTAACCCTGAGCACTACTGCACATCGGCAGGTATAGTAATATGGAGGGCACGTTAGCTATGATCTGATGGTAAATGTTAGATTGTAGTTGCTCCTTCCACGTCTGACATAACTTGAATCACATGATAGGGGCATAGTTTAGGGGTGGTCAAAGGCCACCCTTGCATGATTTTAGTGGACAGGAGCAAACGTTGCCACGGCCATCAAAGAAGCCATCCACGCCAACCAATGAAGGCGATCATGCTTACTGAATGTATGGAGTGCTTTGAGGCAACTCTTACCATGTTAGTTAGTAGGCGTAGCGGTGTAGCCTATGCAAGGGGGTCTTGCCCCCCCGCACCACCCCCACCTGTGGGTCTTACTCCTAGACCCCTGCTACAATTCTAATAAAGTCCATAGCCACGTTTCTTCCTAAAATAATGACCAGGGGTAGCAAAATGGCCAATGGCCACTGCTACACCCAGCCCACTACTGCGCATGACAGGGTGTAGAAAGATGGCAGCCGTATCAGTTACTGCACATGAACATGGAAAGACTTTTTTTTTACAGTCTGGTCAATCAGGAGATACCTGGATCTGCCTGCACTGCGGCCAGTACTCTAGGTGGCTCTATTTTGGGGACAAACGTACAGACAGACATAAGCTTTTATGTAAGTAGATGTGGGGAGTGGTACTTGACTACACATATATATCATATATTCTGTTGTTTCCCCTTTGTACCTCTGATATGGATTAATATTTTATAGTATTAATTAGTTGCCTGCTCGTGACCTAATGGCTATGGACCAAGTGTCAGCATGAAAAGTATGACACCAGACACACGGAGTCAGATGTACACTCTGCCTTGGTGAGTTCCAAGTGAGGTTTATTTGAACAGGCATGAACTTATAGAACCTCAGTAAGGTGCTCGGCCAGCCCTTCTCACATGTATTTATTGGTTAGTGGGTTGGATAATGGGCTAGTCCATGGGCAGATCCATGAGGTCATCAGGGGTGTGGTCTTGATCGAGGGTCTCCAGGTGTTGTGGAATTCTGTGATTTCTGTGATTGGTCAGTACTTCTATGGAATACTGCTTCCTCCAGGAACTTCTTATTAGAAACAGGATGTAGTTATAGATCCAGTCACCATCTTGCACACCATGGCATGGTGTGCTGAAACAGGAAATGGCAGCCATGTTTAAGTCACAATTAAGCTTATGAAATGTAAAATAATTCACTCTATGGGTTGTTTCTCTCAACGCCTTATGTCTTAAGGTTAATTAAGTATTTGATCCTATGGCTTTCCTCCACACACCTACATTGCGATAATGCGTCATTAAAGGGATCCTGTCACCTCCAAAACGCCTCCTAAGCTATCAAAAGATGTCCCTGCAGCATCCCATCACTAATCTCACACTCCTTTTGTCTCCTAAAAGCATCCTGTGAAAGTGCATAACAATGTTTTAATACTCACTCATTAGTGATTATAATTAGCAGGGGCTATATTCATTAGTCAACAGGGGGTGTTCTTTTGCAGCTCCAGGATCCAGCCCTTTCTCTGTCTGTGCTGCTGTGACACTGAAGGCAGGACTATTGATTTGCATTCTGTGAGTGATAGAGAGGGGGGAGGGCAATGCCTGCACATCACATCAGAACACACAGAGACAGGGTGGATCCTGGAGCTGCATAACAGCCCGCCTTGGTGACTATGAATATAGTCACTGCTAATTATAATCACTAATGAGTGAGTATTAAAACGTTTTTATGCACTTTCACAGGATGCTTTTAGGAGACAAAAGAAGTGTGAGATTAGTGATAGGATACTGCAGGGACATGTTTTGCTAGCTTAGGAGGCGTTCTGGAGGTGACAGGATCCCTTTAATTTCCCTACACACTTAAAGGAAACCTGTCATGTCCCATAATGCTGTTAACCTGCTGATATAGGGTTATTCTGCAGATTATTAGCATCATAGCATGGGTTCATTCAGCATTATGTGAATCCCCTATGTATTATATTGATGGCTGGACCATATATGACGGCATTTTATTACCATTTACCTTTTGTGCCTCCCCTATTTCCTCATAGATTGTAAGCTTGTGACTCACCGTGGCCGGGGACTCCGGTTTAGAGAGGCTGTAGCTCCTTACTCCTTGTCACGGGTGGGCCGCGCCTGCCGGTAGTGAGGCCTGATTGAGTGCAAATCAAAAGTCGAAGACGTCTTGTAAGAACAGATTAAGGGGGTTAATTTATTCGTGACGCCACCTATGAGTACTTCGGTAAGTCCTACCGACACTGCGAGACCTCCGGGGGATGGATAGCAGCAAGATGGAACGCTCCCCACAGGCTAAGCGTTGATCCCCGGAGGTTGGAGCTGCTTAAGATGTTGTGTGGCAGCTGCGGTTACCTTGTGTGCGGACGGATGCAATCATAAGGAAGCACGGACACTGAAAGTCTCTGTAACGGGTCTTTACTGTAACCAGCAGGCAGTACATGGCATACAGTTAACGGGTAGTGGACCGGGTGGACTCAGCAGTGATAGGTGTCCCTCAGAGATCCGTAGTGTTCCTCCATTCTAGCTAAGTATTTGCCATTGTCGCCCAGGAATACCAGATCGGGTACAGGGAGGCTGCTTCAATCCCTATCCAAGATGTACGTTATGGATGCTCTGGGGAGCCTTGGGTCCCTCGGTGGGTACACCGCTGGTTAGACGACTGGAATTTGGCGGGTGGTGGGGTGCTCCTGTAAAGCTGCTCCTCCACGCTTCTGGTTCGCGTTGCAGAGGTGAACTGCTGCCAGCTTCGGTACCAGTGAACCGGCTGTGAGTTGGGCACGGGAGTCTTTTGGAACCCGTGTTTGGTGATGCCCGATCCCGGTTGTTGAGGCCTCAGGTGCTAACACCCGACCGGTGACGGCCCAGGGGATGCACGGTGGTGCAGAGCCCCCGCTCCTACGTTACTCCAAGTTCAAGTCTCTCTCTCGACTCTCTCAGACCAACAACTAACTAAAGTCTGTACTTCTCCTAACCACTACCCTTGCACTCTGCCCACCAGGACCTTGGATTGGCCCTCTATGTTAAGTGATGCATGCAGGGTTTGGATCTCTAAGTTAACCAGATGACTGCTGGGTCGGAGAATATTGCTGCTGCATTTATGGCTGCAATACCCTCCTGTGACGCACTCGTTGCGGGGCGCCACACTTGCAAGCAGGGACCTCAGTCCTCATGGTTTTTGAATTTATGTTACTCTGTATTGTCTCACATTGTTTGTATATTTCCCCTCTGAATTGTAAAGTGCTGCATAATATGTTGTCGCTATATAAATAAAATGATTATTATTATTATTATGAAGGCGTTCAGCAGCTGTACTGAAAGTGCGGCACCTGGGAAAAAATGAACTTTTTTTCTAACAGGAGCCACCAGCTTTCAGTCATGCCTGGAGCAATTACAGTCACCGATCAAAGCACTGAGAGTGGTGGCTGTATGAAAACCCCAGCACTGTCAGGGTGTGCTTACAGCTGCCATGCTCAGTGTTGACATTGGTGACTGTAATTTCTCCAGGTATGACTGAAAGCTGGTGGCTCCTGGTTGGAAAAAGTACATTATCTCCCAGGTGCTGCATATTCAGTACTGAGGCCAGACACTTCATAAAGCTATTAACCTGCAGATTAAACTTATATCTGCAGGATAATAGCATTATTCGACCTGACATGTTCTCTTTAAAGTGCCTCACATTGTGACTTACACAATTACAGTATATTTTTTCCTTGATGCTCTTACACAGTGAAAGTGCACATAAAACATATAATAAGATGAGCTCAGCTATCTTTATTCCCTTGATGTACAGAGCAGTTTAGGCTACTACCGGCTCTTCCGACGTTTGACTTCTCTGTTAGTAGCATGGCTCAGGTGGGTGTGACGATAATATTGCATCATCTAAGCCCTTGTAGACTGCATGCTTAAAGTGACTTGCAACATATATAAAAGTGTACAGTTGATATGGTAATCCAACTGTATCAGTGCTTTACAGACCTGTGCAGTTTTAACCACATAAACCCATGCTTACAAATTACTTTCTGCCTAATGGAGCCTTGTACCTAGAGCAAAAAGACGGGCAATCTCTAGATCTTTGGAATATGCGTATTGCTATTAAAACTTTTTTTACATTGAAATTGTAGTTGATTGAATATAAATGATTTTTCAGTTTGTCAGTTTCTGCAGTTCACGGCACTTCCTTACCTGCTCATTTTCTTCACGGCAGAAGTAAAGGTTCCAATGACTGCCCCGGTGACCACCTATACAGAGCCAGGTTCAGGGCCATCTTGTGAATCCACAATCACAGTTTCATTTTACATTCCCCTGGAGCACCAGGACGACCCACCCAAACCCTCAGAGGACAATGTATTTGTTACAGAAAGACCTGAAACAACAGTTTATGTTCGGTAAGATTTTGTTAGTCCTGTTGTACAATAGCCAATACAATGTTATACAGTGGAGATTTACTTGTGACATAATAGTTGTTGAGCGATAAGTAATTTCTTTTTTTTTAAACAATACATTTTTTATTCAAATAAATCTTTTAACAACATATATAACATGTTTACACAGTTATATCATAACTAGATGTGGGCCCGATGCGATAGGGTGGTGTCTGTGTGCTGTCTCTCGTCTCTGTGTCTCTGCCTCCCTCTGGTCCTCTGCGTGCCTCTGTTTCCCCCTGTGCCTGTGTCACCCTGTGCCTCTGCCTCCTCCTGTGCCTCTGTGACCCCTGTGCTTGTGTTCCCCTGTGCCTCTGCTTCCCCCTGTGTCCCCCTGTGCCTCTATTTCTCTCTGTGTCCCGCTGTGCATCTGTCTCCCCCGTGCCTCTGTGTCTCTGGCTCCCCCTGTATCTCTGTGTCCCCCTGTGCCTCTGTCTCCCTTTGTGTCCCCCTGTGCCTTTGTTTCCCTCTGTGTCGAAGGGTGCCTCTGTGTCCTCCTGCCTCCCCCTGTGCCGCTGTGTCCCCCTGTGCCTCTGTGTCCCCCCTGCCTCCCCTGTGCCTCTGTGTCCGCCTGCCACCCCCTGTGTCTCTGTGTCTCCCTGCTTCCCCCTGTGCCTCTGTGTCCCCCTGTGCCTCTGTGCCCCCCCTGCCTCCCCCTGTGCTTCTGTGTCCCCCTGTGCCTCTGTGTTCCCCTGCCTTCCCCTATGCCTCTGTGTCCCCCTGCCTCCCTCCGTGCCTGTCTCCCCCTGTGCCTCTGTGTCCCCCTGCCTCCCCCTGTGCCTCTGTGTCTCTGTGTTACCCTGCCTTCCCCTGTGCTTCTGTGTTCCACTGCCTCCCCCTGTGCCTCTGTGTCCCCCTGCCTACCTCTGTGCCTCTGTCCCCCCGAGCCTCTGTGTCCCCCTATGCCTCTGTGTGTCTTCCTATGCCTCTGTCTCCCCCTGCCTCCCCTGTGCTTTGACCTCCCCCCTTGTCGACCTCCATTCTCACCCTCTCCTGGCATTATCGATGTCTGCTGAAGGCTCCAGGACTGTGTTTGTAGTAGGTCATGTGACAGGGCGGGCTGATGTGATGTCACACAGGCTGTCACATGAGCCGCTCCACACAGCTTTCAGGCTGGAGCCTTCAGCAGATATCGGTAACGCCAGATGAGGGTGAGAATGGAGGGGGGTGAGGGGGAGAACGAAGCACAGGGGAGTGTCACGCTTGGGAGGTAAGGTGAATTGGGCAAAAGAGGGTCAGGAGAGCCTAATCTGACCCTGATATCGGAGGTACCTCTGATGGTGAAGAGTTCCGAGCCGCCACCCTGTACCCTAAAACTCTTGATTAGCCCTAGGCTGAGAACCCCTACCTCCACCCACGAGTCAGGAATCACAGTTTCTCCCAAGGAAAGACTTTAGCTCAGCAGCTAAGCATCAGCACAGCACAGCACCAAGACCTAGAGCACATAGCTATCAGCAGCAACTGACAGAGGAGAGGGACAGCTATTTAAACCAGGGGAGGGGATTCCAGGTGAGTCACACATTAACTCCTGAACCAGCAATTGAACATAATAGTGACAGTAGTTCTGGAGCACACCACAAGAGGCAAGGACCTTCACAACCATCAACCATGCAGCTCTTAAAGACAAACCACATACACAGCAGCATCCAACAATGTCAGCGCCATCTAAGCGCGTGACAGTACCCCCTCTTTTGAGAGGCCTCCGGACGCGACTACTGCACATCCGAAAGAAGTCCACATCCCATGAGAGACGAGATATGAAAGATATTATGGGTTGCCAAACCTGGAGGAAGGTCATGGCACTACAGCACAGGATTGCAAATGGCCGATATACAAAAAGGTCCTAAAACCCCGGAGACCCAGTAGCATGCCTCCACCTGACATGCTGGGACAACACCCACACATACTCATTCACTCTCAGGTCTGGACCTGTACGTTTATTGCCTCACATGCGGGCACAGACAGAGGATACAGTCTTAGGCAGGCAAGTACCAGGCGCGTCTCTCAGGACCCCAGGACTCCCTCCCTTGGGACGCACCGTAGACACAACAACCCTTCCCCTGCCCCTCTTCCTAGGATGACGCCCAGAGGCCCCAGGAGTCTGGAGCATGGCGTGCACTCCACCCCCACCCTCAGGCAAACTCCTAACCCCCTTGAGCGAAGAAGTCGGTGTAGCCATCACCAGCACGGTGGAGATGGAACTACCCCGGCATGTACCCTCACAGGCAGTACCCCAGCGAACCACCACCCGGGCCCGCCAGTCAATTACCGGGTTGTGTTTTCTCAGCCAAGGGAGACCCAAGACAATGGGGGTTGGCAAATTCTCCAAAATGTAACAAGAGAGGAACTCCTGGTGATGGTTCCTATGCTCAAGTTCACATTATGCACCACTTGGGATAATACTTTCTGGCTGAGTGGAACTGAGTCAATGGCGGAGATAGGAATAGGTCTTGCTAAGGTGCTACAGACGAAGCCATGAGTCTGCGCAAAGCGAGAATCCATAAGAGCGACTCCCGCTCTGCTATCAATTAGTACCGGTATAGTCTCCGTTTTTCCATCTATCAGCACCTTGGCAGACAGCATGAACGGAGACTTAGAAAAGGAGATATAAACTCTCTGGTCGTCTCCTTCTGAATGACCTGAGGTAGGCTGCGTCTGAGACCGTGTATGTGTCCCAGAGCGATGTGGACAAACTTTGATAAAATGATCAGCTTGTCCACATTAAAAACAAACTCTGCCCACTTGATGAACTGCAACTACAGGGGGTTTAACACGAGGGCCTACTGCCCACAACTGCATAGGTTCATCGTGTGGAGCCTCAACAGGGAAAGCCACAGGGGACAAAGTTGGTCTCGGTCTCTCCCTCAGACGTCTGTCTACCCTGATGGCTAGGGACATCGCCTCCTCCAATGACTCAGGTGCGGTGTACTGAACAAGGGTGTCTTGCAGTCTAGCTGTCAAACCCAGACAGAACTGACTCCTGAGGACAGGGTCATTCCACAGGGTGTCAGTTGCCCACCTCCGAAACTCCGAGCAGTACTCCTCCACTGCTTGTGACCCCTGCTTGAACATACGGAGGTTTGACTCAGCTAGAGTCACCCTATCTGCTTCACCGTACACCTGAGCCAGAGCAGCAAAAAACCCGTCCACCGACCGCAGCGATGGTGAGTTGGGAGGGAGGGAGAAGGCCCAGGTCTGGGGATCACCCTTAAGAAGGGAGATTATAATCCCCACCCGCTGTTCCTCACTCCCGGATGAACGGGGCCGAAGCCTGAAATAAAGCTTACAGGCCTCTTTGAACACCAAGAATTTATCTCTTCCCCCAGAAAACCTATCTGGAAGAGATATCTTGGGTTCAGGTGTGGCCTGGGCGTGAGCCGAGGCCAGATACCCCACAACCTGCTGCAGCTGCTGCACCACCTGCATCTGCAGATCAGTGACCTCAGCTGAGATGGTCTGCATCAGTTGTGAGAAGGCATCTGCAGAGGATGTCTGAGACATAATGGCACAGAGAAAAAAAAAGGTAATTGGCTGCTGATAATGTCACGCTTGGGAGATAAGGGAATCAGGTAACAGGTAGGTGAATTGGGCAAAAGGAGGTCAGGAGAGCCTAATCTGACCCTGATGCTGGGGTCCCTGGCTCACCCTGATCTCAGAGGTACCTCTGATGGCGCGGAGTTCCGAGCCACCAACCTGTACCCTAAATCTCCTGATTAGCCCTAGGCTGAGGTCCCCTACCTCCACCCATGGGTCTGGAATCACAGCTTCTCCCAAGGAAAGACTTTAGCCCAGCAGCTAAGCATCAGCACAGCACCAAGACATAGAGCACATAGCTATCAGCACCACCTGACAGAGGAGAGACTATTTAAAGCCAGGTGAGTCGCACATTAATTCCTGAACCAGCAATTGAACAGAATAGTGACTGCAGTTCTGGAGCACACCACAAGAGGCAAGGACCTTCACAACCATCAACCATGCAGCTCTGAGGGCCACTTTACACACACCAACTTATCTGTCCAACTTACTGGTTGCAGTGAAATCATGGACACATTGCTCCATTTTGTGGCTGTGTTCAATGGAGCAATGTGTCCATGATTTCACTGCAACCAGCAAGTTGGTCAGAAGTTGGACAGATAAGTTGGTGTGTGTAAAGTGGCCTTTAAAGACAAACCACATAGGCCATGTGCACATGCTGAGTATTTGATGAGTTTTTTACCTCAGGATTTGTAGCCAAAACCAGGAGTGGGTGATAAATACAGAAGTGATGCAGGTGTTTCTATTATACTTTGCATCTGGTTATTTCACTCCTGGTTTTGTCTACAAATCCTGAGGTAAAAATCTCATCAAATACTGAACGTGTGCACATGGCCATACACAGCAGCATCCAACAATGTCAGCGCCATCTAAGCGCATGACAGGGAGACAGAGCATCTACTTACATCATTGCCTTTTGGCTACTTCAGCTGGGAGTGCACCAATCGCCATAATGGAAGACCCATTACTTGGGTGTTCCAATAAGGCAGTCGGCACACTTCCGGCTGTCGCGGTAAATAGTGGGATACCATTAAAACTGGACGGAAGTAGCCACAAGGCAATTATGTGTATAGATAACAGTCATGTCCAAATAATCACCACCAGTATAAACCAATTCCAAACTGGATATTATAGGAGAGGGAAGGGAAAGAAAGGACCACACAGAAGGAAAGGGGCATCCAGGATTGGACACAAAAGGTAATTAATGGATAGTGGAGGGAAGGAATAAGCTTTAGGAGCTTTGTTTTAAATATTTTTGCATTCCAATCTAATTATGAGAAAACCAGAATCAGCCAGGAAAAATATTAAAATCATCCGAAGTGTGAGCTATCGCCAAACCAGAATTCTCCCAAATCTCCCACTGGCGACTGACTCGGTCTTTTTACTTTATCGAGTGAACCAAACAACGTTCATATAGATAATGAGAATTCATCCTATCAATGAGTGTGGGGGTAGAAGCTTCCCTCCAGTGCTTTGCCAAGCTCTGACATGCCGCTGTCAATACATGGGTTATCACTGGAACTAAGTTTGGGGAAGAAGGTCCAACCCAATATTTAAGACTGCCAAGGGCCCCTCTAGAGTTAAAGGGAAACCTATCAAGGTCCTGATTAAGTCTGCCACTTGATTCCAGAATTCTCCTATCTTGGGGCACCACCACACATGACCCAGATCCCCTTTTTTACCACATCCCTTACAGCATAATGGGGAATATGATTTGTTAAATTTGGAAATTTTATAAGGCGTCAAATACCAGATTTTATAAGGCGTCAAATACCAGTTCATATGTATTTTCTTTAGTTGTTCTAAATGATTAATGCAGAGATGTATGTCTCAATTACTTTTACAGAAATTTATTTAAATGGGGATTTTATCAGTGTTGCAATAAGAAATCAACAAGGACATCGTATGTAAGGGAAAATTCAATTTCAGGGCTTCAGTAGCTCATCTCTAGCAAACGTCTAGTAGACCTGTGGGGAGCAAACTGTCTTTCTATTTGGAGCCATCTATAATTGAAATCCCCAGCCCACTAATCCTTTGCGGCCTCGAGTATGGCCACCATGTGCTACAAAGATAGATTTGGTACACCCATTCCACCACGAGAATAATGGAAATGTAGAGCCTTGACCGCTACTCTTGGTTTTTTATTTTTCCAAATAAACTTACCAAGTAGGGATTGTAGGAGCCCAATTCATCTAGATGGGAATTTGAGAGGGAAACATATGAATAAGTAGGTAATCTTAGGCAGCAACATCATTTTTACAATTTGTATTCTGGCAACCCAGGACAGTTGGAGAAGGGTCTGCCTTTCCAAGTCACCCCATAACTTCCAAAATCAGAGATTCGCAGCTCAACTTAATTAGATTTACAAATTTTGTAATTATAATTCCCAAATATGTAAATCCCACTTCCTCACAATTAAAGGAAGAATGGTCTAGTATTCTATCCTTTACCAAAGGTGTAATATTTATGGGGAATATTATAGACTTTGTGGAATTTAATTTGTAATATGAGATTCTGGAGAATTCAGCCAGGGTTTCCATGACACAACCAGGGACCCCTCCACACCGATGAGAGATAATATCACATCATCTGCATACAATCCCACAACATGGTCCGTATTTCCCACTCGGACTCCATGTATGTTTCCACAGCAGGTACCTACTACATGCAACACCTTCCACCCGGCACAGTAGGGGGAGCTCCACTTGCTGACTTTAGGCAAGATCCCCTATAAATGCTGCTGCTGGG
Organism: Allobates femoralis; assembly: GCA_033576535.1. Lineage (NCBI taxonomy): Eukaryota > Metazoa > Chordata > Amphibia > Anura > Aromobatidae > Allobates > Allobates femoralis. The sequence continues at coordinate 382,648,020 of JARQOC010000001.1, forward strand.
GGCAGAGTTAGTCAGAGTGTGCAGACGCTAGGAGAGCTGCAAGGACGTCCTGGTGGTCGGTGCTGCGATTAGGCCCAAACCATTTTTACGTCCCGCAAGCCTAAGTGGGACTGAAGGCAAGGAGCTTAGGACAGAAAAGGAGCGAGGAACTTGAGGGAGTTCGTCCAAAGAGAACCACCGGATATTGGGGATCCGCACCTGTGGGAGACTATAGGACCACAGAAAACCCTGTCGCACCGTGGAGGCCTCGGCTTCCCGGTATCCCCTGTGGGTCAAGAGAGGGAGCCAGACGAAGCAGGGCAAAGCGCAGTGTTCAGAGAAGGTAACCCGGAGACCGCACAGGAGGAGAGACAGACACTACAGTCAGGAAGAGAGTGGAGGCAAGTCAGGATGCAAGCAGGCTGTGCTTCAATCATCACTACAGAGCAGAGGAGGCCTTATACCCACTTGCTGTGGGGACCCACTGTGCAACCTGTCCACCAGTCAGTGCCCTGGATCGTTTAACACCACCAGTAAAAGGTAAACGAGACTTTCCTGCATGTGTGTATCCTTCTTCTCCACTCCCAGTATCCCCCATAGACTGTTCCAACTCTCCCTATACAATGCCAGCTCCACGCCAACCTGTCCCTCCTCACTACGCTGCCCCGGAGGTCCAGTCCTGCCTGCGGAGGACTACACCATCTCAGCTGCAATACCACCGACCTCCTGTGGACTGTGCCGGCGCTGGTGCTACTTCCCCAGAAACTGCCGGTGGCGTCACGACAACTAACTTTGTAAATAATCCCGTGTATATAACCCCCTTTTCAAGAGAACCGTCCCCCGGGACACGGTTAACCCTTTTGCCGCCTGATACCCAAGTACCCCACACCCTGGGGTGACACAGATTAGTTCTAAGAGCCTCTTCCAGTGGCCCCATTAACAAAGCAAAGATAACCGTTGAGAGAGGGCAGCTCTGTCGGGTGCCACTTGTTATCATAAACCGGTCTGAGGTGAAGCCAGATACATTCATCACCGCGTTCAGATTAGAGTATGGGGACAATATAGCCTTTTTAATATCTCCCACAAAACCAAACTTATCCAGAACCTCACCCATATAACCCCAGTGCACTGTGTCAAACACCTTCTCGGCGTCAAGAGACAGCAGTACACAGCAGTACACCGAGGAGTTTATTAGTCTCCATAATCTCCAACAAATCTATTACTCTTCAAGTGCCGTCCTTGGCTTGTCTCCTAGGGACAAACCCAACCTGGTCAGGTGCTATCAGAGAGGGAAGGGCAGACATTATTCTGGCTGCAAGGATTTTAGAGAATATTTTTAGGTCACAGTTTATTAAGGAGATAGGCCTAAAATACCAGGAGTGTTCGGGGGTTTCTCAGTTTTAGCAATGGTTATGATTACTGCCTCAAGGTTATCATGGCTTATTGAAGAAGTACATTTCCAAAAATTGAAAATTTTAGGCGGTAAGGAGCTAAAGTTTTGACTAAATAATGATAATAGGTGTTAGAAAAACCATCTGGGCCCGGAGCAGAGGACTTTTTAATAGAACTGATTATTTGTGAGATTTTTTCTAGGAAGTTACCAATATCTTGTGGATTAGGCTGGACTGTATGGGGATCCTCTTTTAGGTTGTACAGTGAATAATAAAATCGCCTGAATTCTTTAGCTATGTCGATCGGATTTAGTACTTTAGTCAAATCAGGTTTATTCAAGTATGCAATCCTATTTCTTATCTCCCTTTTTTGATTCTCCTAGCTAAAATCTTGCCTGCTCTATCCTCCATTGCATAATATTTTGTTTTGGACGTTTTAAGTGCTTTTTCATACAGGAATAAAAGTAGAGCACGCAGCCTCATTCTATGTTCCATTATTTTTTGGGACAACTTTGGGGTGTGGTTTTTCTTGTTGATTTGTTCCAGATTGTTAATTTGAGTTAATAGGTTCTTTTCTACTGCTGCCATCCTAATAAAAATATCTTTCATGTATGCCTTGTGGGCTGACCATACCACTTCGTCTGAGGTGGAGTTATTATCATTTATGTCAAAGAAGTCTTTTAATTTGGTCTCTATCAATTCAATGTTTTGCTTGTTGGTCAGTAAAAAATCATTGAGACGCCACCTATTAGCTTTGACCGAAGAGTCCCTATCAGATATGGTGAGTGAGACAGGATCATGGACAGACCACAAGATTGCACGTATCGTTGCCTGAAGCGCACAACCTAGAATTCTATCATCCACAAACATATAGTCTATCCTGCTTTAGGAATTAAACCTAGGGGAGAAATGGGAGTAATCTCTCTCAGAGCTGTGGAGATATCTCTAGATGTCATGCAAGTTATATTCTGAAACCAGGGATTTCATCCCTCCTCTAGTGGTACGTCTGTTTGAGCAATCTAACACGGCAGACATGGGGAGGTTCAAATCTCCACAGACAATTTTAAACCCTTTGGAGAACACTTGTACTCTCTTAAATGTTTGTATGATAAATGAAAACTGGTGCGTATTTGGGCTATATAGAGATACAATCGTGGACCTAGTGTTTAAAGAACAATCAAGGAAAATAAAACGTCCCTCCGGATCACTAGTAGTGTCATACAATTTAAAGGATAGAGAGTCTCTTATAAAAATAGCCACTCCAGCTCTTTTAGTCTTGTTGTTTGTAAAAAACTGATGTGGATATCGAGGGTTCTGTAGCTGAGCATTGTCCTGTGCCAACAGGTGCTTTTCTTGGACACAAATTACATCAGCAGTTTGTTAAACCTCATATGTGCATAATTATCGTCATGTGCGAATTATTGAGAAAAGACGTAGAAGCATATAATAATAGCTTGTTAGTTTTATTGGTCAAAATGAACCAATAATAAAAGGCATCACAGTAAAGTAACCTATTCAGGTAGTTATAGAAAAATAGTCCATTTATCCTTTATAAGTCTGTGTCATACTTGCTTCCTTGAGTTTGTAGTCAACTGGTCTTGGGCACCCATCTCTCCAAGGCATATGGTTCCTGCACGACCAGAGCTGATGTCTTGAAGAGCACTTGAGCAGGTGTTAGATCTCTGTCTTCCAGCAGTGAGACCGTCCCCAGCAGGGAAAGACCCCCATCCATGGTATGGCTCATTCTTATAGAGTGACAGCGACATACATTTTTACTATACATGGATACTTCTAGACAATTCTGGGATGATGCAATCTTTAGCTATATGTATAGCCTGTATGTGTTGCAGCTATGTATCGCCATATCACGTATACTTCTACTTGTAAGTTAAATATATCAGCAGATATGTATATACAAATAAATTAATATACTATTACTTTGACAATTATACCCAGTATTTGAAGTACACAAAACAGAAATTCTAGCAGTATTTGAAGTAAATATTAATGAACATAATATTCATGTTCTTACAAGTTTCTTTGCAAATATTCTCCCAGAAGATGGATTGTTTACCTGGCGAGTTCAAATCATTGGCATTTATAGATATAACCTTAATATGCATTGTTAATACTATATACTGCTTTATGTGAAACCACTGCTCCAAAATGAGTGACAAACATGGGGAGGACAGGCAGGGGGAGGACGGACAGGGAAATAAATTTGCTTGTATAAACAAATGCAGTGCTATCAAACCTAAATTTTTGTTTCATCATAAGAGGAAGTCCCCTAATGGTACCTTTACACGCCGCCACAGAGTGCAGCAACCGGTAGCCACCGCACGTGCACGTTTTTAACAGTGGATACCGGTCGCTGATGCCGCATATACACGCCGCTACAACGTGCTCCACTGAAGGTATTTTTGTTCCCCGGAAGTGCCGATGGGTGCCGCGGGTTACCTCCTGTGGAGTACCTTCCCTGGTTTACACGCCGCTACCACAAAGGAATATGGGCGTACATATTGTGCGCCGTAAGTTCATAGGCGTGACAGAGTTGTGTATTACGTGAAGCTCGTACGGTGATTGGACAATGCAATAACATCATGATTGGCCAGCCAGCGCAGGAAGGCTGGCTAATACATGACGCCATTGCAGTTGTGGACTGTGAATGGATAGCTCTTTAAATATGGCGCCCTGTGAAAGGACAACCAATCGTAACACAGGAGCCTCCACCAATGATGGCTGATGGGGCGTGGTATCCATGACGCTGTGGCATGCCCCTGGGAATTTGCTAGGCCACGCAAATACCTTCCTGTGCCCCGATTACACGCTGCCACCATAGGAATTGTTCAGGTATCTGAAGGCACTGCTAGACATGGGAAGGAACTCCCTGAATTACACGCCGCCATTTCATAGTAATTTCATGGCAACAGGCACAATTGTGTCCGGTGCCTGGCGGTTTCTTCCTTCCTGTGGCGGCGTGTAAAGGTACCATTACAGTTCCAAAATCAAGCAAACAGTAAAAAAAAAAAGAAGAAAGTGAAAAAATAGTTTGAAAGAGAGTGAAAAAAAGACACTCTGTGGGCAACTTTGCTTGGTTTCAACATCGCCATAGAGGCACCAGACAACGAGTAGCAGGAAGTGGAGAACGGCTCTGCAGTAATCAAACATGCCATAAAGCAGTCTGGGTCCAGTTTTTACTTTTTCTGTGCCTGAGGAGCTCTTTTGTTATTCAGATATATAGGCTGAATCTTCCATTTTAGCATTAAATCTCTCACCTTTTCTGGGGATGTGCAGACAATTATGGAATTGTCCTTTAAGACTTTCAATTTCATGGGGAACGCACAGTGGTTCTTTATTCCTTGTTCTCTGAAAGCTGTAGTGTATGGCATATACTCCCTCCTCTGAGCTAAAGTATCTGCCAACCAGTCAGGGTATACCTTCAGGTGGGCCAAGTTATCTGGAAGTTTCGGCCTTTTCCTGAGACCAGCCATAAAAGTCTCCTTTATTGTATAGAAATGAGTGCGGGCAATAATATCTCATGGTAAATCTGGGTTGAGACTATTTGGTTTAGTAAATCCTGTGTATTCTCTCCACAATTAAGTCCTTGCTGTCGGCAGAAGGAATCACTGTGTGATTCATACGAAGATTTGCAGAAGACTTGGCAAGTCTTTGACAGGAGTAGATTAATCAGTCCCTCTAATGCAAATATTATTCCTTCTGGCTCTGTCCTCAAAATCCAGGGTTTTGTTGTGGATTTGAGAAACCTCCTTTTCTAAAGCCTCATTAGCATCTATTAGTTCATTATGAAATTTAGTAAGTTTTGTCAGCTTCTGCTCCAGATGATCTATTCTAGATCCCAGGTCCTGCAATTCTCCCCTGATCTCTGCCTTAAACTCAGCTATCATTACTTTCAAATCAGCTGGGAGTTCTTGCCTGATGGACTTAAGCAAAGTGTTAGATCCCCTGGCACCGCTCCCCAGCTCACCTCTCCCGGGTCGGCATCCGGCGTCCAGGCGTACTGTGTCTCGGAGCCGTCACCGGGTTCCCTTCCTGTCAGCTGACCACCGGGCTCACACATGAGCACACTACAATGGTAGTATTCATGTGACCAATCAGCAGTGCACTAGATGCACTCCTCCCCTGTGACTCTAGGGGCTGGCACAGTCCAACCTGAAACTTCCCTTGACCAATAGCTGCTCTTCCTCTAGTATATCAGGCCACCTCCACTGATGGGAGGTGCCTGATTATTGAGTTAGTTGAGCTTCTGCTTTGCTGGCTGTTGGTCAGGCCCTCTTTGTGCTCTGTTACTTGGAATCCTTAGCTGTGCTCTTCCCCAGTAGCACCATTCCTGCACTCCTAGCCTTGTACTCTGTTACCTGGAATCCTTAGCTGTGCCATAGTATAGGCTAACCTTACGAGCCGCCCCTCTGGTACCAGCTGCTGTGGTATTTAGACCCCCTGGGCTTGCCCCTGACAATCCCTGTATAGGAGTTGTGTAAACTAGGATCAGCTCACCCAGGGGAGTTCAGTACCATGCCCAGTGGGTCCACTCTAGGGCACCTTCCCCCGGAGGTGTAACACAGTCTCCATTGTTTTCTGTGTAAGGGGAATATCTATCTGGGCTTCCACTCCCCCATCTGAGGCTGTGTATGAGCCACATTGTGAGGAGCAGGGAGAGGGGGCTGGGGAATGAGAAGCTGCAGCCATGTTGGAGGCTGTATTGAGTACCTTGTCTCTGGAGAAATATGCCGTCACCTTCTTTGGAGATCTCCTTCTTGCTGACTTGCCACGCACCACTGGAATCACTGTGTTCTCAGGTCACCAGGTAACTTATTTAGAGCTTCCCAGAGCGTTTTTTCAACTTGTTGTGCCGAGTTAAAGCCGATCTCTGCTGGAGCTCCTGCACCAAGTAGCATGTGCCATTCAAAGCTTGGCCACGCTGCGAGTGATAAGTAATTTCTATTTTCTGCTATGTAAATCTTATTTGTGAAAACATGTCTATATTACATATTCAATATACACAAAACCATACTTGCCATGGTGGTGTCACGCTGGGGGACCCGGGGTGCCCAGAAGGTTGAGGGAACTGGGCGTAGGGAGTCACGGGAGCCTGCTCTGGCCCTGATACTGGGGTACCTGACTCGCCCTGATCTTGGGGGTACCTCTAAAGGTGAGAAGGTCCGAGCCACCAGCCTAAGTCCCTAACTCCTGAGAAGCCCTAGGCATAAGCCCCTACCTCCACCCACGGACCACGGGACTCAACAACTTCCAGTGGAGAGTAAGGCAGCAGCTCTGGATCAACATCTGCTCACAACAGGTCACAGTCCAGAAATGAACTGAATCAGCGACATCAGGTGGATGTCAGCTGACCAATTTATGGCATAGGGGTGGGGAGCAGCCAACCCAGGCACGCCCCTCAGCTTACCTAAGCATGAGTCATATCCATCACACACACCTGCAGTAACCTAACCTGTAGAGCTGCACACTGCAAAGCAGAGAAAAAGAAGGCTTAATTTAAACCACAGCAGCAGCACTTCCATACAGCAAGGCAGTCAATCCGTGACAGGTGGCATACTATACAGCCATACAGACAACTCTTAGGGTTCTAAAGAAACTGATATATTGTAGATTGGATACATGTGGGGATTTCTTTATAGGGCTATAGGGATGATTGAGTACACAGCAGCTCCAATTATTTCCATTTTGGACCCTTTTAATCCACAGCTATGGCCAAAAGTTTTGAGACTAATGTTAATTCCAAAGTTTGTATGATTACTGAAGTACCACTAGAAGCATGTCATAATTTTTTAACTTTTATTGAGAAACTAAATGGAGGTCCGATGCTATTGCATTGGGAGGGTGGTGACGCCATAATAGGGGCAGGCTCTGTGGTGCTGGTGGCCATCTCTCCCCCCCTGTGCACTCTCCACCTGCCCGTGCTCTCTGTCCCTTCATGTGATCTCTCCTTTGAGCTGTCTTTTCCCTGTGCATTTTCCCCTCATTTGCTCTCTCCTTGAGTTGTCTGCCTGTGTACGCTCTCCTCCCTTGTGTGCTGTCTCTCTCCCTTGTCCGTGCTCTCTCCCCACCTCATGTGCTCTGTCCATTAAGCTGAATTCCCCCCATTTGTAATGTATGTAAATACAAGTATTTTTACTTAAAGCCTGTTTCTGTGTTTTCTGGTAAAAAATGTTTAGGGCTTCACTGTATTTTCACTTGCCAGCGCAGGTAAACCAAGCAGCTACTGGCTGCCAACCCCAGCTGCCTGGTGTTACTTTTGCTGGGAATGAAAAATACAGGGGAGCGCTACTTTTTAAAATGATTTAAATAAAGAATTTTAAAAAAAATTGCCGTGGGCTCCGCCATATTTTTTATTGCTAGCCAAGTTACCAAAGTTACCAGGGCAGCTGGGAGCTGGAATTCTCAGCATGGTGAGGCCCAAGCATTCTGGGCCTCCCACACTGAAAATTGCAGCCAGCAGCTGCCCCAGAATTGGCACCTTCATGAGAGACCCCAAAACTGGCGGTTATCCCGCTCTTCCAGCTGCTGTGTAGCGGTGGAAGACTGGCTAATAAAGGGGTTAATGTCAGCTTTTTTGACAGCTGATATCAAGCCCTATTGCTAATGTCAGCCGTCAGCATGACAGCCGGCCATTAGTAATACTTTCAGTAAAGAGGTAAACAAAAAACACAACACAGAGAGAAATCCTTTATTACATACAAAATAGACAGACACTTCATTTTCTACTTTATTAGCTCCCACCAAGTTGCCCTTCGATGTAATCCTGTAATTACTGTTGACGCAGTGGGACGGTTTTATTTGTCACACCGCTCCCATCTTTGTATACCTGAGTGTCCAAAGATAGCAGCTGTGTGAGTTAGTGTGCATGTGTGTGTATATGTGTGAGTCTGACATGCCATGTGCCACACCACGTGTGTGTATCTGTGTGCATATGTGTGTGTATATATGTGTATGTGTTAACCCACTGCAGCACGTGACCCACTGTGTGTACAGTATGTGTGTATATATATGTATATATGTGATTGTATGTGTGTGTTTCCCTGCCGTGTCACGTGACCCGATGCATGTGTGTATATGTGTGTGTATATATGTGGACCCGTTACATCACTTCATCCACCAGATGGGTATATATGTGTGTATATGTGTATGTCACCGCCACCTCACTTGATCTGCTGCGTGTAAGTAGGCGTGTGTATATGTGTGTGTTCCTACTGCGTCACGTGAGCCGCTGCATGTGTGTATGCTGGTGTGTATATACGTGTGTGTATATGTGTGTGTATATGTGGAGCCACTGTGTCATGTGACCTGCCATGTGTATATATACAGTATGTGTGTATAATGTGTGTCTGTATGTGTGTATGTCCCCGCCGTGTCACATCACCCGCCGCGTGTGTATGTGTGTGTGTATGTGGACCCACTGCATCATGTGGCCCGTGTCTGTATGTGTCACGTGTGTGTCTGTATGTGTGTGTGTGTGTATATATGTGTGTGACGTGATCCGCAGTGTGTGTATGTGTGTGTATATGGTTATGACATGACCTGACGTGTGTGTATGTGTAAACATTTGTATATGTGTATGATGTGACCTGCCATGCATGTGTATATGTGTGTGTGTATATATATGTGTGTGTGTATATACAGTACAGACCAAATGTTTGGACACACCTTCCCATTCAAAGAGTTTTCTGTATTTTCATGACTATGAAAATTGTAGATTCACACTGAAGGCATCAAAACTATGAATTAACACATGTGGAATTATATACTTAACAAAAAAGTGTGAAACAACTGAAAATATTTTGCTTTGAGTACTGCTTTGCACACTCTTGGCATACTCTTGATGAGCTTCAAGAGGTAGTCACCGGAAATGGTTTTCACTTCACAGGTGTGCCCTGTCAGATTTAATAAGTGGGATTTCTTGCCTTATAAATGGGGTTGGGACCAGGGGCGTAACTACAATAGGTGCAGGGGTTGCGATCGCACCCGGGCCCTGCAGCCTAGGGGGGCCACATAAGTCCCTGTGGCCTATAGAAAAAGGCTAATACTATTAAAGATTTGCAATAATTGGGTGCCCCGTTGGAGCTTTCGCATCGGGGCCCCTGGGCCTGAAGTTACGCCACTGGTTGGGACCATCAGTTGTGTTGTGCAGAAGTCTGGTGGAGACACAGCTGATAGTCCTACTGAATAGACTGTTAGAATTTGTATTATGGCAAGAAAAAAGCAAGTAAAGAAAAACGAGTGGCCATCATTACTTTAAGAAATGAAGGTCAGTCAGTCCGAAAAATTGGGAAAACTTCAAAGTGTCCGTAATAGCTGCTGGGAAACCACTAGTAAGGTCAGGCAATAAGCAGAAGAGACTTGTTTGGGCTAAAGAATACAAGGAATGGACATTAGACCAGTGGAAATCTGTGCTTTGGTCTGATGAGTCCAAATCTAAGATCTTTGGCTCTAACCACTGTGGTTTTGTGCGACACAGAAAAGGTGAATGCATGGACTCTACATGCCTGGTTCCCACTGTGAAGCATGGAGGAGGAGGTGTGATGGTATGGGGGTGCTTTGAACCTCATCAAGAGAATGCCAAGAGTGTGCACAGCAGTAATCAAAGAAAAAGGTGGCTACTTAGAAGAACCTAGAATATAAGACATATTTTCAGTTGTTTCACACTTTTTTGTTAAGTATATACTGTAATTCCACATGTGTTAATTCATAGTTTTGATGCCTTCAGTGTGAATCCACAATTTTCATTGTCATGCAATTACAGAAAAATCTTTGAATGAGAAGGTGTGTCCAAACATTTGGCCTGTACTGTACATCCCCACCACGTCATGTGTATGTATATGTATACATGTGTTCGTCTATGCGTATGTCCCCACTGCGTCACATGACGCACTGCGTATGTATATGTGTGTATATATATGCGTGTGTATGTGTATGATGTGACCCACCACATTTGTGCTTGTGTATATATGTGTATAATTTGACCCATCGCGTCACATGACATGGCAGGTTACGTCACACACACATATATACACATACACAAGTATATACAGGCGGCGGGTCACATCATACACATATACACACACGTTCATACACACATATACACACTCAGTGGGTCACATCATACACATATATACACACATATATACACACACTCACATATATACACACACACACATATACACACTCACTCACACATACAGTATATACACATTTATATATATATATATATATATATACATACATACATACATACACGCACACATCTCTCCCTTCCCCTGCCACTTAGTCTCCCCCCACTTCTGCTGCTCGGTGTTACCACTGCCCGGTGTTACCGCTGCTTGGTGTTGAAGCTGCAGGCTGAAGAACCTGTTTGATGTGTCACATGACATGATGGGGCGTGGTCACTTGATTTCGGTGCATCACACAGGTCTTTCAGCCTGCAGGTTTAATGCCAGAAAGCGGTAACACCGAGGGGGAGAAGCCAACGACGTGAGAACAAGCGGTGGGGGAGGGGGGAGACTGAGTGGCGGGGAGAAAGGGAGATGGGGCGAGAGTGGGTGGTGGGAGGAGATGGGGTGGACTGCTGGGAGTGGGCAGTTGGAGCGTGCACCAGACTATGGTCAGCAGGGGCAGGGGGGTGTCGGGCAGCGGGAAGGGGGGGGGTGTCTGGAGTGCGGCAATCGCCATATTGTGAGACCCATCGCTTGGGTGTTCCAACATAGTGTCCAACGTACTTTCGGCTAGCACAGTGGATTGTGGGATTCGGAGACATTCAGACGGAAGTCTGTGACAGACAACATAAGGCAATTATATATAGAGATGATCAAGTTTATGAAAAGATTCAATATTTACAGCATTAACCTTTATTCTCAAGACTTCTGCATTTGCCCTAGCTGGATATCAGTTTCTGGGCCAGATCCTGACTGATGACAAACCATTTTTGTCTAATCAGTGCTTGGAGTTTATCACAGTTGGGGAGTTTCATGGCCACAGACTCAAAATATCTATGATCTTATTTACATCTCTTTATATTACACTGTGGTATTAGTGAGTTATTTAATTACAGATTCAGTTAGTTCTAAAAGGTACCATATTTTCTCCTCACATCCCAGAAGAGTAAAGGGGGTGTCACACGCGTCAATGTCGTCAGCGATCTGATCGCTGACGACATTGACGGCTGATTGCTGGTGAGCTGTCACACAGACAGACTCACCAGCGATCAATTGACCAGTGACATCATGGAAACGATTTAAATATCGTTTCCACGATGTCCTGCTCCCGCTGCCAGCCTGCTGGAAGCGGGAGCAGCCTGGTCTCCAAGGTACACTGCGGGTAACTAGGCAGCGCGCGCTGCCTAGATACCCGACGTGTACCTTAGTTACCAGCCTCCTCTGCTCACCCGGTGAGCGGAGGAGGCTGGTAACTAAGGTACACAGTCGGGTATCTAGGCAGCGCGCGCTGCCTAGATACCCGACGTGTACCTTAGTTACCAGCCTCCTCCGCTCACACGGTGAGCGGAGGAGGCTGGTAACTAAGGTACACGTCGGGTATCTAGGCAGCGCGCGCTGCCTAGTTACCCGCAGTGTACCTTGGAGACCAGCTCCCAGCGCTTGTGACAGGCGCTGGGAGCTGGAATATCGCTCGCTCCCGGTGTCACACGCAGCGATGCTGCGTGTCCACCGGGCGACAATCGCCAGGTTTCAGAGCTGGTTCTGAAACCTGGCGATCATCAACCAGCGATTTATCGCTGGTTGATGCAGTATGTCACACGCGTCAATATCGCTGCAACGTCACGTGCAGTCGATATCGTGCAGGCGATATTGACGCGTGTGACACCCCCTTAAGAGAACTTTTCATGTCACTTTCAATTAAAGAGGTAGAACAATTTAATCATCAACTGAATAAATGATAATTCACATAAAGTTTCCCATGAAAGGCTCACATGTAAAGGAAAAGAAAATGAGGGTTAACAGATTGATAGGAGAAAACATAGATTACGATTGAATTCAGTCTTAGTGCATGGACAGGCCATGGGTCTCCTAATCTAAACTTAACAGCATCATAGGCAGATATGAGGCTATCCAGTTTGAGTCAGTAGACGTGTGGCCAGTCTGTGCATAACGGTCTGTACTCACATTTTGATACATGGAATTCGTAAAAAGGCTTAAAGGTTTTTTCCAGGATTTTACATTGATCTACCTTTGGAATAAGGATCTGTGTGTTTTGTTATGCAGTACCGATATAGCAAGGCAAGGTTCTATGTGGCTGTGTTCACTATTCTAGGTTTAACAAAACACATTAAAAACTTCTCATACTCTGACAGTTTATAGTATACAGTTGTCATGAGCATTACGTCTTACAGTATATATTCTGTTAATTTAGTTTTACCCAGATAGATGAAAGATACATTATTATTTCTACTTTGTTTACAATGTTATCATAGCCACAAAATTAATTGTAGTAAACCATAACTTTCTAATTTTGTGTTTAAAGATCTTTTGGAGGATTTACTAATGGAGCGAAAAACCAAGAGCAAATCTTGCAGCTATCAGAGTGCCTAAAACGAGATGGAAAGCAGTTTGATGAAAGCATCTACTACACGGCTGGATATGACAGTCCATTTAAGCTAGTCAATCGACACAACGAGGTGTGGTTGATAGCAAAACAATGATGAATGACTGTATGATGTGCCATAGTGCATCTAGAATAGACCTACATGTGCTTATATATTTAAAAAATGAGCTCTTAAAGGGAATCTGTCAGAAGGATTTTACCCCTTAAACTACTTATGCACATGTAGCTGTTTCATAGGCAAGTACAGCAATAATAGCATGGCCAGTCTGTTCCTCCATAATTGAGAAATCAGAGTTTGATTGATATGCAAATGAAGATGAAGGACTATAGTAGATTTATCACCCCAGCTCTATTCCATGGCCAGCACCACCTCCTCTTGCTTGACTGACAGTCTTTATTCTGTGTGACTTCAGGCAAAGGAACCAAAGGTCAAGCAGGAGATGGTACTGGATGAGGAATAGAGCTGGAGCGATAGTCTTCAGATCTACTATAGTCCATCAGCTCATTTGCATATAAATGCAAACGTTGATTTCTAAGTAATGGAGACTAGGACTGGCCATGTAGAGGTATTGCAAGACTTGACTGAAAAGAGGCATATAAGCATTTCAATTGTTTGGGTGTTGATTCCTAATGACAGATTCCATTTCTTGCTTGTGTGCCTTAAATAACTGTGGCAATGTTATATTGTTAATTTTATTGCATTAAGAAATGTCAAATAGTGAGTAGCAAATGAATATGGTGCTATTATTAATTTCTAAGGTGCAGAGAGAATACCAACACGATCAAAAAAATCCTGTACACTTTATCATTATACCAATGGTACACCCCTGAATTAAGTCGCTGCTGAAACCTACACTGGGACTGTCTTTATTGGGTGTGCATCAATGATGGGTAGGTTACTTTGCCCCATGTGATTATTGAGGTATAGTTCTCATATTTTCTTGCAGCTTCACTAGCTATGTAATTATTTTTGTATACTTTCATAATGGATGCATGTTTATTTTAGGCTGCTTTCCGCAGCAGATCCAGCAGTTTTGCCACTTCTGCCAAGAAACAGAACACTTGCAGCAAGCCTGTGTTCACCCCAATTCATTTCCCTATGCGACTTGCGGTCATGTGTGGCACTTGCGTTTTTTTTGACTCACCGCAAGTACTGCAAGTACAAAACCGCAAGTGCCGCACATGACTGCAAGTCCCATAGGGAATGAATTGGGGTGAATACAGGCTTGCTGCAAGTGTTCCGTTAGGGTACCTTTACACACCTCAACAGCGGTGTAGCAAGTGAGAGGCAATCAGGTTTTTTGTCACGGTTGCCTTGAAATTGCTACGAAGTTGCAGCGTGTTATTGGGGAACCCACTGGTGATTTTCAGAGTTGCTCCCGGTTGCGGTTTCAGAGCATTCTTCTAAAACCAGAGGCAACTGTGAAGGTGAATTGCCCTGCTTTTGGCGTGTGAACGGGGGATAGGGATGGAATGTGCGTCGCCTAGTGATTTCCCAGAGGCGTGCCACAGCGTGCTGGATACCACGCCCCATCAGCGAAGATTGGTGGGGGCTACTGTGTTACCATTGGCTGTCCCTTCACAGGGCGCCATATTTGAAGAGCTGACCATTCACACTACACAATTGCAATGGCGTCATGTATTAGCCAGCCTTCCTGCGCAGGCTGGCCAATCATGACGCTATTGCGTTGGCCAATCAGCGTGTTTGGGGCGCGCAATACACAACTCTGTCACGCCTATGTTCTTGCTGCGATGAACATGTACGCCCACATTACCTTAGTGATTGCGGCATGTGAAGTGGCGTAGGGATTCAACCGGTTGTTCCCCACAGGATCAGTTTCAACTTCCGGGAAACCACGTTCCCTTAGGTTGAGGGCGCAATTGTGGCGTGTACATGCGGCATCGGCGTTCGGAGGCAACGGTCAAAAACGTGCAGGCGCACGTTCGGTTGTCTCCGATCGCCGGTGATATTTGCGGCGTGTAAAGGTACCTTTATGCGGCAGATGCGGGAAAACTGCTGGATCTTAAGCAAATTATGAAAATCGCTGATGTGACAGCAGTCTTACACTTGCATTTAAGGATAGTACCTAGTACTTTGCATTACATATATAATTACTTTAACCCCTTCACCACCAAGGCTGTTTTGCCTTTAATAACCTGGCCATGAGGTATTAGCTCTGGAACGCTTCAACGGATATTAGCGATTCTGAGATATTTTTGGTGACATATTGGGCTTCATGGTAGTGGTAATTTAGGTTAATCATTTTTGCATTTATTTGTGAAAAAAAAAAAATTGAACATTTGGCAAGAATATAGAAAATTTAGCAATTTTCAAATTTTTAATTTTTATTTTGTTAAACCAGAGAGTTATGTGACACGAAATAGTTAATAAATAACATTTCACACACACGTCTACTTTATATCAGCACAATTTTGGAAACTAAATTTTTTTGTTAGGAAGTTATAAGTGTTCAAAGTTCATCAGCAATTTCTCATTTTTCCAGCAACATTTACAAAACCATTTTTTTAACCATTTGAAATCCCTTTGGGGGGTGTACATGACAGAAACACCCAAAAGTGACACCATTCCAAAAATTGCACCCCTCAAGCTACTCAAAACTACTGTATATTCAAGAAGAATATTAACCCTTCATTTACTTCACAGGAAATAAAGCAATGTGGAAGGAAAAAATGAACATTTTAATTTCTCCAACAAAAATTTTTTGGGCAATTTCTCCTGAGTACACCGATACCTCATATGTGGTCATAAACTACTGTTTGGGCGCACGGCAGGGCTTGGAAGGGAGGGAGCGCGATTTGACTTTTTGAATGAAAAATTAGCTGCAATCATTAGCAGACACTATGTTGCGTATGGAGAGTCCCTGTGGGCCTAAACATTGGAGCTCCCCACAAGTGACCCCATTTTGGAAACCAGACCCATCAAGGAACATATCTAGATGCATAGTGAGCACATTGGACCCCCAGGTGCTTCACACATTGATCTGTAAAAATGAAAACGTACTTTTTTTTCACAAAAATGTTCTTTTAGCCTCAATTTTTTCATTTTCACATGGGCAACAGGATAAAATGGATCCTAAAATTTGTTGGGCAATTTCTCCTGAGTACACCGATAGCTCATATGTGGCAGAAAACCACTGTTTGTGGGCACGTCTGGGCTGTGAAGGGAGGGAATGACATTTTGGAACACATATTTAGATGGCTTGCTCTGTGGGTGTCATGTCCTGTTTGGATAGCCCCTGTTGTGCCTAAACAGCAGAAACCCCACACAAGTGACAAAATTTGAGTTCACTGCCATGGGGAGCCCTGGTTACTCAGCAAGTGACGTTACCACTCCTAAGTGGCAGTCTCTGACTGCCGCGGATGACGTCACTCACTGAGTCCCTGTGGTCAGTGTGATTTCAGATTCTGCAGGGAAAGGACGCTTATTCACTCCCTACACACTCTGGATGAAGGATCGTGGAGGGTTATGTGTGAGTAAAGATGGAGTTGAGATATGTTTTTTTTGTTCTTATAAAATTATTTTCCTTTGAATGTTGTGTATTATTTATTATTTACCAGAAATTTCTAATGGCCGGGTCTAACATTGGCCCAACATTATAAATCTCAGGCTTAATGCCTGCTGCCAATACAAAGCTTGTTTACCTAGTTTGCTACTGGCACCAAATCAACTAGAAGAGTCAGGATACAGCACCAGAAAATAGTGCCTCTAATGAATGTGCTATTTTCTGGGGTGGCTGTGGGTTGCAATTCGCAGAGTGTGGTGACCAGAACGTTTGGGTTTCTCCATGCTGAGGATTCCAGCCCCCCAGCTGCCAAAGTGGACCCGGCTGGCAACCAAAAATATGACAAAGCTCCATGTGTTTTTTTTTATTTGTAGAAATAATTATAAAAAAAAAGAAGTGGGGCTTCACCATATTTTAGGTTGCCAGCCAACTTGGCAGGTACGGACTGCCACCTACCCCAAGCTGCCTTCTTGTAAGTGGCTGGCAACCAAAAATACAGCAAAACCCGACGGTTTTTTTTTATGCATTGAAATAATTTGAAGAAAAAACAACAACGTGGAGCTTCACTGTATTTTTGGTCAGCATCCAGGTACAACTAGGCAGCTGGGGGATGGAATCCTCAGCATAGAGAGGCCCAAGCATTCTGACCTCCCATGCTGTGAATTGCAGCCCGCAGCTGCCCTAGAAAATGGCGCATTCATTGAAGAGCTATTTTCTGGCGCTGTACCTAGACTCTTCCAGTTGCCCTGGTGCCAGTGGCAAACTGAGTAATAAATGAGTTAATACCAGATTTTTTATTGGCAGCTGGCACTAATCCAACGTTAGACCCGGCCATTAGGAATCTCTTATAAATAGTAAAAAAAAAAAAACACCACACAGAGAAAAATCTTTTTATTAGAAAAAAACAAACACAAATTTGGACTCCATCTTTATTACTCCATACCCTCCAACGTAGTCCACCACGATGGTACCACGACGCTCGATCGCCTCTGCTATATCTAGAGACTGCAGCAATGGATCAAGTGTCCTCCTCCTGCAGTCTCTGGGGTTAAACTGATGGTGCACTGCATGGCAATAATCTGCTAATCAGTGCACTATCAGTGTGACCCCAGAGACTACAACAAGAGGACACATGATCTCTTGCTGCAGTTTCTGGGGTCACAGTGATGGTGCACTGTATGGAATATCATTGCTATACAGTGCACCATCACTGTGGCTCCAGAGACTGCAGCATGGGATCAAGCGTCCTCTTGTTGTAGTCTCTGTGGTCATAGTGATGATGCACTGTATGGCATATCATTGCCATACAGTGGACTATCACTATGACCCTAGAGACTACAAGAGGACACTTGATCTATTTTCTATGGGGAAATAGGGGAGGCATACCGTCGTTGAAACATGTTGTGGTTGTCAAATAAAACCTTTTAATCTTAGAGAACCGGACCCCATTTGTGCTCCAGCGCTCCTATAAGGACAACACATATTACACTGATTCAATCACAATATATCACACCATTTCAGAGATAATGAATAAGGGTATGCTGCCTGTATTCTTTGGAAAAGTACAAGCCATTGTGCTGTCCAGTGTCCACCTATATTTGAATTGTGTTGGCTACAAACATACATGTGTCAGTAAATAACGATATTATGGTATGTGGATCAAATAAACTCCTTATGAAATTGTTTGTAAAAATTAGACTCCATGTTAAGGTTTTTATTCTTTAAATAAATTAAATACATAAAATAGTGTCCTGTTGTATATATATAACCTGGTAGATATAATTTTGTGTATGGTGACTTAGGCTGCCTTCGCACTACGTTTTTGTCTTGTTTGTTTGGATACTGTTTTTTGCAGGATCCAAACGAACAGGAACGGACAGCATCAGACTGGCACCTTCAGATGCTATTTCTGTGTCCGGTCTGGTATCCAGACACAAAAAGAGGAGCGGGGAGCCGAGCTGCCGTCAGCGCTGTGTGACAAGTGCTGTCAGCGCTGTGTAATATCATTTTAGCAGTGCATATCTATATACACTGCTAAAATGATATTAAATAAAGGGATGATTAAAAATAAAAAATCATAAATTCTCACCTTTCCGGTGATTTCTGAGTGTCCCACGCTGAATTTCCTGGCATTTGAGGACCTTGCATGATGTCACTGGGAGGGACGGGGCAACCCGATCACATGACCGCATGAGCACCAATTAAAACCCGCGCTGATGTGGTCATGTGATCAGGATGCCTCACCCTCCAAGTGACATCATGCAAGGTCCTTGAATGTGTGAAAGATTCAACGTGGGACACTCGTGGTCGCTGGAAGGTGAGTATTTATTCTTTTTTATTTTTAACCATCCCTTTGTTTAATATCACTTTAGCAGTGTATATAGATACACTGCTAAAGTGATATTAGACAGATTTACTATGGGTACAGAGCAGCGCTCCTGTTCTGTGCATGCTCTGTACTCTGGCACCGAATCTCGGAAACGATTCTGTTGTTTCCTGGATCCGGTTCCATAGGCCCCCATAATAAGTGTGCTGGACAGGACAGGATTTGTTTCTGTCCTATTTTGTCACCGGAGCCCGAAAACACTGCAGGCCTCGTTTTTGGGACCGGTGAAAAACAGGACAAAAACGAATCCTGCACCCGATTCACAAAACCGGATGGCCAAATAGGGCCAATCTGGTGCCATAGGGATACATGGGGGCCAAAAACGAACAGAACAGGATAGTAAAAAACATAGTGTGAAGCCAGCTTTAGGCTAGCTTCACACCATGGTTTTGTGCTGTCAAGTTGGATCCTGTTTTTTGTAGGATCCACTGGACAGAACATGACAGCACAGAATGAGAAGAAAGTGTGGCCAAATATGCCCTCCGATCCTGTTTTTTGCAGGATTCATTTCTGCTGCTGTCCACAGTGCTGATCTGTCAGCCTGTGTGTGCAGTGCTGCTCTACATGGTGCTGAACTCTCAGCCGTGTGTGCAGTGCTGCTCTCCATGAACTCTCAGCCGTGTCTCTGAAATGCTGCTGTCCATGGTGCTGAATGAGCACGGCAGCATTTCAGAGCCTGGGCTGTGGTGTACATCGGATCCGAGAAACAATCCGATTTTTTCACGCATCCGGCGCCCATAAACTCCCATGTTATGGGCTCTTGATTGCCCCTGATCCGGGACTATCCGATTTTGTCCAATTTTTGCATCGGAGTCAAAAAATAATGCAGGCTCCGATTTTGTGCCCGGTGAAAAATCGGACAAGATCGGATCAGGGACAGAAAACACAAAACCAGATGGCCAAATAGGACTAATCCGGCACCATAGGAATACATTGAAGGCAAAATCGGATCAGGTTCTGTTTGATTCAAACCGGACAGAACCGGATGCAGAAAAATGTGGTGTGAAGCCGACCTTACCTGCTTTTCCATACTTCCACATTTATGTGACAAATTGTTAGGGATTATGGCCCCGATTCATTGAGACTGACGTGAACTCTACTGAACACTGTCGCTGGAGTAAGTCATTAAGAGGAGCATGCCACTTAATTAATCTGACAAGTGCTGTCAGATTAATTAAGAATAATTTCCGGCAAAAATGGACTCCAGTCAGGGACACTAAAGTGGTGTAACTTTTCATGAATTTGGTGGGTGGGCTCAGCCCATGTTGGCGTAGCTGGCCAAGAAAACACCAAAAGTTGGAATATTTTTGTGCAGCTTCTAGTTGTGCAAAAAGTTTGCAACTTTTTAAAGTGTTTTATGCCAGAATGCTGATATAAACTCTTTAATGAATCAGCATCTGATTTTTAATTACGGAAAAAGTATAATACTAAATAATATTATGGTACCGTGTTAGCCAGAAAAATCGATGTGAATACTTAAGTCCCAAAAAAATGGAGAAAAGTATTCAAGGAGTGATACGTTTATTGGCTAACCAGAAAAATTATATTTGTAAGCTTTGAAAGCTCAAATGGCACTTTCATCAGTGAAATTAAACAAATTAGTGACAAGTTTGCTATCGAAAGTAGTACAGTAATGCACCACTAGGGGGCAGCTGGGGCACTGTGCATGAGCTAGCAGCATCCTTACTTCTGTAGGCTTTTAGCTTGCATATTGGATTGTACATATAACTATACTGTGTATTCTAAGTACCGTAATTTTGTATTCTCAGTTCATATTTTAATATCCTAGGGGCTTTTCTCATTAAATATTTTAATAGGTGTGCAAGATTTATATATATAAATCTAAGATAATATGTAGTAGAGATGAGCAGATCACTTGAAATTCAAATTTGTCGAATTCATGAGCTTGGACCAATTTTTTTTTAAATAATTTGATTTGCTGCAAATAAATGCTGTAATTTGTAATGCCACAAAGCCTATAATTGACTAGAAAAATCATGTATAACAAACTGATGTCTCTTAGGTCTGTATTCAGGGCTGCCATAAAGGCATTACTGCCCTTACTGGGGTATGGGGCACAGCGAAGAGGAGGGCCAGAGCCCCGGAGTAATTACTTATCTCTAATGGCGGGTTTACACGTCGCGATATCGCAGTACAATTTCAATGAAAAGTCACGTGGTTCGATCGTTGGACCCGATATCGTTCCTGCGTTGTATGGTGTGAACGTCCAATACGATGCAGGAACGATGTCAATGCGATATCGGGGATCGAATGAGCGTGCTATTCAATGCCCCGATATTGAAGGGAGATTGGAGCCGATCGTGCTGTGTAAACGCCCAATTACGATGCGATTTGATACGTCACCCATTCACTCCCATGTTAACTATGCGATCCTGGGTTGGGAGGCGGAGACATCGCACGGACGTTGTATTTCGATATTGCAGCGTGTAAACATTCAATGCGATGAGGGAGGAACGTGCACTAATTGCGCGCTCCCGCGCCATTGAGTTGCGATATCGAAACGATATCGCGGCGTGTAAACCCACCATAATAAGCACCGGGCCCAGTCCTCCAGTCATGGTCCTGTCTGCAGATAATTAAAGCGTAGCCGTCGTTTTAATGTTTACTTTATAAATCAATAGAGCGGATAAAAATAAGCAACTTTATAATATTTATCAGACAAATTTGCTTCTTTCTCCTTCTGGACTCAGATTTTACCCAGGAATTGAGAATTTTGAGAATAAAAGATGCTTCAGTGAATACAGATTTGTATATTACCGAGATAGAATTTTATGAAAAACAACTGTCATCTCCTATTTAAAAAAGGGGAAGGAGGGAGGATGAAGGCAGGGCTCCGCCTTCACCTCTCCCCAATGTGGCGCACCTCCGTCTGGCCACCACAATTTGCTATAACATCATGTAATGCCATGTCTGATGTGAATTGGGATTCCTCTGCTGGAAGTCTGAAGCAAACACACACTGCCTGATCCCTTATTATGACACTGTGCACTTGATGCTTGATTTGGGCATGTGACATACCCATGTTGAGGGGAAGAGGTAAGTAAGTGTGTAGTAAGACAGAGTAGGTGAAAGAGAAATCCAGTGAGGAGACAGCAGGAGCCCAGAAGGGACGAGCTGCAAGCAGCCTACCAGTGAGACGGTTGACAGGGAGGGGGGTACTCGGATACCGGGACTGATGGTTACTTCGATGGGGGATCATGGCTGGTCGGTTCCCGGTCCCGTGCCCTGGACCCTCAATGGCGGGGATGGTAAGGGGGACGATGATGACGAATGGGGGGGGGGGGAAAGGTAACATGACGCCACCTGTGGTACCTTAGTAACGTGGATACCAGCACTGCGGCCGGCCGCTGAGGTGATGGAGGTGCAGCTCAGAGTAGTACAGCTCCCCACAGGTGGAGCTTTACCTCAGGGCAGCGGGGTGGATGAGGGGAATAGTAGTAGTGGTTCTACTGTGAACGCTGCAGACGGCGGCAGGCGAAACATGCACACACACAATTGTCTTTGTTTCGGTACCTTTTTACGGATGCCCGGTAACAGGTACAGTCCAGAAGAGTAACCAGGTTCTCGGTGCAATTTGCGACATTCACCTTGGAAAGTTGCGAGGCCTCATTTGTTATTGTGTGCAGTGATTGGGTCCTTATAGGGGAACTTGCTTAAGGCCGCAAGTAGAGCTCCCCCTCCAGGTCTGGGGTGGAAAGTGTTGTGTGCTGTGTGTACCAAGGTGTATGTCTCAATCCCCAGCAGGGGTGCCACATTCCCCCAGTTAATTTCAGTTCTCCGAGACTGAAACAGTTTTTTTTTTTTAACAAACATAACATAACTTAACTACCGTATATACTCATGTATAAGCCGACCCGTGTATAAGCCGACCCCCCTACTTTTGCCCCAAAAATCTGGAAAAACCTATTGACTCGTGTATAAGCCGAGGGTAGACCCCAGCACAGGTATACAGCCCACAGCAGTGTGGTATACAGGCCCCCCCCAGTGGTATACAGGCCTCCCCAGTGGTAGTATACAGCAGCCCCAGTGGTAGTATACAGCAGCCCCAGTGGTAGTATATAGCAGCCCCAGTGGTAGTATACAGAAGCCCCAGTGGTAGTATATAGCAGCCCCAGTGGTAGTATATAGCAGCCCCAGTGGTAGTATACAGCAGCCCCAGTGGTAGTTTACAGCAGCCCCAGTGGTAGTATATAGCAGCCCCAGTGGTAGAATATAGCAGCCCCAGTGGTAGTATATAGCAGCCCCAGTGGTAGTATATAGCAGTCCCATTGGTAGTATATAGCAGCCCCAGCAGCCCCAGTGGTAGTATACAGCAGCCCTAGTGGAATACAGCAGGCCCCCAGGGGTACATATAGCAGCCCCAGTGGTAGTATATAGCAGCCCCAGTGGTAGTATATAGCAGCCCCAGTGGTAGTATACAGCAGCCCCAGTGGTAGTATACAGCAGCCCCAGTGGTAGTATATAGCAGCCCCAGTGGTAGTATATAGCAGCCCCAGTGGTAGTATATAGCAGCCCCAGCAGCCCCAGTGGTAGTATACAGCAGCCCTAGTGGTATACAGCAGGCCCCCAGGGGTACATATAGCAGCCCCAGTGGTAGTATATAGCAGCCCCAGTGGTAGTATACAGCAGCCCCAGTGGTAGTATATAGCAGCCCCAGTGGTAGTATATAGCAGCCCCAGTGGTAGTATATAGCAGCCCCAGTGGTAGTATACAGCAGCCCCAGTGGTAGTATATAGCAGCCCCAGTGGTAGAATATAGCAGCCCCAGTGGTAGTATATAGCAGCCCCAGTGGTAGTATATAGCAGCCCCAGTGGTAGTATATAGCAGTCCCATTGGTAGTATATAGCAGCCCCAGCAGCCCCAGTGGTAGTATACAGCAGCCCTAGTGGAATACAGCAGGCCCCCAGGGGTACATATAGCAGCCCCAGTGGTAGTATATAGCAGCCCCAGTGGTAGTATATAGCAGCCCCAGTGGTAGTATACAGCAGCCCCAGTGGTAGTATACAGCAGCCCCAGTGGTAGTATATAGCAGCCCCAGTGGTAGTATATAGCAGCCCCAGTGGTAGTATATAGCAGCCCCAGCAGCCCCAGTGGTAGTATACAGCAGCCCTAGTGGTATACAGCAGGCCCCCAGGGGTACATATAGCAGCCCCAGTGGTAGTATATAGCAGCCCCAGTGGTAGTATACAGCAGCCCCAGTGGTAGTATATAGCAGCCCCAGTGGTAGTATATAGCAGCCCCAGTGGTAGTATACAGCAGCCCCAGTGGTAGTATATAGCAGCCCCAGTGGTAGTATACAGCAGCCCCAGTGGTAGTATATAGCAGCCTCAGTGGTAGTATACAGCAGCCCCAGTGGTAGTATATAGCAGCCCCAGTGGTAGTATACAGCAGCCCCAGTGGTAGTATACAGCAGCCCTAGTGGTAGAATATAGCAGCCCCAGTGGTAGTATATAGCAGCCCCAGTGGTAGTATATAGCAGCCCCAGTGGTAGTATATAGCAGTCCCATTGGTAGTATATAGCAGCCCCAGCAGCCCCAGTGGTAGTATACAGCAGCCCTAGTGGAATACAGCAGGCCCCCAGGGGTACATATAGCAGCCCCAGTGGTAGTATATAGCAGCCCCAGTGGTAGTATATAGCAGCCCCAGTGGTAGTATACAGCAGCCCCAGTGGTAGTATACAGCAGCCCCAGTGGTAGTATATAGCAGCCCCAGTGGTAGTATATAGCAGCCCCAGTGGTAGTATATAGCAGCACCAGCAGCCCCAGTGGTAGTATACAGCAGCCCTAGTGGTATACAGCAGGCCCCCAGGGGTACATATAGCAGCCCCAGTGGTAGTATATAGCAGCCCCAGTGGTAGTATACAGCAGCCCCAGTGGTAGTATATAGCAGCCCCAGTGGTAGTATATAGCAGCCCCAGTGGTAGTATACAGCAGCCCCAGTGGTAGTATATAGCAGCCCCAGTGGTAGTATACAGCAGCCCCAGTGGTAGTATATAGCAGCCTCAGTGGTAGTATACAGCAGCCCCAGTGGTAGTATATAGCAGCCCCAGTGGTAGTATACAGCAGCCCCAGTGGTAGTATATAGCAGCCCCAGCAGCCCCAGTGGTAGTATACAGCAGCCCTAGTGGTATACAGCAGGCCCCCAGGGGTACATATAGCAGCCCCAGGGGGTCCCCAGCAGCCCCAAGGGGGTCCCCAGCAGCCCCAGGGGTCCCCAGCAGCCCCCAGGGGGTACCCAGCAGCCCCCTGGGGGTCCCCAGCAGCCCCCAAATGCTGGCACTCACCCCCCCTTGCAAGGGCCCCCCCCCCCGCTTCTCTTACCATCCCGGTCTTCTGATCAGCGCTGCTCCTCGGCGCTCCGTCCTCTCGGCTCCCATCCTGCTACATCCGGGATCCCCGGCCGGCGTGCGATGACGTCATATGCCTGCGACGGCCGGAGATCCCGGATGTAGCAGGACGGACGGAGCAGCGAGGAGCACCGAGGAGCGGTGCTGATCAGAAGTCCGGAATGGTAATATAACCATCGGGGGGGGGGGGGCCCTTACAAGGGGGGGCGAGTGCCAGCATTTGGGGGCTATATGCACTGCTTCCCCCTGCCACTGATTGACAGGGGGAAGCAGTGCATATTTAATGAGCGGCCCCACGTGACGGGGCCGCTCATACAGCAGCCTCCCCACGCCTCCTCTAGCCTCCACAGCCCCGGGACACAGCCCCCACCTTATATACCGTATATGACCCGTGTATAAGCCGAGGGGGAGACTTTTCAGCCCAAATTTTGGGCTGAAAAACTCGGCTTATACACGAGTATATACGGTATGTGTTTTTTGTTTTTTTAATATATGTTTATGGGATGTGTGCCAGTATATAGGGATCCATGTGGGGGCTCATGCTGTATATAGGGGCTATGTGGGGAACTGGAGGCTCATACTATAAATAGAGGCTATGTGGTACGGTATTTACATTTAAATTTGAACAGAGTCTCAAAATAAAAATTACAAAAACCAGGGAAAAATGTGAAAAACAGGTAACCAGACCATACAGCGCTAGTCCATCTGCTGCAGGCTGTTTAAAGTATTTTTGCCACCACCAGTCCAGTGGCTATGATCCATTTTTTCAATTATAAAAAGCAAATTCAAAAGTCCAACAGGTAAAGTCTCTGTAGGCTTACAGGTTCAAAACACAACAACAAACACTACGGGTGCCTCGGCATAGGAGTCCTAGGTACTGCAGGGGCCTCTACGAGGTCATAAGCGCTGTAGGCCTCCTGGCCCTGAGGTCACCTATTGGCCAAGATTTTGCTCTCCCTCGACAGCTTCTAGTCGGACAATTCAGCGTTGCTCCAATGCACCAAGCTTTGCGGTATCCAAGTGTGTAAATGGATTATTGTCCATGAAGATAGTAAATTTTGAAGCTGCCAGGTAATGCTTGAACCGCTCTGTTATAGCCCAGACCAAGGCCAGGAACTGCAGCTTAAAGGAACTGTAGTTTTCCAGGTTCCTCTCGGTGGGTCGAAGATTTCTGCTTGCGTAGGCAATTACTCTTTCCTTGCCATCTTGTATCTGGGATAGTACTGCTCCCAGGCCTACATTACTTGCGTCGGTGTAGAGGACGAATGGTAGGTAATAATCGGGATACGCCAGGATTTCCTCACCGGTCAGAGCCTGCTTTATCTGTTGGAAGAAGTCTTCTTGTTCCTTTCCCCATTCCAATGGTGCTCTGAAGACCTTCTCTTCTTAGTTTGGCCTACCAGAAGATCTTGTAGGGGTGCTGCCATCTTTGTGTAGCCCTTAATGAATCTTCTGTAGTACCCAAACAAACCAAAGAATGAATGTACTTCGCTGACGGTGGTTGGCCTCTGCCAGTCCTGGATAGCTGTGACTTTTTCCGGGTCTGGTGCTACTCCATCTGCGCTGACCACATGTCCGAGCTATTGGACTTTTGGTTTCAGCAGGTGATATTTAGATGGTTTGAGGTTCATTCCATACTTTGCTAGAGCTGTAAATACCTCCGCCAGGTGTTCCAGATGTTCTTCGTAGGTTTTGGAATACACAATGACGTCGTCCAGGTATAAGAGCACCGTCTCGAAGTTCTGGTGTCCCAGGCAACATTCTATGATAAAAAGAGAGAGGGGAGGGGGACAAGAGGCGCAATAGTGCCCTTATCACTTAGACACTAACTTTCAGCGGTGAAAAAAACGATCCACTCACCTACTCCAGTTGTGTGACCCACAACTGGCTTAAGAGCATGTAGGATAATATCCTGATGGCTGCTGCTGGACCTCCACCGTTTCCACACACGTGTGGTCAAAACTGAAAATTCAGGGAAAGAAGGTGTACTCCGGTCCGCGCTGCCAGAAACATCAAAGAAAACCAAGACGAAGTTCTGATCCAATCCTTCTTTATTCACATCCAACGCGTTTCAGTGCCCACCCGGCACCTTCATCAGGGATACAACCACCCTCTCAGCCCGGTCTTATATACACTGACATTCATGTAATAATTAGTGGGTGTTACTGTCCATGTGACGTCAAAACCGTCATGAAAACAAGGAGGGACCCAGTTTTGGCGCACTTTTCATAGATAACACAAAATACACATATAAATGCTGCAATTCTGAAGCACAAAGGTTATAAAAAAATCGGTTTGATATGATCACAGAAAAACTTTTTGAAAAATCATGCGGAAAAGCTTGTAAATTCCATGCAATGGTGAACACATCACAAAAAAAAAAAAAAAATTCCCCAAGTGTGCACATATTCCAGGCCAGGGGATAGAACTCATGTGGTCAAACTCTCATTTTTTGTAAGTATGCCATTATTTCCCTATGCTATCTTGGCTCACAGATGTGTGTGTGTATATGTGTGGAGATGACCTAAGTGTATCTTATTTGTATTCCCCAAATGAAGCTGGAGGGGATAA
Organism: Allobates femoralis; assembly: GCA_033576535.1. Lineage (NCBI taxonomy): Eukaryota > Metazoa > Chordata > Amphibia > Anura > Aromobatidae > Allobates > Allobates femoralis. The sequence goes on from JARQOC010000001.1 coordinate 382,675,830, forward strand.
ATTCAAGAAGTATAGGAATATAATAACATCATAAAAACCAATTTAATTATCTATAAAAAATTCATAAAGAACTTCTACAGCAAGATAAAATCTCAAAATTTAATTACTTAAAAGTTATTAAAAAATCTATAAAAAAATATAAAAATATATATAAATATATAAAAAAATATAAAAAATGTGTTGTTTCCTTCGATCTTTGTAAAATTTATCACTTGATAATTATATGTAAGGGAGATATGTTCTTTAATAGAAAAGGTGCATTGTGCTTAAAAGCTGGAGTATTATGCAAGTGTCAGTGAACCTCTCACAGGTGTGTGGAGCCGCTGGAAAAAGAAGCATATCAAACCAGCCACTACGGGTTCCAACCGAGCCTAGGGCAATACATAACATAATAGCAAGAAGAACATATCCAAGGGGACTTGTGATAAAAAAGAAAAAATACTATTTAGTGCTGCCATGTATTGTCTTTCTCCCGAGCGCTCACTAGATGGCGCTTACAGGAGGATGTCACCATAGCCACCAAGCAGGAGCTGGACCGAGAGAACGCTAGTGCTTAACTCAGTGTTGCCTAATTGTTCGCCACTAGGGGCGCATCTCTGAGAAAAAACTACGAGTACCTTATATACTCGCGTATAAGCCGAGTTTTTCAGCCCAAAAATTGGGCTGAAAAGTACCCCCCTCGGCTTATACGCGAGTCAGTGCTGTATACCGATGTATACATCGGTACATACCGATGTATACATCGGTATACAGCAGCCCCCGCATCCCCAGTAATCCAGGGCCCCCCCAGCGTCTCTCCGGTCACCTGAAAAGCAAACTATACTTATCAGTGTCCGCTGTCCGCGCCCGCTCGCCTCTGCCGTCTGCGATCCTCCATCTTCATGCGGCGTCTTCCGGGTTCCTGTGCTCGTCGCAGGGAATGACGTCATTCCCTGCGACGAGCACAGGAAACCGGAAGACGCCGCATGAAGAAGGAGGATCGCAGACGGCACTGTCACGGCAGAGGCGAGCGGGCGCGGACAGCGGACACTGATAAGTATAGTTTGCTTTTCAGGTGACCGGAGAGACGCTGGGGGGGCCCTGGATTGCTGGGGCCCTGTATACTACCGCTGGGACTGCAATCTACTACCACTGGGGCTGTATATACTACCACTGGGGCTGTATATACTACCACTGGGGCTGTATATACCACTGGGGCTGTATATACTGCTGGGGCCCTGTATACTACCGCTGGGGCTGCAATCTACTACCACTGGGGCTGTATATACTACCACTGGGGCTGTATATACTACCACTGGGGCTGAATATACCTGTGGGGCTGCTGTATACTACACTGGGGCTGTATATACCTGTGGGGCTGCTGTATACTACCACTGGGGCTGTATATACCTGTGGGGCTGCTGTATACTACCACTGGGGCTGTATATACCTGTGGGGCTGCTGTATACTACACTGGGGCTGTATATACCTGTGGGGCTGCTGTATACTACACTGGGGCTGTATATACCTCTGGGGCTGCTGTATACTACCACTGGGGCTGTATATACCTGTGGGGCTGCTGTATACTACCACTGGGGCTGTATATACCTCTGGGGCTGCTGGATGCTACCACTGGGGCTGTATATACCTGTGGGGCTGCTGTATACTACCACTGGGGCTGTATATACCTCTGGGGCTGCTGTATACTACCACTGGGGCTGTATATACTTCTGGGGCTGCTGTATACTACCACTGGGGCTGTATATACCTCTGGGGCTGCTGGATACTACCACTGGGGCTGTATATACCTCTGGGGCTGCTGGATGCTACCACTGGGGCTATATATACCTCTGGGGCTGCTGTATACTACCAATGGGGCTGTATATACCTCTGAGGCTGCTGTATACTACCTCTGGGGCTGCTGTATACTACCACTGGGGCTGCTGTTACTACCACTGGGGCTGCTGTATACTACCACTGGGGCTGCTGTATATACCTTTGGGGCTGCTGTATACTACCTCTGGGGCTGCTGTATACTACCTCTGGGGATGCTGTATACTACCACTGGGGCTGTATATACCTCTGGGGATGCTGTATACTACCACTGGGGCTGTATATACCTCTGGGGCTGCTGTATACTAACCACTGGGGCTGCTGCTGTATATACCACTGGGGCTGCTGCTGTATACTACCACTGGGGAGGCTGCTGTATACTACCATTGGGGGGCCTGTATACCACACTGCTGGGGGCTGTATACCTGTGCTGGAGTCCACCCTCGGCTTATACACGAGTCAATAGGTTTTCCCAGGTTTTGGGGACAAAAGTAGGGGGGTCGGCTTATACACGGGTCGGCTTATACACGAGTATATACGGTATATTCACTTGTAGTGCTTGATTTGGAAGAAATCATGTGTATTTAACCTATTCCACATGCTAATTCTTGTGAGTAAGCAAAAATATATATAGTGAATCCACTTCATAAAAGGGAAAGGAGCCCTAATGCTTATACTAAATGTGATACTGCAATTTGGTGCAGTAAGTGGATATATGATAGTAAATAAATGATAGTAAATTGTGCTCTGAGCAGTGAAGAAATATTGGTGACTGTGTCAGTGCAATAAGTAAATGTATGATAATAAACTGTGCTTTGGGCAGTAAAGAATGCTGGTGACTAAGTTGTTATGTCAGTGTAACCTAAGAGTGTCAGATCTACAGTGTTACCTCAATGTGAAAAAATACTATTTAGTGCTTCCATGTATTGTCATTCACCCGAGCGCCCACTAGATGACGCTTACAGGAGGATGTCACCATAGCGACCAAGCAGGAGCTGGACCAAGAAAACGCTAGTGCTTAACTCAGTGTTGCCTAATTGTTCGCCACTAGGGGCGCATCTCTGAGAAAAAACTACGAGTGTATTCACTTGTAGTGCTTGATTTGGAAGAAATCATGTGTGTTTGACCTATTCCACCTGCTAATTCTTGTAAGTGAGCAAAAATATATATAGTGAATCCACTTAATGAAAGGAAAAGAAGCCCTAATGCTTATACTAAATGTGATACTGCAATTTTGTGCAGTAAGTGTCTATATGATAGTAAATTGTGCTCTGAGCAGTGAAGAAATATTGGTGACTGTGTCAGTGCAGTAAATGAATGTATGATAGTAAACTGTGCTTTGGGCAGTAAAGAATGCTGGTGACTAAGTTGTTATGTCAGTGTAACCTAAAAGTGGCAGACCTACAGTGTTACCTCAATGTGAATGATCCTAAATCAATTCAGAGACTAAGTTGAGACCATTAGGCTTCAATGTGTTCAGTTTATACATCCAGAATTTCTCTCTCTTCTGAAGCATCTCAAATCTGTTGTTAATGTGTGTACCAATATAATCTATGGGGGTGATCCTTATTAATGTAGGATCCCTGCCATGATATACATCAAAATGATGGGAAACACCATGTGTCCTGAACCCATTCTTTACATTAGCTCGGTGTTTGTTAAGTCTCTCATGGAGGGGGCGAATTGTCCTTCCTATATACTGTAAGTCGCATGGACATTCCAGTAAGTATATGATGTAGCTCGTCTTACAGTCCATATGGTGTTTAATAAAAAATGTCTCTTTAGTATTAGCCGAAGTGAAGGAGGTTCTTTCTTGGATGCTTCTGCAACAAAGACACCTCTTTCTTCCACATTTTCTGGTGCTTATCAGTTTGATTGTTTCTTCCTCAATCAATGGAATTGATCTCAGTCTGCTTGGTGCCACTGCCCCTTTAATGTTGGGGGCTCTCCTGAATGTTATGCCTGGCTTTTCAGGAATGACCTCACCCAAGACTGGGTCATTTTTGAGAATATGCCAATGCTTATTAATGCATTCCCTGATCATCCTATGATGTTTATTGTAAGTGGTGAAGAAGTTCCATTTATATTTATCATCACATTTGTTCTTTACTGCAGGTGTTAGTAACCCCTCCTGTTGAATTTCGTTAAAACGTTCCTGTGCACCATAAATCAGGTTCTTGGGATACCCCCGTTCTATGAGTCTTTGAAACGTTCCCGGTGCATTGCATAACCCAAATGGCATGCTGTTTAATTCGCATAGGCTTATTGGTGTTGTGTATGCTGTCTTCTCCCAGTCTCCTTCTGCAACGGAGACCTGCCAATACCCACTAGTGAGATCTAACGTAGAGAAATAATTAGCAGTCTTTAATGCAGCAAGAGACTCCTCTATTAGGGGAAACGGGTAAGCATCTTGGTGAATGATCTTATTGATTTCCCTGTTATCCACACACATTCTCATAGTGCCATCCTTCTTTCTGACTAGGACTAAGGGGGCTGTCCAGGGAGTACAGCTATCTCTTATAACCCAGGCTTACTTAATTTCCTGCAGCATCTCTTTGGCACACTGGTAGTGGTTTGGTTGAACGAGTCTGTGTCTCACTCTAATTGGGGGATGATCTCCTGTGGGTATGCGATGGTGTACCCCTTTAATCCCCCCAAAATCTAATGGATACTTACTAAATATCTGTTCGAATTCTTGTACTACCCGGTAGACTCCGTGCTTCTGATGGGAAGGGGTGGCATCAGTTCCTACGTGCAACTGCTGACACCACTCTTCCAGCTGTCCCTTGGAGTTGTTATCCTCCGCCTGGTTTGATGGAGGTAAGGGCTCTACTATCTGTATGTTGTTGTCACAGACAGTGTACAGCTTTGCTACATTAGCATACCGGGTTAGTTGTGCTTCTTCTTCCCCACAATTTAATACACAGATTGGTACTCTTCCCTTGCGTACATCCACCACCCCTCTGGCGATCAGTAGTGTAAGTCTATGCTCTGAATATACTGGTTCTACAACTGTCTGGTATTCCTTTCTTCTGAGACCTATTGCTGCTCGACACCATATCATCATTTCACTTTTCGGTGGTAACACAATGGGAAACGGGTCTGTTACCTGCACATTGCCAATCTATCCCCTAGACAGATTTACTTGTTGCTTGAGGATGAGGGCTCAGATTTCTTTTTGAAGGACTCTCTTCCACATATAACCAGCAGTCACAGCAATCTGTTGGAGTAAAAACAACACTTCTCCAAGGCAGTTTTCAATTACATTAGTACCAATTACCATGTAGGGGTGTTTCTCTTCAGGATTATATTCTACTACACATAACCCTTGGCCTTTTAACTCCACCCTCCCCAACTTTATTGTCACTTCTCTGAACCCCACCTGATTTTGTGGTTGTCCATTAGAGGCAATAATAACAAAACTGGAGTCTGGGGGTCTAAGATCAGTATCTGACCAAAATTGTTTGTAAAGGATATGTGGGATGGTGGTAACCTGTGACCCAGTGTCCAATAGGCCCGACATGGGGATTCCTTCCAGCGTAATTTTGAAGTACGGACGGCCTCCCATGTACCGATTACACCAGTCATATGCCCAGTCGTCCTATTCCTGGGGGTTGGCCCTCGGGCCCAGGAATCTCGGGTTTGAAGTACATCTTCTTGCGAAGTGGCCTGGTTTGTTGCAGCAAAGGCAGATGGGTTGTCCTGAAGAATCCGTGTAGTCACTGGCTCTGCGTTGGAATGGTGCATTGGTCCCCTGAACGGGCAACTTGTTGGTCCCCTGCATGGGCGACTTCGGCTTCCTACTCATCCACCGGACATCCTCAGGGCAATCTGGTGGCTGGATTTTGCTTGATGGTTGTGAGTCCGGCCTGACTTTCAAGAGTTTTAGCACATAGTCCATATTTTTGGTTAGCTGCAGAACCTGGTTACGTAGGTCATCATCAGGGTTGGTTGCTACAGCTTGCCCTGCCGCTTTTGCAGGGTCTTTGGGAGTAGGTTCAAAGTCTATTGAAGAGGTGTTAATAGAATTCAAATAGAATATGCGGTTCTAAGGTAGAGCGCAGGTATGAGACGGGATACTTTAATCTTTATCTCCGTAACTTTATTCATAAAAAGCTCCAGACCACCATTAAGTTACGGAGATAAAGATTAAAGTATCCCGTCTCATACCTGCGCTCTACCTTAGAACCGCATATTCTATTTGAATTCTATTAATCTAATTCCATTGTGGAAAGCGGTGACAGAGCTGCAGGAGGGATAGGGTTAATGGATCAACCTGGTGTTTCCTGACCTAAACCTGGAGAGAGAGTGTGGACAGCACGAGGCCAGGAGCAGAGGTGATTGAGGACACAGGAGCACGACAGATCCAAGGCTGGCAGCCTGAGCCACAAAACTACGCTCACAATCTGGTTGTGCGGATCGGGCACAACCTTTAAAGGTTAGTTTGCTTATAATACGACCGCTTTAAAGACAGGAGAGGTCCACAGGTGGCGCAGCACTATTTTTTCTTTTTATTGAAGAGGTGTTAACCTGCCAGGATTGGGCTGCAGGCTCTGCAGGCACTGGGTGTCGTAGCACAGTTATTGCTCGGTCTTTTAAATCATTAAAGTTCAAATCAGGATGATCTAAGACCCACAAGTGTACCTGTTGGCAGTGGTAGTCTGACCTCAATCCATCCATAAACTGTTCTGCAAGCATTTTATCTTCTTCTAGCACACTTGCCGGGTCTACCTGTTTTAAGGACCAGAGTGCCCCTTGTAAACGGAGGGCAAAGTCTCTTATGGTATCCTGCGGTCTCTGTTTGCATTGGTAGAACAGCATCCTCAGTTCAGATTGTGTGTGTTTTTCAAAAGCAGCCCTGAGCTTATCAAATACTTTTGTTATAGAGTCTCTGTCAGCATCACTCCAAGACTCGACCTCTAGCTCCGCTGCGCCTGTTAATTGTCCCAGCACAACGGTGGCTCGCTGCTTTTCTCTCATAGCATACATGTCCAGCACTGCCCACATCTTTTGCTTATAGGCTGCTAAGGTACCGGGCTTATGTGGCACCCCAAGGGTTAATATGCCACAGAAACAACACAGGTTTAATCCCCACACAACACTACACTAGAAAGTGGGAGGAGCTTAGCTGGCACCTGCACTAGTGGGAGGAGCTAAATTTGTTTACCACAAAACAAGAGTGACAGTTAGTCAGTCTGCAGGTGAGTCTAGTCTGGAGCAGGAGCAGAGCCAAGTAGAAGTGGAGGTCCTGAGAGGTCTGAGGAAAAGAGACAGATTAACAGAGGAACATACCCGGGATAAAGAGTTACCCCAAAAGCTTGATCCCGGGGAGGCGCTTAAGACGGATACCGGATCCGAGGCTGTGCCTGAGACAGACAGGACAGTAAACACCGGCATAGTGAAGGTCTACCATCTTCACCACACCATAGCAAAGCAACATGAAGGAGTCAGTGACACAGAGGACTCAAGTTGCCCAGCATATTGGTACCCGTGAGCAGAGACAGGGCCAGCAGTATAGCTACAAGCAGCAGCAGGGCCACACACAGCGTTTAAGTAGGAAGCCAAGGACCCGGTCAGGGTGAGAGCAACCTGGTACAGACTCAGTGGACAATACTGTGTAATACCATCTGCCAGTAAAGACTTGAAGAACAACAGAAACCGAGTGTGTGTGTCATCCTTATGCTGAAGCCCCACTTGCCCTCATAGACTGCCATTGCCTCTACTCTCATCATCTCTACTGCTACCCCTACTCTCCTGCAGCATCAATAACATCTTCACAGACTTTAACTACCTCTACCACTGCCCCGGGGAAGCCAGTTCTGCCCACAGGAACTGTTCCATCCAAGCTGCTAGCCCATCATCCCCGGAGGTTCTGCAGCAGCGGCGGCCCCATTACTGGCCGCATATAGTGGGTGGCGTCACGAGTGACAAATCCCCTGTAAATAACCCCCCATTTTATTGTGCGGGCCCGGGACACGGTCCGGACCAGGACCGCCGTGGCATCCCCCAGCAGCACCCCGGTCCAGCACAGAGTGCCCCGTCCCGAGGGGCTCCACAACCTGGCGTCACGAACAGGATCTACCGTGCCCGGTACCGGGCATTGGGTGCCGTGATTAGTGACTGTTTTGGATCTGCTGCCATTGCTGGGCGCGCGCAAGCTGAATTGTAACTGCGCCACAGAGACTGTAAATTTGAAAATCCGCCATCACAGAGCGCGCGACGCGCGGGAAGAAAAACCGCTCACCACTCTGACGTCATCCGGAAAGGAAGAGAATCCCTGGTGCACAGCGGAACCTTTGTTAGACATCCGGACGGAAGCGGAAGACGGAGGGTGGACCTTAACTAAGGGGGCCCAAGATGTCGCAGCCCAATGCACAAGGCGGAGACGGAGCAGCCGGTGGAGCTGCAGCGCCGGACCCAGCGATAGTACCCGGCGGTGCAGCGGCGCAAGGAACAGCACCAATAATGCCGTTCCTGATGCCGTATACTCCAGGGGCAATGTGGCTGCCCCAATACTCCGGTGAGCCTAATACTTTAACTGACTTTATGCAAAAGATAAAAGAGTATTATGTGATGTACCCCCTCACTGAAGCCCAGCGGGTAGGAATGTTAATAGGACAGTTAACAGGCAATGCACGGCGTGAGGCTGCGTCCTGGCTGGACACAGATAAGGACACTGTAGAGCATCTAGCAGCTAGACTAAAAGCAACGTTTGAATCTGCTGTTGATACCCGGGCTAAGATGAGGTTCTTTGCATGCCACCAGAAACCTAAACAGAGTGCTAGAGACTTTGCCTTGAACCTGCAGGAAGCACTCAAAGCCCTTAAGCTGGCAGAACCTGCTTTAGCCCCGGGAGCTGATAAAATGCTATTTGATCAATTCATAGAGGGCCTTCATTCCCCTTCCCATCGAGGACAGTTAAGCATGATACTGCTGCAGAACCCTGACATGACATTTACTGAGCTGAAAGATAGAGCTATCCGTTTGCAGCAGCTGGAAGAGCCACGGGAGCTACCCACTGTCCTGGACATTGCAGCAGCACCTCAGCAGCCGGCAGTGCCAGCGACATCTGCCATGTCAGCAACTGCTGCTGAAACTGGAGAACTAATTTCTAATGCAGCAATCAATCGAAAGCTAGATGCCCTGACAGACACCGTGATCTCCATGGCCAAGGTCATCAAGGAACTGCGAGAGTCAAGACCTGCACCCAAGATTGAGTTGGCGACCAGCAAAGAGGATGTTCCTTGGATGAGGCCCAGAAGATACCCAGCAGCAAGAGGACGACCCAGCGATCGCTATCAACCAGATGGACAGCCCATTTGCCGTCATTGCCAGGAACCAGGCCATCTTGCTCGTGAGTGTCCTTTAAACGACAATTCCCTGGGCAGGCGGGCCGCTCCCCAGGAATGAACACTCGAGGCCCCTCAGCCTGGTATGACAGATTCGTGGGAGGAAAACCGGTGATCCCTATTGTGTTGAATGGCATCCCCTTTAGTGCCTTGCTGGATACTGGATCCCAAATAACATCTATCCCGCATGTTCTATATAAAAGGTACTGGGCTGATTCAGACATTACTAATGCGCCAGATGGCTTTAACTTTGAAGTATGGGCTGGTAATGGACTGGTAATACCAAAGGTTGGATTTAGAGAGATGAATATTCAGGTTGGGAAGGTAGAATTGCAGAACCAGGGTATTATAATCGTAGATGTTAACCGGCGAGACCGTGAACCCGTGATGCTGGTAGGAATGAATGTCATTGAGAAATGTTTTTCCGAAGTGTTAAGTGTTTTGCAGCAAATCGCCGAGACTGCCGGAACAGGACAACAGAGGCTTTTGCACAAAGAGATCAAAGCCCTGATGTTGAAGCAACAGGTAGAAATCTCCGGAGGTGAGATCGGCAGTGTACGAGTAAGTGATCCAATACCCATTGTAATTCCTCCCAAAACTGAAATGTTGGTCTGGTGTAGAGCCGCAATAGGCATTAAAGGGCAAGACTATCAGGCCCTGGTAGAACCCGTGTACTCAGACAGTAGACCGACCATACTCACTGCTAGAGGAGTAGTTGACGTACACAGGGGAAGAGTGCCATTACGCCTATTGAACTGCGGAGAAGATGAGGTCACATTACCTAAGTATGCTACCATGGCTAAGTTGTACACGGTTGATAACAATAACATCACAGCCGCCGAGCCCTTGAACCCGTCATGTCAGGCGGATGACAATGGCTCAGAGGAGAAGCTGGAGGATTGGTGCCAAAAGTTGCATGTAGGTACCAGTTCTACACCTCCCCGTCACAAGCATGGAGTATACCGGGTAGTGAAAGAATACGAACAGATATTCAGTAAACACCCGTTAGACTTTGGGCAAATCAAAGGGGTAGAGCACACTATACCCACAGGTAACCATCAACCTATAAAAGAGAGGTATAGACCCTTACCACCAGCTCACTACCAAACCACCAAAGACATGCTCAGAGACATGAAATCTGCAGGGGTAATAAGAGACAGTTGTAGCCCCTGGGCAGCACCTCTAGTGTTAGTTAAAAAGAAGGACGGGACCATGAGAATGTGCGTAGATTATCGGCAGATTAATCGCATCACACATAAGGACGCATACCCATTACCTAGGATTGAGGAGTCATTAGCTGCATTAAAATCTGCTAACTACTTTTCCACCCTTGATCTGACTAGTGGGTACTGGCAGGTTCCTGTGGCCGAGGCCGACAAGGAGAAGACAGCGTTTACTACGCCGATGGGCCTCTGTGAGTTCAATTGTATGCCGTTCGGACTCTGCAACGCACCCGGGACCTTCCAACGTCTGATGGAGAGCTGCCTCGGGCACAAGAACTTTGAAACTGTCCTCCTGTACCTAGATGACGTCATAGTCTACTCGAAGACGTATGAGCAACATCTACAAGACCTAGCAGAAGTGTTCAAGCTTTGTCCAAGTATGGCATGAAGATCAAGCCATCCAAGTGTCACCTTCTCAAACCAAAGGTACAGTACCTGGGACATGTCGTGAGTTCAGAGGGAGTAGCACCGGATCCTGATAAAGTCATAGTGATAAGGGATTGGCCAAGACCTACGAACGTGAAAGAAGTGAGGCAATTCCTGGGCCTGGTAGGCTATTACAGAAGATTCATCCGAGGATTCACGAAGCTAGCAGCTCCTCTGCAAGACATTCTGGTAGGACGATCAAAGAAGACTTCAAACTATAATCTCCTGACACGGTGGGATGAGGAGAGAGAAGATTCTTTCAATAAGCTAAAAAGTACACTGACGGGAGAAGAGATCCTGGCATACCCTGATTACCATCAACCATTCATTCTTTATACGGATGCCAGCAACCTGGGACTGGGAGCAGTATTGTCGCAGATGCAAGGAGGCAAAGAGAAAGTTATTGCCTTTGCAAGTAGGAAGCTCCGGCCTACAGAAAGAAATCCCGAGAACTACAGCTCCTTCAAGTTAGAGCTACTGGCAGTAGTTTGGGCTGTGACTGAACGCTTTAAACATTACTTGGCAGGTGCAGAATTCACCATCTACACGGATAACAACCCGTTGACTCACCTGGACACAGCAAAATTAGGAGCTCTGGAGCAGCGATGGATAGCCCGGCTATCTAATTACAACTTTGTCATCAAATACAGAGCAGGCCGCAAGAACGGGAACGCAGATGCCTTATCCCGGATGCCACACCTGAGAGACGTGGAAGAGGAACCGGAAGAGTTGGAAGAGATTGAACTACCGGCCTTTCATCGTTCAAAGGTAGAAGATTATCAACCCGGCATCTACCAAAGAGAACAAGAAGTAAACTTTAACCCGTTAAGACACTATGAATGGGCTGAAACCCAAGATACTGATCCAGCTGTGAAGCTAGTGAAAGAACTGCTTACGCGACAAGGTGCATACCCGGATCAGAATGCCCCAGCTGAGACCATACACCTCTGGAAAGAGAGAGGCAAGTTGTTTCTGAACCAAGGGAAGCTCTGTAGACGATTTACCAATCCCAAGACGCATGAACTGGTCTGGCAGATAATCGTGCCCAAGCGAGACACCCAAATGGTCTTAGAAGCTTATCATGACAACGCAGGTCATTTCGGATGGAAGAAGTTAGAAGCAATCCTAAGAGAAAGATTCTATTGGGTTGGCATGAGAAAATCCATTGAAATATGGTGCAGAAGATGTGCCACATACAACCTCAGAAGGAAAGATCTACAGAAAGCTCCGCTTCAACCAATAGTAACCAAGCAGCCACTCGAGCTAGTCGCATTAGATCACGTCAAGTTGTCAACAAGCCGGTCAGGCTATGTCTATGCCTTAACCATCGTGGACCATTACTCACGTTTCTTAGTGGTGGTACCAGTAAAAGATCTGACAGCGAAGATGGCAGCAAAAGCATTCCAGACGCATTTCTGTAGACCACATGGTTACCCAGAACAAGTCCTTGCAGACCAAGGTCCAGCTTTTGAATCAGAATTATTCAAGGAATTCTGTGATATGTACGGTTGTAAGAAGATTCGCACAACAACATATCATCCCCAAACAAATGGTCTATGCGAGAAAATGAATCATATCGTAAATGAAATGTTAAAGACCTTACCAGAGTCAGAAAGAAACCAGTGGCCAGATAAATTACCTGATTTGGTAGACTTATACAACCATGTTCCTGTGAGTTCTACAAACTGCACTCCAGCTTACCTTATGCGTGCAAGACCCGGTAAGCTACCAATTGATCTAGAAATGGGAATTGAAAAACCAGATACAGAAATAGAAGAAGAAACAGATTGGGATACCAAACGTCAGAAGCAGTATCAACAAGTGCAAGAATGCGTAGAAAGAAACCTACAGCAAGCAAGAGCAAGACAAGAGAAAACTTTTAACAAACGTGCTCAAGCAATGCCATTACAAGAAGGTGATCAAGTTCTCAAGAGAAAGAGACGCACTGACAAACTGGATAATCAGTGGGAAACCGTCCCATACACAGTCTTACCATCTAACCTAGACAATGTTAAAACCTGTTTGATAAGCAAAGATGAAGGAAAAACGTCACAAGTCGTATCTCGTGAGCAGCTAAAATTGTGTCCTGAAACACTGAAGACACCTGAAGTAAGAGAACCCTTGCAGGTTCAACCTATTAAAGAAAAAGAAGTTTTCCACACGGTACTAGGAGATTTTCCTAAAACATGGCCAAATTACCATGGAGCAGTTGTCGTACCAATGATTGCATTCCCTTCAATGGTGGAACCAACACCAGAACCCGTGTTACCTGAAGAAGTCCCAAGACCTGAAGAACTGGAAGTAGAACCATTAGAGGAAGAACAAATTCCTGGTCCCAGAGAGCTTGCCAGTCCTACAGTCAGATCTTCATCTAACATAGTACCAAACACTACAAATAGGTCCATGCCTATCAGCACCAATAGGCTACATGCAAGTAGTACACCCGTTTTATGCAGATCCGAGCGTAGTACCAGAGGGCAGTTACCAGCTAGGTACAGGGATTAAAAGGTCAAATTAACTGTAAGATGTAAATATGTTTGTGTTAATATTAAATTGAACCCGGTGAACAAATGTACATAGTTAATGCAACGTTAAAAAAGCCCAGTACCTACAGAGACTATCCTGTATGAACTTTTTGCATATTCTTCAAACTTTTTCCTTTTATTTTATTTTTATGGACCATACTACCACGGACTGGTTGTGGTATAAACTTTCTTGTATAAATATTCATCAGCCCGGAGGCAAAAGACTAAACCCCCGGAAAGATTGCTTTTTGAATTTTTGGACTGTTTTTGAACTTTAGTGATTTTTGTGATTTTACTTTTAAGTCTTTGTAAATATTAATTGTATTAATTGTTTATTCTTTATTGCTCCACAGTCCCGAAGTACTGTCTTTAACTAAGGGGGAATGTGGCACCCCAAGGGTTAATATGCCACAGAAACAACACAGGTTTAATCCCCACACAACACTACACTAGAAAGTGGGAGGAGCTTAGCTGGCACCTGCACTAGTGGGAGGAGCTAAAGTTGTTTACCACAAAACAAGAGTGACAGTTAGTCAGTCTGCAGTTTAGTCTAGTCTGGAGCAGGAGCAGAGCCAAGTAGAAGTGGAGATCCTGAGAGGTCTGAGGAAAAGAGACAGATTAACAGAGGAACATACCCGGGATAAAGAGTTACCCCAAAAGCTTGATCCCGGGGAGGCGCTTAAGACGGATACCGGATCCGAGGCTGTGCCTGAGACAGACAGGACAGTAAACACCGGCATAGTGAAGGTCCACCATCTTCACCACACCATAGCAAAGCAACACGAAGGAGTCAGTGACACAGAGGACTCAAGTTGCCCAGCATATTGGTACCCGTGAGCAGAGACAGGGCCAGCAGCATAGCTACAAGCAGCAGCAGGGCCACACACAGAGTTTAAGTAGGAAGCCAAGGACCCGGTCAGGGTGAGAGCAACCTGGTACAGACTCCGTGGACAATACTGTGTAATACCATCTGCCAGTAAAGACTTGAAGAACAACAGAAACCGAGTGTGTGTGTCATCCTTATGCTGAAGCCCCACTTGCCCTCATAGACTGCCATTGCCTCTACTCTCATCATCTCTACTGCTACCCCTACTCTCCTGAAGCATCAATAACATCCTCACAGACTTTAACTACCTCTACCACTGCCCCGGGGAAGCCAGTTCTGCCCACAGGAACTGTTCCAGCTGCTAGCCCATCATCCCCGGAGGTTCTGCAGCAGCGGCGGCCCCATTACTGGCCGCATATAGTGGGTGGCGTCACGAGTGACAAATCCCCTGTAAATAACCCCCCATTTTATTGTGCGGGCCCGGGACACGGTCCGGACCAGGACCGCCTTGACATCCCCCAGCAGCACCCCGGTCCCGCACCGAGTGCCCCGTCCCGAGGGGCTCCACACTTACCTTCATTGGTAGGCAACCATTTTATGCCCGGTATATATGGCAAGGTTATCGGCAATATCGGGGCCACTGCTCCGGGTGCTGCGGCTCCCACACCGGCTGCGGAACCGACTGGTGTTGCGTTCCGGACATCCCCTCTGTCAGGGACCTGTGCTTCGTCCGCTTCACTCATGGTGGTGCCCCCTAGTTAATCGCTGCCAGCCGGTGAGATAAACTTTTCCGGTAGTCGGCGGTCCTACAGGGTGAGTGGTGCACCTTGGGTATTTCCGGAACTCGACACTGCACTTTGTTGATCTCCGGGAGTGCGGGGGCTTATCTTCATGCTCTTTTTTGCTCGCTCTGTGAAGCAGTTTCTGAGGCACAGTAATGGCAGCCCAATTTTACAGTTCACAAACAGTCAATAAAGTCTAATTCTAGGCACCCAGTACCCCGTTTTATTAGGCACAGGATCCTGTTTGTGATGGCAGAATTGAGTCGGTCGACAGGGAGGGAGGTACTCGGATACGGGACTGATGATTACTTCGATGGGGGATCACGGCTGGTCGGTTCCCGGTCCCGTGTCCTGGACCCTCAATGGCAGGGATGGTGAGGGGGATGATGATGACAGATGGGGGGGTATGGTAACGTGACGCCACCTGTGGTACCTAGTAATGTGGATACCAGTGCTGCGGCCGGCCGCTGGGGTGATGGAGGTGCAGCTCAGAGTAGTACAGCTCCCCACAGTTGGAGCATTACCTCAGAGCAGCGGGGTGGATGAGAGGAGTAGTAGTAGCGGTTCTACTGTGAACGCTGCAGACGGCGGCGGGGGAAGCAGGCACACACACAATTGTCTTTGTTTCGGTACCTTTTTACTGATGTCCGGTAACAGGTACAGTCCAGACAGGGCCAGTTTTAGACAAAGTGGGGCCCTGGGCAAAACATTAAAGTGGGGCTGTATATGCTCACATATTGCACCATTACACATAAACAGGTTACATAAGTTCAGACCTATAAACGAGCGTGATCGACAAATATTGCAGTCATTCGTCACTTGTTAACATTACACAGGATGATAAAGAATGATGGGCAAAAAACGATCACTAGTAGATCAATCTGTCCCTGCAGTATCATGTTATCAGCAGCACATCTGTAGTTTGTACTGGGCGATGTGCTGTTGAGAACAATTATTTTTGTCCCACTATAAACAATCCAATCAACTGATTAACCACCAAGAGCCCATACATTCTGATGTCCTCACTATTATATACCACAAGGAGCCCATACATTCTGATGTCCTCACTAATCTATTCCACTAGGAGCCAATACATTCTGATGTCCTCACTAATATACACCACGAGGAGCCCAAAAATTCTGATGTCCTCACTATATACCACCAGTAGCCCATACATTCTGATGTCCTCACTAATATATACCACCAGGAGCCCATACATTCTGATGTCCTCACTAATATAAACCACCAGGAGCCCATACATTCTGATGTCCTCACTAATATATACCACCAGGAGCCCATACATTTTGATCTCCTCACTAATATATACCACCAGGAGCCCATACATTCTGATGTCTTCACTATTATATTCCACCAGGAGCCCATACATTCTGATGTCCTCACTATTATATACCATCAAGAGTCCATACATTCTAATGTCCTCACTAATATATACCACCAGGAGCCCATACATTCTGATGTCTTTATTATGTTTCACCAGGAGCCCATACATTCTAATGCCCTCACTATATACCACCAAGAGCCCATACATTCTGATGTCCTCAGTAATATATACCACCTAATGTCCTCATTAACCCTTTGCGACGCAGCTAAATTCTGTATTTGCGCTTTCGTCTTTTCCTCCCCGTCTTCCCAGAGCCAAAGGTTTTTTTTATTATTCTGTCCACAGACATGTAAGGGCTCCCTTTTTGTGGGACATATGACGTTTTGATCACCGATTACACATTTTTCTGTGATATTAAAAAAAAACAACTTAATTTTGGTGTTTAACCCAATCAGTATACAAAAAAAATTAATTATTTGTATACTTTTCTAAACACAGTGATAACACATGTCACATGATGGATACTGTGACCATGATGTCACCAGTGGTCCTCCAGCAGTCACCACATTGGAAGCTACATTATCTGTGTATGCCAGCCCTGAGAATGATGGAGGAAGAAGTGGACAGCGATCCGCTCCCTCTTTCATTGTTGCTTTCAACTGTATCAGCATCTGTGATGGCAATACCACTGAAATATTGATGCCGGGCACGGGAGGAGGCGCATTGGCAGTACGACACTGATCATTTAATGTCTGGAGATTTTTTTTTCTTTTTTGCATGATCCTGAAGGCGAATTTTGTTGTGCGGTGTATCACTGGCATGTTGCTGTGCAGTGTGTGACTGGCGTGTTGCTGTGCAGTGTGTGACTGGCGTGTTGCTGTGCAATGTGTGACTGACATATTGCTGTGCAGTGTGTGACTGGTGTGTTGCTGTGCAGTGTGTGACTGGTGTCTTGCTGTGCAGTGTGTAACTGGCATGTTGCTGTGTAGTGTGTGACTTGTGTATTGTGCAGTGTGTGACTTGTGTGTTGCTGTGCGGTGTATGACTGGCGTGTTGAGGTGCAGTAAATAAAAATTCACCAGTGTCCAGTGCTGTATTGTTGGCTTTGGGAACACTTCTGGGAGCCAGCCTGGTCAGTACTGTGTCCTGCTGTGTGTGCAGTCAGTGATCTAGTGTCGCTTTCTGGCTGTACAGTAAAGTCCTGACACTGAACACTACAGCAGCAGTCAGGACACTGTATGGATTATAAACGTGTCACAGAGGATGGACGGCCAGAGGTCAGACAGGAGAAGATGCAGACCGCAGGGCTATGTACACCATGACAGCTTCTGACGGCTTCTGCTTCTGCGATCACCTCACCAGTGGAGCCATAAATTACACTGGGCAGTGCTGGAGGAACATCGCAGGAGAACATAAAGTGAACTGATCTCTCCCTCTCCTGCAGGCTGCAGCACTGAGCTCTGTCCAGTGACATTTGTATTGTGAGCTCCATCGCAGAGGCAGAAGTCGGGCTGTGTATTGTGTCCCCGCTGCCTGCATCTTCTCCTGTCTCCTCGCTGGCTGCAGGAAGAGAAAGTAAATGCAACCCAAAAGATTCCTTAAACAAACATAGAGTAGAGGGGACGAGCAGGGGGCCCCTCCTGGGAGCCCTGGGCATTTGCCCAGTATGCCCCCCCCCCCTAAAAGCCGGCTCTGAGTCCAGAAGAGTAACCAGGTTCTTGGTGCAATTTGCGACATTCACCTTGGAAAGTTGCGAGGCCTCTTCTGTTATTGTGTGCAGTGATTGGGGTAAGTCCAGCCTGAAACTGAACTTGCCGCTCCTTCTCCCTCTCAGGATACTACTCCATAACTGTCTTGCTAAATTTATCTGGATCGGGGCAGAGCCCGTACTTACGTCGCGCTCACTGACTTACAAATCAGGCATGAATAATAATATTCTTTATAGCAAGATTTAATTTATTTGTTTACAAAGTAGCACATGAATTGTCATAAATTGAATACAGGCTTAACACAAGGTATACTAATTATACCTAGACTTAATTATAGCGATTAAGCATCAATACGTTTACCGTGTATTGTAGCTGCGTCACTTTCTTCATCGGGGAAGTCACGATCAGCGAGAAGGGACCACGGCTTGCTTCACAGAGACGGCCATCCATGTTGGTCTCTGGAAAGGTTTTTCCTTCCCCCTCACTGAATGTGACCAGCTCCATTTATACTATCCTTGATCACGTGCTGATGGCATGATCCATCCGTGACCATCAACCACAAGATATTCACTTCTTTCCTGTGCAATACCCCGATCTGTTTCCCTGGCTGAGGGTGTGGTTTAATTTCAGCTCAGCTCTTGGTTTCATCATAAAGGCATAATGTCAAGAAGAGGAAGTCACCCTTTTTGTATTTCAACCAAGTACTGATGCATTTATATGGAATGAATGATAAGGCCTGTGGTCACTATTTTAATTATGCTTACCTGTTCTATACCTATTCTATCCACATCCACACACCATTCTTGTCACATTGGTATCACAATAACTGACATTGACGACCTTTCTGTGGGATCCCTATTCTCTGCTTAGGTCCCTGGTCCTGTACTTGGTCAGGTTTGAGTGTCTTCTGTACTTTATCTGTATTTTACTTCAGGGGGATTAGATCCTCCTGGTCTGTCCGGGCTTTTCCTGATTCAATAAATTATTAGCAGTATCGGACTATGATGTCCGGATGGGGTAAAGGGAAACCAGATCTGTTCCCTTCTTTCTCCTACTTCCTCCACTGGTCTCCGACCCTCTCCCTAAGGTGCAACACAGCTGGGTTAGTGTTCCTTGGTCCTGGGCCTGGCTTGATCCCAGCAACCAGCTCCTCCACTGCTGCTCTCTCCTCTGCTCACTGCAAACTAACTGGATCTGAACTGACTCCTCCTCACAGGCCTGTATCCTTATAGCGGAACTTGCTTAAGGCAGCAAGTAGAGCTCCCCCTCCAGGTCTGTGGTGGAAGGTGTTGTGTGCTGTGTGTACCAAGGTGTATGTCTTTCCTTGCACCGGTGGGTCCTTTGGCAATCCCCAGCAGGGATGCCACACCAGTCCCTAGGTCATCCAGGATTAGAGAGCCTGGTGGCAGAACTGGATGCTGGTGGGTTTTATGCTCACCAGCAACTTAGGTGGAGTTCTCCAGGGCATTTGTAGTATAGAGAGGCAGGGAACTTCTATAGGCACAGATACGCCCAGGATACGCACTACCAACCTGGCAGGAGGTAACTCACAGCAACCTAGAGGGAGTAATGGAAGCTCAATAAACCTAAAACTCAAGGAAAATCAGCAGGAAGACCATATTACTCACTCAGCAGAGTAGACTATATTTCTTATTAGACTGGCCGGACCACCTGCCTGGTGCTAGATTTACTACTCTGGACTTGCTAGCGAAACTTCACTAAAAAGGTAAAGCAAAGACTGTCTCTGGCTGTCTACTTCCTCCACTAAAACTTTTACTACTACCCTCATCATCTACTTGGGAGCCAGCCCTTGTTGGGAAGGGTTAAAAATATGTGCTGCTCAGGCTCCCAGGGATCCCCTGTAGTGCCAGCCACATCAGGCTGATTATCGCAACTGTTTTGCTTAGTAGAAAGTACTCAGGAGTTACTGTACAAAAATAATTAAACTTTATTGATTAAAAGCACACATACAGGTAATCTGAAATATGAGATAATGCGCAATAGGGTCTTATCCTTTAGACAGATAACGGCAATAAAACCTATTGAAAGCTGCTCACCTGATATGGTTGTGTGACCCACAACCAAGTATGATCACTTAGAAAACAGCTGCTGAACGGTCCGCACCTCCACGGGTAAACCGCGGTGAAGATAATCAAGATGAAGGACGAAGTGCCGCTCGACCTGCACTGCTGTAAAGGACCACCAGAAACACGGGATATCTGGTTTAAAGTGTAGGTTTTATTCCGACGCGTTTCGGAGGTGCTACCAGGCTCCTTCCCTGAGGAAGGAGCAGCTCTGAAACGCGTCGGAATAAAACCTACACCTTAAACCAGATATCCTGTGCTTCTGGTGGTCCTTTACAGCAGCGCAGGTCGAGCGGCACTTCGTCCTTCATCTTGATCATATACAGGTAATGACACATACAGTATAGGAAATAAATGGTGAGGAGATTCCAAAGATATGCTACACCAGTGTAATAACAGGAGACTGGGCTAAGTCTCAGCTATTTCAGATGCACATATTAAGGGCAAAATAGTCACTGAGAAATTGCAGGGTTCGCAACCATTTATCCATCAGACTCACCCATAAGATTGTGAAGTGTAGCTGCTGATTCCATGCCCAGTATCGCTACCCCAGTCTGTGGCGACCACAATGCAGGTTTTGCGTGGATGCTTTTTTGAGGGGTGTGGCCTGCTAGTCAGCAGGCTACAAAAGGGTACTGCACCCCTAACAGAAGGTGCAGTATGCTTTGTTCTGGTAAGGAGTAGTAGAAGCCTTAAGCTCCAGCACCACACACACACCCAGTGATAGGGGACCAATTAGACACCCGTTACTAGGGTAAACAGTCCCGGTGGGTGGAGAAGCTAGGCTATAAAGTGAGTGGAGAAAGAGGGACCAGAACAGCAGGAGTTTCAGAGCAGGAGTAGAACAGAACAGAGAAGAGTTGCAGGAGAATAACAGCAGAGAACAGCAGAGGAGAAGCAAAGAGGGAGGGCACCTCAACCTGGTGACCCAGAAGAGCAAGGGGCAGTTAGAGGGTAACCAAGTACCCTGGCCCAGTCTGAAGCGGTGTACCGACTCCGAAGTTGATCAGCGGTCCATCCCTGAACCGCAAATTACCGGCGTGGTCGCAAGCACGATCTCCACCAGAAGCACTAAACTGGGTTGGGTTCCCTTTGGAGATATAAAGGGTTCCCATAGCACCTGACAGGCCTGGTTCAAGAAGTGGGATCTGTGCAGGGCAGCACAGAGTAAGGACAGAGAAAGTGATAGAGAAGGAACACCAGTGGAGCTTCAGAGGGACACTGCTCACTACTAGAACCACCCGGTCCACTACCCCAGCTGAAAGAACTGCATTACCCTGTAAACCTGCAGATTACTGGGGTAAAGTACCCGTTCAGCGTGAGCAACGTGTCTGTGCTTCTTTTCAGTGAACTGTGATTTGCCTGCCTTGCTCCACAGTGACTACTCTGCCCTTTTCCAGCATTGCTACTCCAACACCCCGGGGACTCAGCCCTACCTGTAGAGTGCTACAACATTTTGCTGCCACTATGTGCCTCTTCTTTAGACCCCAAAGCACTGTCATCTACATTCTGAGCTACTGCCACCCCTGTGATATTAAGGGGATTCCTTTATGTTCTAAAACCTTATTTATTATTGCGGCTGGGCAGCCACAACTGGTACTGCATGTAATCCAATATGCAGTGTCATGCCTGGAGTTAAGTAGAGAACACACTGCTGAGACACCCCAAAAACACCCAACACATTCAAACTCCAAGCTAGGGAGTGATAAGCAGAAGAGACCCACCTATAGGGCAGTCCCCACTCCTGGTTGGAGGGAGGAGTTAGGTGCATGGTAGGGTGGCAATTAGGAGAGCTCTAGTCGAGAACCAAGATGCATAGAGAGAACTGCTAGGTTAAGTGTCTAGTGAGATGAATCTGCAGCAAGCTGTTGAAGCTGAGCAGAAGAGCTAGCTGCAAGGAGGAGAACCAGAACCCAGCTCAGCCATGGAGCTTCAGGACTGCTCATCAAGCTGTAGGT
The DNA here is from genome assembly GCA_033576535.1 of Allobates femoralis. NCBI lineage: Eukaryota > Metazoa > Chordata > Amphibia > Anura > Aromobatidae > Allobates > Allobates femoralis. The sequence continues at coordinate 382,697,866 of JARQOC010000001.1, forward strand.
CACTTGGCTGTATGTTCAGTGGTTACCAATGTGAACCTTCCCAAGTCTTACAGGGCTATAATAGGGTCAGAAGACCAACGCCGTCACTCACAGGACCCTAAGCTACCTGCCTGGCAGGGAACAGAACCTACGACACTGAGGAGAGGAAAGTGGTAGCATAGTGTCAGTGGAAGTCAGACAGTGGAAGGCAGCTGGAAGGCCTTCCTTGACATCACTGCAGGCCCTGTTAGGGCGACATGTTAGACTTGGTGTCCGGTTACGGTGCGGGTGGGTTGCATGTGGCGGCAAGCGGCGATCACCATATTGGGAGACCCATCACTTCCAGTCGGCGCTTGGGATTGCGGGATTTATAGCTATCTCAACGGAAATGGATGACATACAACATTAGGTGAGTATTATATTAGATTGGTTTTATATCTTCATAAAACAGTATTACTTGGTGGACCTTCTATCACTGTCAAGTGCGCCAGGACTCCATTTGAATTTTCTTTCTTCAGCGTCGGAGTTGCCCACAGCTGGAGTGTATAATCTGTCTGTCTTCTGGCTTTTGTTTCCAGATCATCTACAGCACCATATGGCATATACAGGTCCACACTATATCCTGTAATACAGTATATCTGTGTATATGACGCGCCCTCACCCAGGGCTGTGGAGTACTCGGCTCTCGGGCTCTCTCTCTCCTCTTCTAGTCAGGGAAGTCACGGGTGGCCATCCCGAGGCTGTGGCCCTGGGGGTCAACTGAAAATGGGGATTTATTTACAGTGGATTATTTACAAGTTGTCTTTGTCGTGACGCCACCTGCTGAGTCTGGTGATGACCACCAGCGCCGCCACAGTCCTCTGGTGGTCGGTGGTATTGCGGCTCGGATGGAATAGTCCCCACAGGCGGGACTGGACCATTGGGGCAGTGATGCTGTAAAACAAACTGTTTTTATGGAATGATGCAGCTGAATCAAAGCTTCACTTCACCGGGTAACTTTACTGGAACACTCTCATTTAGCTTTACAGTGAAACAGTTCATTAGATGGTATACTGGCGAATGCTTTCAGGCTGCAATTGGGATTTCTGGCTTGAGATCCTTTAAGTTCCTTTCTTTTCCTTCTATTCTGTTCCCAGTGTGAAGCCTAATCTCTTGTAGATGATCTGGCTTCCTGCTGTTACTTGTTCTGTCTCCTCTCCCTTTTGTACCCGTCGGGTTAACCTTTTATTGAATGCCGCAATGGCAGCTGCGCTTCTGGCTTCCCTCTTGTGGGACCTTGGGAGTCAGGGCCATATTTGTAATATCCCTGTTTTGCGGATTCTCTGTGAGACTTGGAGTACTCACAGGTGCGGGCTCCGGTACCCAAGTTTCTTCCTATGGGGCAAACTCTATCCGTTACTCACTTAGTAGGGAAGTCTACTCTGCCAATCCTGAGCTTCCTTGCTTTCTTTTCTCTTGTTTGGGATCTGTGCTCTCTCAGGACCTCTCAGCCGAGATGGCCCTCTTGGTTCCTGCAGGCTGTCTGCCTGTTCCTTCCACCTCCTCCGACTCCAGACTGACTGACTCACTAACTGACTGAGCTCTCCGGTTCCCTCTAGAGGTCGCTAAGACCCTCCCTGGGTTCCTCCCACCACTATCCCTAGTGTGTGAGTGCAGCTCTAAGACTCCATCTTATGACCATTATCCCAATTGCAGTGGAGTACTATACCACTTTTCTGGGTGCAGAACCCCTTTTGTGGCACTTACGTAGTGGGGCGCCACATATACTATATATGTATATATATATATACTAGATGGTGGCCCGATTCTAACGCATCGGGTATTCTAGAATATGTGGGTGTGCGGTGGTGCGGGTGTGCGGCGGTGGTCCCCCTCAGTTCTCACCCGCTCCAGGCTTCTGTCCAGCCGCTTTTCACCCTAGCATGTCTTCTTCTTCCTCCAGTATAGACGTCAACAATTCTAAGGCCTCGGGGGGCGGAGTTAACAGGGGGCGCCATAATAGGCGTGTCCATACGCATAGCCCTGATGTGGTGGGCGTGCCCTTGTTCACAGCCATTACAACGCCCCCTTTGGTAGCTCCACCCCCATCCCTGCGGTCTTTGAATTTCTGGAGTCTATGCCACGAAAAGAAGAAGAATGGCGGGGTGAGCGGCAGGCAGATGGAGCATGGAGCGGTGGCCGGGAGGAAGCGTGGAGCGGGTGAGCAGCGGGTAGGAGACCCAGTGGAGGGGGTCGGGAGATCGGGCGGACTGTGCCTGTTTCACTGTAAAGCAAATCCCGCGTCGCTGATTGGTCGCGCCCAGCCAGCCGCAAGCAATCAGCGACGCGGGTTTTGCATTAGAGAGACAGTGTGATGTGAGTGCAAGGTGAGTGTAGAGCTAAGTGTGAGGTGAGTGCAAGGTGAGTGTGACGTGAGTGCAGGGCCGAGTGTGACATGAGTGCAGGGCAGAGTGTGATGTGAATGCAGGGCAGAGTGTGACGTGAGTGCAGGGTGAGTGTGAGGTGAGTGCAGGGTGAGTGTGAGGGGAGTGCAGGGTGAGTGTGATCTGAGTGCAGGGTAAGTGTGATCTGAGTGCAGGGTGAGTGTGATCTGAGTGCAGGGTGAGTGTGACCTGAATGTAGGGTGAGTGTGACCTGAGTGTAGGGCTGAGTGTGACCTGAGTGCAGGGCTGAGTGTGACCTGAGTGCAGGGCTGAGTGTGATCTGAGTGCAGGGCTGAGTGTGACCTGTATGCAGGGCTGAGTGTGATATGAGTGCAGGGTGAGTGTGACTTGAGTGCAAGGTGAGTGTGGGGTGTGTGGATGTAAGTCGTCTGCAGTACCTGGCTCCTGGTGCTGTGTGCGTTTAGCTTAAGGACTTCGGGTGATGTCACAGTTATGTGACCTGGCTCCGGCCATGATTGTGACATCATCAAAGGTCCTGTAAGTATGTAAAAGGCTGCTTTCACATTGGGGTTTTTTAAAAAATGCGTCAGTTGGGGTAAAATAAACGCATTTTCCGCCTAACGGCCGCTATTGCAGCACACTTGCAGCAAGCCCTATGCATTGTCTATGGGGCTTGTGGTAAGTGTGCGGCAGGTGGGGGAATTGCTGTTTTGGTAGTTGCGGCAGTTGCAGCCGCGAAAAAAAATGCGGTCAGCTGCGTTTTTTTCGCGGCCGCAACTACTGGAATCGCAATTGCTGCACCTGCTGCACAATTACCGCAAGCCCCATAGACAATGCATGGAGCTTGCCGCAAGTGTGCCGCAAGAGCGGTCGTTACGCAGGAAATGCGGCAGATGTGGTTTTTTGACTGCCACTGCCGCATTTTTAAAAAAACCCTAATGTGAATGCAGCCTTAGGCTACGTTCACACATTGCGTATTTTTCTGCGCTTTTTTGCGCACGCTTTTCAAAAATACGCAATGTGCCTTGTGTCTGCCAGCAAAGTGAATGGGAAAATCACTTTGCCGTTCAGACACTGCGTAAAAATACGCAGTGCTTTTATGGGAGAAAACGCAGCTGCGTAAAGAAATGACATGTTAATTCACTACGCAGCAGCACCTGCGTTTTCTCCCATAGGGGCCGGTGCTGCTGCATCTGATGTCACAGAGGGGGAAGAAGAATCCTGGTTCCTCCTCCCTCTGTGACATGCGTGACTGCCCCCATTTGATTTTGCAGTGTATTAATATATACTGCAAAATCAGAGTTAACTAAAGGCAAATGTATGAAAAATAATAAAGAATAAATACTTACCCTCCGACGGGTGTTCGGGTGTCCGGGAGCCCAAGAATATATATATTATAGTGTGGATATGTGTATAGTATAATAATGTGTATACACTATATGCTGCTCACAGCCTCTTTATCATATATATACAGCCAAAACCAGCAGCCTCTTTGTATCGCACAAAGAAGTCAGTAAGTTTGCCTGAGGAGCCTATTTTATGGGGTTTGCCTTTGGGCATTGTATGCCCAGAGTGCTCACATGCAGGTGGAGACCTGTTTGGTCTATGTGTAGCCACAGAGTGTCGCTTTGGAGTTCGGTGTCACAGGAGCTTCAGTTTCAAGCAGCCAGCGACATCAGGGTGCAAACAAGATGGATTCTGTTCTCTCACACCCAGTAACAAACATGCAGCAACAGCATGCAGTATAGTCATGGGGTGTATGGTTGCTCAACTGGGCAATTAAAAGGGCTATTCAAATATTTAAATGCGGCCTTTTATCAGGAAAATGTCCCCTTATGGAATGAAATGGCCCGAGACGGCTGAAGTCGAATCAACACCCAAATTTATTTCTCATATATGAGGAGACAACTCAAAGATCACCTCAGAAGAGATATGCCAGAGTGTCTGACTCTTTTGGGGTTGCATCTATTTTTATAATCAACATTGAAAGATGACGTTATACAAGTTAGGCTAGGGTCACACATAGCAATCCATTTTTGGAAGTGTTTTCCATGACCAATCCGTTTTTTTTGGGCGCTTTTTGAGCCTCCTGTACCCCTGAACGTTTTTGGACTTAGTAATTTTTTGCCAAAAATGCTAGAAAAAACTGATCCGTTTTTCCATAGGGCCCCATGTTAAATTTTTTTTTTTTAAACAGCCCCCAAAAACGTTCCTAGCAATGTTTTTAGGTGCAGAAAAACGGATAGGTTGTTTATTACATCTAATCCGTTTTTCTATTAGTTTTTGGACTTAGAGAAAAAAAATGCTAAAAATGAAGCCAAAAACGGACCAAGGGCTTATGTGTGACCCTAGTCTTAGCCATATTTTTGATGAGTACATTCAGGGGCGTAACTACAACAGGTGCAGGGGTTGCGATCGCACCCGGGCCACAGTGCCTGGGTGTCCCCAAAAGTCCCTGTGGCCTAAAGAAAAAAACTATTGCTATTAAAGATTTGCAATAATTGGGGGCCCCCGTAGGAGTTTCCGCATCAGGGCCCATGAGCTTCAAGTTACGGCACTGAGTACATTGTTTTAATAAATCACATGTCTCGGAGAAAGAATTACTGCCTGACCTTGACATTTCAATCAGACATTCTGGAAAAGATATATCACCACACAAGAAAACCTTGCAAGCAAAATATAGTACACTAGCTGTGAGCCCGATGCAATTGCATCGGGATTCTAGAATCTGTGTATAGGGCATTGCTCGGGCTGCTGCAACGACTCCCAACGCCCTCTTGGCGGGCATTGCGAGTGAGTCGCGTGGGCGATGCGCGCCCACGAACAAAGCCACGGAGGTAGCGGCGTGTGCGAGGGAAGTTGGTACGGCAATTATATAATAGATTATCAGTATGTAATATATAATTTCCCTAACGCACTTCCGTACGTTTCGGCGCCAAGCGGCCATTGCGAGTCCTTGCAGAATAGGCACGACTCACTAATTTATAGATCATACATAATACTGATAATTCCTATATAATCACATATATATATATAGATGGCGGGCCGATTCGAAAGAATCGGGGAGTGTAGAATCCATATATAGTATATTTACTAATAGTTAGGGGAGTGGGGTGAAATGAATTGTGTGTATACAGGTGGCTCAGTGGTTAGCAGTGAGTGGGGTGGCTCAGTGGTTAGCAGTGAGTGCGGTGGCTCAGTGGTTAGCAGCGAGTGCGGTGGCTCAGTGGTTAGCAGTGAGTGCGGTGGCTCAGTGGTTAGCAGTGAGTGCGGTGAGATTGGTGAGCACAGTGGCGTGGGCAGAGTGCTGAGTGCAGCGCTGTGGGCAGAGTGGTCAGCACACACATACATACATACACACACACACACAGACACTTCGCTATAGTTAGCACCAACCCTACGTCTTCCCTGCCGGCTGGATCCTGAGTTGACATGTCGGCGCCCGCGGACGACTGGATCCAATATGGGGTCCGGGAAGCTTGGCCAGGCTTATTGGACGCGATATTTGATCGAGTAGTTCGGGGGCGGCGAGATGTCGGTGATGCAGGGCCGGTGGTAAGTATAGCGGAGTATGTGTGTGTGTGTGTGTATGTGTGTGGAGAAAGTGAGTGAAGTGCGGAGAAAGTGAGGTGTGGTGATGTGGCCCCTGGCCGGGTGCATCACACGGGTTATCAATGCAGGTCTGTGTTCACATGGGCCGGTTTTCCTGATTGTGTGTGGTGTGTGAAACCTGTCCGATGTACAGGGGGTTAACAGCTGAAGGGTTTTCATGAGCTGAGTAAAATAGCTGAGTGTGAGTGCTGAAGATCCGCTACATTCATGAGCCTAATGAGCGGCTGAACCTGTGGGGATGAGTGCTTTATTGTGCGGAGAAAGTGAGGTGTGGTGATGTGGCCCCTGGCCGAGTGCATCACACGGGTTATCAATGCAGGTCTGTGTTCACATGGGCCAGTTTTCCTGATTGTGTGTGGTGTGTGAAACCTGTCCGATGTACAAGGGGTTAAGAGCTGAAGGGTTTTCATGAGCTGAGTAAAACAGCTGAGTGTGAATGCTGAAGATCCGATACATTCATGAGCCTAATGAGCGGCTGAACCTGTGGGGTGGGATGAGTGCTTTGCTGTGCGGAGAAAGTGAGGTGTGGTGATGTGGCCCCTGGCCGAGTGCATTACACGGGTTATCAATGCAGGTCTATGTTCACATGGGCCGGTTTTCCTGATTGTGTGTGGTGTGTGAAACCTGTCCGATGTACAGGGGGTTAACAGCTGAAGGGTTTTCATGAGCTGAGTAAAACAGCTGAGTGTGAGTGCTGAAGATCCGATACATTCATGAGCCTAATGAGCGGCTGAACCTGTGGGGATGAGAACTTTGCTGTGTGGAGAAAGTGAGGTGTGGTGATGTGGCCCCTGGCCGGGTGCATCACACGGGTTATCAATGCAGGTCTGTGTTCACATGGGCCGGTTTTCCTGATTGTGTGTGGTGTGTGAAACCTGTCCGATGTACAGGGTGTTAAGAGCTGAAGGGTTTTCATGAGCTGAGTAAAACGCTGAGTGTGAGTGCTGAAGATTCGATACATTCATGAGCCTAATGAGCGGCTGAACCTGTGGGGATGAGTGCTTTGCTGTGCGGAGAAAGTGAGGTGTGGTGATGTGGCCCCTGGCCGAGTGCATTACACGGGTTATCAATGCAGGTCTGTGTTCACATGGGCCGGTTTTCCTGATTGTGTGTGGTGTGTGAAACCTGTCCGATGTACAGGGTGTTAAGAGCTGAAGGGTTTTCATGAGCTGAGTAAAACAGCTGAGTGTGAGTGCTGAAGATCCGCTACATTCATGAGCCTAATGAGCGGCTGAATCTGTGGGGATGAGTGCTTTATTGTGCGGAGAAAGTGAGGTGTGGTGATGTGGCCCCTGGCCGAGTGCATCACACGGGTTATCAATGCAGGTCTGTGTTCACATGGGCCGGTTTTTCCTGATTGTGTGTGGTGTGTGAAACCTGTCCGATGTACAGGGGGTTAAGAGCTGAAGGGTTTTCATGAGCTGAGTAAAACAGCTGAGTGTGAGTGCTGAAGATCCGATACATTCATGAGCCTAATGAGCGGCTGAACCTGTGGGGATGAGAACTTTGCTGTGTGGAGAAAGTGAGGTGTGGTGATGTGGCCCCTGGCCGAGTGCATTACACGGGTTATCAATGCAGGTCTATGTTCACATGGGCCGATTTTCCTGATTGTGTGTGGTGTGTGAAACCTGTCCGATGTACAGGGGTTAACAGCTGAAGGGTTTTCATGAGCTGAGTAAAACAGCTGAGTGTGAGTGCTGAAGATCCGATACATTCATGAGCCTAATGAGCGGCTGAACCTGTGGGGATGAGAACTTTGCTGTGTGGAGAAAGTGAGGTGTGGTGATGTGGCCCCTGGCCGGGTGCATCACACGGGTTATCAATGCAGGTCTGTGTTCACATGGGCCGGTTTTCCTGATTGTGTGTGGTGTGTGAAACCTGTCCGATGTACAGGGTGTTAAGAGCTGAAGGGTTTTCATGAGCTGAGTAAAACGCTGAGTGTGAGTGCTGAAGATCCGCTACATTCATGAGCCTAATGAGCGGCTGAACCTGTGGGGATGAGTGCTTTATTGTGCGGAGAAAGTGAGGTGTGGTGATGTGGCCCCTGGCCGAGTGCATCACACGGGTTATCAATGCAGGTCTGTGTTCACATGGGCCGGTTTTCCTGATTGTGTGTGGTGTGTGAAACCTGTCCGATGTACAGGGGGTTAAGAGCTGAAGGGTTTTCATGAGCTGAGTAAAACAGCTGAGTGTGAGCAGGCTGTATAGGAACCTGCCAGGTGTCTGAGTGAGGAGAGGACGATGGAATTCAGAAGTGCAGAGCACTTGAGGAGGTGCTGGAAGTGATCCGTCCCCAGTGGGTAAGTGATGGGAGCCTGCCCGCCAGCGTGTGGTGGTGGTGGTGGTGGTCGTGGTGGTCCGCTCGTTTCCTGCTCCCAATGCCCGCGTTGCAGGCATTGCTTCGCGAGTCCAGTCAGAGTCCTGGAGAAAGTTCACAGCTACGCGAACAAAGCCACAGGAAGTAGCGCCGGTCGCGACGGAAGTCAGCTACGGCAATTATATAATAGATGCATATAATGAATAAAGTCATTATAGAAGATTCTATTATATTAAGCTATCAAACGTTAATATAAGATTAGGATTTCTATAACACCTTTATTTAACCTGTTGAAGCCAGAACATTTAACCCATTAGGCTGCTTTCACACTGCATCAGTGTTCATCCGTGACAAATAGGATGCCCACGGATCAGATTTCCCCCATTTTCTTTCAATGGGGACGGAAAATACTTCTGTGAACATCCTGGTGTCACCATCTTGCACCTTTCTAGGAGGCCAAAAACGTTTTCCGTCTCTGCGAAAAGTAAGCCGTGTGAAAACGATGGCTTTTTGTGCCCATAGGCACTCGTTCTTAGACAGTACAGATCCTGGTGGATCTTTACTTCCGGGCTATGTCGCTTGAACTGCACATGTACATGACATGCGCAGGACGCAGTTGTTAATGACATGCCCCCTAGGGGACAGATGAATGTGTGATAAACCATCAGAACACCACCAGCAACACTGAAGACACATTCTGAGAAAACGCTGGCTGCCAGACATGACAAAACCTTCAAGGCATGACTGGCAAGCCCAGGCTACTCCTCCATTTTTGAAGCCCAAAATGCAAAAGGGTCCAAACCCCCCTTGATGGCATGGATATTGAGCTCTGGATACTCCTGCACCATCCTCTCCAGTTGTTCACTATGTGTCAGACTTGTACTCAGTTCTGCCAGTGTATGGGCTTGTTTAAAAAATTGGTCAAAGAACTCTCAGAAATTTCTTCTGACAGTTAAACTGCTGTTACTAATGATTCAACACTGACAACTCAACGTCTCCCGGGTTAGAAATGTAGATCTGCAATGCATACAGTGTCCCTCACTGATGTGTTGGGGAAAACCAGTCCTAAGATTGTCTGCCAGCTTTTTTTGATACTCCAGCATGCGCATGTCCCTGTCCAAGACAGGGAAGCATCTGGCTAAATTTACTCTTGTACATAGGATCACACAATGTAGCCACCCAGTAGTCATCAGTAATTCAAATCATAATGATTTTGGCATCATGTTGCAGATAGTGCAGCAAGAAGGCGCTCATGTGTCTGATGCATTCATGAGGCCCACATCCTCCTCTTCTTCCTCCTCCTCTTCCCCTGGTACCACCACCTCATTCGACATACTTTTTAAAGTTTGCTTCTGCATGTAGATGACTAGAATACTGATGCTGGTGATGGCATCATCAATGCTGATCATCTTAGTAGCCATTTTGAAACTATGCACAAGGGTGCAGAGGTCCTTCATCTGTGTCCACTCAGCAAGCGTCATGTGTACCATATTGACTTACTTTGAGTCACTGTACGCGTCATTACATACCGCTCCAGGGATTGTCACTGTTGCCACAGTCAAGTGCAGCATGTGCAGATTAGAATTCCACCATGTCGGCACATTGCATATCAAACGTTTAACCGGTTGTCCGAAAGATCTCTGTAGTGATGCTAGTCGATGAGCCGCAGGATGACAACAGCGGAAGTGAACACACAAAAACCGTGCCTTGTGCAGCAGCTGATCCAGGCCAATATTGTGGGGTAGGAACCAGGTTGAGGTGGTTGTGAGCTATGGTTGTCAAACATTTAAGGCACATGTGTAGGTTTTCCCCAGCATAGGGCCACCACCAGGTTTGCATCGTTATTACACATGGTCTTTCTTGGTTCCAAGTTTAGTGGAGACAGCCATTGCTGAAACTCAGCCTGCATAGCTGTCCACAACTTTTCAGTTGTGTGACTCACATCTCCAAGGCATTTTCATTTAAACCCTACCTGATGGTGGAGAACCCTGGCAGTGCAGTATGGATGTGGGGTGGATTCTGTCTGAAGTGTTACAACATTAAGGGAGAGGTAGAGGGTGCAGCTGGAGGCCCTAGAGGAGGTGGACAAGGCAGAAGCAGTGGATAAAGAGATACAAGTAGAGGTTTGTTCCAAAAGTCTTGGGGATTTCAAGACTTGGAGAGTAGCCCCTTCCACGCCTGGCCCCGATGCCCCCAGAGTCACCCAGTGGACAGAGAGTGAGCTGTTATGCCCCTGGCCATGTTTGCTCATCCAGGTCTCAGTGGCAATATGCACCCTGGCGCACACAATTTCTCAAGGAATGGGTGATGTTGTCTGCAAATACTGGTGTAGCACAGGCACAGCTTTCTTCGAGAGGTAATGGTGACTGGGCAACTGATACTGGGGGACTGCGACAGCCATCAGCTTTTGGAAACAATCACCTTTTGGAAATAATCTGTATCCACCAGGTGGAAACGCAGCTTTTCCATGGCCAACAAACTGGAGATGGTGAAGTTGTGTAGGAGAAAATAATATTGTCCATGAGCACAACTGAGACTGAGAGCTGGCTGCTGTGTTGAGAGAGGATGGAGTTGGAGGTGCCCCACACACTGCTGCACTGCACATCGCATATCAAACATTTAACCGTTTGTCCAAAAGACCTCTGTAGTGATGCTAGTCGAAGAGCTGCAGGGTGACAACAGCGGAAGTGAGCCTGCACTGTGAAGGAGGTGCAGATGGAGATGTTATGGTGGGTTGACAAACAAGTGGTGTACTCAGTGTCTGAGATCGGTCAAAGCTAGCGGGCGTTTCCATTTCTGTGGTCAGTCACCTGTAGGACAACAATTGCCATGGAGACGGAGGATAAAAAAAACAGCAGATTCAGTTGATGAGGTGGACAGTGCTCGGTGAGGCCCACTAGGCACAGCTTTAATGCAGTAATTTTCCCAGAGTAACACATGATGGTGGGCCATGTGGCAATTAATGCATGTAGCAGTCAAATTGTTGTTTTCTTTACTCTACTGAAGTTTTTTTTACAAAGTTTGCAAATAACGTGAGTTGGGTCTTTTGTGGTGTCAAAATGCCCAGGCCAGGCAACCCTTGCCACCTCAGATAACTACAGACCTGCAACCGCTGCTGTCCAGAGACATAGTTTTGGTTGAGGATGCAGTGCTTGTCGTTGCTTGCAGCCCTCAGTGTCTATGCGGGAAGACGCAACCTAACCTCCTCATTTTCCTTCTCTTCCTCTTCTAAGATACTCAGCTTTGGGACTTTGGGTTGATTCCAAGTGGGATTTTGAACCTCATCATCATCCTCTCTGTTGTCCCATTCCTTACCATGAGAGAGTCACCCTCCTCCTACCCTGAACGTAAAGTGCAGTGCGGGTGCTTCTCAGGTATCTGAGTCTTAACATTACTATTACCTCCACCCCTGGGGTTAACATCTGAATGAGGGTCTTGATTCTGCTGGGACTCTACTTTGTCCATCCCTGTATCCAACTCCAAAAGATTTTGGGCATTGGTGCAGATGCTTTCCTCCTCTGGAGTGTGTGAATCTTTGGAGCAGACCTGTGTGAACATCTCTAAAGAATTGCCCATCTGTGTTTTCCCACAATCAGTTGTGCAGTTGGAGAGTTGTGACACTGGGTGACACATGGGTAATTGGGTTGCCACCTCTGAAGACTGTACTTTTTGTGATGTTGAGATGGAGGAACAGGAGGATAGGTCACTTGATGCAGCACTTGCCACAAATTGTAAATGAGGCCAAGAAAGACCTTTTTCTACAACTCATATCTCTCTGCTTCTGGCAAACAATGAGACTGGAGTAGGCTGTCCTGTAACAGAAGTTGTCACATCGCTTGGGGTATGACGAGCCAATGTTTGGTTAATACAGCTTTTAGTAACATTAGGAGTAACACCTATCTCACGTACACCTCAAACACCAAGCCTTCTCCCCTTTCCACCACAACCTCAGGATTTTTCAATCATGTTTTGTGCACACAGATTTGGAAAGCATTTGTTTGAGCCTTTTTAGTGCAACATTTGGCAATCACTAGTTAGAGGTGAAACACAGCATTTTAGGGGAAACTGAACAATTTTGCAATGGCTTCTTTAAGGCAAAAAAAAAATGTCTTTTTAGTACACACTGAAGTATTTAGAACTTTCACAATCCACACTACTGTTGAGGAAATGAGGACGACACGAGGTCTTGATGCAATGGTGTTTATTCCCAACACGTTTTGGGGCCATCCCAGCTCCTTCATCAGGGTTAGTGTACTAGGGGTATGAAGGAGCTGGGACGGCCCCGAAACATGTTGGGAATAAACACCATTGCATCAAGACCTCGTGTCGTCCTCATTTCCTCAACAGCAGTGTGGATCGTGGAAGCACTATTCCATGGATTTCTGTGTACATGCACACTTTATGATGTAGACAGTTTTGATTAAATTTTTGGAATATTGAGATTCTTCTTTTGCCTTTAAGAAAAAAAACATTACTTGCCTATCTCATAATCCACAAAGCAAAATTATTATGGCACACAAGCCTTAGATTCAGGATTTTGAGTTATGCTATAACTGTAAAAAAAAATACATGGATTGAACATCCCAAAATCACACAGCTAAGCAAATATTTACAAAATTTAACATGAGGTTTTTACTTTAACATTCTGATCAGAATGTATGAAGTCCACTACCACATCACAGAATATCTTTCATTGGGTCCTGACCTAAAAAGGTGTGGTGCCATGCAATGACCATTGCTGTAATGACAGCACACAAGCAAGGGAAGCGACTTGGTACCCGATAACACCCATGGTGCATGGCAAAGGCCCTATTAAATTCACTTTGATAGTGGGTTTCATAAAGTCTGATCAGTATATTAAACTAAAAACCTCATGTTCATTTTTGTGAATTTTTTGCATAGCTGGAATAGATTAACATGATTTTTACATGTGCGGTCCATATGTTTTTATTTTGCAGTTATTGCAGTTTGCATACTCTTTCCCCTTTTTTTTTATATTTTGCTTGGACCAGCTCTCTTCTTATTTGACCCAGGTATTTTTAATTAGCAGGAGACTGCAAGATAGATTTCACCTATCTTTGCTCTCAGCTCACAGTCTGAGAGCATGTGAAAGGTGAGTTTTTCATCTCCTTTCACTTGGTGTTGGTGCAATGTGGCAGCAATTGCTGTGTTTATATGATGCCTTGCTTATTGGGTTGTGTGGGCTCAAGCCATGAGAGCTTACCCACGCAGAATGAGCTCAGTGGGACACCAGGTCGCTTCCTCATAAAGTGTGCTGCCCCTTCGGTAGTCGTTAGCACTTGTCACCACACTATTTAAGTTAGGGACCCTCAGAGAGGTTCACCATGACATGGTACCATGGTTTCATGCAATCTGATAAGTATATTAAACTAATTTTTTTTTTCATGGATCCAAAGACTTTTATTTCTGAATTTAATCTGATACTCGGATCAATATTGGACACATCTCCACAATTTTGAATGGACCAAGCAGACTGTAAAACATCATGGACATTCGAACAGCACCATAAACTTTCATAGGTACAAGTGCTATATGAGAAAAAATGGATAGTAAATGTATGTAAAAGATTGACATGCGAATGATGCTTTAAACTACAGCTCTTCCCTATATTACTTGAGTTTTCGGATTAACATTCACAGACTGAGACACCAAAATTAGATTAGGATTTTTTCTATCCTTATGTGGAATGAGCTGTGCACTCTCACATCCTATTGTATATTGTAAAAGCCCAAAATGGAGTTTTTTAGCCAGCCTTCATCTTATATACTGGTTGTAATAGTCCCCTTGATTGTGCAGACCATGAGATAGATGAAGGGCATTATGGAGTAGCATGTGCCGGACATCATTATCCTGCTCTCTAAATATTTCTCAGTGTGTGAAATGATGCTGAGCCTTCTTTTTGTGATATTTGCAAATTAAATTGCAAGTTGTTCAAATTTGTAGGGATCTGTGAATTTTACAATATTCGACTTGAAGTTAGTCTGGATCTCTAACATGTAGTATCCATACATCTCTATAACTTGTTTTAAAGGCTGCCCTGATATTGAAAATACTTTGCATGCATGATGTCTGGTCCATTCCTTGGTACCATACTTAGAAGGGACCACCAATTACAATCTCATAGAATTTAACATAATTTAGACTTTACAAGATTCCAATTACTGAGCATATGTTCACCAAGAAAATTCAACATTTTTATTTGAAATTTTCTATTATGAATTATTAAGTACATGCTATTTGAAACATGTTTGCTTCTTCGTATTGAGATTAGCAATGACTGGACTAAAAGCAGGGAAAAGTATGTGAGTTCTCATTAGTAAAAGCAGATGTGGGCTGTATGCTTTGTCCTTTATCCTGCATTTCCATCTCTGACTTAAGACGGATCATCTCCAGCATAGGCATTTGTTCAGTTTGCATTTGCTTAAACAAGAAGATTTTAACTTAACAATCATTAGGATTCATCTGCTGAGAGGAAAATCTATGTATCCACAACACACTTCTATCTAAAGAAAGATTTAGTCCGGATCTGATCCGTTCATTCTTGCATTGTACATCATTGTTTTTGCCTAACTGTATATATAAAGATTTTTCCTCTTCTTAGATATAATTTCCATTGAAAAGTTGATGTTTTTTTTAACTTACATGTATTATTAATATAGAATTATTATTTAATATTATTAGGTTTATTAAATTCCATTGAATATCAATGGCAGCTTTTTAACGATGATAAAATAAGTGAGGACCCCTCTGCTCCCTCGTTCTAGAAATTATAACCATGAAGTCCATCCTTGCACCTTCTTTACATTCATCTGTATATGCATATATGCTCAAACAAACACTCAGGCACACATTTTTACATGTAGAATCAAAATAGTTAAGAACATAGTTAAACAAAATACATATGGATGCACATATATATAGATATCTAGGGCATCCTATATTTGATGGCCGTTGCTTTCTTGTGTTATTTCTTATTGATAAGGAAGCAGAGTAAAATAACTCATCTTCTTATATGATTAACTGTTCATTTACAGATAAATGTGGAGCAGACAAGGTGAACACTGTAGATGTGAGATGAAGTGAGCCTATAGAAGAACAATTGTTCCTGACGAATATTACTGAGGTCGCAGTATCAAGGGGTATTTCTCGGAGAAGACTTCATAGTTGCAAACTGTACTTTGTCTCCTCTCTTTACTCAGTGTGCTCACCATTCAAAATGTGATGCATAAGACTTTTTTGTGAGTGCGCCCCTAATTAAAATCATTGAGACAGATGACTCGCCCCTGGCGGGCACCGTGGGGTACTCGGAATCGGGCCCTCTCGTCGTTGTCTGGGGATGTCACGGTGGCGTGACCCTGTCCGTGAGCCCGTCGGGCAAGCAGACAAAAGGGAATTGGAAAAATGGAGAAAAATAAAATAAAGCAAAAATAAAAGAATATCATGACGTCACCCGTGGACTGCGACTGGTATAGCCGCTGCTGCAGTCGGGACTTCTGGGGATGATGGAAATAGCAGCGTAGATGGAACAGCTCTTCACGGGAAGAGCAGGTCCCTAGAGCATCTGTACAGTCTATGGATATGCAGGGCTCGTTGGGGCTGGATGGTTCAGTGTACAAAAGAACTGACAGACACAAGGGTAACAGCCTCCTTTACCTTTACTGTTGCAAGTAGTTGGTTCATCCAGGGCACAATACACAAGTGGTTTTAGGGATCTGGAGCCTGGAAGCAATTTGGGCTTTCCACACCTGGCAAGTACTGAGGCCTCCCTGTTGCGCTATTCTCTGTGAGCCCTGGCTGCTGGAAGCTGTGCTCCTCACTTGTCTGTCTTAGCCGTGTGACAGGTGGCTTGAGCCCTTTTTGTGCTACTCTCCTTCACTGCATTTCCTGAGGTCTTTGATGCGGCTCCATCTCCTGGCCTTACTGGTGGGTGAGTAACTTGGAATTACCCGCCCTCCGGTATTGGTTGTGGGGCTTAAAGTCCCTGGCGACCTCGGACTTCGGTGTCTGTACTACGCTAGGTGTTGAGGCTCCACTCCTCACACTTTTCTCCACTTCCCTCAGACCCTCACCATGGGTCACTCACACTGGCTAGTTAATGTCCTACGATGACCCTAGCGCAGCTCCCGTCCGTAGGATGTCTTCCATAGTCCTTCTAGGAATTGAACTGACTGACCCCGCCCCCAGACCAGAATTTATAGGGGACCTGTCCTGAACTCGGGCTTTAGAGCTCCCCCTTCTGGCCTGGAGTTGGGAAGGTGTTTTGCATGTGTTTTACCTGAGGTGGGTGCCTTCCCTTGCTTCCAAGCTTATTGTGGCAACCGAACCCTGGGGTGCCACACAGACACGTATCAGAAGCAGCTCTCTTTTTGTCGTATTGTCCAGTTCTTTTTTACATCATCTCAAACTTATATAAACATTTCATGAACATACACTGTAACATCGTCATTGGTCAACTTATCTTTTGACATCAACATATATACATGCTATTGGCTGAAGATCAGCACATTTTGCACAATGATCAAAATAGCTCTCAGGTTCCACATTCCAATGTTACTTTAGGTTTCTTCTCTACCAAATAAGATAATAGTGTCTCCTATCCTAATATACACACTGGTCCTCCATTTCACAGAGGACATATACTTTGAGACAGCAATACAGAATTTGACAAAATTGAGTCTTGATATAATAAAATGGTTCTTGCTATTACACCAACGGACAAGTGGTCATAGGTCAGCACTGGTGACATGACAGAGCCCAGGATATGGCTAGAGGCAATATGAAATCTGTGCCCTGTTCACTGCATTTGTAGTTCATTCTTAGAGAAATCCTTCTTCCTAATTTCTGGATTCAGGGATGGTGTATCACAGTCCGCGCTGCTTAAAATGAACACTCACAGAGTCTTGGATAAAAGACCCCCCTTTTTACTTTATTTGCCTACGCGTTTCAATGCTATTCCCAGCATCGTCATCAGGGCATTCATATGCCCTGATGACGATGCTGGGAATAGCATTGAAACGCGTAGGCAAATAAAGTAAAAAGAGGGGTCTTTTATCCAAGACTCTTTGAGTGTTCATTTTAAGCAGCGCGGACTGTGATACACCATCCCTGGATCCAGATATTTCTACACGTGTTACGTGGAGGTGGAAGTCCTGCGGCAGCTTTTTGCTACATGCGATTTAAACTAGTTGTGGGTGCACACAACTAGAAAAGGTGAGTGCACCATCATTGTGACCTGTGTGAAAACTTTTGCCATATTGATAGGGCACTATTGCGCCTCGTGTTTGTCTCCTTTATCTTTATTATATATTCTTCCTAATTTGGCAGTCAGTTGGAATTTCAACAATGCGTTCAGTACCTGTAAGCTACCAACTAGTTATTGTAGTTTGAGGTGATTTTTAAAGATGAGAGAGTTCCTTTTGAAGAGGATGTTTCATCAATTTAAGCATGTTAAATTAGCACCCTTATTTAATAGTGGCTGAATAAATAAATAATAAAAATAATTTTTTTAATTCACATATCCATTATGGAGTATTGGCTAGTAAAGCTTTGATTTTAATTTATGTTAAGCCAAACAATGCATTACCAGCAGGGCTGTGAAGTCGGTAAGCCAAATATCCAACTCTAACGCCTCAATTTCCCTGAATCCAACTCTGACTCCAACTCCACCAAAATGGCCATCGACTCCAACTCCACAACCACGGCTGTGAAGTCAGCAAGCCAAACATCTGACTCTGACTCCACCAAAATGGACACTGACTTCATGACTCCGACTACAAAGCCCTGACTACCAGAGATTTCATTCTGTGGGCGTGTACTTTTTCCCCTGCATAATATTGACCAATCAAAAACAGGAGGCATCATGCAAAGGAATAAAAGATAATTTCCCTAGAGACACTTATATTTAGCTTTCTCCTTTGAAATATATAAAGAACATAATCTTTACAGCTAGTGTGTAGAATAGAATAGAGCTGAGTGTCATTACAAACACCTCTAACTTTCATCTTACTGCAGTCAGTGTGGCTGGATAGGGATTATAACAGAGGTGAGTGTCATTATAAACACCTCTTGCAGCTCTCTCACAGTATTGTCAGATCTATACACTCTCTCTTCCTATAGTGACTGCGTGAGATGAAAACTAGGTGTTTGTAGTGAACCTCAGCTCTGCTTTGCTTTACACGGTAGCTGCAAAGATCGGTATCATTACATACATCACAGATAAAAGCATGTTCTAAGCATTTGTAAGGGGTATGTGCTTTTGTTCTTCATGACGCCTTCTACTTGTAACTGGTCAATGTCATGCAGAGGAAAAAGTAAATGTCCTATAGACGAATTTATGCTATCAACCCATTAGCTAATATCTCCACAACAGAGATGAGAAATTAAACAAATAAAAAATATTTTATTCTGCGCTACAGCTACAATTTTATAATATAGCCCTTTAACATGCTTAAATTGGTCTTCTTTAATGTGAGACCCCAATGCCTTCCTGCTGGTGTAGGTGACAGGTGGCGCAATAGGACTGAGATATTTACTCTGTTGAAGATATTACTAGGATTAATGAATTTATAATACAAAAATACTGTAGTGATGTGAATACTGCAATACAACTTTTCTGTTACAAGACTTAATTATTAAACATGTCTGGATTTATGTTACTTTGAGGCAGAGGTGATGGCATCAAATTTCCATTTCAGCTTTGAAAACAAAGAATACACTGTGCTGCTCATAAATACGTTGCTGGCAGGTTTTCAATTTGCCAATCTAAGCATAGAAACTGTGGATGACAAGCTATCAAGGGAAATCTGAGCAAACTTAAAAAGGCAAAAAAAATGCCATGGTATAGCGAAGACTCTGCCAGTATTGTATTTAAGTGCTTCCTGAATACTTTGTCAGCAAGGAGTAAGATCATGTAATGTCAGACTCTTTCTCCAAAGGTCAAATGCATTTGTGTATCTATTTCTCAATAATGTTACTTTTTGGATATAGTCGACTGAGACTTTCTCTTTTTCAATGTCAACTAGTGGACAGCTCTTGACCTTGACCCTCAGGACAATTAGGAGGTGATGCCTGCTTTGCACAATGATTATTTTTAAATATAGAAAGCAATCAAGTTATGTACAGTCAAGGAGTATATGCAAAGTACGATATACAAAGCAATAACAAACATTAAGCTAACAGAAGGATACCTTGTATCTAAAGACCAGATTATATGTATCCTACTAAGATCATGGAAAGCTGATTGCATACAGAAAAAATTACCAAATCAAAATAAAGAATTCTGTATATATTGCAAAAATTCTAAATTTTATTAAAGAATCAATTCTAAAAATTGTGTACAAGACATACGAAATTGCAAATTACTACATACATGGGTAGCCGGTAAATTAACAATCTGTGATACATTCATAAGGTTAAATACTTATAATCTAACATACTATGTGTTAAAAATGTGCAAAGTGCTAAAAATAATCACCAAATCAATGCTTCCCTGTAAAGATCTATACATGAGGGGATCTGGGAGAAAACACCTTTACTTCCCTCTTCAAAGTCAGCAGGGCTAGCGTGCATGCAAAAACACCTTTTACTCCAGCAATCAACAATCACCACATAGCTTAAAATGTTTATACTACGCCATTACCTGATGTATATACAGACTGTCAGGGATTGCCCCTACATGCACGTTTCGGCCTTTAGCCTTCTTCCGGGGGTGCATATAGAAAAGCAATTAAGTTATATACAGTCAAGAAGTATATGCAAAGTATTTACGATATACAAAGCAAGACACTAAGATGAATATGTTTGTTAACTAAGGCTCTATTAGGAGAGTGGTGCCCACACTTCTAAACTCAAAGGGAACCTATTACAAGATTCATGCTGCTCCAATCACGAGCAGCATGACAAGATCGCCTAGCTGGAGGATTGCATCCAGGAATGTCTTTCTCTAAAATCCTGTGGAGTGTCAGGGAAAGTATTCTGAAAAGCCAGTCTGCGCACCATGGGCATAGACCTAACCAGTCCATGACTGCTACCTGCTAGGTTCTTCCTACATGTCTGTAGTTGATTGACAAGTCTCCCCTATAAAAACACAGGGTAGAGACTTGTCAATCAACTAGTGCAGTGGATGGAGCAATCCGCACAGGGCAGCGTGAGACTTCTCAGGTCTCCCCTATATTATCAGGCAAGGTCTTCAAACTGTGTTTGCTCTGAAATGGGGCAGGATTTCAGAGAAAGTCCTACCTGGCTATATTCATGCAGTCAGGCCCTCATTTATAATGTCTATGGTTCGGGCAGTATTACTTTTTTGACATGTTTCCTTTAAAGGCTATGGACACCTGTGATACAGCAAAAATCATTTCTACACGTTAGGCTAGGCTCACATAGCGTTTGCCACTATGTTCAGGGCAGGGGGTTCGACCAGATGACTCAGGACGTCCTATTCAATTCTAATATTCTAAGATTCTATCTGTTGAGACTTATGTCTGAACCCTCACAGACCAGGATTTGGGCATATGCTTTTTAGTGATAATCTTTAGTTAATAAAATTGCACTACGTTTCAGTTTGCAGTCTTCATTCTTTTATTCATTTTTAAGCCTCCCTGAAATACAATTTGCATGCTGATTCAATTTTGCTTTTGTGGGAATTTCACTTCCCGTAATACAGTCATATGAAAAAGTTTGGGCACCCCTCTTAATCTTACTCTTTTTTTTTTTGTTTAAAATTGTTTTTTTGCAACAGCTATTTCAGTGTGATATATGTAATAACTGATGGACACAGTAATATTTCAGGTTTGAAATGAGGTTTATTGTACTAACCAAAAATGTGAAATATGCATTATTTCAAAATTTGACAGGTGCCAAAGTATGGGCACCCTTCTGATTATCATGATTTGAATACTCCTAACTACTTTTTACTGACTTAGGGTGGGTTCACATTTGCGGACCCCTCTGCAGCGTTCTGCGGAGGGGATCCACAATGTGACCGCAGCGGCCGCGAGCTCCTATCTTTATAATGGGAGCGCACGGTGCTGCGCTTGACAGCGCATGACCGTGCGCACCCATTCACTCCGCAAATGTGAACCCAGCCTTACTGAAGCACTAAATTGGTTTGGTAACCTCATTGAGCTTTGTACTTCATAGCACAGTGTATCCAATCATGAGAAAAGCTATTTCAGGTGTCCACTTGCAAGTTGTTCTCCTAGTTGCATCTTCTCTGAGGAGTGGCATCATGGGCTCCTCAAAACAGCTCTCAAATGATCTGAAAAAAAAGATTGTTCAACATAGTTGTTCAGGGGAAGGATACAAAAAGTTGTCTCAGAGATTTAACCTGTCAGTTTCCACTGTGAGGAACATAGTAAGGAAATTGAAGACCACAGGGACAGTTCTTGTAAAGGCCAGAAGTGGCAGGCCAACAAAAATATCAGAAAGGCAGAGAAGAAGAATGGTGAGAACAGTCAAGAACAATCCACAGACCACCTCAAAAGACCTGCAGCATCATCTTGCTGCAGATGGTGTCACTGTGCATCGGTCAACAATACAGCGCACACTGCACAAGGAGAAGCGGTATGGGAGAATGATGCGAAAGAAGCCATTTCTGCATGCACGCCACAAACAGAGTCGCCTGAGGTATGCAAAAGCACATTTGGACAAGCCAGTTTCATTTTGGAAGAAGGTCCTGTGGACTGATGAAACAAAGATTGAGTTGTTTGGTCAAACAACAAGGCGTTATGCATGGCGCCACAAAAATACAGCATTCCAAGAAAAACACTTGCTACCCACTGTCAAATTTGGGGGAGGGTCCATCATGCTTTGGGGCTGTGTGGCCAATGACGGCACCGGGAATCTTGTTAAAGTTGAGGGTCGGATGGATTCCACTCAGTATCAGCAGATTCTTGAGAATAATGTTCAAGAATCAGTGTCAAAGTTGAAGTTACGCCGGGGATGGATCTTTCAGCAAGACAATGATCCAAAACACCGCTCCAAATCTACTCAGGCATTCATGCAGAGGAACAATTACAATGTTCTGGAATTGCCATCCCAGTTCCCAGACCTGAATATCATTGAACATCTGTGGGATGTTTTGAAGCGGGCTGTCCATGCTGGGCGACCATCAAACTTAACTGAACTGGAATTGTTTTGTAAAGAGCAATGGTCAAAAATACCTTCATCCAGGATCCAGGAACTCATTAACAGCTACAGGAAGCGACTAGAGGCTGTTATTTTTGCAAAAGGTGTATCTACTAAATATTAAAGTCACTTTTCTGTTGAGGTGCCCATACTTTTGCATCTGTCAAATTTTGAAATAATGCATATTTCACATTTTCAGTTAGTACAATAAACCTCATTTCAATCCTGAAATATTACTGTGTCCATCAGTTATTACATATATCACACTGAAATAGCTGTTGCAATTGAGAGTTCCTTTTACTCCATTGAGGTTTGGTAACTTCACGAGACCCCTACCTTACCCTCCCTTCTACCCCTCTTCATACCCCCCCACCCATCCTATCCCCCGTTCTGGTCTATTCTACTCTTTTCTTTCTTTATGTGTTTCCTATCTTTTCCTTTCTTTTTTGTTTTTTTATCTTTCATTGTCATTATTATTGGTAATAGACGGGTACCTATGGAGTAGGTAATGCTTGTTTTATAATTCTGACTGGCAAACAACTCCGATGTGTTTATACTAGACAGCTTGTTTTTCATGCCAGAGTTAGTTTTAATATTGCTATAGTAAATTGAATACTTTTATCAAGCTTATTGACTATTAGAAACTGATTCGTGATTCAATTAATGAGAATACATTTTATTAAGAACAGTTCTTTGTACTTGCAAGATGATTGAATCTGTAAGTTTTGGTTCTTTTTTCTATTGTTACTATAAAACGAAAAATAAAGAATTATAAAAAAAAAAAAAGAAATAGCTTTTGCAAAAAAACAATTTAAAAAAAAAAAGAGTAAGATTAAGAGGGGTGCCCAAAATTTTTCATATGACTGTACATATTAGATTTATATGTCAGTGGTACTATTGTGTTCACTGTCTCTTTGTCCTCCCTGAGACTGTAAATGCTTTCTCCCTTGCACACATTTTTTTCAGTGATCAACACCCTCACTGCTGCTATCTCTAACTTGAAAGAACGGAAAGCAAGAACAGAGAGTAACCAGGAGCAGGAGCTCTGATAGACTTGTAGCATTACTAGAGAGCACACAGATAAATAAAGGACATATGTGGCCCCTTGCAATTTGGCTTCCAAAGATGGTACAATCAATGTTAACAAAATGGTACAATCAATGTTAACAAAATACCATGTGTGGAGATAATTGGAGCACCCTCTGCTGGAAACCTGAAGCATCCAACTCAATCCAAACTTCAATTGGGAAGCTGAGAACTGAAAAGGCCCCAATGGGCAGTTCCCATTTTCTGGTTTGAAGGAGGAGTTAGGATAGTAGCGTAGAGGTAGGCAAGAGGAGAGGTTAGGTCAGAAGGGGGGCTGGGAGGCTACTCTGATGAACCAGCTGCAGTCCAGGGTTCCAGGCCCTAGGTTGCTGGGTTTCCATTGTCCAATGACTGAAACTGGAGGCTGCTGGGTTTTATCCCACTCCGGTGGGATTTTCTGAGGCACACTGACACAGAGAGTCAGGGAGCTGTTAGAAGACACATCTGCTCATAAGGTCTGCGTTGCCTGTCTGGATGGAGGTACCCCTAGCTAAAGAAGGGAGTGCTGGAGAGCTTGCAAATCCCTAAAAACTATAACCAGAGAAAGTCAGCAGGGAGGCCACTGTACCTCTCCCAGCAGAGCTGACTACAGTTATCCCCAGACTGGTTGGACCACAAGCCTGGTGGTGCTTGTACCCTGGACCTGTTGCAACATCTACAGAAAAGGTAAAGAACTCAGAGACTGTCTTTTGTGCCTGCTTTCCTCATGCACCATCACACCTACTACAACCCCTATCATTCTCATCCCCTCTGGGAGTCAAGCCATGGTTGGGAAGTGTAAACTATTTTCACTGCTATACCACCTATCTCCCAGGGATTATCTGCAGTGCTGGCCACCCAAAGGCTGGAAATCCACACCACAGGTGTCACAAACTTATTATTTTTTCTTTTGTTTATTTATCTCCATTTTTATTCTCCCCTTTCCAATGTGAGCCAGGGCCACAGCACTGGGCACAGCCACTGTGATCCTGGCGACTGGCCCAGCTCTTGGGTACCCCAGCCCTTTGTGCTCCAAACTTACAGTACAAAATACAGATTTGTAATAACTATTGTGAATATCTCAGGAATCTGATGGCGTAGGAGGAAAGACACAACTGAGACAAGGTATTATGTGAAAAAGTCTGCATTTAAACACAAGTGGCAAATTCCAAACTTGAGGTGCAGCAAATTAAGCAAAGTTCATAATAATAGTCCTTAGTTAAGCCAGATGGAATAGTTTCTGAGAAAAAGTTCATCCATTGTGATGCCAATAGGAAATGTCTTCTAGTAACAGTTCACACTGGGATTTGCCGATTGCTAAACCATCTATAAGTAAAACAGTTCACAGTGAGAGATGCCGATAGCAGAACAGTCTGTAGTAACAGTTCACACCCAGGGAGGTCTGGGAACAGTAAAGTATCTGAGAACAAGTTCAAATCCAGATGCAGTGCAGTGTAACTTATGAAAGTCCCAAACTTTCCTGATCACTGCAACTGAGACAAACAGAAAAATTATAGTGGAGCTTACAAAACTTAATTGATCTTACATAGCGCAAGTCTGGCTGGCTGGCAGAAGCTGTAGCAGGAACACATGCAGCACAGAGCTGCTAGATGCAGGATACAAACTGGAAACAGATGTGGTTTGCTGGAGATCAGACTGCAGAAGCTATTAAGATCTAAACCGGAATAGCAGGAGGAGGAACAACAACTTGAGATGCACACAGGAGCCTGGGATCCAAGCAGAATACTCAAGAAGGACTGGGAGATGGACTGAAGCTTATAAAGGCAAGAAGGTAGGAACACATGCAATCCTGGCAACATTTTTAATTAAAACTATTTAGAAAGTTGATTACATTTGCATGTGGAAAGCAAATGAGCAATGAAAATAATTCTGTGCAAAGATGTAGATAGCATTTAATGTTGGCAACTTGCATAAGCAGTCACTCCCACTATAATTTGTTACATAGAAGACTGTTGTCACGCTTCCGGGGGAAGGCGTCCTAGAGTGGACCCACGCGGCCATGGTACTGAACTCCCCTGGGTGAGCTGGTCCTAGTTTAGCCAACCCCTATACAGGGATTGTCAGGGGCAAGCCCAGGGGGTCTAAATACCACATCTGTTAGTACCAGGGGGGCAGATCATAGGGTTAGCCTATACTATGGTAACGCCAAACAGAGAAGGGGGCACCAGAGCCTGGGTACAGGAGAGCTGGAACAGGTTCTACCAGAGGAGAGCACAAGGAAAGCCTGACTAACAGCCAGAGAAGCAGAAGCTTACTAACTCAATAATCAGGCACCTCCCAGCAGTGGAGGTGGCCTGATATACCAGAGGACGGACAGCTATTGGTCAATGGGAGTGTCAGGTTGAGCCGTGCGGCCCCTAGATTCACAGGGGAGGAGCGTGGTCGCACCTAGTTGATTAGATTCATGACTGTGCTGATGTGTGAGCCCGGTGGTCAGCAGACAGGAAGGGGACCCGGCAATGGCACCGAGAGACAGCACGCCTGGACGCCGGATGTCTGATCGGTAGAGGAGCAGAGGATGCAGACCCAGGAGAGGTGAGCTGGGGAGCGTTGCCAGGGGACCTAACAACTATTAATAGGGTAAAGCACCCAATTTTACACTATATAGGTGTAATGTGCTTAGGATAGTAGTCATGGTCGATGGCTTCTCTTTTCTTCTACACCCTACAAACAACATGGGGATGTGTGTGGTAACCAGTCCATTTTGTAATGGTACCTTTGGGCTGAAAGCCTCCTACTTCTCTTCACTTGCACATGGTACTCCTACGTTTAGTGTCATACATAGTCAGTACACAACAGAGTTTCAAAACGTCTTTCTCTTCACTTGTAGATACCTTCAAACAGATTTTCACAAAGCATTATCCTTCCACTTTCCATTCTAACATAGACTGAGTATAAGAAAATGCTTAAAGCTCATGCTGAAGTTTCAATCATAGAAGTTGCCACAGAGTGAGGGGATAGCTGTTGGTAGTACATTTTACCAGTAATTAGTCATACAGTTCCAGGTGTAACACTATGACTGTTCACCTCTAGCACTGTGCTGCCATTTTTCAGGACTGTTCATAGCACTGATGCCCTCATGCCTGGGACCTTCAACTGAGAGTTTCCTTATTCTCTAAAGTCCACGTTATATGCTGGCCAACACTGTCTTTGCACATTCACATGCTGTCCTGTAGGAGTCCCCTTGCCTGTCACCTCTTGAGAGTAAATCTTTCAATTGTAGACTGGTCCCTTGTACTCCTTATTTTCACATCTGTTTGCTTTATCTTCTCACACTCTGCCCCTAAATCAGGAACTCCTTCCTTCCTATATCAGTTATTATCCCACCCCACTGTGGGCCAGCTATTCAGTTAACCCCTGCCAAGACATTTCCTATTTCTAAAGTAATAATCCCATATGAAAGGGAATCAGGGAATAGTGGATTCTAGGGACCATGGGCGGTACTGCAGCCAATGGAAGGAAAGATACCAAAAGTATTACATTTTAAAATGCATCACACCATACTTTAATAAAAAAAACCTCTATACTATGTATTTTGCATTTCTTCCTATAACCCTGCTATAAAGATACCATTATTTTATCACATCCTAAACTACTCATCACATTTCACGCTGCACACTAAAATCATTTATGTCTTCAAGTGGGTACACGTCCATAGTTTACCCTCTTAGGCTACTTTCACATTAGCGTTTCTGAATGCTGCATAGGGTGTGCATGCGTAAACGCATGGCAAAACGCTGACAGAATTGTGTGAGCGCAGCGCAAATTATCTGCATGCGTTCAAACAATTTTGTCCATTGGTTTACGTTGCCGCCCATAGAAATGCATTATAAAACGGTCCAGAGAAGAGAGAAAGAGAGACCCCAGAACGGGATTTAGGCAGGGAGGATCTCTGAATTACATCACCATCCACTGCGTTTGCTGTGCTCGCCTGCATATGGTACTGCGCACACATTCACTTGCATACATTGTTTGGGCACATCTGGCTGCTTGCGTACAAAACAAGCAGCCAGCTACGCACAAAAAATGCAACATGTTGCATCCGAAAGGCACAGAAATTATGTGCAGGCAAACGCTGCCAAATGCAGGTACCATGCGGCCCCATTTTAAATATAGGGACACGGTACAAATGTGTATGCCTGCATTTGCTTACACTGCCTTAGGTCAGTTTCACATTAGCGTTTTTGAACGCAGCGAGGGCTGCATATTTCTTTTCTATAATCTGCAAGCGTTTTGCGTATCTATCTTTAACATGGTGTTCGTAGGTATATGCAGGGAAATGTGTTGGTGTCAGTATGTCTGATTATGCATCCCTGTGCGTGGTTTCTCAGCGCCTGGCGAACACAACATGTTGCATTTTTTGGTGAGTGAAATATGCGCAAGCATGCACACGAGTGAGTAAAACAACTAGGGCCGGACTGGGACCAAAAAGCAGCCCTGGAAAACAAGCCCCACCAGCCCACACACTATGGCTATGTTCACACACAATTTGCGTTTTTTTTAGCACTCTTAAAAGCACTTGCGTTTTTTTAAGAGTGCTAAAAAATATCCCTTGTGTGTCTGAAAGGATTTTTTGGACTTAGTCATTTTTTCACCAAAAACGCAGGCAAAAATGCAAGCGTTAACGCAGGGTGCATAAATGTGCCTTTTAAAAACGCATGTGTTTCCCATGTGTTTCCCATAGGGCCCCCATGTTAAAAAAACGCTTGTGCGTTTTTTTTAACATGGGCCCCTATGGGAAACGCATGCATTTTTGAATGGCACTAAAAGGTACTAATGTACCATGCGTTTTTGCATGTGTTTCCCATAGGGCCCCATTTTAAAAAAACGCATGCGTTTTTGGAAAAACGCACATGCGTTTTTTTACAGCACCCAAAAACGCTGCATGCAGCGTTTTTTGGACTAGGGGTAAAAAACGCAAATGGAGGTGAAAAACACAGCTACACTCAAATGTACCCTGCGTTAACGCACCTGCGTTTTTTTTAACAGCCCAAAAACGCAGAGATGGTCAAAAAAACGCATGTGTGTGAACATGGCCTATATCACTTATCAGCCCCAATCCGTAAATGTTGCTTTTACGTTGTCGTGGCCCTCACCACTTTCTTAAACAAGCTATTTGAAGAGCCACATGTGAATGGTGCAGCAAACAGAATAATCAACTACAGCTCCATTTACATCGTGCTCTTCAAAGCTCCGTTTCTCTGGATTGTGAGGTTCCAGTGGTCAGACACACAGCCAGCCGCACACACAGCCTCAGCCAGCCACACACACAGCCTCAGCTAGCCACACACAGACACACAGCCAGCCACACACACAGCCTCTGACAGCCACACACACAGCCTCAGAAAGCCACATACAGACACACAGCCAGCCACATGGACAGTCACACACAGCCATATACACACAGCCAGGCACCCACATACAGCCACCCACAAACAGCCAGCCACCCGGATATAGCCACACACATACAGCCAGCCACATAGACAGCCACCAGCCACACAGCCAGCCACATAGACAGCCACCAGTCACACAGCCACAGCCAGCCACACACAGATGCAGCCAGCCACATAGACAGCCACCAGCCACACAGCCAGCCACATAGACAGCCACCAGTCACACAGCCACAGCCAGCCACACACAGATGCAGCCAGCCACATAGACAGCCACACACACAGCCAAAGCCAGCCACCACACAACCAGCCAAAGACACAGCCAGCCACACAGCCACAGTCAGCCACACACAGAGCCACAGCCAGCCACACACAGACACACACACACACAGCCAGCCACACACAGACACACAGTCACACACCCACAGCCAAAGCAGGCCACCCAAACAGCCACATCCAGCCACACACAGACACAGCAAGCCACATAAACAGCCACTAGCCAAACAGCTAGCCACACACACAGCCACACACAGACACAGCCAGTCACATAGACAGCCACTAGCCACATAGCCAGCCACACACACAGACACAGCCAGTCACACACATACAGCCACAGCCAGCCACAAACAGCTAGCCAAATAGACAGCCACCAGCCACACAGCCACAGCCAGCTACACACACCCAGTTACATAGACAGCCACACACATTCAGCCACAGCAAGCCACACACAGCCACAGCTAGCCACAAACAGCTAGCCACATTGACAGCCACACAAACTGCCACAACCAGCCACACAACCAGCCACACACACAGCCACACACACAGCCACACACAAACAGCCAGCCACGTAGACAGCCACACACATAGCCACAGCCAGCCACAGCCAGCTAGCCACATAGACATCCACACAGTCACAGCGAGCCACACACAAACAGCCAGCCACATAAACAGACACACACACACCCAAATCCAGCCACACAAACAGCCACAGGCAGCCACAAACAGCTAACCATATAGACATCCAAGGCCAGCTACACACAAACAGCCAGCCACATAATCAGCCACACACACAGCCAAAGCCAGCCACACAAACTGCCACAGCCAGCCACACACACAGCCACAGCCAGCCACAGATACAGCCAACCACACACAAACAGCCAGCCACAGACAGCCACACACACAACCACAGAACCAGCAACATAGACAGCCATAGCCAGTCACACACAGACACACAGCCAGCCACAAAGACACACAGCCACACACATACAGCCACAGCCAGCCACATAGATAGCCACCAGCCATAGCCAGCTACACACAGACTCAGCCATCCACACACAGCCAGACACATAGACAGCCACACACACAGCCAAAGCCAGCCACAGCCACAGACAGCCACACACAGCCAGCCACATAGACAGCCACACACACAGCCGCAGAGCCAGTAACATAGACAGCCACACACAGACACACAGCCAACCATACAGCTAGCCACACACACAGCCACAACCAACCACACACAAACACACAGCCAGCAACATACAGACACACGCACAACTAGCCAGCCATACACAGCCATCCAGCCACACACAGCCAGCCACACACACAAAGCCACAGCCAGCCACACAAACAACCAGCCTCACTGTAAAATTGACTTTTCAATCAATATGTTGATCTGTGATTGATTCCTCCCTCGAGTTGATTCTGCCCAGTTGACAGTTTGTTTTGCTTTGTATTTCTGTTTCTTGTAACTTTTTTGGCACTCTCCGCGTGTGCTACCCCGTCGTTGCTCTTCCCTGTGCTGTGCTGCTGGCCTGGCTCAGTGCTTCCTAACAGCTCAAGTTTTGGACTGCTGCCTGGAAAGTAAGAATTGTTTTGGGATTTTGTAAAATTTTTTTTTTTTAATTGTCTTTGTCCACAGTTTATTATACTATTGTTAACATGCTTTATTTATTCCTATAATCTTCCACTTAACTGCTGCCTGCTATTCAAATATGTCATCCTCAAGTGAAGAGTTGCCTCCTTACCAGAGTGGACATGACACTGAAGATGTAAACACATTTGCTCAAATTAGTGCTATGTATTCAAACTACACATGTTATAATGATGAATTATATTTGCAGGACAGTTCCTGTGTGGAAGAGCAGGAGCAGTTGAGTGGAAATGAATCTTCCCAGGGTTGTTGTGCTGAAGTTCCTGAGGAGGAAAGACAGGGTGTAAGTATTTAATTAGCACAGTTTTAATTCATTAGCGTTAACTTTACCATGTTCCAAAGTCAGTGTGTTAACAATTTAAATGTTTGCTAACTATTTTCGTGTTTCTTCCATTTATATGTTCAACAACGTGAAGGAGGCAAACTCTTTATAGATAACGATCTACTCATTCCTCTAATTGAAGAACGAGTAGCATTGTGGGACCCCAGTGATCATCGTCAGGATTGACTTGACGACTCCGGGAAGAAGTGGCCAAATCATTGTTGGATGATTGGAACCATGCCACCCCACAAGACAGAAGAGATTTTTGTAACTATTGCAATGTATTGTGACGCAGCAGTGAACCTGTCAAAGTTGATCCCTTCTTTAATTTAATTTTATTTTTTTCCCATTAACAGTGAAGCGAATAAAAGTTTGTTGGCGTTCGATTAAGGATCGCTTCAATAGGCATATGAGAGAGGAGATTCCCGATCGGAGTGGCGCTGCTGAACAATTGACTAAATACAAATAGCATCGCCTGGTGGTTTTCCTGAGGCCTGCGATTGGTCATCGAGTGTGAGTATCTTTGGGTTGTATTACTCTATACTGTATGCATTGCCGTGTTTCATGTTTTTATTCCAGCAGGTGTCAAATTCCCTTTGTAAAAAAAAATTTTCCATTTTCTTATTTTGTAAATTATCAGTGTGGGACAAAAACTTTTTTATGCAACCTTATTTTTTTGTAAAAATATTTTTTTTTTTTCCATTCGAAATATCTATTTTTTTTTTTATGTATTATGATTTGTATTAACTAACTTGTGACTTTTTATTTTTGCAGAATCTGATGTTGAAGTTCATATATTTTATTTTAAAGAGGACCTGTCACCAAACCAGGCATGGTGATCTATTTACAGCACTGGATGCAGCATGTCTGCAGCATCCAGGCAAGGGGTCCCCCAGCCCTTGAGCAGCCCTGTACCCCGAGATAATACACTTAGAAAACTTTCATGCTCCAGCCATTAAGGAGGTGGCTAGGGGCAGGAGCCGAAGGGCAGATTCACACCCCCTGCATGTTTAATCTGCCCACCGCATGTTTAATCTGCCCACCGCTGCCAATCATTCTCTCCCTCTTCAGCAGTATTAAACAGAGTTTTTTTTTTTTTCAGAACTTGCCGTATGGCCCCGCCCCTTGAGGAGCTGTGAGGGGAAAATAAAGGTTGCGATTTATAAACATCTTCATCCTGGTGCCTGAGTTTAGTAGCGCTTCTACAAGACCGCTAATTCATTTTCTTGCAAGCATCTATTCCCCCTGAGGGATCAGCGGCTGGAGCAGCACAGCGAGGGCACAGCGGTAAAGTACCTGGCGTTCCCTAGATAACAAGCAGTGACGCACATCCGTGGCCGGCGCCACGTGACCGTAAAGGTCCTATACGGACAGCTGAGGGCCAGCGAGGACGAAGGAGAAGAGCGTGTACATTGCCGGGGTCCCCCATATATCAGAGGCTATTACACCGAGTTGTGCAGGTCGTGCACAACCCAAACAGGAGAGAGGATGGAGGAGGGAGAACAGGGAAGATGTACTGAGCAGTGCTTCTGGCCATGCTCAGTACATCACTACGGAGCCGACATCGGAGCTGAAATCAACTTGGATCTGATGTCCATAGGCTCCTATGCTATCGGATCGGCTCGGATCTGAATCTGTCCGATTTCAGTCTCGGACACAAAATCTCAGCATGCTACGATTTTGTGTCCGTGACTAAATCGGACAGAATCGGATGGTGCAAGAATCAGATGCCAAAAGGCACACATCCGATCCGATTCCCATAGGGTTACAAGGGATCCAATTTTGGATCTGGGTGTATCCGTTTTGAAACGGAT
Organism: Allobates femoralis; assembly: GCA_033576535.1. Classification (NCBI taxonomy): domain Eukaryota; kingdom Metazoa; phylum Chordata; class Amphibia; order Anura; family Aromobatidae; genus Allobates; species Allobates femoralis. The sequence goes on from JARQOC010000001.1 coordinate 382,730,845, forward strand.
ACACTCGGATGCCTCAAAATCGTGATGTCAACCTGGCCTGAGAGAATTCTGAATTCTCCCGGATTGTCCCAAACAGATAGAAACCGGATGGCAGAGAGCTGCCATCCGGCTTTTATCCGGCCCCATAGGATACTATGGGGCCAAAATCCGGTCCAGGGCTGTCAGGTTCACCCTGACAGCCAAGGATTGGATCCGACCCGCAGTGTGAAGCCAGCCTGAGAAATATGGATCATTCGAGACATTGTTCACAAGAACAGCGTTCTTTGATTAAAAAGGTGATTGGAGAGGGTAAAACTTATAAAGAAGTGCAGACAATGATAGGCTGTTCAGTTAAAATGATCTCCAGTGCTGTAAAGAATGCGGAGAGACATGGAAGAAAATGGAAGATTACCATTTGAATGGATAGAAGAGTAGCAAGAATGGCAAAGGCTCAGTGAATGATCAGCTCAAGGATGATCAAAGACAGTCTCAAGTTACCTGTGAGTACTGTGACAGTCAGAAGACACCTGTATGAAAAAAATATATTAGCAAGCATTCCCTGCAAAGTCCCACTGTTAAAAAAAAAGATATGTACTGAAGCGTATACAATTTTCCAAAGAACACATCAAGTGGTCTAAAGAGAAATGCAGAAACATTTTGTGGACTAAAAATGAAACTTTGTTAGACAGCCCCCAAACTCTGAATTTAAGTCACTATACACTCTGAACACATTGAAGCATAGTGGCGCAAGCATAATGATAGGGGCATGTTTCTCTTACTACGATGCCGGGGCTATTTACCACATATCAGGGATCATGGACCAGATTGCATATATCAAAATACATTGAAGAAGTCAAGCTGCCTTAAGCTGTAGAGGAAAAGCTCTTGAATGGGTGTTTCAACAAGACAATGACCCTGAACACAGCAGTAAATGACCAACATCTTTGTTCTAGCCCAACAAAATTGAGCCATTGAGTGGCCAGCCCTAAAATGCCATTTCTGAGGCAAAGCCAACAAATGCAAATACATTTTAGAATGTAGTCAAAACATCATGGGCTGGAATAACAGTTGACACGTGCCAGAAGTTGATTGACGCTACGCAACATAAATGTGAAGCAGTTCTAAAAAACTGTAGTTATACATCTAAATATTAGGTTAATGATTTACAGGAATACAATTCACAGGGAAAGGATATTATGTTTTTGCCAAATTTAATTTATAAACTAAAGGAAAAATTCTAAAACAATTATTTATTTTGATAATTAAAAACAAAGCAAACATAGACCTAGGATTCGATAATGGTTCTACCTCACGTGACCTACTGGTAGTCAAGATGTCCGAGGTCAGTCAGTGCTTTCCTATATTCTAATTGTCATAGCAGAGTGCCGCTTTTTGTACTATTGCAAGTATTGTGTTTGGCATCGTACCCGTGCACACTGACAGGATTGAGTGCCGCAGTTATTCTTGAATTCAGAAGCTATGGGCACAAGATGGTGCCGCACGACCAGATCGTGCTCTGTAAAGTATAAAAACACTGCAAGGTGAGCATTAGGCTAGGTTCAGCTGTGAGCTTGCAAAAGCGCAAACTTTCAAACACAGTCACTTTTAGCATTGCGTTTGACAATAGAAGTCTATGTGTTTGTTCAGCTGCGTTAACACTAGCGTTTCATAGCGTTAATGCAGCTGTCAGAATGGATGCGTCTAGATGGATAGCACAATGCAAATGTGAACCTAGCCTAAGACAGAAGAAACACACTACAGCGGTAAATAATATTTTAAAAAAAGGCAAAAACACTAAAACTCACTCATTTTCTGCCACCTCCATATTATGCATACATTTTGAGATATTTCAATTCCAGTTTTCAGCCATAAAAGGTTTAAGGAATCGGCTCCAAAGTCGAGTTCTTCCATTATCCAATGTGACTGCACTTTTACTCTCCTAACAGGGTCTCTTTCAGATGTCCATTTTTTTTGCATACGAGAAAACAACAATGTGATGGAGCAATTTTTCATTCATTTTTGTTTGTGTTGATCTTTACCATAAGTGGCATCTGTTTTTCTCACATGCAAAAAAAAAAACTTTCTAAGCTTTTTCTATGCAATATACATTAAAAAATGAACAGCCGCCACACAATCACAAGCAACAAAAGTGCAGCCCTCCAGCTGTTGCAACACAATTCCGCCGATGTTGAAGTCTGTCCCTTCATAGACTCAGGTCTGCACAGAAGTATTGCCGCAGTTCACAAATAGTAGTAGTGATTGGCGTGCACACCTATTGGGTATAGTAGAGGTGCCAGTGTAGGAGTCCCTTGGGTCTCAATGCCAGTAGATAATAGAACACTGCACACTCAAAGGTTTTCTAGGTGATGAATTTAATTTATTGTGGTGCAGACGGACAGATTAGCGACAAACTGACGTTTCGACCACCTCCGTGGTCTTTATCAAAGCATCGCTGTCCTTATAGCTGTAGGGAGTATGCACCTAGGTGAGCCTTAGGTCCAGTACTGCATAGGGTTAAGATGGCCCCTGGCAGTAGTTTCTTTAAAGTTATGTGTGCCTCTTCTATGGAGGTCTTATCCCGGTCTGTGTTCCCCAGAGGTGAGCACCTTTCTATGGGTGGGTTGTATCCCTCCCGCTCCAGGTTATGCCCGCGCGTCCCGCGCTTCGGCTGTGGATCAGATCTAGATCAACAAGATCCAGCGCAATGTGTCTGAGTATGTCTGCCAGCATTCCAGGTTACGTAACAACCCTGGGTTCACTACGTCAACCAGCCTTTGCAGATTGCCACTTTGAACGGCAGTACTGCAAGTAAGAAAGTATACAACAAAATGATGTTGGCCACAAGTACTGTTTTTCAGAGCAGAACGTACAACCTCCATTCAGACGTAAAGGGGACACCCCTTGTGTCAGAATGGTATTATACAGACTATACTGTAAGCCAGAAGACCTAACATGCATGATGGTGCACCACACACACACAGCATGACAACAGACACAAGCTCATATTTGCGTTAACAAATCAATTTAAAGCCAGATACTCAGGTCACTAAGCGGTGATGAAAGTCATGTCCGGGAGAACTTCCCGTTAAGGCGGATCCACTACCGGTGGTGCGCAGCCAAAGCAAAAAATCAAGATAACCAGGTATAAGAAGAAGCGGCACTCACCGAGGTAGTATAGATGGTCCTTTATTCCGCAATTCTAGAAACGGACAGGGTGCAGGGAGGAGGCCACGGGGGGCCAACGGACAATGACGCCGTTTCGCGACAGCTGTCGCTTCTACGGGTCCGAATATCCGGACCCGTAGAAGCGACAGCTGTCGCGAAACGGCGGTGGTGTCCGTTGGCCCCCCGTGGCCTCCTCCCTGCACCCTGTCCATTTCTAGAATTGCGGAATAAAGGACCATCTATACTACCTCGGTGAGTGCCGCTTCTTCTTATACCTGGTTATCTTGATTTGCGTTAAAAAAGCCACCAAGTTTTTTGCTCTGTGAGAGCTGATCACCAAAGGACTTGTAAAGTTCACAGATTTCGCTAATATCTAAATGTCATGGGAGCCTCCTTTCAGAATGCCATCAGAGGTTTGGACCTTTCTTGCAGCAAGGAGTTAATGTTTTGGTATACTGGGTTGGAAGCAATTCAGCTAAAGATGCCAAAAGAATCAAAAGAGTCATTATCACAAAGTATACAGACACGGATCTTTGTCTGGTGTGGGAAAGCCTTGATGAGTGTTATGGGTCAATAGAAGCTATAAAAAATACTTTATATAAGAGAATTGATGAGATCCCCAAAATAAAGACTAAAAGTTACCCAAAGCTCATGGAATTGAGCAACTTATTAACAGAGGTAGAGGTTGCTCAGTCAGAGATCTACCAGGATTGACCAAACTTCCTTACAACCTATAAGAGAAGTGAGTTACACACAGTTCCCCATTATAAATAGACTCATAATGTACTGCACCATTTCTTCCTTTCACAGTGTTTGTAGACTTTGTCACTCAAGAGGCAAGAATTAGAAATTACTCTAGCTTCGATTTCACTTTGTCTGCCCCTGTTGTCAAACCGAGTAAGACACCAATGACAGTCCACAAAACTAATGTTATCTCCACAGTTTTCCATACAGGAGTAAGTATTCTCAGGAAAAAAACAAATCTAAAGAGTTCCACAAGCGTGTCCCTTACATCGGAAGTCACATCCTCTGCTGAAATGCAGAGCCTTCAGGGAGAAGCCTCTAGAAGGCCGCCAAAGTTTCCTCAAAGAAAACAACATCTGCTTCAAATGCTGTGCTACGACATCGCACTTCACAGGAAATGTGGAGCTAGTGGAAATGCGCAGGATGTGGTAAAATAGAACACAATACACAATACATGGTGGCAGTGAAAAGCGTTGACACTACAAATCATCTGTATCTGCAAAGTGTATTTGTGGTTATTACAGCAGCGCAGGTTTTTACCCAATTTCGTTACGCTGTACCGACATACACCAGAGGTAGTGGCACTTCACCCCCATTTGAAGGGTATAGCTCACCTGATACCATAACTGGACCCGGAAGCTCCAATAGTCTTACTCCTCGGAATAGACATATTATGAGTCCATAAAGCTAGAGAACATATTAACAGCCTTCAGAACACACCATATGCAGAGACTCAACCTCAGTCAACAGTATGCTCACTAGTTCACTTGAAAATAGATGTCCGTCTCTCTTTCAGCCATCTCAGAGACATTTTCCGGTAAAAGAATTGCCAGGCAGTGCTCCCCTGCCTCATAATTTCATGACCCTTCCTGTGAAGACCATGCTTGTGATTGCGAGCAAGACCACATATAGAGGGTACAGTTTTCCAATGTCTAAAGAAGACAGACTGTTCTAGGATATCATGGATCGGGATATAGTAAAGGATGAGTCAAATAGTTGGGTTGCACCTCTATGATTGAGACCCCAGAGATGAAACTTATCTAACAACAGAGTAAGTGTTTATGGCCGATTTTCCCCTTCAAACATAAGCTTCAGAGGTCAACAGAAACAAGAGAACTTTTTTTACCTTCATGAATTAGATATCTACTATATAACAGCCCTATCCAGTCTGTCTGTCTCTGTGTCTGTAAATTTGGGGAGAGACATCAAAAGAGGAAAGAGAGTGCCAAGGAAAAGGAGAGTAGAAATGGGAGAATGAGAAAAGGAAACATAGCACACAGGTGTGAGTGAAAGCACAAAAGATAAGCGCAAAGGATTTGGTGGTTATACAGCCTGCGCAGGTTTACCCAATTGTTAGCATGCTCCCGACATACCAGTGGGCTATGGATTTAGACCGTTATTGACGTATACTATGATACCATAATAACGAAGCCATGTTTAAATCCCCGGCAATAGAATATTGAGCCCTAGCTAGGTTAGAGTATCTATGCAGAAATTGCACCTGCAATTCAAGACTCCGAGTAGTATTGGTACTATTCCATTTTGGCGTGTATCATCCTAAGCATCCAAGTCATATAAGAGTAGTATTTAATTCAAGCACCAGATGTGAAAGGTGTCTCTTTAAATGATGTCCTACTGTCCAGACCAGACGCCAATAACAGACTCCTGAAAGTACTTCTCTGTTTCTGCAGGGATATGGAGGCATTTACAGCTGATATACAACAGGCATTTCACTACTTTCATGTCAAAGAGGAACATGAAAACTACTTGAGGTACTTCTGGTACTGCGACAGGTTCTACTGGTACTATAAAGACTTTGCAGACTACACATCTTTGGGAACAGTCCTTCCCTAGAATTGCCATCTATGGTCTCAGAAATTCCACTCACGAGGGTAAAGCAAAGTATAAGTTGGATGTTAGATCCTTTATAGAAAAAGATTACTATGTGTTTTCATGTACAAGTTTCTATCTTGTGTGGAGTATTTCTGTATATTGTCATAGTTGTGTCACATGATATGCCCAGTACTCATTTTTTCTATTTGTATTCTTATAGTTTTACTGCTTAAATTACCTGTTGATCAATAAATAAGTTATACTACAGAAAACAGCCTGTTTATTTGGAAGACAGAGAAGGTTTATTATACTGTATGTCAGATTTCACATTGCGCCAAACTGTAAGACGGTAGAATAGCATGTTTCAATTATGATATGGGATGTTACACTTCCTCTAATGCTGTAGTTGTAAACATTCCAGATAGGAAAGAAATATGTAGTTAGGGATTAAATGTGTAATACAGATTGCGTTGTAGTTGATTACTTGTCCCTGGACGACCTATGAAAAATCACTTTAGTCAATACAAATCCAATATTAGAAGAAAAGATTTGTATGGGGATTTGCCAGTCCCAAAACTTTTATTTGGCACATATATGCATATGCCAATTAAAAGGCCAGGTAATAACAGGTACTTAGGGTGGATTCACATTGGCGTTCCCCTCCACAGCATTCTGCGGATGGGAACGCAGCCACCGCAAGCCCCTATGTTTATAATGGGGAGGCACGGTGCTGCGCTTGACTGCGCATGACCGTGCGCTCCCATTCATTTGCCTGTGTGATTTGTACACATGTGCATGCTTGCGTACAAATCACACTCTCTCGTCTGCACGCGTTCCTGGTGCGGACGAACATGTATGATTTGTACGCAAGCATGCACATGTGTACAAATCACACAGGCAAATGAATGGGAGCGCACGGTCATGCGCAGTCAAGCACAGCACCGTGCATCCCCATTATAAACATAGGGGCTTGCGGTGGCTGCGTTCCCATCGTGAATCCACCCTTAGTGTACACAAATTGCATAACACTAGTGAAAAAGAAAGAATTTATGTGGTTTAAGAGATTAGGTATAATCAGTGTTGGGTGACAACTATCCTTTGGTAACACAGACTATGGGGGGGGGAGGGGCTGCTGATTAACTATAGGCAAATATAACTTCACCCTTTTTCACAAATTTACCTACGCCTCTATAAAATAATACATTTGGTTTTGTTAAATGATGAGATTCTAAATTTGTCTTCACACAGAAAATAAATTGTATTGTGTTAATTCAGTGGAGTGTAGGACTGACTGCTCCCATGGGCCGATACACCTGCCCTCCTGTGGGCCAGTTCAAGCCTGGTTACAATTACACCAAATATTCTTAACTCAAATTAAAATCTGCTGCCATATATCTGTTTTTAATTTAACGGAAGATGTTACAATACAAAGTATAGAAGGGTTGTGTTGCGGGTCATATATTAATGCAAAATTGACACAATTCTTTGGGGACATTAGCTTGTATTACAACAATAAATGGGTATTTTGGCTGCAAAAGGATTAGAGACTTTATTGAGCACAATCCAAAAACCTATATTACACATATTAATGGTCATTAGTAATGCATACACACAGTTTAGAAATTGCTTTCTGGGAAAGAACAGTAACAATCATTAAAAATACATGAATGGTTTACCTCTGATGAAATGTGCAGACACAACAGATATGGACTGATCAGTGACATAGTGGTAAGTGGTCTAATGGAGAAAATAGAGACATCATCTTTGTTCTGTACATCTCATTTTCTGATATATGGCTTGTCTTGAGTTTCACATAATGGGATTTTAGTATTCTATTATAAGGGATTGTCATTTATTTAGAAAAAAAAGAGTGCTAATTTGTAGATTCTAAGATTTTTTTTATGTCATGAAGGCCATTGCATAAAATTTATAAGCAGAGCTGCTCTTCAATGTGTATTGCCCTTATTCAGACAAATATGGTGTCCCTTCTACATTTAGCATCCTGTAGCTTGGACTCTATTTCGTATTTGGCTGGATAGCTGTGTAATAACATACTGTAATAATTTTTCTATGGTTTCTTGTCATTTTCTGATTCTTATCATTTGGGGGGTGAGAACTTGAAAATTTGGCTTCTGGTAGAGGATAGCCCTATGATGGACATAGGCACAACTGGTCTTCCTGAAGGGAAACAGGTAAGCTTAGTAATTATAGTCTTTCACATCAGGGTACAAGCTAATCAGCTACACTACAGTGTTAGCACAGTTGTCGATCATAACAGTACCTTAAAAAGTATTCATACCCCGTGAAAATTTTCATGCTACTCCCAAAAAATGTATATGTATTTTATTGTCATTTTATGTAATATAGCAAAACAAAGTAGTATGTAAAGTGTAAAGGAAATAATACATGGTTTTCTAAATATCTGAAAACTATAAATATGAAAATTGTGATGTGCATTTGTATTCAGCCTACTGTAGTCTGATTCCTCTTACTAAAACCCCGTATTGACCAATTGCCTGCAGAAATCACCTAATCAGTAAATTAATTCCACCTGTGTAATTAGTAATGACTACAACTATAATTCTTCTGTGAAGGCCTCAGAGCTTGGTTTGAGAAGATTAGGGATCAAACAGCATCATGAAAACCAAGGAACACACCAGACATACCAGGGATAAAGTTGTGAAGAATTGTAAAGCAGGGTTGAATAAGGAAAAAATAGCCCAAGCAATTCACAAAGCACTGTTCAATCTATCATCAAAAAATGGAAAGACTATGGCACAACTACAAGTCTAACAAGACATGGCCGTCCACTTAAACTGACATCCCAAGCAAGGAGAGCACTACTTAGAGAAGCAGCCAAGAGGAACATGGTCACTGTGGAGGAGCTGCAGAAATCCACAGCTCAGATTGGAGAATCTGTGCACAGGACAACTATTAGGGCTCGCTCACACTATTATATACGAGTGCTATCTGATATTTTATTGGATAGCACTGGCTGTCATGTTATACCACATGGCAGAGCCTACCAGCTCCTTTTTTGCCGACACAGAAAATGGAAAAGATGAAAAAATTAGGTTCTTCACACCTGTGATACGATTCTTCCATGCAAGAGAATCATATCATAGTGAATGCCACTCGGCTCACACTCGAAGCAGAGATTGAACCAAGTGTCACTCGCATAATATATCTGATTCTCTCGCATTACAGAATCATCGCTGATGTGAGCAAGCCCTTAGTGGTACAGTCCACAAATCTGGCTTTTATAGAAGAGTAGCAAGAAGAATGCCATTTCTGAAAGCAAGCCATAAAAAGTCCTGTTTGCAGTTTACAAAAAGCCACCAAGTAGTGGGCACAGCTAACAAGTATAAGAAGGTGATTTCATCAAATGAGACCAAAGAAGAACTTTTTCTAATAAATGCATAATGCTATGTGTGGCAGAAAACAAACACCTCATCCTGAAAATACCATGCCCAGTGTCAAACATGGTGGTGGTAGTATCATGTTGTGGGGATACTTTTCTTTAGCAGGAACAGAGAAGATGGTCAGAGTTTATGGAAAGATGAATGGAGCTAAATAGGTCAATCCTGAAGGAAAACCTGCCAGAGGGTGCAATAGACTTGAGACTAGGGAGTAGTTTTAACCTTCAAGAAGAAAAACACCCTTTACATACTGCTTTAGATACAATGGAATAGTTTAGCTCAAAATATATTCATCTGTTTGAATAGCCCACTCAAAGTCAAGACCTACTATAAATCCCATTGGGAATTTGTTGGAAAAACCTTAAAATTTGGTACATACAGACGCTCAACATCCAATCTCAGTGTGCTAGAGCTATTTTGCAGTAAAGATTGTGAAAGCATTTCAGCCCCTAGATGTGCAAAGCTGGTGGAGACATGCGTCAAAAGACTCGCACCTGTAATTGCAGCGAAAGATGGTCCTATAAAGTATTGACTCAGGGGGGCTCAATACAAATGCACATCTCAATTTTCAGATTTATATTTTTTCATTTTTTTTTTTAGAAAACCATGTAAAATTCCTTTACACTTCACAAGTACTTAATACTTTGTATTGGTATATCCCATACAATCCCAAAGAAATACATTTACGTTTTTGGTTGCTCTGTGAAATAATGTGTAAAAGTTCACATCTAATATATAAAACCCCAAGCCTATTTCCGTCACTATGGCCAGCACTTCCGTCACTTTGTCATTGGCTACGTGACGTCACTGGAGCCCTACACCTGTTCAGGGTGAACCAAGATGGTGGCCGTAAGCGGGAGCGGGACTCATACAGCCCGCTACGCTTACGACCGCCCCTACAGTGCTCAAAACACGCACACACCATCCGAACAACATCACACAAACACATCCGGACACACACACACAGCCCTGCACAGAGCCCGGTGTGCCCCTCGCCACGGCCCCGCACATAGCCCAGTGTGCCCCTCGCCGCGGCCCCGCACATAGCCCCGTGTGCCCTCGCCGCGGCCCCGCACATAGCCCGTGTGCCCCTCGCCGCGGCCCCGCACATAGCCCCGTGTGCCCTCGTCGCGGCCCCGCACATAGCCCGTGTGCCCCCGCCGCGGCCCCGCACATACCACGGTGTGCCCCTCGCTGCGGCCCCGCACAGAGCCCGGTGTGCGCCCACCCCTATCCGGAACTGGCCCAGCCCACACACCGGTGTGCGGCCTCCGGCATCACCGGCACCGCCCCCAGCCCTGCCGCTGACTGCCCACAGCCCGGTGAGTATCCTTCTCCATCCGGGAGCTGGCCCCGCCCACACTCCGGTGTGTGGCCTCCGGCACCACCGCCAGCACTGCCGCTGACCGCCGACAGCCCAGTGAGTGTCCTCCCCCATCCGGGAGCCGGCCCGGCCCACACTCCGGAGTGCAGTCTCCGGCCACATCAATCTCCTCACCCCTCCAGCCTCATATCTCCTCACCCCTCCAGCCTCCCCTCTCCTCACCCTCCAGCTTCCCCTCTCCTCACCCTCCAGCCTCCCCTTTCCTCACCCCTCCAGCCTCCGCTCTCCTCACCCCTCCAGCCTTCCCTCTTTTCACTCCCCAGCCTCCGCTCTCCTCACCCCTCCAGCCTCCGCTCTCCTCACCCCTCCAGCCTCCACTCTCCTCACCCTCCAGCCTCCGCTCTCCTCACCTCTCCAGCTTCCGCTCTCCTCACCCCTCCAGCCACCGCTCTCCTCACCCTCCAGCCTCTGCTCTCCTCACCCCTCCAGCCTCTGCTCTCCTCGTATATATATGTTTGTATATAATATACATGTGTTTATAAATATATACAGTATATATGTGTGTGTGTGTTTGTGTGTACATGCAAATAATGTGTGTATATACCTCTACATCTATATAGATTTGTGTGTGTGTGTATGTGCCTTTGTCTATATGCAATGTACAGTATGTGTATATATGTGTGTATGTAATATAATTTGTGAATGATGTGTGTGTGTATATATATATATATATATATATATATATTTCTACATCTTTATAGATTTGCATGTGTGTACATATAATGTGTGTGTATCTAATATATAAAAGCTGAAGGCACTTCCGTCACTTTGGCTGCACTTCCGTCACTTTGTCCGCACTTCCGTCACTTTGTCCACACAAACACACATACACATACACACACACACTCCGCTATACTTATCACCGGCCCTGCGTCCGCCGCCTGGATCCTCAGTCGACATGTCGCCGCCCCCGAACTACTGGATCCAATATGGCATCCAGGAAGTCTCGCGAGACTTCCCGGACGCCATATTGGATCCAGTCGTCCGGGGGCGGTGACATACTTTGTCCAAGATGGCGTCCGGGAAGTCTCGCGAGACTTCCCAGACGCCATATTGGATCCAGTCGTCCGGGGGCGGCAACATGTCGACTGAGGATCCAGCCGGCGGGGAAGACGCAGGGTCGGTGGTAAGTATAGCGGAGTGTGTGTATGCGTGTATGTGTGTGTATGTGTGTGCTGACCACTCTGCCCACGGCACTGTGCTGACCACTCTGCCCACGGCGCTGTGATGACCACTCTGCCCACGGTGCTGCGATGACCACTCTGCCTAGGGCGCTGCACTGACCACTCTGCGCACGGCGCTGCACTGACCACTCTGCCCACGGCGCTGCGCTGACCACTCTGCCCATGGCGCTGCACTGACCACTCTGCCCACGGCGCTGCGCTGACCACTTTCACCGCACTCACTGCTAACCACTGAGCCACCGTGCTGTGCTAACCACTGAGCCACCGCGCAGTGCTAACCACTGAGCCACCACGCAGTGCTAACCACTGAGCCACCGTGCAGTGCTAACCACTGAGCCACCGCACAGTGCTAACCACTGAGCCACCGTATACTCTGCTACCCACAGAGCCACCTGTATACACACAATTCATTTCACCGCACTCCCGTAACTATTAGTAAATAAACTATATATGAATTCTGGACTACCCGATTCTTTAGAATCGGGCTGCCATCTAGTGGTATAAATACTTTTTCAAGGCACTGTACACTTCTATATTGAGGCACTGAGCTTGGCGGTTACACAATAATATCAGCAGTGTCTCAGCTTGCTGGTTACACTACAGTACTATGGCACAGAGCTTGGCGGTTATACTACATTACAGTGGCATGGAGATTTTTGGTTACACCAATTTAGAGGAACAGTCTCTTTAGCCCAAACAGTTCATGATCATTACTTCCAAAATCACAACTTGGCAGTTTTGGAGTGTGGCAATTATTATTGCACACCTTGCAGTAATGTAGTAGTTTACACCCAAAACAGTACATAGTATCCCTCTTAAAGGAATAGTCCACAACATTTACTCACAGATGAAGGGCACCAAAAGTGTGAAGGAATACACACTCCAAATAGGTCTCCTAATGCAGGTCACAGTCTTCTACACTGATTGAGGCAAAAATATGTTCACTTTTCTGGCCACAGGTAACTCCACTGTCTAAAGCAGTGGTAGACCTTGATGTCACAACCCACAGTCTTTCACAATGTTTCAGTTAACAACACCATTTAATTTTACAGGTCACGGTCCCCAATACTGTCTGTGGAGCGGTTTTTTACCACATGGTCTCTGGGAAGGTATACTGGTGCAGTCAATTACTGCAGACTACTTTAGGACATAACTATGTACTTGGTCAGGATGAAAAATTTAGATCAAGGTGTTCCTTCACTTCTGTAATCACCTTACATAATCACTAGTGGTTAGTTACTTTCCTGGTCTACCTCACAGCAGGCTTTTTTACTGCAGCATTGCTGAGGAAGCTTCCTGCTGCACTAAGGCTGCTTTTACATCAGAGTTTTTGCTGAATCGCGGCAGATCCTGCAGATTTAAATGCAGGCTTGCCGCAAGTAGGCTGTTACACGGTAGATACGGTATATTTGCTGGATCTGCCGCGAATCAGCAAAAATGTTGATGTGAAAGGGGCCTAACTGACCAGAAAACACAGCATTTGATAGCTATGTTCTGTCAGGCATTTTTTTAAACAACCATCTACTTTTTCTGACTAAAAGATGCTATAGCTTCTAAACTTGCCTAAAACAGAGCTTCTTCCATGCTACACACTGGGTGTCCTACACAAATGACCTGTGATCTCAATCAGCTTGGGTACCCACTAGAGTTGAGTTGGTGAAGTGGCCACATCAGTAGTTTGAACAGTAGAACAGGGCCCTGCAAATCTCTTCCTACTTTTCAGCCTCCACACTGCCACAGCAATGACACAACATTGGGCCTACTGATCAGAGGAGGCTCTGGGGATACCAGCAGGAAGAGAGAGGTTTGCTGAACTCTAGACTAGAGTCTGGCAGCCACAGACTACTGATGTGGCGGCTGCACTACCGTAGGTTCTGCAAATCTTTCTGCTCAACTCCAGTAGCGGCAGCATAAAATTTATATATGACTGCATTACATTCCCTATCATAAATAGGATATATAACATATAAATCAGACAGTGTAGTTTGCCTGGATGACTATATTTACAGAGGTATAGATAAGCATTTTCTCACAAGGTGCCTGGTTAGTTTAAAGGCTAAGGCCCAAATTACTTTGTTTAAAAGGCCAACAATGACATTATTGTATTAGCCAGGAAAGCATGAACATACAATAACTCAGCAAAACATGAACATACAACAACTCAGCAATACATGAACATACAATAACTCAGCAAAACATAACGAATATTAGCCAGATACTTCACTGGTCCAACACAACAGTAAGGTTCAATCATATATCTTCTGTGAGGGCCGCTTTACACACACCAACTTTTGTGTCTAATTTCTGAACAGATCTCTGGTTGCAATGAAATCATTGACACATTGTTCTATCTTGTGGCTGTGTACAAATAGAACTATGTGTCCATGATTTCACTGCAACCAGAGATCTGTTCAGAAGTTGGACACAGAAGTTGGTGTGTGTAAAGTGGCCCTAAGGCGGCCGTCACACGCACAGATATCTTGCCCGATATCGTTTAAGCGATCTCCTTTTTGATCGCTTAAGCGATATCGGGCTTAAAATCGTTGCATGTAATCAAGCGATTTACGATGTTAAATCGCTTGATCGTGACATCGCTGATCTGAGGTCCGGTTCTCAGATCTAGCGATGAACGATTTCACGATCTCCTTCATCGTGGTGTATGACACCACGATGAACGATCTCCCAGCGGCAGAGCCTATGCTGGGAGATGGTAACTATGGTACACGTCGGGTAACTAAGCGACGCGCGGCCCTAGTAACCCGATGTGTACCATAGTAACGAGCGAGATCGCGGCTCCGCATCGCTGGTGAGTCTGTCTGTGTGACATCTCACCAGCGATGTGAACGATATTGTTAGCGATCGCGCGTTCACGTGATCGCTTACAATATCGCTAAAGATATCTGTGCGTGTGACGGCCGCCTTACATGCTCTCTTGATCCTCCATAGTTTAACCTTCTAGTAGTTTATTAAGGAAAGCCGAAGACTGGATTTAGGCTTGTGCCGCTTTTGTAGAACTTATTTCCACATGTGGGACAAGGCAAATTGTGGAAGACCAATGGCTTATTAGTAACAAACAAGAAAGAGCTAGCCGAGAATGTGCTATATTTTTTATGTTGGGCCTCTCACAGCAGTTCCACATGTACTATGAAACTTTGTTTTTTATACCTGTTTTAGGCTAGGGTCACACATAAGCCCTTGGTCCATTTTTGGCTTCATTTTTGTCATTTTTTTTTTCTAAGTCCAAAAACTGACAGAAAAACGGATTGGATGTAATAAACACCCTATCCGTTTTTATGGAAAAAATGACTAAGTCCAAAAACGTTCAGGGGTGCAGGAGGCTCAAAAAGCACCCTATAAAAAAACGGATTGGTCATACAAATCACTTCCAAAAACGGATTTCTATGGGGTCACACATAGAAGTCCGTTTTTGGAAGTGATTTTCATCACCAATCCGTTTTTAATAGGGTGCTTTTTGAGCCTCCTGCACCCCTGAACGTTTTTGGACTTAGTCATTTTTTCATTAAAAACGCATATGCGTTAACGCATGCGTTAACGCAGGTGCCTATATGTGCCATGCGTTAACGCATGCGTTTCCCTTAGGGCCCCATGTTAAAATAACACATGCGTTTTTTAACTGATGCCAAAAACGTTGCAAGCAACGTTTTTGGCTCAAAAACGGACAGAGCAATGTTTTTAAGTGCAGAAAAAAAACGGACAGGGTGTTTATTACATCCAATCCGTTTTTCTGTCAGTTTTTGGACTTAGAAAAAAAAAATTACAAAAATGAAGCCAAAAACGGACCAGGGGCTTATGTGTGACCCTAGCCTGACCCTAGCCTTAATTACTTATGTTCTCTTGAAAAACAAATTTCTTGCATTCAACACAATAATATCTTATGGGTGTACCATTTTAGGGTCTTTGCATGTTTTTATCTGGATAGTTACAAAAATGGACAGATCTCTGATTTTATTGGATGTGTTAGTATTTGGACAGTTACATTGTTAAAGATCTGGGATTAAAGGGATCCTGTCACCTCCAGAACACCTCCTAAACTACCAAAACATGTCCCTGCACCATCCTATCACTAATCTCACACTCCTTTTGTCTCCTAAAAGCATCCTGTGAAAGTGGAGAAAAACGTTTTAATACTCACTCATTAGTGATTATAATTAGCAGGGGCTATATTCTTTAGCCCTTAGGGTGTGTTGTTTTGCAGCCTGAATGATCCAGCCCTCTCACGTTCTGTGCTGCTTTGCTTGTGCAGGCTATGTCCTCCCCCTCTCTGTCACTCACATAATGCAAATCATTAGTCCTGCCTTCAGCTCCACATCACAGCTGCACAGAGAGAGAGAGGGTGGATCATTCAGGCTGCAAAACAACACACCCTAAGGGCTAAAGAATATAGCGCCTGCTAATTATAATCCCTAATGAGTAAGTATTAAAACGTTTTTCTTCCCTCTCACAGGATGCTTTTAGGAAACAAAAGAAGTGTGAGATTAGTGATAGGATGCTGCAGGGACATGTTTTGGTAGTTTAGGAGGTGTTTTGGAGGTAACAGGATCCCTTTAAATCTGTATCATCTTTACAACTTTCCAGAAGTTGTCCCCTTCTTAGTAATAGAGTGTTGTACATTGTTGCCGTCAATTAATTTAGGCGGTTTATTTGTTAAAGGTGGGTAAGTGGTGCAATGAGGGGGGATCTGTACAGAAAACTACATAAAATCCAATGATAGTTTGTAATCCAGCATATGGTAGTTTAAACCCAATAACTGTTATTGTTAATCCTTTAAAAAATGAAAGGCACAGATGAGTTTTATGATGCTTTTTCTCTCCAACTTTTAGGCTACATTCACACACTATGTTATTGATGCCATTTTTGAAGATCCATTTTTCAGCTGGAAAAATGGATCCGCTTTTCAAAAAACACATCCCCTCTTCACATACTGCATTTTTGAGCCATTTTTTTCTATGTTTTTGACTATTGTATTGAGCACATAGACAATGGAGTCAATGGGAAAAGCAGATCAGAAAAATGTCACACAATGGACACGCTCATCTTTGTGAGGATCAGTTTTTGAGCCCAAAAACAAATCCTTACAAAACGTTGTTTCTGAATGTGAATTCTAGAAACAAATTGACTTTGCTGGGACACCCAAAGTCAGTGCATTTCACTGTCAAAAACGGATCCTCAGAAAACGAATCCAAAACATTGTGTGTGAATGTAGACTTAATGGTAGATTGACTCGAAATGCAGCAGAACTATCTTCTAGATATTAATGAATTTACAGTACAGATTATTTTAAACTACTATGTGCTGTACTTCAAGCCATCATTGGACTTCATGGAGTACATCTAGAGTCTCTGCAGCTTTGTCCGTGCACCTACACCTAAACACAAGCTCATCAAGCAGAGGCAAGCTGTATCTAACAATACTATTCAATTACACAATAGCTCCATAAGGGTTTAGGTGAATTTAGATTTGCTTAAAAAGAAAGGTTTGAGGGTCTCAGACTCCTTTATACTGCAATCATTGATTGCATAAGACATTCACTTAACTGTAGTGATGAATAATGGACCTGCGCCTTCAATAAAAATATATATTTTTTTACAGTTCTGTAAAATTTGACCAAACTAACCAATTTTGGCAGGACTGACCAACTTTCTAATGTATATGGATGTCTCCTGACTTTTCACCAACAGATGGTGATGGGAGAGATAAGGCTTACTCCTCACGCTCCATGAAGCATTCAACTGTCTAAGGTGTATGGGGACCTTAACATAGCAGTCTGTCAGTAAAATGACAGCGGTGGTTCCCCATGTGACCAGCTTGACCTGCAGTTTAAACCAGAAAGCCCTTTATTTTCAGCATACCAGAGTTTTAGATCCTCTTTGTATAGAGCATTAGTACTGTTGTGATTGTTGTGGCTATTATAACCATTGCAGCCTTAAAAGTTAAACGTTTTTGATCTTGTCATATTATCTTATCTTATCATAAAAAACATCAAACACTTGTAGATTGTGCAGTCTATATTGTAAAAAGCCCTTATAATGGAAGCTGCTACATAATCTTTTTGCCCTTAAGACTTCAAGGTCCAGCCGAAGTCCAGTTGCAAAATCTGTAGTACATTCTGATGTCTTAATGTTATTTGCTTGACCTTCGTGCTCTTTCTTCATATGGAGGCACAGGATCCTGATAGATACTAATGCAAGAATCACTTGATGCCTTTAGGATCGCCTCTTCATATGGCGGAGGTAAGCATATAGTTACAAAAGAGGCATCTGGTACCAGTGTACAGTACTGAAAAGGCTCTGTACTCCAGGGTAAAGTGGAGAAAAAGTCAATTTCTCTGTCTGGAAGATTCTCCTGGAGACTTATAGCAAAGATTTGACCTTGTGGAATTTTACGCCTGCACTTTCGATAGAGGAAAAGTGCACAGAACCCTACCACCAGCAAAGCCGTTGTGGGGAGTATGATGCATAAGAATGGCTGCAGATCTTCTTTAGTAGAACTGACGTGATTGTGATGCTTGGTCTGTAAAAGAAAAGAACATATTATTTGTTTCACCTTATGTTATAGGCACTCTAGGAATTTTACACTCTGAGGCATAATTGTGAAACACAATATTGCCATGTAGTGTGTATACAATTGGTTAGTTTGGCTTTTTTGAGTGTCAATAAGGTATTAAGGAACTGAGAGGCATGAAATCCGTTGTCAAGTGTGTGTCTGTTTTTTATGGCTAAAGACTTTTCTATTAATCAAGCCAAGTGTAAATAACATGTTTTAGTGCTTTTATGATTCGGTAAAGATGATACACATTGTTAGATTTATCAACTAACAAAAGAGAAAAAAGAAGATGCCCAAGAACGGATCTGTAAAAAGTGCAGTGTGTCAGTGCAAAACTGAGAAATGCATTCACTTCTCTGGAACAGCTTACATCACTACATTTCACTGCATTTTCACTGCACTAGCGGATCTATAAGGAACGAAGCAATAACGGTGCAATAACGCACCGTGTGAACGTAGCCTTAGACTAGAGCCACACTTAGCAGGTGCCCCACGTTAAACGGATGCTGTTACTACACAGCTGAGCTTGCAGTAACAGCCAGCGTTAACGTTCGGGCTGCCTAGGAATGCTGCTCCATGGTAACCCCGATGTTTACCATGGATGCAGCCACACAGGAAGCCCCGGAAACTGCGCTTTAGCAGAGTACACAGGAAAATGCTGCTGACAAAGTTTTTCTGTGCGCTCTGCTAAAGCGCAGTTTCTGGGGCTTCCTGTGTGGCCGCCTCCAAGGTAAACATCGGTTTACCATGAAGTAGTTTTCACTGGAAGCACTCAACGTTACCGCTGTACGTTACAGCAGGCTGGGCTTTGCAGTAATGGCATCCGCTAAGGGCACTGTTCAGTGTGGCTCTAGCCTTAGTCTCCCTGCAATCTGTTTTACATCTTTCACTGCTCCTTTAACTCTTTCTTTCCACCTCAACTCCTCAATAGGGAAATTGGTCCCCAAAGCTGCTGAAGCCCAGCCTGCTATCCTAATAGGTATATATTTTACTATTATTAAACATGCGGATCCTATATGGTGTATTATTATCATTTATGGTGCGATGTGATTTGTGGTTAAGTGGTGAGATGACTGCGGCACAGTGTATACACTTCTGTAATACTTAATATATGCTTTTCAACAGATGGTTATGACTTCATTCATGGTTTCCATGACACAGCCATAAGTTATTAGATTTAGTTGATAGTATGATTAAAAATTAATGATGGTTACTCTTTAAGGTATATGAATATTTACAGATATTTGGAAACAAACTTTTGCATCTGCAATATTTCCTATGGACACCTAGAATTATTCTGTAGGACCCATGAGTCTATTTAGATTGAATCCTTGTACATAAGATAAATGTGTGTAAGTATTGTCTAATTTTGCTAAGATTATAAGTGACTAACATACCGTAGCTTTATAGTACAGTTGAAAAATTGTCAGTAGTAAAGCAATTACATACAGTTTTTTCAAGTCTGGAGCGCTACTACAACATGGAAGCAGAGCTGGTCTGCAACACACAAAGCAGAATTGACTACAGTATTGTTTACATTGTTTTATAGCCATGTACAACACTGTAGCTATATGGCCTGATGGTCAAATTCATCAAATATTGAGGCACCCCTGATTCATTCAAGAGGTTTTATCTCTTGAAAGTTTTTCACTCCTCTGGCTTGACCTATGTAAAAAATAGTAAAATCAGCTGTACATACCTTTCCCCTGACCCACCGCTTGCTCCTGGCGATAAAGCACAGGCTGCGGCAGTGACATCATGACTACAGCGCATGTAACTGCTCAGTTAATGCAAGGACTCAGTGCTTTGTGCCATCGGCATCACCTCTGACTAACGGTTATGTGCACTGCAGCCATCTTGTCACTGCTGCTACAATCATCTCCATTAGTGACAGAGAGTCGGCACAGGAGAAGAGGAAGAGGAGTACAGCTGATTTCATCATTTTTACGCAGGACAAGCTGATGGAGTAAAACAATGAAGATGGACAACCCCTTTAAATCAGGACTTAAGTGAAGAATTTACTTTATTAATAAATATATCGTAATGTGTGTAGAAAAATGATTTATGGGATTTTAAGATACACTACATACTTTTATTTTTAGCTAAAATAACAACATTAAAGAGGTGGTTCACTACAATGCATATCAATTTAAAGCAGTTAAACAAGGCTTTTCCTAAATACCTTGTGTTGTGCATTCTGCCTGTGACTAATGCTATCGCTGTCTGCTAACCTCATCATGTGACCCTCTGCTGGAGTGACCTCTGATATGACGATGTCATGTCAACTTCCGGATTTAGGAAGTTGATCCACCATCACCGAGGCTGGACTCAGTCTAACTGAGTGACAGGGCTATGGGTGAAATTTCACCGCATGTCACAGCCCAGCATCACAGCACTCTCACATTCACTGCTTTCATTCACAGAATGCTGTGATGCTAGGCTGTGACATGCGGGGAAATTCCACCCATAGCCCTGTCACTCAGTTAGACTGAGTCCAGCCTCGGTGATGGTGGATCAACTTCCTAGATCCAGAAGGTGACACCGGATATCATAGGCCGCTGCAGCCAGGGTTCACAGATTGAGTGGACAGCGATAGTGCTGTTCACAGGCAGAATGCACAACACTAGGTATTTGGGAAAAGCCTTGTTTAACTGCTTTATATCAATGTGGTCACTAAGCATTGTAGAGGATTGTATTGTATTGCATTGTAAAGGATCACTTTAACTATTTTAGATTATGATCCAGAGCACAGAAAGCAGTGGAGGCCACTAAATGATGGCAGGTGATATTGCTGTTGACTTTCAGTGGGTAAATAGAAGTTTGATATGCTATGGTGTTTGACCAGCACATAAAACAGTTTTTCAGATTTGGCCTGTTGCTGATTTTAAGGACATATCTAAGTCTTTTGCAATATAAAGATGCACCACAATTGCAAAGAAAAAGAAGTCTGGATATTGTTTCCATGCAGTGAACAAGTCAATAAGCCACAATGTTCCTTCTAGAGTCAAATTGTTTCCTTATACTCTGTTCCACATCCACTATATTCAGCATCATACCCTGTATGTGAGAGAAGGGGGTAAATCACATGATACTAGACAAGCAGAACCGCCATGGCCCAATACATTTACTCAAGGTAGGTGTGTGACAGCTGACAGGCTAAAGGGGGCCTTTTTAGGATTTATTAGTCTGGGCCCTTGATGGTAATACAATATTATTACAATCGTAATCATAAAAGTAACATTACACCACAGACATATTCTGATACTATCACGTAAACCTTTCCATTCTGCATGAATCCAATTTTGTCCTTTAAAACAGAAATGATAACTATTCCTATGGAGAAAATATTCCGTTTTTGGCTCAGGAAGACTGTATAGTCGATCTCCATACACCAAGTAAGCATTGTTTTGTTTGTATAGCCTCAACATACATAACTGCTAATGGTTATTACAGACACAGAGACAACATTTGGCAGTCGTTGCCCAGGATTGGATTTTGTGGCTTATCTCTGTGTCTGCATTCATGTTGTGCTGCTTATTTTCATCCTTTATCAAGGATCAGTTTGTATTTACCTATAATACAGAGGGCAGACAATGGTGTATGATAATGATGTACAATGATAGCAGTTTTACAATATACTGCTGCACTATATACTGTAACATTGCACAGAATGTACAATGCACAGGGAGGATGATCCTGTATGATAAGAATGCACAGAAGTAATATTACTATTATATAATAGAAGAATTAGAATCCACATGATGATGTTCATGCTGCAATAAATCACTACAAAATAGAGGGATGATGAGGGTATATAATAATAATGTTCTGTAATCCCTGAAAGTGATGTTATTATATAATATATGACCTGAATTACACATGATATCCTGTATATAGTGAAGCAGTACAAAATACAGGGATGATGATACCTAATAATTCTTTATACCCTTACCTAATAAAGTATTGGAATATACAGAGGTGACAGTGCTGTATAATAATACATTCTATTCTCTAATCCAATATAATACCTTCTGGGTAAGGCGCTGTATAATATTTGTGCATGAACGATGGCGTAAACAATAATGAACTACAATATACTGAGGTGGTGACATTATATATTAATGAAAAATACTGTTTATAGCAATGTTACAATTTATAATGCACATGGGTTATAAAGGTTTATAATGTAAGATAATTTTGATCAAAATGTTATACTTCAGGCCACATTTTTTCCACAACAATTTGTCTTGTAGAATGAATTAGAAAAGATTAGTACAATTTGATATATTTGTCTGAAATTAGTAGTTTATGAGCATCGATTCTCTTATATGCCTGCCGTCCATGTATGACTTTGACATTGACAATTCTGATTGTAAAGTTTGTAGGTCGAGATCATTATCGGTTCATTATTATACAGCCATGTTAAATACAGAATAACTATAAATATATTTAGATTTTATAATTATACAGTTGCAGAAATAGGAAAATACAGAAAAATGTCAATTATTTAGATCCAGGGTGTTTGTTGTATGTATGGAAAAAGTGCAAACAAGGTTTACAGTGCATAAGATAAATCTATAACATTAAGACAGAAAGTAAGTACAATTAGTGAGTGATGGGCTAGTACAGAGGGAAAGAGGACTCCACCTGCGAGGGTACAGCTGATGAGGGAAGAAGAGAGGATAATAATAATAACATTTTTTCAGTTACATAGTGCTATTAATTCCATAGCACTTTACATACATTTGAAACACTATGCCCACTGGGGCTCACAATATAAATATCCTATCAGTATGTCTTTTTTCAGAAGAGGTGTATACGGAGATAGAGCATTGACACTACATGAGGGTGTCACAATACACCTGCAAGTCCAAGCATTCTAGACCAAATGGAAAAGAAAGTGACTGCATAGACTGGAATGTGTGCACTCCCCACTTACCCTACCCTTAATGTGCTGCATTAGTGTCATGTATTATTTTATATTATTTGTTTTCTGTTGGTAAATTGTGCATTGTCATTGATGGCAATGATTATTAGTGGCTTTGCTTCCATGTGAACATGCTTTAGTTTTTACCTTGTCAGTTTTTACAGTTTCATCCATTAGCGCTGAGTATATCTGAGTTCTATAGAATAGAGATTGTGACTGGAGGTGAACTGTGGATATTACATCTTGTATTATGAATTACATCATGGTCCATCTGTGCTGTTATGTATAATTTAGGTTACTCAACAGAACTACACCGAATAATAAAGAATATTAGATAAAATCAGAAAAGCATTAACTAATGTTTCATATTTAAAACAATCTACATGGCTATCTTCATTCCTATTGACACAGCATAGCACAATCTTCCTTCACCCTTCCGGCAAATATATCAATTCTTTTAGTTACACTCGGTTTCGTTTTGACATTGTGGAGTTCAATTTTCAATTTTACAGAGAGTTATAGATATAGAAAATACAGAATTCCATCTAAAGATATTTTATACTTTACTTTTTATAAATTTAGAAATGTTTGATGATCAAAAAAACTATTTCCAAAGCTTATGGTAACACCCAAATTTGACTAGAGAATACAATGAACAGGGCAATATTACATGTGAGTAAAGTACTTACCTGCAACTTAGTTTCACCCAGGGGTACTGCGGGTTCACTGGTCATCCACTCATAGGTGCCCCTTCCTGCGTGGCCAAATTTACTCCAGCTACTGTCCAACAGCCAACGCATTCTGGCAAATGATGCTGCTGTTGCCTAAATTCCCACTACAAATGGCTAATTTTCCCACAATCCCCTATCTTCGTCTCCCCAGACACAGCTGGAGGCCTAGGAGCTAATGATCATTGGTATAAGTCCTCTCCCTGTTATTAACAACAGTGAAAAAAAATCCCAGTCTACACCATCAGCCCCAGTCCATCTGTGTGGATTTGTTACACTGGCCTACATTACCAGAAAGCTGGCATCAGGTATCAAGGAAGGGCAGGGCTGTGATTGGATAGGACTCTGCATTAAGATTATTAAAGGAGAATTGCAAAGCACATGGTCTGATTCTGGACAAATAACCTTGTACTTTTAGATCCTGTAGTAAAAAGCGAGCCTGTATATTAACCCCTTGTAGAGAAAGCAATAAAACGTGCTTTTGTGAAAGGTTGTAGGATGTGGCACATAGATGTATATACTGTACACTGTACAGGGAAGAGCAGCAGAGGTCAGAGGCAGCAAGGACATGGGCTAAGTGACATGCTGAATTATTTAGAACCATTAGCATTTAGATGTTAATGATAAATCTGTGGAAAGCTTTTAGCCTATAAGAGCTTTTCACTACTTGGAAGATATGGTTACAACAATAAGACTGCAATATTTAGCGGCATACACTAGTAGCGCTAACAGTTTGCCCTAATGACGGGAATTTGACACGTCATTTACTACTATTTTAATATTTGCTATTATTTGTGATTATGGTGTATCTTATTTAGAAATCTTTTTCAGAATCTAAAATCTTTTAAAATAATCCACAACAGAATCCGAGGCAGGTTTTTGAAATTCTTCAGCAAATTTCCAGGTTGATCATGTCATTCAATGGAGCCAATCTGCGCGTGGCTCACTGACATGGCTTTTGCATGGAATGTACCAGGGGCAGACACAAACTGTAGTGGGCCCCTCTGCAAGAAATTTTTGGGGGACCCCCTTCTTAGTGCAATAAAGTTACCGTATGTCAATATATAGATTGTAATATTTATAAATGCTGCATATTTTATTTTAGTTTAGGAAAATCTTGCTGCGGGTTTTCCAAATCTAAATGGGCTGTATATGTAATATTGAGGCTATGCAGGGCTGTATTTACTATCTGGAGGGTACTACTGGGCTGTATATATTATTGGAGGCCAGTTGCAGCATCCAAATAATGTATACAGTGCAGCACAGCTTCCAAATAAAATATATAGCCTACACACCCTCCATCCCCCTGCTCCCTCCATCCTCCATCCCCCTGCTCCCTCCATCCTCCTGGTCTCTCCATCCTCCATCCCCTGATCTCTCCATCCCCCTGTTCCTTCTACCCTCCATCCCCCTGCTCCCTCCATCCTCCTGGTCTCTCCATCCTCCATCCTCCTGCTCCCTCCATCCTCCTGGACTCTCCATCCCCCAGATCTCTCCATCCTTCATCCCCCTGCTCCTTCCATCCTCCATTCCTTCTGCTCCCTCCATCCTCCTGGTATCTCCATCCTCCATCCCCCTGATCTCTCCATCCCCCTGCTCCTTCCATCCTCCTGCTCCCTCCATCCTCCATCTTCCTGATCTCTCCATCCTTGATTCCCCTGCTCCCTCGATCCTCCAGCCCCCTGCTCCTTCCATCCCCCATTCCCCTGATCTCTCATCTTCCATCCTCCTGGTCTCTCCATTCTCCTTCCCCCTGCTCCCTCCATCCTCCATCCTCCTGGTCTCTCCATCCTCCACCCCCTGATCTCTCCATCCTTCATCCCCCTGCTCCTTCCACCCTCCATCACCCTGCTCCCTCCATCCCCCTGGTCTCTCCATTCTCCATGCTCCAGATCTCTCTATCCCTCTCCATCCTTCATCCCCCTGCTCCTTCCATCCTCCATTCCTTCTGCTCCTCCATCCTCCTGGTACTCATCCTCACCTCCTCCATCCCCTGCTCCTTCCATCCTCCTGCTCCTCCATCCTCCATCCTTCCCCTGATCTCATCCCTCATCTCTATCTCCCTGATCTCTCCATCCTTGATTCCCTGCTCCCCGATCCTCCAGCCCCCTGCTCCTTCCCATCCCCATTCCCCTGATCTCTCATCTTCCATCCTACTGGTCTCTCCATTCTCCTTCCCCCTGCTCCCTCGATCCTCCAGCCCCCTGCTCCTTCCATCCCCCATTCCCCTGATCTCTCATCTTCCATCCTCCTGGTCTCTCCATTCTCCTTCCCCCTGCTCCCTCCATCCTCCATCCTCCTGGTCTCTCCATCCTCCACCCCCTGATCTCTCCATCCTTCATCCCCCTGCTCCTTCCACCCTCCATCCCCTGCTCCCTCCATCCCGCTGGTCTCTCCATTCTCCATGCTCCAGATCTCTCTATCCCTCTCCATCCTTCATCCCCCTGCTCCTTCCATCCTCCATTCCTTCTGCTCCCTCCATCCTCCTGGTATCTCCATCCTCCATCCCCCTGATCTCTCCATCCCCCTGCTCCTTCCATCCTCCTGCTCCCTCCATCCTCCATCTTCCTGATCTCTCCATCCTTGATTCCCCTGCTCCCTCGATCCTCCAGCCCCCTGCTCCTTCCATCCCCCATTCCCCTGATCTCTCATCTTCCATCCTACTGGTCTCTCCATTCTCCTTCCCCCTGCTCCCTCGATCCTCCAGCCCCCTGCTCCTTCCATCCCCCATTCCCCTGATCTCTCATCTTCCATCCTCCTGGTCTCTCCATTCTCCTTCCCCCTGCTCCCTCCATCCTCCATCCTCCTGGTCTCTCCATCCTCCACCCCTGATCTCTCCATCCTTCATCCCCCTGCTCCTTCCACCCTCCATCCCCCTGCTCCCTCCATCCCCCTGCTCCCTCCATCCCCCTGGTCTCTCCATTCTCCATGCTCCAGATCTCTCTATCCCTCTCCATCCTTCATCCCCCTGCTCCTTCCATCCTCCATTCCTTCTGCTCCCTCCATCCTCCTCGTATCTCCATCCTCCATCCCCTGATCTCTCCATCCCCCTGCTCCTTCCATCCTCCTGCTCCCTCCATCCTCCATCTTCCTGATCTCTCCATCCTTGATTCCCCTGCTCCCTCGATCCTCCAGCCCCCTGCTCCTTCCATCCCCCATTCCCCTGATCTCTCATCTTCCATCCTCCTGGTCTCTCCATTCTCCTTCCCCCTGCTCCCTCGATCCTCCAGCCCCTGCTCCTTCCATCCCCCATTCCCCTGATCTCTCATCTTCCATCCTCCTGGTCTCTCCATTCTCCTTCCCCCTGCTCCCTCCATCCTCCATCCTCCTGGTCTCTCCATCCTCCACCCCTGATCTCTCCATCCTTCATCCCCCTGCTCCTTCCACCCTCCATCCCCCTGCTCCCTCCACCCCCCTGCTCCCTCCATCCCCTGGTCTCTCCATTCTCCATGCTCCAGATCTCTCTATCCCACTGCATCCTTCATCCCCCTGCACAGCCTGCCGCCCTCTGCACCCCTCTCTCACATACCCTGCACTTCTCTTGTCCATCTTCTCCAGCTTCTTTCCCACTGGGAAAAAGTACATTGCTCCGCCCACCCGAATCACATGTATGTGACATCAACGCAGGTCCTGCAGCTCCAGTAGCTGCTCTGCTTGTGCCTCAACTCCACACATGGCTAATTTGTTCAGTTTACAAATTACCAAAAAATTGCCAGGTAAATACCCATTGCACTTAGCAGAAGCTGCCAGCTCCTCTGAGAGGCAACACAGGTGTCTGTATGCCGAAACTCAATCACCTGCAACCCACAGTGGGGGTGGTTGTGGCACCAGCGTCCAACCATGCTGTCAGGGAGGTGAATGGTGGCATCTAACGACACGAGGCTACCATAGGGCTCTGCCACTCACGGTGCATGCAAGGCATAGTGTCAGAGCAGCCTATTGGTCACGCCCTTCTATTAGATCAGGTGGGCTGCTCCGCACTGATTACGTGCCTTACAAAATGACAGACGCCCTCCAGAGGACCCAGCCTCAAACTGCAGATAAAAAATACCCACAAACACCTCACATTTTCATCTTTAGTGTGTTATTGCACTTTTTTTTTATCTGGAGTTTGAGGCTGGGCTCTCTGGGGGGCGTCTGTCATTTTGTAAGGCATGTAATCAGTGCGGAGCAGCCCGCCTGATCTGATAGAAGGGCGTGACCAATAGGCTACTCTGACACTATGCCTTGCATGCACCGTGAGTGGCAGAGCCCTATGGTAGCCTCGTGTCGTTAGATGCCACCATTCACCTCCCTGACAGCATGGTCGGACGCTGGTGCCACAACCACCTCCCCTGTGGGTTGCAGGTGATTGAGTATCGGCATACAGACACCTGTGTTGCCTCTCAGAGGAGCTGGCAGCTGCTGATAAGTGCAATGGGTATTTACCTGGCAATTTTTTGGTGAGTTTATTCTCTGTTTTTATGTCCTTTTCGGTGAACCATACAGTTTACAAATTAGCCATGTGGACAGAGCCAGAGGTGCTGGAGCCTTGGGTGCCCTCTACCAGCTCAGGGCCCCTGTTCATTGAACCTGCTGCATGAGTGGCAGGTCCTCCCCTGGAATGTACATAAATAAGTGATATATCACCTACTTTTTTTATACAATATGTTTTTTTAAACTAGGGTGGAACAGCATACACCATAGCTCCAATTAATAATGTTTATTTATTTTACTTTCCTTCTTTTGTCCTGTGGTATTAGTTGCCTATTTTGCAGCAAAATTTTCAAAAAGCGGCACGTGATTCATGAATTTGATGCAAAGTCAATAGTTGTTTCCTTTATTTATGACCTTTTGAAGCAAAATGTTACACATTTTGCTAAATATCACAAAAAAAACATTGACGTATTCAAAAATAGACCAGGGTGGAGTTGCACCAAATTTTGTAAAAACATCCGAAATCGCTAAACTTTTCCCACTAAGTGGAATACCCAAAAACTACTGAGAAAAAGCAGCATTAGAAAAACTTACCATCAATGCCAAAATAAAAAACCAACACTGCACTTGCAGGATGCAGTCAGAACCCAATATGTAAAGCAAGCCCAGGTGCAGGCTGATAAAAATCACTTCTACCTACAACAAAATGTGGGACGCGACCTGCCATGCACATAATGGGCTTGCTTAGGACACCATTCACACTCATACAAATGATGCAAAGTGTCTGAAGACTACCCACTGGCTCTGCCACCTAACCAATGGGGCCGCCCAGTACAATGCTTCTGCACCACTAGATGAACGGTGCCCCATGGGGCCCAATTGCACCCTGAAAATGATAAAAAAGTGCAAAAAAGTTTTTTATGTGATAAACAAAAAACCTTATAGATGAGGTATTGGTTCATGCATTGGCCAAGACACTTAAGCTCATGATTCACATCACGGATCCCCATAGCTCATGAGTCCTAACAAATTATGTACAAAAACTACTGAGAAAAAGCAGCATTAGAAAAACTTACCATCAATGCCAAAATCAAAAACCAACACTGCACTTGCAGGATGCAGTCAGACCCCACTGTGTAAAGCAAGCCCAGGTGCAGGCTGATAAAAATCACCATTACCTACAACAAAGTGTGGGAGGCGACCCGCCATGCACATAATGGGCTTGCTTAGGACACCATTCACACTAATACAAATTATGCAGAGTGTCTGAAAGCTACCCACTGGCTCTGCCACCTGACCAATGGGCCGCCCAGTACGATGCTTCTGCACCACTAGATGAACAGCGCCCCATGGGGCCCAGCTGCACCCCGAGAATGATAAAAAAAGTGCAAGTGCAGTGTTGGTTTTTGATTTTGGCATTGATGGTAAGTGGAATACCCCCCAGAACTAGGTGAGCATTTGGAAAATACACTTAAAAAAGGCACAAATAGAAAACTGAAGTGAGTGCAAACCAAAAAAAAAAGGCACAAAAGATGCAAAGGCAATGATGAATCTGGACCTTTTTAAACTACAGTGCACATTTCCATAGGATCAAAAAAGGGGTGAAATTTAAATGGATTCTATACAGATTTTGGTGAGGAACATGTATGATATGATATGTATGTATCTATGGAAAAGTTACTTTGATTGATCATACCTTTAGATTCTTCCAGCGTTTGTGTCAAACAACTGCATCCAGATGTGTGTAAGATTGCAGTCCCATATGTTCACTTGCAATAAACTGAGTAGTATGAAATGACTGAATGCTTTGGCTGTAGAGCATAAAATAGATATTATAATGCAATTTCCATTGAACACATTTGTTTCAGGTGTTTTCAGCTCTAAATAATTATTTATTGTATTATAATACAATATATACAAAACATAATTGTTCTAAATGGAAACATGAAATATTAAATAACACTAAGAGGAAAAAATGATTTTAGCTATGTAATTACTGTATATTCCTGGAGGAATTCAACCACTCTCTCTCAGGGAATGCTGTATAATACAGTTAACACTTGCCTATTAAATTAATCTGTCAGGCGCCCTCTGCCCTCAAACCCAGCAGCATTCACATCTGTATAACTAAGTTCTCTGCCTCACCAGTCCTGTATTTTTTATTATAATTATTATTATAAGTGCCATTCATTCCATGGCATTTTACATGTGAAAAGGGGCATACATAGACAAGTACAATAATCATGAACAATATAAGGCACCCAAGGTACAGGAGGAGAGAGGACCCTGCCTACGAGGGTTTACAGTCTGCAATGGATGGGTGAGGATACAGTAGGTAAGGGTAGAGCTGATCATGCAGCGGTGTGACACCAGCGTCTCCACAGCAGGAAGATCGACGTGGTCAGTGTACTCACCCCTCTGGCAGTCCTTCGGTGTCAAGTCTCCTGCTTCTGGCTCCCAGGGCTTGTGTAAGGCTGCACAGATTTACTGGGAGCGCAATTAGGTTGCACATGCGACACGTCCACTATTCTTAACACTAGAACTACTGATGGAGTCATTTTGACTCCTTTCGTATTTTGACTCCTTTCGTTTTTTATTTCTCTTCTTGACTACATTTTTCAGAATTCCGGCTTGAAACACGGTGACTTTTCCTCAAATATGATGTGAAAAAAGATTTTGTGAGAATAAATAATTTTGGTGAAAATTTGCGCGTTTTTTTCAAAATTTACCAAGAACTACTGAAGGGAGTCATTTTGACTCCCTACTATATTTTGAGGTCCTTTTGTCACTAAATGTTGCTATAAAGTTTTGTGCATAATTTTTTCACTCTGTCTTATTTACCCTGATGTTCATATAGATGTAGTTCAATTTACATGTCAACTTTTCACAATTTCCTTGTGTTTTACCTGCTTGTATTACTGTGTAATGCTGAACAAAATAGCTTGTTTACTCTAGGCTCTTATCTTATGCTAATGGGTGGTGTTTTTCTAAGGTCCTAGCAGGAGACAGTATTCTGGATAGTAACTTTACTTTCAGTTCAGCTGAAGAGACAAAGAGAACAGACGCAGACATACGAGCTGTGAAGACTCATACAGGTATGAATTGTTATGAAATAGTTTAGCTGTCTGTCAACTGATTCAGCCCACCTACTTTTGAAGGTGGCAGAACAGTTATTATTTCTTTTAGTTTTCATTTCATTTCTATTTTTCAGCAGGGAACTATATAGAATTATGGAATTTGTGAGGAATATGGAGAGAAGACGTTTGATAAAGCCTCAGGATATTCTGGCTACTTTGCAATCCATACCGGAGGATGAATCGGAATCGGAATTGCAGGAACATGTATTTGATTCTGACAGTGATGAAGATTTCATTCCTCAGAACATATCAAGTGAATCTGAAGACTCAGAAGGAGCAAATCCAGAAGGTAAGTAGTGATGTGTATTTATTTGTTCTTCCACACACTGAGTTAGGGCCTGTGCACACTAGCAGAATTCTGGCTGAATAGCCATCTGGATATTCTTGCCGCAATACAGGCCGTACCTGCCCGCTCATGCCTGAAGCTCCGCTCCGAACCCCGGGCTGGAGCCGCTGTCAGGGACAGAGCAGCGCTTGCTTACGCGCGAGCACGGCTCCGTCCCAGACAGCGGCTCCAGCCCGGGGTTCGGAGCGGAGCTTCAGGTATGAAACTCCGCTCTGTACCTGAGCGGGCAGGTACGGGCCGGAATGTGGTGAGAATATCCGGTCGGATATTCCGCCGCTAATCCAGCCAGTGTGCACGGACCCTTACAAAACAAAAATTCTAAATATTCATCAACTTTTTTCCAGATATTCCAAGCACATCAACTGGGGATCGGGCTCATGCAGTTATGTTGCCTCGTGACCATCCTCCTGGTCGTTGACAGAAAAAATCAGCAAAACGTCCCAGAAATGAAAGAACAACAGATAACGATGGCGGCGAAGGTAATGCAACAACAAACACCAGAGAAGGCGAATCTGAAGGAATACTAGTTTCAGCGGATGGTATTCAATGGAAACCTGTTGAAATTGGAGAACACTTGCCTGGTAGGCGTGACAGCCAAAATAATCTTCACGAAGCACCTGGCCCTACAGGGATACGCCAGAAAAAATATCATTATCGATAGTCCTTTGAGCGCATGGCGTTTATTTTTTTATTCATATATATTGACACATATAAAGAACTGTACGCTTGCAGAAGCAAGCAGGAACAATAATTTACAGTTTACTCTATCTGATGAGGAGCTAGATGCATTCATTGCGATATTCTATGCTCGTGGAATATCTGGCACGAACCGTCACTCGATTAGCAGTATTTGGTGTAATGACTGGGGAATACCGTTTTGCAAAGCGACAGTGTCTAGGGACCGCTTTGTTGAAATTATGAGGTTTCTCAGATTTGATGAGAAATCTACTCGATCGGAGAGACTGCAAACGGACAAGTTTGCTCTATTTTTACTGTGTGGGACAGGTTTATTGAAAATTGTATTGCATGTTACAAACCTGGCCCATACATAACGGTGGATGAGCAACTTTTCCCAAGCAAAACTAGGTGTCCATTCACGCAGTACATGCCTTCCAAACCAGATAAATATGGCCACAAATATTGGCTAGCTGTTGATAAGGAGAGCAAATATCTGGCAAATGGCTTCCCTTATCTAGGCAAAGATGACACACGCCGTGCTGATGACCGTTTAGCTGACCATGTGGTAATTAAGTTATTGGACCCGTTTTTGAAAAAAGGTTGCAATGTTACAACCGATAATTATTTTATTTCAGTAAAATTAGCTAAACAGCTAAAAAGCAAAGGAACAACCATCGTGGGAACACTGAAGAAGATAAGGCGAGAAGTGCCTAAAGAAATAAAATCCATGAAAGAGGAATTGTACAACACTAAAGTGTTTAGAAATGAAGACAATTTTACACTTACAGTATATCAAGGAAAGCCCAACAAAAATGTTGTCATTTTGAGTTCCGTCCATCCAGATGTTGTTGTTGCGTCTGATTCCGCTAAAAAAACTCCAGAAACGGTAAAGTTTTACAATGAAACAAAATATGGAGTAGATGTAGTGGATCAGATGGCACGAAAATATACCACACGAACATGCACAAGGAGATGGCCTGTTCATGCATTTGAAAATGCCTTAGACTTTGCGGGTATAAATGCATGGATAATATTCAAGGAGATTATCCACCAAAAAATGTCACGTAAGGCATTTTTGCAAACGCTTGTGAGAGAGTTGGGTGGTCCTTATCTCACAGATAGGGAAAAGGGTTCCACGTCCCAAGTTTCTACATGCTCAGAAGTGATGGTTCAAACAAAATTTTGCCAGATCAAAGAAAAGTGCAAGAAAAATAGATCTGTCGGCAATTGTTAGACTTGTGGTAAGTCTTTGTGTGGGCAATGTACTGCCATAAATCCAAGGCAATGCCTAAAATGCGAAACACCAAATGTTTAGAAGGTGAATTCTGCGCCATATTTTCATTTTTATGCTCCTCCACCTACATTTTCTCTGCTTTTTGTTCTTCAGTTGTTGTTTATATGTGTGCACTTGAATAAAAAAAAATGTTTGAAAAACGTCTATTATAATTATTGTTATTTTCTGTAGAAAAATAAGAAAAGCAGAAAAAAAACAATCAAAAGCATTACTGTTGGATCTCACAATAATAATACATTACAAAAAATATAATTATTAATAAATAACCACAAATGAAACTCTAAAAATAAACGAAAACAAGCAAGGAGTCAAAATGACTCCTTTCAGTAGTTCTAGGCGGGGTCACGAGTCCAGTAGTCCTAGTGTTAAAGGGCCAGTGTGCCCTACCTGGAAGTGCTTCTTAGCCTATGGCTGAGAAGCACAGAGTATTTAAGGCACCCTCCCTTTGGGGAGTGGCTTTATCAATGTGGTCGATGCCTGGAGGCATGCTGCTAGTTGTTAAGGCCATGTCACACGTGTCAATGTCGCTAGCGACATCGCCGAAAAGTGACACATCAGCGATGTCGCTAGCGATATCGCCAGTGCGTCGTGCTGTGTGACAGCGCAACGCAACTGCGATTTATCGCTGGTCGCAGGTTGACAGGTTTACGAGCATGACCGTAAACCTGTCAGTCTGCAACCAGTGATTAGGCTGGATCGCGCCGTCTGACACCGCAATAGCGATGTTGGTGGCGAACCAGCCTATACCGCAGCATTGCTGCGGATCGCTCACTGGGTTGATCCCAGCCCAGCGAGCGATGGCTCCGCCCGCATCGCTGCGGCGTCACCGGCAACATGTTGCCGTGTGACACCAAGGCTGCGATGTCGGAAGCGACCGCGCACCCGCACATCGTTTCTGACATCGCAGCCTTGATTGACAAGTGTGACGGGGCCATAAGGTCCCTGTTTCCTGAGTCCTGTGTATTATCTAACCTGAGTCTCTTACCTAGTACTGTTGTACCCACAAGCATCTGCATGAACCAGTCTTGTTGCCATACAACCTGTGCTAGTCTGAACCAGCCCTGCTGCTGTACCCACTGCACCAGTCTGAACCAGCCCTGCTGCCATAACCACTGCACCAGACTGAACCAACTCTGCTGTCGCACCTACTGCACGAGCCTGAACTAACCCTGCTGCTGTATCTACTACACCAGTCTGCACAAGCTCTGCTGTCGTACCCACTGAACCTGCACTAACAGCCATCCACGCTGTACCTTCCCTCACCAGAGACTGTACCTCCTTGCATACCTGTCTCCCTTGGATCCCTGTTGAGATACCGTGATCCCCTGGTGGCTACTTTCCAGCACAAGCCTAACCTCACCATCAGAGTCTCTAGTGAAGATGAGGTAGCCACTTACAAAAATAAAAACGCAGGAGGGGTCTTGCTTAAAATCCTTTTTACTTTATTACATCAAATCATTAAAATATAAAAGCACCCATGATAGTGTGGAGCCCACTGGGACGGGGTACTCGGTAAAGGACCGGGGTACTGCTGGGGATATCATGGCGGTCTTGGTCCGGACTGTGTGCCAGGTTCTCACAAGTAAAAGGGGGTATATACAGAGGAATTTGTCGTGACACCACCCACGGGTTGTGGTCATTAAGGGGACCACCGCTGGAGTCTGCTTCTGTCAGGAAGATGGATGGATACTGCCGTACTCCTCGGACCCGGTAACACCGGTCCGGTCCCTGTCCTCACTCTCCCTTGAGCTGCAGGCTATGGACGAGCTTTCTCTCCATTGATCTGTCTCACTTTGGATTTTGCATATCCAGGGAGCCCTATCCCTTCGGGATGTGTCACTTTCTGTCTGCTGTTCTTTACCTCTCGGCTCACTCTGGCCTACTAACTCCTTCCTCCTCTTTTCCACTATTTGTACTAATCTACCATCTGACCTACCTTCCCACCCACTTTCCTCTAAACCCCACCACCCCTTGCCCGCCTGAGTACCGGGCTCCGGGTTAGGTGCTGTGCTCTTGTGGGTGTGTGTGCTGTGAGGGTGTTTGTTGCACAAACTATCTACCTTCTGCCTGGCTGCAGTTCCCTATGTGGCAACCCTGGTCACAACACACATTCTGGGAGCCATGTAAGGCCAGCAACCACTAGTGGGCGAAAAACAAACGGAACATGCTCAATGATCCTGGCCTCCTATCCGTTAACACTTTGTTGAGTGGCCGAAAGTCGCACATCTGGACCTATGTGTGTTACAAAGGGACATATGTCACCACAAATCTCGCCTATACATGTCACACAAACAATTCAGCATACCACATGTAGTTTCACAACCACAGTCAGTAATCCACAACGTACCACGCCATGCCAGGGTGAGTAAGCATAGATGTCACGAACCAGATTACACATGACTCGTCATGTCGGGAATTGGTTACACATGTGTTTGCACGGGTGAAATCCACATCTGTTTAATCTCTGCTGCAGTAAAACAAGAAAAAGGGGGGGGGGAGGGAGAACAAGAGGTGCAATAGTGCCCTTATCACTAGACACTGATGGGTGTAATGGTGAGTAATTAAATCTGCTCACCTGGTCCAGTTGTGAGACCCACAACTGGTTTGAAGGCTTATTGGTAATGTCCTGATGGCTGCTGCTGGACTCCCACCGGCCACACTCACGTGTAGGTTGTAACAATGCTTAGGGAAAAAAGGTGTGCTGTAGTCCTCGCTGCCAGGATCACTCACTCCAATAAATACGAGTAGAAAATCTTCATCAAAATCTCCTTTACTCTCCTACGCGTTTCAGTGCCCTCCTGGAGTGAGTGATCCTGGCAGCGCGGACTACAGCACACCTTTTTTCCCTAAGCATTGTTAATCTCTGCTGCGTCACACCTCAAAGCCATGTCTGATCCTAGCCATGTTGGTCCCAGTGTCCGTTGACCCCAACCAGTATGATATATTCATTGATGTGCACATCTGTACTGTCACATCACCATTGGACTCGGTGGCCGGTGTTCCTGCCTCGGCCGCTGGGAGGAGCCGGATTTCTTCGGCTGGTGGCGCCGGTGATAGGAGGGCCTTATCCTCATATGGAACTGCTTCCGCGACGTCTGCCTCTGTCGCTGAGCGCCGCTGTGTTTCCCTCTGGGTGGTGTTGGTCGCAGAGGAGCGGGCCCTGCAAAGGTGTCCGTTAGGCGCAGCCTGCGTTCTTCTGTCAGAGGTGGGGTGGGTGGAGCCAGTCGTGCATCTCCATCTGGCCTGGTTCTAGGGGCGGTCCGGATGAGGTCATCAGGCTGTGAGCTCCAGCCTATGGGAGGTAACCGTGCCCTTCAAATACATTGGAGCCTGTCTTGCAGGCCGCCAGATATAGTTTTGGTTTCCCAGTGATATAGTGTGTGTATAGTTTTGTCTTTGACCTTGGCCTGGATTTCTGACTCTGCTTCTTCCTGTCGATTTTGTACCTCAGCTGCCCTCTTGGTTTTGCCCTTGACCCTTGCCTGGATTTTCGACTCTGCTACTGCCTGACGATTTTGTACCTTCGCTGCCCTCTCGGTTTTGACTCGGACTTCTGACTTCGTTTTTCGGGTCTTGATTTTTTCCCCTGGCGACCTCCCCGCTCGGTTGCTCATATAGGCAGCTACCCCCTGGGCTCCGCTGTAATTCCAGATCCCTGTATAGGGGTTAAGGGTCTCCGGGTTTCTCGGGGTGCTGCCTTACCAGCAGCTCAGCTTCACAGCGGATGGTCGTCACATTATATCTGGCCATAACATTTTTATATATATAGATACTATATATAAAAGCATTCCCTTACCTTTTTTTTTTCTCTCCTTTTTCCAATGGTTCTACCTGTTTTTTTTATCTTTTCTCTGAGCTGTGTCTGCTGATTGCTTCCCTCAATGCACCTGTGTCCAGCTTCTCAGTCCTGTGGAGGAACACTCCCATCTTCTCATACCAACATGCTGTACAAGCCACATTCTGGAGTCCTCTGCATGAATGCTGGAGATCAGAAGGCCTCGTTCCCTGGATGTCAGCACCTGGGGGGCTCTGGCTCTGCCTGCCCAGGTGCCAAGGTAGTATTGCCCGCAGATGCGGCCAAAGTCCTGTTACCTATTCCTTTGACTTACCTTAAGAAATCTGTGTGTTTAGAGGCTTATGTAGACAGTGGCTCAGAGGGGAATTTCATAGATCACCTGGTAGCAAGAAATCTAGGTGTACCACTACTAAGGCTTAATGCCCCCATTAGAACCACTGCAGTTAATGGCACTCCCCTCATCCAGGGTGGAGTGGAATATGTCACTGAGGAAGTGTCAATGCTGGTGGGGTCTTTACATGCTGAAAATGTGTCATTTTTTGCTATCAGTAATTTATCATTTGCAGTAATCCTGGGCATGCCATGGTTACGCAAACATAACCCTGTCATAGACTGGCACTTGAGTGACATCGTGCGCTGGAGCCCAAAGTGTCAGGATAACTGTATCTCGCTATCTGTAAACCAAGTGAAGGACAAGCCTCCTCCCTTTGTACCATTTGCCTTTAGAGACTTTGAGGATGTGTTTTCTATTCAGGAATCAGAGAAATTACCCCCTCACAGAAAGTATGATTGCGCCATAGATTTGATACCTGATTCTCGTCTCCCAAAGGGGAAAATATTTAATCTCTCTAGTCCAGAACGTCAGGCCATGAATGATTACATAGCAGGCAGTCTGAGAAAGGGGTATATTAGACCGTCCACCTCACCAGTAGGGGCTGGTTTCTTTTTTGTGGGAAAGAAAGATGGCGGCCTCAGACCTTGCATTGATTACCGCGAATTAAACGCGATCACTGTGAAAAACCAGTATCCTCTTCCACTCATCCCTGATCTTTATAATCAGCTGTTGGGAGCCAAATATTTCACCAAACTGGACCTCAGGGGAGCATATAACCTGGTCCGTATGAAGGAAGGCGATGAGTGGAAGACCGCGTTTAACACGCCTCTCGGCCATTTTGAGTATCTTGTAATGCCGTTCGGGTTAAGTAACGCACCTGCAGTGTTTCAGAATTTTTTCAACGATATTTTCAGAGATATCAGTGGTGTATATATGGTCGTGTATTTGGACGACATTCTGTTTTTTTCTCCTGGTCTTTGGAGTACAGTACGGACATGTCGGACGTGCGACCAGAGACTCAGAGAGCATTCTTTATTCGCCAAATTAGAGAAATGTGTCTTCATGGAGGAGGAGATACATTTTTTGGGGTATATTATATCTGCTAAAGGTTTTCGCATGGATCCTGCCAAAATTAAATCCATTAAGGAATGGGTACAACCCAAGTCTCTGAAGGCACTGCAGCGATTCTTGGGTTTCACTAACTATTATCGCAAATTTATTAAAGGGTTTTCAGAGATAGCCAAACCACTCACTGATTTGACACGTAAAGGGGCGGATGTGGTTAATTGGAAGCCTGAAGCAATTTATGCGTTTTCTAAATTAAAGGAATGTTTCTCTTCTGACCCCATATTGGTTCAGCCTGATCTGGACCGCCCCTTCATTGTAGAGGTAGATGCCCTGAAGTTGGAGTGGGAGCAGTGCTATCACAAGGCACTGCATCCCTCACTCAGCTTCGTCCGTGTGCCTTCTTTTCCCGAAAATTTTCATCTACCGAGATGAATTATGACATAGGTAATCGGGAGTTGTTGGCAATCAAATGGGCCTTCGAGGAATGGCGCCACTTCCTCGAAGGCGCCAAACATAAGATTACCGTAATTACTGACCACAAAAACCTGACCTACTTGGAGTCAGCGAAAAGACTGAATCCTAGAAAGGCTAGGTGGGCTTTGTTCTTCTCCAGATTTGATTTCGTTATCACTTTCCGACCGGGTACTAAAAATGTGAGGGCTGATGCCCTCTCTCGAAGTTTTTGCCCCTTACAAGTCGAGGACGTGGAACCGACTCCCATTTTAGCCAAGGGGATTGTTGTCTCGGCTGTGTCTTTGGACCTTCTGGAAGAGATTCGTAGATCTCCAGAACAGGCCCCTGACACTACTCCTGCCCAGAAACTATTTGTCCCTGCCAAATTCCGCCTCCAAGTCCTTAAGGAATCCCATGATTCCGTCCTCGCAGGGCATCCTAGTATCAATAACACCATCAGACTTGTAACCAGGAGTTTGTGGTGGCCAACCATAGTAAAGGACTGTAAGGAATATGTACTGGCTTGTGAAACCTGTGCTCGCGCTAAGTCTCCCCGCAGCCGCCCTGTCAGGTTGCTCCAGTCCTTGCCTACCCCTGAGGGTCCTTGGACTCATATCTCCATGGATTTTATTACTGACCTGCCACTCTCAGAAGGGAAGACATGTATCTGGGTAGTGGTAGACAGATTCAGCAAGCAGTGTCATTTTGTTCCGCTGTCTGGGTTACCTAATTCCGAGACCCTGAGCAAATTATTTATTAATCATGTTGTGCGATTGCATGGTGTTCCTGTGAATATTGTTTCTGACAGGGGCACCCAGTTCGTTTCTAAGTTTTGGAGGGCATTCTGTAAACGGATTGGAATTGACTATTCCTTTTCTTCTGCCTATCACCCTGAAACCAATGGTCAAACCGAGCGCGCTAATCAAGCTCTTCGAACAGTATCTACGTTGTTATGTCTCTGAGCATCAATCTGATTGGGTGGAACATCTGCCACTAGCGGAATTTGCGATGAATAACCAGTACCAGGAGTCCATCAAGACCACCCCTTTCTACTGTAATCATGGGCTACACCCGCGCTTTTGTTCATTTTCTTCTAGGCTTTCAGACGTCCCTGGGGTAGAAAGGTCCGTAGATCAGT
The DNA here is from genome assembly GCA_033576535.1 of Allobates femoralis. NCBI lineage: Eukaryota > Metazoa > Chordata > Amphibia > Anura > Aromobatidae > Allobates > Allobates femoralis. The sequence continues at coordinate 382,771,432 of JARQOC010000001.1, forward strand.
TAAAGACTATCTGGTCTGAAGTGAACAAAAACTTAAAGGGGGTTCAGACTAGGCAGGCGTCTTCTGCTAATAAACGGCGCTCCAAGGGCCCGGACCTGGGAGTTGGGGACAAAGTTTGGTTGTCTACGAAAAATATCAAGCTCAAAGTGCCGTCTGCCAAACTAGGTCCCAGATTTATTGGTCCGTATGAAATAAATCACGTGATTAACCCTGTAGCCTTTCGTCTGAAGCTCCCTCAATCCTTCAAACTGCCAATGTATTCCATAAATCCCTTCTCAAATTGTACCGATCTCCGATTCGTCCTTTCCGGTCCCCTCCTCCTCCGGTCCTGGTCGGGGGTGCCGTGGAATACGAAGTTCAACGGATCCTTGATTCCCGTTTAGTGAGAGGATCCGTGCAGTATCTGGTACATTGGAAGGGCTATGGTCCGGAGGAGAGGTCCTGGGTGCCTGCCAGTAATATCCATGCCAAGGGTTTGATCAGGAAGTTTCATCTTCTTCATCCCAATAAACCGGGATTTGTGGGTCCGGAGGCACCTCGTAGAGGGGGGGTACTGTCACATCACCATTGGACTCGGTGGCCGGTGTTCCTGCCTCGGCCGCTGGGAGGAGCCGGATTCCTTCGGCTGGTGGCGCCGGTGATAGGAGGGCCTTGTCCTCATATGGAACTGCTTCCGCGACGTCTGCCTCTGTCGCTGAGCACCGCTGTGTTTCCCCTCTGGGTGGTGTTGGTCGCAGAGGATCGGGCCCTGCAAAGGTGTCCGTTAGGCGCAGCCTGCGTTCTTCTGTCAGAGGTGGGGTGGGTGGAGCCAGTCGTGCATCTCCATCTGGCCTGGTTCTAGGGGCGGTCCGGATGAGGTCATCAGGCTGTGAGCTCCAGCCTATGGGAGGTAACCGTGCCCTTCAAATACATTGGAGCCTGTCTTGCAGGCCGCCAGATATAGTTTTGGTTTCCCAGTGATATAGTGTGTGTATAGTTTTGTCTCTGACCTTGGCCTGGATTTCTGACTCTGCTTCTTCCTGTCGATTTTGTACCTCAGCTGCCCTCTTGGTTTTGCCCTTGACCCTTGCCTGGATTTTCGACTCTGCTATTGCCTGACGATTTTGTACCTTCGCTGCCCTCTCGGTTTTGACTCGGACTTCTGACTTCGTTTTTCGGGTCTTGATTGTTTCCCCTGGTGACCTCCCCGCTCGGTTGCTCATATAGGCAGCTACCCCCTGGGCTCCGCTGTAATTCCAGATCCCTGTATAGGGGTTAAGGGTCTCGGGGTTTCTCGGGGTGCTGCCTTACCAGCAGCTCAGCTTCACAGCGGATGGTCGTCACATGTACCACATTACTGTCTACATTCCAGCAGCCATTCTCCTGCATGGTGAATGGAAACAAAAACACAAATGTGTAACTGACAATATGGGAAACTCTGTACAAAATGGCAATTAATAGGCAGCACGCCACGCTAATGTAGTCCCAAAAATAACATCACTCGGTCGTCCGCTACAGCAGTCTTTGGCGTTATCACAACAAATCATGCTCCTCAGCCCCCCACGCCGCAACTTCCATGTCTACACACGAATACTTACTTAATGACTCTGGCCAGCAAGCGTAACGTCTACCGACCTGAACAGCTTTTCAAGGAGCGGCAACCATCACGATCTAGCGCTTTCTACCAATCAGCTGCCGCTAGGCCTGTTCACAGGTGTACGCTCATAATGTGCCTAATTCGTGTTGTCTGATTGGTGTAGCTGACTATAAATCTCAGCCATTGCCCACCAGACCCTGTCCAGACATCCATGTGCATTGAGCTAGTGGTGTCCAGTGATCTGTGCTCTGTTGCTCTGACGGTAAGTTATCTCACGTGCTTTTTCCTTGCCATGCGTTAGTACATAACGCAGATGCGTCAGTCACATGGCGCTTAGGCTGTGTGTGTATGGACGTTGTGTTTTGTGCTTCAGGTCTGTCTTGTGTTTCAGCTATGTGCAAGGCTTATTCTGTGTAGCCCATAGGCATGTTGGGATTATTGGTCAAATATGGTTACGTATTACATACATTGTAGTCTTCTTTGTCCGGCAAATATTATGGGCTGCGTGGCCCCAGTAATTTGCTTCCCCATTTGTTCCCTGTAATGTGCACATGTTTGGGCAGGGGGTGGTTGTTGCATGGGCTACGGTAGGGTGTTCATGGGTGTAAGGGTAAGATGATGATGTGGTTGCCTATAAGCCGCAGCGTCTGCTGTTGTGTCAGACAGCCAGTCTTCATTTAACACATGCCAAACCTTTCACATTGTGGCAAGGACGAAGATGATATGTGGCCCACCATGGCCAGGTGCAGATGTGCCCCTGCCAGCATGTTCCCTCGCTCCATGGTTAGCTATGTTTGAAGTGTGTAAGATTGGGTGTAATCCTTGTTGCCACCATGTGTCTTTGTCAACATATGTAGAGAGCTAACTCTGTCCAGACATGTGTAGCCTAGCTGATATCTTGTACATGGAGAAAGGTTCTCCCACATGCAAACATACATCTTGACGAAGAGCTTCATGGCCAGAAACACCGGAACTTAGCCTGGCAGTATCTTAATATTGGGCCAAGCATGGGTTTCATGTTGTATGCGTGGTCTAATAAATGTTTAAAGTTGTGTTTTTCTCCACACAGATGCCGAGGGGTACCGTGGAATTCGAGACCCAGCTTCTCACCGCTTATTAAGGACACGAGTGCCTGTGGCGCTCATCGCTGCCTGAGTATCGCAATCAGGCAGCGAGGGCCGAGGCCTACAGGCCTCTTGTCGAGCTGGCCAATAGGCTGGCCCCCAGGCAAGGCAAGAGGTGGGACCAGGCAAAGGTGGTCGAGAAGATAAAGAACATGCGGGCCTCGTTCACGCGGGCTCACATTGACTACACCAACCGGTGGTCAGGGGCTGGAGGTGAGGAGGTAGCGATGCCAAAATTATGGTATTATCCCCTCCTCACCTTTACCCTTGGCCATGGGAGCTCGCGTGGTACGAGGACCAACCGGCCCCTTCCTGCGTCCCATGTAGGCCCTGGCCAAGAACAATCTGCGCCACAGGAGGTGGGTAATTGTGTTACGGTGGTGGGCCACAATCTTTGCATCACAGGTGTGCTTGTCTGCATGCTTCCCCACAACCCCATTCTGAATTTTGGGTAAGGTCCTTGCAAACCATTTCTTGATGTGTTATGTGTCGTCAGGGGCTTGGCTTGTTAAATCAGAAATATAATCACAATGCCCTTCTCCAATTCCGTCAATACACACAAATATGGATTATTTGGGGATAGTTTGCCATATTATCAATGAAGGCTTTTTTTAGTATTTGATGTCGGACACAGCAACATGTCGTAAATGCTGAACGCACACATGTCTGTGGCCTTTGGCCCATGTAGTGTATGTTTTATGTAGGCGGGCCCTTTTTTTTTTTTTTTTTTTTGGGGCTCACAACGAACGTCAAGCTGGGGCACATGGCTGTGCACTGGATTCCAGCCAGCATCAATCTCCTGTGGTCACATATCATTTTTGGTTTATGGCACTCTGAATGCCACAAATGTTTGTTTTACGCACAGTACGTGGGATGCTACAGGTGAGTGTACAGGACACGTGCAGGTGTTTGGCTCACTAGCCTTCTATCTTTCTGGTGTCTTGTTTTTTGGGTGCTAGTGTGTTGTGTGCTGTTTGGGATATTGATGGCCTATAGCCAATTGACATAAATGATGGTGCTTTTAGTAATTTTTTTTTGTTCTTTTCTTTACACAGGCCCCTGAGCAGGCCGGCTCCATTGCTGACGATCCTGCCGCTGGTGATGCTCGGCTAAGTACATCTGGGGCTGAGCAGGAGGATGTAGCTAGTGATGTGGGTCCGGACCCAGGGCCCAGCTCGGCTATCCGGCGAAGGCGAAGACCAGCCCCACCGGAGACCGAGCTGGGCACCTGGGCCCGCCAGGTCCTTTTGGACGAACAGCGGACCCACATTTCTAGCTACGCCCTCCTCATCAGTGACAGGATTTCAAGGGTGGAGCCGGAACAACAATAGATCGCTCAGCAGGTCATGGACCGTGTCCTTGATGCGGCCGAAGATGGGGCCCTGCAATGGGGGTGTCATATTCCATCCCCAAGGAGGAACACCATTTGGCCCCTTTCGGCCGCCGAACCACCACAGCGTGTGAGAAGACTGGCCCCGACACGGACCCCAACTCCCCCCACAAGACGTCGTCTACGCTCAGGACGCTCTCGAGCAGGGCGGGGCTGCCATGAGACGGGGGGGGGTGCGGCATTGTCAGAGCACACAGAGGAGGATGAGGCGCATGTGGAACACTACTAGCCAATGCACTTACCGTATATACTCGTGTATAAGCCGACCCGTGTATAAGCCGACCCCCCTACTTTTGCCCCAAAAATCTGGAAAAACCTATTGACTCGTGTATAAGCCGAGGGTGGACCCCAGCACAGGTATACAGCCCCCAGCAGTGTGGTATACAGGCCCCCCAGTGGCAGTATACAGCAGCCCCAGTGGTAGTATACAGATTCCCCAGCAGCCCCAGTGGTAGTATACAGATTCCCCAGCAGCCCCAGTGGTAGTATACAGGAGCCCCAGCAGCCCCAGTGGTAGTATACAGATTCCCCAGCAGCCCCAGTGGTAGTATACAGGAGCCCCAGCAGCCCCAATGGTAGTATACAGGAGCCCCAGCAGCCCCAGTGGTAGTATACAGCAGCCCCAGTGGTAGTATACAGGAGCCCCAGCAGCCCCAGTGGTAGTATACAGGAGCCCCAGCAGCCCCAGTGGTAGTATACAGGAGCCCCAGTGGTAGTATACAGGAGCCCCAGCAGCCCCAGTGGTAGTATACAGCAGCCCCAGTGGTATACAGCAGGCCCCCAGGGGTACATATTGCAGCCCCCTGGGGGTACCCAGCAGCCCCCTGGGGGTACCAGCAGCCCCCTGGGGGTACCAACAGCCCCCAGGGGGTACCAGCAGCCCCCTGGGGGTACCAGCAGCCCCCTGGGGGTACCAACAGCCCCCAGGGGGTACCAACAGCCCCCAGGGGGTACCAACAGCCCCCAAAAGCTGGCACTGTCCCCCCTTGTAAGGCCTCCCCCCGCTGCTTATACATTACCATCCCGGTGTTCTGATCGGCGCCGCTCCTCTGTGCTGCGTCTTCATCCTTCCGTCCGCGCTGGCTGCATCCAGGATCTCCGGCGGGGGGGCCCTTACAAGGGGGGACAGTGCCAGCTTTTGGGGGGCCATATGCACTGCTTCCCCCTGCCGCTGATTGACAGGGGGAAGCAGTGCATATATAATGAGCGGCCCCACGTGACGGGGCCGCTCATACAGCAGCCCCCCCCGCCTCCTCCAGCCTCCACAGCCCCCGGGACACAGCCCCCCCGTATATGACCCGTGTATAAGCCGAGGGGGGGACTTTTCAGCCCAAATTTTGGGCTGAAAAACTCGGCTTATACACGAGTATATACGGTAATTGGCCGTCTGGACTAACTTTTGATTTCCCCGGCAAATTAGCCACTTTTATTATGTTTAGGATTTATTTTGGCCAAACTCGGCATGTCTAATTTATTTATGTTGTGCGTTGCTTATTTTTGAATAAATATTTTTGAAGCACACAATTCTGTCTTTATTTTGGCCAATACATTTAAAAATGTGAGTGGGTGAATGTTTAGGGTCAAAATATAGTGGACAGTATCCACACATTGTGGCCAATAGCCCCAGAGCAGGAGCACCATGTGGGCTGGTAACATGTAGTTGTACTTCAAAGAGGTGTGCTCATCTGGGTCACACAGTTAGGGAATTTACATGTTGGGGAACAATACATGTGTGTTGTGACATCAAGGAACACACATAATTATTAGTCAGAAATTTTATTGCCAACAAACATGTGTGACAGACATTTCCCACAATAGACACTAGGCCCGGACTGACAGGCGGGAGGGGCGGGACTTTTCCCTATGGGCCGCCCGCTCCTCCAGCCTCAGCATTGCTTTAAATCTGTCACCGAGCGGCCACGGCATGCAGGGGGCGGGGCCACGGACGCGAAGGGGGCGGGGCCGTTTCCCCAAAGCAGTGCCCTTCTCTCAGCAATCAGGATGACAGGGGCAGGTCCCAAGCCCTCCCACCATCTTCATCACATTCCTGATCTCTCTCTGAGATGATCATGTGACCCCTGATGCCTCCGCTCCATGTGACATCATCACAGGTCCTACTGGTTACTGGTATATGTGAGTATCATGTCTGTGTGTGTCTTTCTGAGTGTTGTTCTGTCTGTCTGAGTGTCTCTATGTGTGTTTGACAGTGTCTGTCTGTGTGTCTCTCTGTCTCTACACAACACTATACAGTATATACAGGTCCACACTACATGCTGTACTAGTGTGCCTATATACTGTGTATATATAGTGTGGACCTGTATATACAGTGTAGTGCTGTGTATGCAAGATATAACCAACAGTCTCAGATGTGCCCAGAGTCCACAGCGTGTAACGTGCCCAGAGTCCGCAGCGTGTAACGAGCCCAGAGTCCACAGCGTGTAACGTGCCCAGAGTCCGCAGAGTGTAACGTGCCCAGAGTCCACAGCGTGTAACGAGCCCAGAGTTCGCAGCGTGTAACGTGCCCAGAGTCCGCAGCGTGTAACGTGCCCAGAGTCCACAGCGTGTAACGTGCCCAGAGTCCACAGCGTGTAACGTGCCCAGAGTCCACAGCGTGTAACGAGCCCAGAGTCCACAGCGTGTAACGTGCCCAGAGTCCGCAGCGTGTAATGAGCCCAGAGTCCACAGCATGTAACGAGCCCAGAGTCCGCAGCGTGTAACGTGCCCAGAGTCCGCAGCGTGTAACGAGCCCAGAGTCCGCACCGTGTAACGTGCCCAGAGTCCGCAGCGTGTAACGAGCCCAGAGTCCGCAGCGTGTAACGTACCCAGAGTCCGCAGCGTGTAACGTGCCCAGAGTCCACAGCGTGTAACGAGCCCAGAGTCCGCAGCTTGTAACGAGCCCAGAGTCCGCAGCGTGTAACGAGCCCACAGTCCGCAGCGTGTAACGTGCCCAGAGTCCACAGCGTGTAACGTGCCCAGAGTCCGCAGCGTGTAACGTGCCCAGAGTCCACAGCGTGTAACGAGCCCAGAGTCCGCAGCGTGTAACGAGCCCAGAGTCCGCAGCGTGTAACATGCCCAGAGTCCGCAGCGTGTAACGAGCCCAGAGTCCGCAGCGTGTAACGTGCCCAGAGTCCGCAGCGTGTAACGAGCCCAGAGTCCGCAGCGTGTAACGAGCCCAGAGTCCGCAGCGTGTAACGAGCCAGAGTCCGCAGCGTGTAACGAGCCCAGAGTTCGCAGCGTTTTAACGAGCCCAGAGTCCGCAGCGTGTAACGTGCCCAGAGTCCGCAGCGTGTAACGTGCCCAGAGTCCGCAGCGTGTAACGTGCCCAGAGTCCGCAGCGTTGTAACGAGCCCAGAGTCCGCAGCGTGTAACGAGCCCAGAGTCCGCAGCGTGTAACGAGCCAGAGTCCGCAGCGTGTAACGTGCCAGAGTCCGCAGCGTGTAACGTGCCCAGAGCCCGCAGTGTATAATGTGTATACAGCAGGCAGCTTCTAGTGTGTACACAGCGGACAGTCTGTGTTGTGTATACGGCCCGCAGTCTGTAATGTTCAGAACCAGAAAATTTTCCTGAGAGTTCTCTTTGTGTTCTTCCCGGTGTCTCCATGAATTCTGTTCTCTCTGCGCCTAGCACTGGACTTTTTGCCTCCACTTTCATCTTTACCCATCTTTAGGATCAGGCTGAGTCTTGGCTATCTATATACCACAGCATCCTATCTATAAAGCACAGCCTCTGGGTATGCTGGGTATAATTCTCCTGTCTACTGAGTGTAATCCTCAGTATCTGTATTTGTATATATACACTGCACAGTACCACTTCTACTGTCCTGTATACTGGGTGTAATCCTCAGTATCTGTATTATTCTGTATATATACACTGCACAGTACCACTTCTCCTGTCCTGTATACTGGGTGTAATCCTCAGTATCTGTATTATTCTGTATATATACACTGCACAGTACCACTTCTCCTGTCCTGTATACTGGGTGTAATCCTCAGTATCTGTATTATTCTGAAATATACACACTGCACAGTACCACTTCTCCTGTCCTGTATACTGGGTGTAATCCTCAGTATCTGTATTATTCTGTATATATACACAGTACAGTAGCACTTCTCCTGTCCTGGTTACTGGGTGTAATCCTCAGTATCTGTATTATTCTGTATATATACACTGCACAGTACCACTTCTTCTGTCCTGTATACGGGTGTAATCCTCAGTATCTGTATTATTCTGTATATATACACTGCACAGTACCACTTCTCCTGTCCTGTATACTGGGTGTGATCCTCAGTATCTGTATTATTCTGTATATACACACTGCACAGTACCACTTCTCCTGTCCTGTATACTGGGTGTAATCCTCAGTATCTGTATTATTCTGTATATATACACTGCACAGTACCTCTTCTCCTGTCCTGTATCCTGGGTGTAATCCTCAGTATCTGTATTATTCTGTATATATACTCTGCACAGTACCACTTCTCCTGTCCTTTATACTGGGTGTAATCCTCAGTATCTGTATTATTCTGTATATATACACTGCACAGTACCACTTCTCCTGTCCTGTATACTGGGTGTAATCCTCAGTATATGTATCATTCTGTATATATACACTGCACAGTACCATTTCTCCTGTCCTGTATACTGGGTGTAATCCTCAGTATCTGTATTATTCTGTATATATACACTGCACAGTACCACTTCTCCTGTCCTGTATACTGGGTGTAATCCTCAGTGTCTGTATTATTCTGTATATACACCCTGCACAGTGCCACTTCTCCTGTTCTGTATACTGGGTGTAATCCACAGTATCTGTATTATTCTGTATATATACACTGCACAGTACCACTTCTCCTGTCCTGTATCCTGGGTGTAATCCTCAGTATCTGTATTATTCTGTATATATACACTGTACAGTACCACTTCTCCTGTCCTGTATCCTGGGTGTAATCCTTAGTATCTGTATTATTCTGTATATATACACTGCACGGTACCACTTCTCCTGTCCTGTATACTGGGTGTAATCCTCTATATACAGAATAATACAGATACTGAGGATTACACCCAGGATACAGGACAGGAGAAGTGGTACTGTACAGTGTATATATACAGAATAATACAGATACTTACACTGCACAGTACCACTTCTCCTGTCCTGTATACTGGGTGTAATCCTCAGTATCTGTATTATTCTGTATATATACACTGCACAGTACCACTTCTCCTGTTCTGTATACTGGGTGTAATCCTCAGTATCTGTATTATTCTGTATATACACTGCACAGTACCACTTCTCCTGTCCAGTTGTCAGAGAGGTGGTATTGGACTTTGATTTTCAGCATTTAACTGTTGTTTAAATTAATTATCCCCAATATGGAAGTCATCACTTCTCTTCTGTATAGATGGTGACTTGCCCTTCGCTCTGGATCTGACCACTGGGACCCACGATCCCAAGAAACGTGGCTGTAAGTGGTGGTGGGGTTTTTCGCCGTCGCAAGTTGCGGATCTGCCGCACCTGGCAGAACAGCACTTGCCGTACACAATGCATGGGCTTGCCGCATCTGGGCTGCAAGTCGGCTGATCGGTAGATGACAGGTTGCCACCTGCTGGATTGACCGCCAAACATCAGTTACGCTGATGTGAAAGCTAACTGAGAAAGTGATGAGGTCATGACAACGTAAAAGCAAATTTCACTGATCGAGGTGCATGGCTGATTAGTATGTGGGCTGGTGGGGCTATTTTCCAGGGCTGCTTTTTGGTCCAGTCCGGCTCTGATAGACACAATTGTGTTTTCGGCTAGTAGTAGCCAGTCCACACTCCCCATGGTCCCAATGTGGGACACTATAAGAAAAGAGGCCAACAGGGTAGCCACTACACACTCCCCATGGTCCCAATGTGGGACATATAAGAAAAGAGGCCAACAGGGTAGCCACTACACACTCCCCATGGTCCCAATGTGGGACACTATAAGAAAAGAGGCCAACAGGGTAGCCACTACACACTCCCCATGGTCCCAATGTGGGACACTATAAGAAAAGAGGCCAACAGGGTAGCCACTACACACTCCCCATGGTCCCAATGTGGGACTATGAAAAGAGCCACAGGGTCCACCACATCCCATGGTCCCAATGTGGGACACTATAAGAAAAGAGGCCAACAGGGTAGCCACTACACACTCCCCATGGTCCCAATATGGGACACTATAAGAAAAGAGGCCAACAGGGTAGCCACTACACACTCCCCATGGTCCCAATGTGGGACACTATAAGAAAAGAGGCCAACGTGGCCTAAACTTAAAACAAAAAATAAAAGCCAACAGGGCAACAGGGATGACGTGTGTCAACGTCCAACACACACTGATTACAGTGTGCAGGGTGTATGTGGCAAACTGAAACACTTACCACCATAGTCACTGTCTGGGGACATGGCCACCCCAGGACTCGCGACTGAGCTTGATACAGTGGGAGGTGGTGTTACTCCCGGGCTGGGGCTCTGTGGCCACATTATGTGGTTTGGGGGCAAAAGGGGTCCTGGGCTAGAGGGAGAACCCTCCTCCGGGCCAGCAGGTGCTTCCAGCTCCTCGCCCTCCTGTGGTGATCTTATCCCGTCCTCCTCCAGCCAGCCATGTGAGGACAGCTCGTCCCAGTCCTCCAGCCCTGCAGGTGACGGCAGCTCCTCCACGTCCTCTGGCCCTGTAGGTGATGGGAGGTCGGGCTCTCAGGCCCTGGTGAAGGCGGTGTCATAGGGGCCGAGGGTGCCACTGCAGCCTCGTGTGGCGGTGGTGTTGATGGGCCACCTGGGGGTGGGGCATGGTGCCCTTCTTCAGATGAAGAATCATCACCTGTATTTTTTTAAAAAGAACACACAGCCTTGAGTATTAATTACCAACACATTGTTCTCCAACATATAGATTGTGTGGCTATGTATTTCCTGCATAACTTATATTGTAGAAGGTCATGCTGGATGCATAGACTCATGTTGTATGCATGTACTGTGGGTAGCAAACATTATGTTTGCTGATTGGAGGCCCACTACACTGTGAAGATATGTTTGCTTGTGGCCCACACTGTCCTTCTAATATGCTTAGATACATTTGTGTGTAGTTCGGTACATGTAGATGTGCAGGTGTGTGTTTGGGACCAACAATTACTCACCACGCAGCCTGGCAATCCTGGCACGGGTGTCGACTATGCGACCCGGGCACTTCTGCTTTAAATCAGCGATCTTCTTCTGGATCGCTTTAACAGTCCTCTCTACCCCCAGTTGGCGGATCAGGGCCCGCTGATTGCGATTGGGGTGCCGTTGCTGATGGTGGCCCCAATAGTCATGGCGGTCACAATGATCGATCAGGATCATCAGCTCCGCCATCCCCCACGTTGCAGCGCTCTGTGCCGCGGCCATAACTGTAATGCTGTGTGCAGAGGAGGGGCTGGCACCTTGCAGGCAGAGTGAAACTGAAACCAACATCATGACGTCAGTACGGACGCTGGCGGGGCCACACAACATTCTAAGTCGCCCTATGCGCAGTGACACGGCCGAAACACTTCTGCGGCACCCACAGGACAAGACCCCACAGGGCGGTGCGTAACGCAACCTTGTGCGATGTTTACTGCATTATTCCTTTGCATGTGGTATGACAATGCGCACTTTATATAGTGCGCGCAGTGACATGGCAGAAGCACTTCTACGGCACCTGCAGTACAATAAGCCAGGGCGGTGCGTAAACCAAACTTGTGCGCTGTGTACAGCATTATTCCTTATTATGTGTTAAGAGAATGTGCACACTATATAAGGACCATGCCACATTGATACTTTGGCCTTCCGCAAGTGTGTGGCGGCGTAATTGTACTAATGTATCTGATTGTGTATACGGCGCGTATCTGTAGTGCTGAAGTGACAGCTCATCCAAGATGGCGTCCTGTGAAGGAAGAGCCAATCGGAACGCAGCATCTTCCACCAATGATCGCTGATGGGGCGCGGTAACCTGGAGCCTGTGCCACGCCCCAGGTAGACAGCATGGTGTCGAAACAACCCTCCTGTTCCTTATTTACACGCCGATACAGGCCGTAACCATCGCTTGAAATCAACCTGTTTTTGAGCTCTGCTCTGAAACAGGTGCCTCAAGTGACGGGTGGCAACAACGTCTTTACACGCCGCGACCGCGGGTTGATTTGGCAGTGCAAGATACATTTGTCTCATCTACCGGTTGTTTCCACCATCCTGTAGCGGCGTGTAAAGGTACCTTTAGGTGATGCGAGCCATGGCCGGGTGCATCACACAGGTGGTTGGTATATGTCTCTGTTCACATGTATCTGGTTTTACTGTGGATGTGCTGTGTTAAACCTACCCGGAACACAGGGAGTTAGCAGCTGAGAGTGAGTGCTGTAGATCTGACGCATTCATGAGCCTAATGAGCGGCTGAGAGCAATGTGTGTACTGATTGCTAGCAGCTCAGGTGGGGGTGTCAGTGTGGGTGTGGCAGGCAAGATAATAGCTAGCCAGGTGTGAGTTTTGAGCAGAGGAGATCAGAGACTGCAGAGATCAGATCAGACTGCAGAGAGACCAGAGACTGCAGAGATCAGATCAGACTGCAGAGGAGATCAGAGACTGCAGAGATCAGATCAGACTGCAGAGGAGATCAGACCAGAGACTGCAGAGTCCAGAGAGAGACCAAACATGATCCTCTGAGGAGAGGACATGTTTCAGGGGGGTCCCATTCCCGTTGGGAGGATGAGGCAGGATGCCTGGCTCTCCATGCCGGAGACGCCGGCCCCTCTGAGCCGTGTAGAGCCTGTAGCCAGACGAGAGGTTAGTGGAGCACCTGGTTGTAAGGGGGGTCCTGGCTGAACTTATAGGGGGCTCACTCTGTTCATGGTGGTGAGGCTGCCATCCAGGATCTCTGCCTGTGTTGGTAAGGCTTGGGGACAGCTGGGCATCATGGGCAGGGTGAGGAGACCTTGGGGGATGCTTTGACTGCCCTGAAGCTCAGGTGGCTCACAACCTGGACTGGGCCTAGAGGGCTGAAGTCCATGCCGGACTGCGCTGGTGTGTGTGGTCTGGGCCTGACAAGGCTGATGTTCATAGGAGTCCATGACGGACTATGGAAGTGTATGACAGCTGAAGGAAAAGGGCCGTGTATGATGTGGGACCGTGAGGTCTGTGTGTGTGAATGGAGGCAGAGCAGAAGCCTCTATGGGAGAGAGAAGACCAAGTCCTGGGAGAATGGAGCCGTGAGGCCAGACGACAGGGGTTAGTAGAGAACCGGGCAATGGGAAGTCTGGCTGACCCTGGAGGGGCTCGCGAGGGCATGTTGGGTGCAGCCGCTTGCCTGGAGGTCTGGCCTGGTGATGGCAGACTTGGAAGCGGCTGGCGACCGGAAACACGTGCCGAGGAGTTCTTGGGGGCCTGACTTGCCCTGGAGCTCCAGTGACTACAACCAGGTCGGGGCCTCGTTCAGAGCAGCCAGAGCGCTGTGTAGGGGCTATGAACAGTTAGCAGCCTGTGGGAAGGGACTGGGCTCCCAAGGAACACTGGGCCAAGAAAAGGCCTGGCATTCGGGCAGTAACCGTAAACAGGGGTGTATCGGCGGCGACCGAAACCCTGTGAGACGGCAACTGACCTGTTTACTCTGTGTTGGGTAACGGTACATTGAGGTTGCCCAGGAGAAAGGATATGTGCAATTTATGTACTGTGGAATGTAATGTAATGTGATGTTATTTATAATGTTATGTGATGTGAGTGCACTGTATGTATTCTATATGAGAGGGGCCGTTTAAACCTAATAAATGGCTACCTAAAGTAATGGTTAAAAACGTGTTGGTGTAATTTACGCTGTCAAGCAAATTCCACAGGGAAACGCAACCTCACAGTACCTTTACACGCCGCAACTACGGTGTAGCGGTGTAGTAACTGAGAGGCAATCCGGAGTGCCATCACCGTTGCCCTGAAATTGCTATGAAATTGCGGCGTGTAATTGTGGAATGCGATGATGATTTGAAATTGCTCCCAGTTGCGGTTTCAGAGCATTGTTCAAAAACCAGAGCAACCCTGAAGGTGAATTGCCCTGGTTTTGGCGTGTTAACGGGCGATAGTAATGGAATCTGCGTCGCCTAGTGATTTCCCAGAGGCGTGCCACAGCGTGCTAGATACCGCGCCCCATCAGCGATGATTGGTGGGGCTACTGTGTTTCCATTGGCTGTCCCTTCACAGGGTGCCATATTTGAAGAGCTGTCCATTCACACTACACAATTGCAATGGCGTCATGTATTAGCCAGCCTTCCTGCGCAGGTTGGCCAATGATGACGCTATTGTGTTGTCTAATCAGCATGTTTGGGGCGCGGAATACACAACTCTGTCATGCCTATGATCTTGCAGCGCTGAACATGTACGCCCACATTCCTCTGGGGATTGCGGCATGTGAAGCGGCGTCGGGAGGCAACCGGATGTTTCTCGCAGGTTCTGTGGCAACTTCCGGGTAGCCACGTTCCCTTAGGTTGAGGGCGCAATTGCGGCATGTACATGCGGCATCGGCATTCGGTAGCAACAGTCAACGTGCACGTTCGGTTGCCTCCAATCGCCGGTGATAGTTACGGCGTGTAAAGGTACCCTTACCGGCTGCAAAAGACTTAGGAATCGGGCATAGGTTCACCTTCCAGCAGGACAACGACCCTAAACATACTGCTAGAGCTACAATGGATTGGTTTAGATTATAAATGTGTCTGTCGCGACTGATCCGACCAGTTGGCTCCCTGCTGTAAATGACGGGAGCCAGCACGCAAGTGAGAGCCACTAAATTCTTTTAATGGCTCTAACCTTGTATAAATTTACTTATTCGGCATCCAAAACCCAAACAAGACGTCGCCCACTCTTTAATGTAATTGGCCATTGCAAGTGGGCGGGGTTTCATCAGCTACAACAACATTTTAAAAGTTTTCACTTGGGGTGAACACATATTTAATAGGGAGTTTTTCAGTATAGAAAGAGACGGCTCTTTTTGGTGAGAGGAGCCAAGGGAGCAGGATAACCAAAAAGAGCCCGACTACCCATCACTAGTTTAAATGAAAAGCATATTCATGCGTTTGAATGATGCAGTCACATCAGACCTAAATACCATTGAGATACTGTGGCAATACTTGAAAATTGCCTTTCACAAACACTCTATGCAATATTACTGGGCTAAGCTATTTTGCCAAGAAGAATGGGAAACATTTCAGCCTTTAGATGTGCAAAGCTGGTAGAGATATAATAAAAGACTTGCAGCAGTAATTGCAGCAAAGGTGGACTTAGAAAATATTGACTTTAGGGGCTGAATATAATTTTTTCTTTAAATATTTAGAAAACAATGCATTATTTACTTTAGTCCACCACAAATACTTGCTACATGGTGTTGGCATGTCACAAAAAATCTCAATGAAATACATCTAAGTTTTTGTGTGCAATATGAAAAAATATGGAAAAATAGATGGAAACAAAGCGCTTGAGTTCTAAATTGACCAGTCAATAAGTCCAATTCTACATCCATTTGAACATCAGTGAGAGATCTTAATATTGTTTTTGGGTAAAGGAGCTCTTTAAATAAGAGAGACCTGGAGCAATTTGCAAATGAGAAGTGGCCCAAAATTCCAGTTTAGAAATGTAAGAAGTTTGTTGATGGTTATAAGAAGTGATTGCAGATATTTATTTCAAAGGATGTGCGACCATGTTGAGGGTGCCAATAATTTTGTCCGTCCCATTTTTGGAGTTTTGTGTGAAATTATGTTCAATTTGCCTTATGTTTCTCTGTGTTTTATGTTGTTCTAATATGCACAAAGGAAATAAAATCATACTCCCAACAATTATACTCATCATAGTTATTTTTCTTGCTTTGACAACACTAAATTTATGTTGGTACTGCCAATAAAGCATATTTGAGTTTGAATTTGCAATGTGTGTAACAAAACATATGTTATTGCAGTAATTTTCTAAGAGAAATGGTGGAGTGAATAGGCTATGTATAGATGACTTTGACTAGGGATCATGATAGGCTGCCCTAAAGCTATGTAAGTTGTGGATACACCTAATTTCTGGTGGTAGAGCATTCCAGAGAATTGGTGCAGATCGCGAAAAGTCTTGGAGCCGGTAGTTTTAGGTTCGGATTAATGCAGAAGTGAGTCTAAAGTCACTTTCAGTGCGAAGAGAACTAGTTAAAAATACAATGAACAAATTAACAGCGACAGACTGGTACAGAGGGGAGAGAGGACCTGTCCTTGCGGGCTGACATTCTAAAGGGCAAAAAGGAGGGAAAGTGTAGGGTGGGTCTGCTCGGGTAGTGATGGAGCGCCGGGTCAGTGGTGGTGGAGCGCCAGGTCCAGTGGTGGTGGAGCACCAGGTCCAGTGGTGATGAGGTGGTGCCGTGGTCATTGCAGGATGTAGGCTGTTCTGAAGAGATGGGTTTTCAGGTTCCGCTTGAAGGTTCTGAGTGTAGGGCACAGTCGGACGTTTTGAGGTGCAGAATTCCAGAGGATGGGGATGCTCGGGCGAAGTCTTGCAGGCGTTAGATGAGGAACGTACAAGTGTGGAAAAAGGAGGAGGTCTTAGGAGGATTGAGATTACTAGTTGGATGATATTGGGACATTAGTTCAGAGATATAAAGCCGTCCACAATCTGTCCCCCACCATAAAAGTCAATATTAGTAGTTTGAATTGGATACGTGGGAATGGGGAGCCAGTGGAGGATTTGCAGAGGTAGAAGTGGAGGAGCAGCGAGAGGACGTGGATTATGACTCAACTAGGCAGGGGTACTCAGATCTCGGACGTTGTCTCAAGGTGCTGTCACTGGTGCTCGATGCCCGAGTCTGTGGCCATGGTGGTCACTGAAAAGTGTTGAAATAAAATAATAAAATGGATTGAATTGTTTGTGATGCCACTTATGGATTCTGGTGAAGGCACCAGCGCTGCGACAGACTTCCGGGGGTGATGGATGGGCAGCTGGGTTTAGTAGCTCCCCGTAGGTAGAGCGGGGCCCCGGGCAGTGATGAGGGAATGGAGCGTGGGTATAGGGTTGTGGCTCTGCAGGCAGGCAGTATTTACAGTCTCAGGATGGGACAGGATCAGGGCTGTAATAAGAGACACACACACACTGGAAGTAGTTATCCATACCTTTACTGATGACAAATCGGCACTGTCCAGGGTAAACTCCAGGTAGTGTTGGAGATACTTTGGGATTTCCACAGCGAGTGATTTATAAGGCCTCCTCATTCCAGTCTTACTTTGTCTTAAGCCCTGACCTGCTTAGAACCTGGTCTGGCCTCCTGTATATCTTTCCCTCCTGTAGTAATTGGTGAGAACCTTCTCTGGATTTCCGCTACCTCAGGGGATTTCTGTGGGTCCTGGCCCCCGGGTTGGTTGCTGTTACAGGGGTCGGGAGACTAGAATCTACTCAGAAAAATGGTGTTTTCTGCTGGATTAGCTGTTTCTTAGCAGACTCGGACTCCGGTGTCCGGGTTGCTTTCTGGGGTGAGCCAGTATGGCTCCTGTGCCCCCAGTCTGCTCTGGTCTTTGTTGCTTCCTCGCCTTGCCTTTGACCCTCACTCTCGGGTTCCTGACACTAGCTAAAGCGGTACTCTGGCTCGGGCCTAGCGTGGCTCCAACACCAGGTCGTGTTCCTCAGTACTGCTCCGTATTGAACTGGCTAACTCCGCCCCCAGCACCAGTATTTATAGGGGATCTTGCTTAAAGGCAGCAAGTAGAGTTCCCCCTACAGGCCTGGAGTGGAAGATGTTGAGTGTGTAGGTTACCTGTTGTGGAAATCCCTCCATGCGCTAGGTGTTCCTGTGGTTGCCTGTACCACAGGGTGCCACAATTAGTCGGGCAGCAGAGTTAAAGACAGATTGGAGAGCTGCAAGAGTGTTAGCAGGGAGGCCACAGAGGAGGAGGTTGCAGTAGTCGGGATGGGAGATGGTGAGAACATGCACTAGTAGTTTAGTACATTGAGATGTTTGCGGAAGGGACGGATTCTGGAAACATTTTTGAGTTGGAGGCAGCAGGAGGTGGCGAGAGCTTGAATGTGTTGTCTGAAGGATAAGGCAAAGTCAAGGATCACTCCGAGGCAGCGGATTCAGGTACAGGGCAAAGTGTGATATCATTTATTGTTATAGATTAGGTAAGAGAGATGTGCGAGATGGGTGAAAGATGATGAGTTCAGTTTTGTCTACATTTAGTTTAAGGAAGCGAGAGGAGAAGTAGAAAGATATGGCTGATAGACACTCTGGGATTCTGGAAAGCAGAGAGGTGACGTCTGGGCCAGAGAGGTAGATCTGAGTGTCATCAACGTACAGGTGGTACTGGAACCCATGGGACTTTATGAGTTGTCCTAGGCCAAGGGTATAAAAGGAAAAAAACAAGGGGTCCCAGGACAGAGCCTTGAGGGACCCCAACAGAGAGGGGATGGGTGAGGAGGTAGTGTTGGAATGGAAGACACTAAATGTGCATTTGGAAAGGTAGGAGAAGATCCAGGAGAGGGCAAGGTCAATGATACCAATGGAAGAGATGATCTGTAATAGGAGGCAGTGGTCGACTGTGTCAAATGCAGAGGACAGGTAGAGAAGGAAGATGAAGGAGAAGCATTCGTTAGCTTTGGCGGTAAGTAGGTCGTTAGTAATTTTGGTTAAGGCGGTTTCGGTGGAGTGGTGGGGGCGGAGGCCAGATTGAAAGTTGTCAAAGAGAGAGTTGGATGAGAGGTGGGATGAGAGTACAGTGTGGACATGCTTTTCAAGAAGTTTGGAGGCGAATGGAGCAGCGATATGTAGCGGTAGCTGGATGTGGAGGTTGGGTCGAGATATGGCTTCTTCAAGACAGGTGTAATTGTTGCATGTTTGAAAGTGGAAGGAAAGGCACCGGAGGTTAGTAATAGATTGAAGAGGTGGGTTATGGCTGGGATAAGCGTGGTGGTGAGATGGGGAAGAAGTGAGATGGGATAAGGTCCAATGCACAAGTGGTGAGGTGCAATTTGGAAAGGAGGTAAGTTCTCATTCAGCGATGGAGGGGAGGAGGGTTAGTGGGGGAGGGGAGTGGTCTGATATACACAGGGGTTGTGATGGTTGGATAGCAAAGACTTTTCTGATCTGATTGATCTTGTTGGTAAAGTGTGTTGCAAAGTCTTTTGCAGAGATACGAAAAGTAGGGGGGCAGTGGGGGGCGAAGGAGAGCGTTAAATGTGTTGAATAACTGTCTGGGGATATGAGGGTAATAAAGTAATTCTCTTTTGTGGTGGTGAGTGCTGACTTGAATTTGAGAAGTGCTTGTTTGAATGCTGTGTAATCAGATAATCCAGTATAGCCTGTCTTCCAGATCACGAATGGCACTCACCAGGGCTGCGCCCTGTCCCCGGTAATTTTTGTCTCAGCTGTTGAGCCTTTAGCCGAGAAGATTCGCTCGGACCCCAACATCTTGGGGATCCGAGTTGCTCATGGGACCCACACCATTGATCTGTACGCTGATGATGTTATCATAACCTGTACCAATGTAACATGGTCCCTCCCGGCAGTTATGCTAGCCCTGAAGTCATGCTCTCTAGTGTCATTTTATAAACTTAACGCAGCGAAGTCGGTAGTTTTCCCTCTTAATATTTCGGTTGCAGAGGTCTCTGTTCTCTCACAGTTGCTTCCTTTCAGGTGGTCGTAGGAAGGGATTCCTTACCTTGGCATCACTCTTTGCTCCACCTCCCAACTTGCTAGACTAAATTTTAGTTTTGTATTATAGGAGAAGAAAAAGAAGTCGCACTCAGAGCTTCTATAAACAGCGGTTCTTTATTGTGCTTCAGTGCACACAGCAGGTGGTGGCATGCGGGTGGGAGGACGGGGGGCACGACGTTTCGCGCCGTATAAGGCGCCCACCCGCATGCCATAGAAGCTCTGAGTGCTGTTTATAGAAGCTCTGAGTGCGACTTCTTTTTCTTCTCCTATAATACAAAACTGGATATGACGTATCGGACTGTTGGGAGTGAGCACCAGAGCGCGCAGAGCGGTGCAGCAGGGAGGACCCTCCTCATCATCCTCCATAGCCAAGGGCGGAAAGCTTGCAGGCGGCGGTGAAATCTCCCCAGGCTGTATAGGAGACGCTGCAAGGTGGTGCTGACCCCGTCCTAATCTTCAAAACCGTGAGTAGACTAAATTTTCAGCACTTTATGTACCAAACGTGCTAAAGATGTTGCCTCATACTCCTTTAAAAAATTATCATGGATAGCTAGACTGCATGCCCTAAAAATTTTACTTCTTCTGAAAATTATATATATTTTCAGATGTGTTCCTATTTGGGTCCCTAGAGATCTTCTACTTAAACTACAAACTATAATAATTAGATATGCGTGGGACAACAAGGTTCCTCGAGTTGCTCATAGTGCTATGTACCTGCCTCTTCACTCTGGGGGTACGGGGTTGCCCAAATAGCAGACTTTCACAGGGCAATAATCTTGGAGGAGGCCAAGTCCTGGTAGTACTCTCCCGACCACCTTACATGGATTCAAATTGAGTCCTCCTTATTGACACGTGGAACTTTGTGTGGAATACTGGCTGCTGAGTCATTTCAGCCAGTTGGCTAGTCTCATCTGCTGGAGACGGAGCAAACCTTACTCTCCTATTGGAGAGATTTTCCACGCTCTTGGACAAGGTTTCCTCCGGAAGATATTCCAATAGACTCCTAACGTTACCGTCACACGTCGCAATATCGCCTGGAAATCATAAAGGCGATATGTCGCCCCGGAGCAATCGCCATGATATTGCCTCACAGTTGCAGCGTGTGATTTGGCAATTTTGCGGCGATAAATTGCCCCTTTGCCGTCACCTGATTCCTGAACAGTACTCAGTAATCAGCCGCAATCCTTAAGGCGATATTTCCGTGTTGTAGCGTGTGACAGGGCGATAATGATGGAAAGAGCGTTGCCTATGATTTCCCGTAGGCGCGCCTCAAGCGTTCTGTAGTCCGTGCCCCGTCTGGGATGATTGGTGTTGGCTACTGGGCTCCCATTGGCTGTCAGTTGACAGGGCACCATATTTGAAGAGCTGTTCGTTTAGCACCACACACATCTTCAGCTACACAACCGACCGCAAACTCACTGCAAACTCCGATAGACAATGGCGTCATGTATTAGCCAGCCTTCCAGAGCAGGCTGACCAATCGTAACGCTGTTGCGTTGTCCAATGAGCATGTATGGGGCACGGTGTAAACGACTGTGACACGCCTATGTCCTCGTCGCGCTGAACATGTTCGCCCACATTGCCTTTGAGATTGTGGCGTGTGAAGTGGCAATGGAATGAGGCAAGATTGGTTCCGCTGTAGGGGAGGCGATTTCCGGAGCGACGCATCACCTTAGGTTCAGAGCGAAATTGCGGCGTGTGATGCCGCCATCCGCGACCATGAAAAACTTGAGCACCCATGTTAGATCGCCAGCCGAGATTGCGGCGTGTGGACGGTACCTTTACAGTTTCAGATACCCTCATTAGTCACAAAGATTTGGGAGAAAACTGGGATAACTTCATTGAGGTCCTTCTGGGAGGAAGTTTCCCTTCCTTTGGGAAGTTTTGTGACACCTTCCCTAACTGCCGCTCCTCTTTCCTTCAGTACCTATAAGTTGGCCACCTACTCAGATCAGGATCCTACTTGGAAAGATTACGGTCCCCAGATTCTAGGTCCAAATTGGTACAGTTTATTGTATCAATTATCAATTACCAAATGGTTGTCTGGAATTTATAAAAACTTGGTGGGCAGGGACTCTGAGTTTAAATTGGTACTACATGCAGAGGTGGGAGAGGGACCCTGACTTCTCATCTTCTGTAGCAGAATGATGTGTCACCTCCTCGGAGATTAGAAGGGCGACTAGATGTGTGAACCATATTGAGAATTTAAAGAAAATCTATCTTCGGTGGTACGTTTCCCCCGTACGCATTTCTCATTTTGGTAAGGGCCAATGCCCGCTTTGCTGGAGGCAGTGTGGGGAGAGGGGAACTATGGCCCAAATGTGGTGTTCCTGTCCCAAGATAACGGCCCTATTGGGTTTTTGTACGCAGTCTTATTTGCTCTGCTACGGGAATACAGCTAGATCTGTCCCCACAATTAGCAGTATTAAATATAGGGATTGAGTGCCTTCCCTGTAGGAGGGACGGCTTCATATATCCTAATAGCAGCCCGCATATGTCTTGCTGCTAAGTGGAAGGGTCACTCCCCTCCTACGTTATCAGAGGTTATTCAAAAAAACCAATTGGATCTTTCATCAGGAATATTATTTGGCACTAGACAAGCCCACTAAGAATAATATATTAAATAAGTGGGAGATCTTCGCCAGTTACAACAAAATCGATCTATTGAAATAAAACCAGCGGACAAGGGTGGGGCCATAGTGGTGATGGATCGTACTAAATGTATAGCTGAGATTGAGCGACAATTGAGTGATACAACTACTTATTTACCTTTGGCACATGATCCTTCACAGTCGATCAAAGTCTTGATTAAGGATAGAGTTGATCACTTTATGACCCACTCTGTGATTGATACTAAAATTTCAGAACTTTTACAACCTTCTCATTGCTCAATCCCAGTATTCTATATCTTGCCTAAAGTGCACAAAGATTTATATAATCTGCCTGGCCGTCCCATTGTGGCCCTGACCACTCTTGTCCCCTTTAGCGATTTGATAAAATCATTTCCCTATTGGTTCCTAAATCCCCTCTTATATCAGAGATACAACTAACTTCCTGCCAAATTGAATACTATGAGGAGAATACCTCCACAAAGCTTATTGGTTACTCTTGATGTAAAATTTGTATACGAGCAGAGCGCATGATGAAGATCTATCGTCTATGCATTAGTTTCTTAAGAAATACTCAGACTTGACTGACATACAATGTAGATTTTGCCTGGATCTTTTGAAATTATTCTTACAAAAATTTTTTTCATTTTCCAAGATCAATTTTTTGCTCAAGTAAAAGGCACAGCGATGGGAGCAATGTTGCCCCCTCGTATGCAAATGTGTTCATGGCATCCTTTGAGGACAGATTCCTTAAGCGAATTATGAGTATGTCCAAATATGGCTTGGCCTGGTATCGTTTTATCGATGATGTATTCATAATCTGGACTAGCTCCAAAACTGATTATCTGAATTCTTTAATTATCTGGCCTATCGATACATCGTGTCAACGACTGCTCTCTCTCTCCATTCCCCCATGCCAAGTTGCTTCGGGGTTATCCTCGACTCTTCCCTCTCCTTCAAGCCCCACATCCAGGCCCTCGCCACCTCCTGTCGACTCCAGCTCAAAAACATCTATAGGATTCGCACTTTCCTTGACCACGACACTGCTAAAACCCTTATTCACGCTTCATCATCTCCTACCTCGATTACTGCAACTCTGCTCACCGGCCTCCCCAATACCTCCCTTGCACCTTTCCAATCTATCTTGAACTCCACTGCCCGCCTAATCCATCTGTCTCCCCGCTACTCCCCTGTTTCCCCCTCTGCCAAGCGCTTCACTGGCTCCCTACTTCCCAGAGATCCCGGTTTAAAACATTAACCATAACATACAAAGCCATTCACAACCTGTCCCCTCCATACATCTCTGACATGCTCTCCGATACCTACCCTCACGCAACTGCGATCCTCCCAAGACCTTGCTCCTCTACTCCCCCCTCATCTCCTCTTCGCACAACCGCATACAGGATTTCTCCCGTGCTTCACCTATACTCTGGAACTCTCTGCCCCAACACATCAGACATTCTCCTACCCTGGGAAACTTCAAAATAGCCTGAAGACCCACCTCTTCCGCCAAGCCTACCACCTGCAATAAGACCCGTTCCACCACACCACCTCACGACTGGAATTTCCCCCTCCCACTGTATCCCCACCCGCCCCTCGTAGACTGTGAGCCTTCGGGACAGGATTTCTCCCCTCTTGTATCTGTACAACCGAATTGTCAACATTTATTGTTACTTGTATTGTTACTATGTTACTTGTCCTAGTCTGCCCTTTTAGCATGTAAAGCGCCATGGAATATAATGGTGCTATATATAAATAAATAATAATAATAATCTGAATTCTCAAACACCAGGTTTGACATTCACGATTCATTCAGTATTCATCAGATCAGTATCTTGGACACTATAGTTCTGAAATCCGGTGATGGTATGCTTGAGACTGATTTATATCATAAGCCCACTGATAAAAACTGTTTTCTATTGTTCAGTAGCTGTCATCCACCACATAAAAGAAGGCTTTACCCCATTCGCAACATGTTCGCATTGACAAGATAGTCTCCAACCCGAACCTAAGAGTTCAAAGACATGAGGATATGACACGTAGATTTATTAATAGGGAATATACACCTGCTTGGGCAGCGCCACGGACACTTGGTGTTAATCCTAGACTGATTCAGCCATGTGTATCTTTTGTTAATACTTTTCATGCCTTTAATAAACTTATTAAAAACATCATAATTCGACATTGGCACATTCTAACAGAGTCGTATCCCTCTATACCAGAATTTAAATCACCTCCATTATGGTCTTATAAAAAAGCACCAAATTTACATGATCGTTTGGTACGGGCTGTGATGTGGGCTCTAAGACTATGAAATCCAAACAGACTTTTCTATCTACACCTAAGAAGGGTAATTTCCCGTGTCGACACTGTTTACAATGTTCCAATCTTGTGAAGGGTCATACGTTTACTCATCCCAGAACTGGACAATTGTTTGAGATTAATGATTACCTCACATGTGAGTCTTCATTTGTGTACTTCATTAAGTGCCCGTGCAGTCTCGGATATGTTGGGGAAACCACCCAGCATGTCCGAGACCGCATTTCTAAGCATAAGTCTACAATACGTTGTAAGAACATGTTACTGCCAATACCATATCATTTCATTAAAATGGGTCACTCTATAGCCCAATTACGATACCATATACTCGAACATGTTCCTCCATTCAGAAGGGGCGGAGATTGTGTCAAACGCCTTAAACAAATCCAGAATGCCTCCCTATTTAAATTGCAGACTCTAGAGCCCAAGGGACTCAATCGTGAATACAAGGTGTTTATATGATTCAATAGATTTTTTACCAAAATATTCTAATTTTTGGTTGTTTATCTATGACAATTTAGTCCCACAATAACAGAATTTTTTTTTCTTTTATGTTACCATTTTACATAATTTGGTTCCTATAATTAGAATGAGAGCGGACTGGAAAGCTATGTTTTCGTCTTTTTTAAAAATATCTTTAGTTTTTCTACTTTTCCTAATATTAATGTATTAATTTCTCTCCACAGCCTATTTGAACGCTATTTCACTTAATTTTGGAATCTTGGCAAGATTTTACACTTCACTGTATCCTTCATTATGCCTTTTGAATGACTTTTCCCCAAATTACTTCTGCGCATGCGTGGCTTGCGTTCCGCGGCGTGACTTCCTGCGTTCCAAATACTGGAAGCAGGAAGTCGCGTCACATCCGGTTTCACATAAAATATGCGGCGATGCACACGGATGCCGCTCACAGCGTTTCTTCAGCCCCCCACGCCGGACCTGTAAGTTATTCATTAGAGATATTGCTGGATTCACTCGGTTATGGTGGTTAGTTCTTTTATTAATACCTATCTGGATTCTTTGTGGGTTTTCTTGAGGCCTTCTTTCATGAGCCCTCTGGCAAGCTGATTTTCTTAGTGTCACATTTTTACTTATGGCTTATGCTTTTGAGCCTAATGTAATTTCACAGTTATCATATTGTCTCTAGGCACTTATTCAAGCTGTGAGCCTTTGCTATGCAAGATTGGCATTCCTATAGGTAACAAATATTCTCATTTTTTATCATAGTTGTACTAACTTTACAATTGTCTAATACTATATTCTTTTGCCTTTGTAGATGGTGTAATTGAAATAGTGCATGATTTCACTCACAAGCTTTAAGTGCTGATAATATTTTTCTCTTATTATTCAACTGTTACAGTGGGCTATTTTGCCAGATAAGATCAGGTATGATCATGCTATATTCAGTAATGGAGCTCAATTATAGATTTTCCTTGACAATGTTTCAGAATCTCTAAATCATATCGGACCAGTTTTTTCCTCTATTATATGCTTGCAACACTCTCTTTCAGTGGGATATATACCCCTTTAGATGATACCATAACAGAATATTCAGGATTGAGCACAGGTATTCCAGATTCTAGTGCTCTTCTTGTTTGAATCTCATTGTTAATATGAAATAATCATGGGTATTTGCTTGTTTTCTTATGAATTCATGTTTTCTGAGTGTGAAGATTGTAAATACACTGATAGAGTTACTTTGATAGACACAGACATGGATTGTCTACTAATTGTTTCTTTTTTGTCTGCTTATAATTTGTGGTATAAAATGATGAAGGCTGTGTGGCCGAAAAAAGTTTTTTTGCAACAACTGTGATCACCTGCATATTTTGAATAAAAATTGCTTTATTAGCATAAAGAGACTTCCTATTTTTGGTGTGCCAGAGTTCTTATATATTTATCTACGGTATTTTCTCTGTGCACCCAATTCCTTGTTGGTTGAGCCAAGCACTCTTCATATAGATTACAACCCACACTGAGACCTAATCCGCCACACCATCTCACCCTCACCTCTCCCCTCCTAATGTCTCCCCAACCATCTCTTATAGACTGTGAACCCTCAAGGACAGAGTCCTCTGCCCTATTGTACCTGTATGATTTGACTGTCATCATTTTACATTCTTGTCCTCGTCTGCCCCTACACATGTAAAGCGCCATAGAACCTAATGGTTCTATATAAATTAATAATAATATTAACCTCCCCATTTTCTTCTCCATATGTGGTAATTAGTGGGATCCTATCGATTTTGTTCATGACACTTGTAGGTTCCACTTTAGTGTCTATTGTTTTTCCTTTTTTCTCTTCTCTTTGTTTCCGCAGCAGCTTCTTTGGATGACCCCTTAATTCAAACGTCTTCATTAATTTCTCAATGGAGATTTTCTTCCCTTCCTACTCGCTTTCTATCCTACTCACTCTCAGCATCTGGCTGTATGGTATGGCATCTTTCAACCTCGGTCGATGATGACTTTCATATCTAAGGGTATTATTTTGATCTGCAGACTTTACAAACAAAGATTAATTCAATTTTTGTCCATCAAATGTAACCAGAACATTTAAAAATTGTATCTTTGTTCTGGATGTAACAAGTGTAAACTTAATCATCTCATCAAGGAGATTGATGTACCTGTGATATTCATCTAATTCTTGTTGTGTCCCAGACCATAGGATGAAGACATCATCTATGTACCTCCACTACACCAGGGCTTTTTCATGGTGGTGGAATACATAGATGAGGGCTTTCTCATGGTTGCCATGAAAATGTTAGAATACAAGGATGCTATGTGTGCACCCATGGCGGTCCCGCGTAGCTATAAATAGCTGTCTCGAAACATAAAATAGTTATGTGTCAAAGCTATATTTAGAAGATCCATTATCAATTCTTTATAGTCATCAGAAAAATTGGTTTTCAATAGTTTTTTTCTCACTGTCCACATGCCTCTATTGTGATCAATCCGTGTAAAAAATGATGTGACGTCAAACGTGGCTAATATAATATTCTCAAGTACCACATTTTTTTCAAGTTTATTTCCCCTGTATCTATTATGTGTGATGGTGCTTTTACTGCCAGAGGCCAAAGTATTTTATCATGCAGAATACCTATTCTACTTAAAACCGAGTCCACCCCCAATGCTATAGGTCTTCCTGGGGGACAATCTAACAGTTTTGGGGACTATGTAGAGTAGTGGGGTTATTGGATCTTTTATTTCTAAATAATCCCTCATATCTTGGTCTATAACTCCACTCTTTAGAGCTTCATCTAATACTACCGAAATGTTCTTTGTATGACACATTGGATACTGTAATTTTGAATAATAACACAAATATGATGTATTATTTGTATGATATGAATTGTAATTGACAATCAATGATTGAATTTGCATGGACACTTTATATACCCCCAATATTGTAATATTTGCACCGCTTGAGAAGGGTTCAATCGTAACCAAAACAGTCAATAAAGAGATGTATTTGAACTTTATTTGAGAGTGGTGCCTACCTTTTTGTATTTATTAACATTACATATATATATAAAGAAAAAATACAAGCCAGCATACAAAAAAATGCCAAAGGTGGACTTTAAATGCCCATATGGCGTGGCAATGGTTCAGCTAACTGTTAGCCTTTATCAACACATTTACAAGTGAGCCAGATATATTTTAGGTCAAAGTTGATAATCAATAAATGTGCATAATTAGTGATATTTATAAAAAAAACTGGTTTACTCTCTCTCTATTATATATTACACACATACACACTTGAGACTGCTGTGGGCTGAATACACAATAGCTGTATACACAATCGAGAATACACAATAGAGATGTCTGTTAGCTGTATGCACAATAGAGATAGCTGTGGGCCATATAGACAATGGAGACGGCTGGGGGCTATACACAAAATAGAGACTGCTGCTGCCCGTATACACAATGGAGATGGCTGAAGGACAAATGCACAATGGAGACGGCTGGGAGACAGCTGTGCTGTGACACATACATTATATATATATATATAATTATATGTGAGGTGCCGAGGGTAGAGGTACTGGACGAAAGGTATGTTTCCCCTCGGTTCATTTCATATACCTCCCTGTATTGATGGTGGATGCAGTCAGCCGTGCAAAACAGCACAGGAAAAGCTGGGGAAGTCAGACAGATTTGTCCCAGCAGACAGGTAGTTAATAAAGCCTGTCTATGTCAGGGTAATAGAAAACTGCTTGCTCCTCTCCAGACAGTCAGTCCAGGCTTTGATTCCTGACTAGACCAGCTGCTATAATCAAGGGGCTGGAAGGATTCAGTTGTCTGCTGGCCTGCAGGACTAAGGAGCTGAGAACGTAAGTAGACGTGAGCTTTGTTTCTTATTTAGGTTTATTTTGGAGATAGGATTATAATGTTTAATTAGTGGCCAGACGGCCTTAGACTTTATTTTGATGTTTTGCTGGTGTAACACTAAGTGATCAGTGTGCACAATAAACCCTGCTGTGTGAAGCCTGCCAGTCTGCCATTGTCAATATATAAATATATAATAATAATATAATATATATATATATTATATATACATGGGGTGTTTAATGGTTTTACATTGTTACCCTGAAGGTTCAATTTGCCACTCTGCACTGAAGAGTATAAATACGGTGTGTGCCCTGTACAGGTCAGAGAACACTACACTTATCTGAAGGTGGCACTGGACCCATGGGGACACAATGGGGCACTATATGGCACAGTGGGGCACTATATGGCACACTGGGGTACTGTTAAGGAAGAATAGGGCTCTGTCTGGCACAATGGGCACTGTGCACAATGGGCACTGTATGGCACTATGGGGCACTGCGGCAGAATTGGGCTCTGTATGGCACAATGGTGCACTGTGGCACAATGGGACACTGTATGGCACAATGGGGCACTGTATGGCACATGGGGCACTGTATGGCACAATGGGGCTCTGTATGGCACAATGGGCACTATTGGCACAATGGGGCACTATATGGCACAATGGGGAACTGTAATGGCACAAAGGGCAAACACTGTGTGGCACAAAGGGGCAACACTGTATGGCACAATGGGGCAAACAATGTATGGCACAATGGGGCAATGTATGGCACTATGGGGCACTGCGGCAGAATTGGGCTCTGTATGGCACAATGGTGGCACTGTGGCACAATGGGCACTATATGGCACAATGGGGCACTGTATGGCACTATGGGGCACTATGGCAGAATGGGGCTCTATATGGCACAATGGGCCACTGTGCAACAATGGGGCATGGTAGTCACAAAGAGGCACTGTGGTAGAAATGGGACATTATAATGGCAGAATGAGGCACTGGGCAGAATGGGCTCTGTAGGCACAATGGTGGACTGTGGCACAATGGGCACTGTATGGCATCAGGCACTGTATGGCACAATGGGGCACTATATGGCACAATGGGGAACTGTATGGCACAGGGGCAAACACTGTATGGCACAAAGGGGCAAACACTGTATGGCACAATGGGGCAAACACTGTATGGCACAATGGGGCAATGTATGGCAATGTATAGCTCAATGGAGAGCGAGACAGAGCGAGACAGAGTGAGACAGATGAGCATCTAACTCACCGGCAGCAGCTCCACCGAGTCCTAACTCCACTTCACTTCACATCACTTGTCTGGCACCCTGCCGCCGATGCCAGCGTTGCTTCTTGTTTGTGGGCCCGCACCGGCAGCTGCTGTGATTTGGGGGAACTCGGAGACAGGGCAGGGCCGAAGGCCCGCTCAAGAGGTGAGGGGTGGGCCCTGCTGCTGGTGGCCGCTGCGGCCATGTGACTTCCTACTTTCGGGCCACACCTGCAGCTGCCCTGCCTGTCATGGACACAGCCCAGGACAGGAGGAGAGAGGTCAGAGGGCGGGGCCCGGCGCTGGTGGTGATTCAGCACAGGAGTGGGGGTGCCCGTGCAAGAAGACAAGAGGGGTCGGGATCTGCTCCAAATGGCCACGCCCCCCACTAGCTCACCCGGGCCCTCTACGCCTGATAGCCACGCCCTCTCCAATAATTGGCTGGACCCGTTAATGATTAAGACCTGTAAGGGTCTACCGGCAGCCATGTTGTCTGTGCATTAATCATGTGACCAAATCAATACTTTAGATATACTATATATGAGGCTCTAGTTAGCCACTCCTATTTCAGCTGACTGTGTAAAGAATTGATTATGGTACAGTGACCGCTCACCTAAGGTAGCCCAATGCCTCCATTACGCTCTTTGCCGTGGTCTGGTGTTGCGGAAGCAGCTCCCTGCGTCGCCGTTACCATGGGGAACCGGAAGAGGTACCTCTGCCATGTTGTTACACCCACGCATGCGTGTTAAGATCTCACAATCCCTCCAGGTCATTTTTGCACTCCCATATATGTTAAAAATAAGGCATCAAATTATATGTTTTAATAGTGCAAATTTCATCATATTTGTTCGTAATTGGTGGCATTATTCGTAATATATATGGTGAAATCTATCTTTAATGAATTTCAATTATCTTTAGCTAAATAAGGATGGATTAATGTAGAAAATTGCAAGCATATATTTACCAGATATACCTCTGATACATGGGATTTAAATGGGTGACTAATATGAATTAACTTCCTTATCCTTTGAACAGAGGGCGTCCCAGGGATTGATGGTCCTTACAACGCCGTACTGACAAGGGGAGTGTTTGAACACCAGAAATGGGGCACACTTATAGGAGTAGTTAATAACCAAACCCCCATACCCAGTTCACTAGCCAGAGAAGTCATATGAATAATAAGAGGCGAGTCATACAGGAGTAAAACTGGGTACTAAGAACTAGTGCTAATGGTAGATACAGAAATGAAATTATCTTCGCTGCTCATATAGATTCAGAAGATGGCTATTATATAAAAATCTTGAAAATATCTAACAATATTTGAAATCCATCAAAAATAAATTTCACCATATATATTACGAGTAAATTACGAACAGATATGATCCGCAAGGGATCATGAGATCTTAACGTGCATGCGTGAGTGTAACAACATGGCGGAGGTTCCTCTTCCGGTTCCCCATGGTAATGGCGACGCATGGAGCGGCCCGCGCATGCGCAGGAGCAGCTTCCACTACGTCAGACCACGGCAACGAGCATAATGGAGGCATTGGGCTACCTTAGGTGAGCAGTCACTGTACCATAATCAAGTAATTAGACAGTCAGCTGAAATAGGAGTGGCTAATTAGAGCCTTTAGATATACTATATATATATATATAAGTATTGATTTGGTCACATGATTAATGCCCAGACAATACTGCACAAGGATATGTAAAACACTGTAAAGTACTTTGAGAACTGTATGTAACACACTGTATGTTTTGTATGCAATTTTTACTTGATTGGTAATTTATTATTCTAATGAAATGAGATGTATAAAAAGCCCAGCATTTGCAACCAGTGGCTGCTGGAAGAAAATCTGTTAGACTGAAACGTCTAAAAGAGCGGCACAGCAAATATAGGTGCCAATCAACAAAGGAATCTTTAATGCCTCCTATACATACAGTGAAATAAAGCGGGTGCAGCACACCAAGAGTTGATGATGGTCTTATGCCTTTATATCTGGCCTGGGGTACAAGACAGCCATCTTCAAACTGCTTTATTTCACATTATATATCTCATATATAATTGCCGAAGGCACGTTTTTGTCGGACCCCGGCACGCCGTGGCTTTGTCACTATGTGACGTCACCACGCCGTGCGAGGCATTGCCCGCGTAGCGGGCATTGCGACCCCTCGCCGCTGTCATCCCGCTCCGGAGCCTGTGCCCCTGTGCTCCTGTGCCCCCGCTCCGGAGCAGCTGCTGTCAGCACATGCTGACACAGTGCTCCGGAGCCTGTGTCCCTGTGCCCCTGTGCCCCCGCTCCGGAGCAGCTGCTGTCAGCACATGCTGACACAGTGCTCCGGAGCCTGTGTCCCTGTGCCCCTGTGCCCCCGCTCCGGAGCAGCTGCTGTCAGCACATGCTGACACAGTGCTCCGGAGCCTGTGCCACTGTGCTCCTGTGCCCCGTCATACTAAAGTTAAATCAAGTGTTTAAAAATAAAAAATCTTTATTCTCACCTTCCAGCGCTCCCTCGGCGTCTCCAGCTGCAGCTGCTCGCTCGGTAACAGGACCTGTGATGATGTCAGAACCCGATCAGCTGATCGGGTCACATGACCGGTTACCGCGGTAACCGATGACGCTTTTGACGTCATCACAGGTCCTGCACACCCGATCGGCTGCAGCTGGAGACGCCGAGGGAGCGCTGGAAGGTGAGAATAAACATTTGTTATGTTGGGGGGGACATGAGGGGGGACAGAAGGTGGGGGACAGGAGGTGGGGGACATGAGGGGGCACATGAGAGGGCACATGAGAGGGCACATGAGAGGGCACATGAGGAGCGGACAGGAGGGGGGGGGACATGAGAGGGCACAGGAGGGGGGCACATGAGAGGGCACAGGAGGGGGCACATGAGAGGGCACAGGAGGGGGGCACATGAGAGGGCACAGGAGGGGGGCACATGAGAGGGCACAGGAGGGGGGCACATGAGAGGGCACAGGAGGGGGGCACATGAGAGGGCACAGCAGGGGACAGTAGGGAGAGAGTAGGGGGACAGTAGGGCAAAACAGGGGGGCCGCAGAGAGGCAGCAAGATGACAGGAGGGAGAGAGGAGGAGGAGCTACGTGACAGCCCAAACTGATCCTGCAAAAAGTAGGATTCGGATGCCTATTTGGCATCCGATTGCAGAGATCAGTTTGGATCCGATGCTGTCCGATTTATTTCGGACAGCATCGGATTTAAAGAAATCGTAATGTGAAAGTAGCCTTACCACCAGAACGCACCCGCCTCCGTCTTCCGCCCGCTCTCTTCTATGTCACCGCCACGTACAGATTGAAACCAAGATGGCGGCCGGGAAGTATCATGAGAGTTCCCGGCCGCCATCTTGGTTTCGCCCTGTTCACAGTGGCGACATGCAAGATGGCGATGGAAGTAAGTATTTCCCCGCCACTCTGCCCCCCCGGCCTCCACTGACCACTCTGCCCCCCGGCCTCTGCTGACCACTCTGCCCCTCCCCCCTGCCTCTGCTGACCACTCTGTCCCCCTTGATCTCCGCTGACCACTTTGCCCCCCTGGCCGCCGCTGACCAATCTGCCCCCCCTTCCCTCCACTGACCACTCTGCCCCCCCTTCCCTCCACTGACCACTCTGCCCCCCCACCCTCCGCTGATCACCCTGCCCCCCGACCTTCGCTGACCACTCTGCCCTCCCCTTGGGCCTACGCTGACCACTCTGCCTTCCGTCCTCCGCTGATAAACTCTGCCCTCCGTCCTCCGCTGACCACTCTGCCCTCTGTCCTCCGCTGACCACTCTGCCCTCTGTCCTCCGCTGACCACTGAGCCACTGTACAGTGCTGACCACTGAGCCACCGTGCAGTGCTGACCACTGAGCCACCGTACAGTGCTGACCACTGAGCCACCGTACAGTGCTGACCACTGAGCCACCGTACAGTGCTGACCACTGAGCCACCGTACAGTGCTGACCACTGAGCCACCGTACAGTGCTGACCACTGAGCCACCGTACAGTGCTGACCACTGAGCCACCGTACAGTGCTGACCACTGAGCCACCATACAGTGCTGACCACTGAGCCACCATATACAGTGCTAACCACTGAGCCACCATATACAGTGCTAACCACTGAGCTACCATATACAGTGCCAACCATTGAGCCACCATAGAGTGCTAACCACTGAGGCTGTTTACAGTGCTAACTATTGAGCCAGTGTATACTCTGCTAACCACTCAGCCGCCGTATACTCTGCTAACCACTGAGCCGCATAAAGTCTGCTAACCACTGAGTTGCTGTAAACTCTGCTAAGCACAGTGCTGCGGGCAGGAGAGGGCCGGGGGACAGCGGGCGGGTGCGGCCAGGAAGGCCCCCCCTCCCCTACTGCCCGCACCCGGCCGCTGTTCCCCGACCCCCTCCTGCACGCACCCGGCCGCTCTTTCTCGGCCACCTCCTGTCTACACATGGCCGTTGTTCCCCTGCCCCCTTCTGCCCGCTGTTCCCCGGACCCCTCCTGCCCGCACATGGCCGCTGTCCCCCTGACCCCCTCCTGCCGCACCCGATTGCTGTCTCCCTGCCTCCCTCCTGCCCGCATCCGGCCACTGTCCCCCGGCCCCCTCCTGCACGCACCTGGCCGCTCTTCCTCAGCCTCCTCCTGCCCACACATGGCTGTTATTCCACCAGCCCCCTTCTGCCCGCTGTTCCCCGGCTTGCTCCTGAACGCTCCCGGCCACTGTCCCCCAGCCCCCCTGACTGCACCCATCTGCTGTCTCTTCCTGGACTCCCACACTGCTGCACACTGGCACCGCTGCACACCGGTACTGCTGTATGTATTCTATCTACTATATAATTGCCGTAGGCACTTCCATGTCGGACCCCGCAAAAGACCGTGCCTTTGTCACTCTGTGACGTCACCACGTGTGACCCCTCGCCGCTGTCAGCACACACACCCCCAACCCCTGTCACCACACCACCCCCATATGTCCTCACCCCCCCCATATGTCCGCACACCCCTGCTCCGATCCCGCTCCGGAGCCGCTGCTGTCAGCACATGCTGACACAGTGCTCCGGAGCCTCTCCTGTAACTACGCTCCCCGATGTCCACACCCCCCCCCCCCCCGCTGTCACCACACACCCCCCATATGTCCGCATACCATATGTCCGCCAAAATCGCGGCAGATGCGGTGAAAAAAACCGCATCTGCCGCGATTGCCGCATAACCGCTGCACTTGCGGCGCGGTTGCGGTAATCCCCATAGAAAGTATAGGGGGACTTGCGGCAGGTGCGGCAAGTGCGGTTTTGCACTTGCGGCAGGTGCGGCCGCGAAAAAAAAACGCGGTCAGCCGTGGTTTATTTCGCGGCTGCACCTGCCGCAAGTGCAAAACCGCACTTGCCGCACCTGCCGCAAGTCCCCCTATACTTTATATGGATATTATTTGAAAATGTTAAAAAAAATTTTAAAATATTCTAGACACCCGATGCATTTGCATCGGGCTCACAGCTAGTATATATATATATATATATATATATATATATATAATAATTAACCTGCGATTTCTGAGGCTAGTGACTCGGATGAACTTATCCTCCCCAGCAGAGGTGACTCTTGGTCTTCCTTTCCTGGGGTGGTCCTCATGTGAGCCAGTTTCTTTGTAGCGCTTGATGGTTTTTGCAACTGCAATTGGGGACACTTTCAAACTTTTCCCAATTTTTTGGACTAACTGACTTTCATTTCTTAAAGTGATGATGGCCACTCATTTTTCTTTACTTAGAATTTGTATTATGGCAAGAAAAAAACAACTAATCTATTCAGTAGGACTACCAGCTGTGTATCCACCAGACTTCTGCACAACACAACTGATGGTCCCAACCCCATTTATAAGGCAAGATTTCCCACTTATTAAACCTGACAGGGCACACCTGTGAAGTGAAAACCATTTCTGGTGACTACCTCTTGAAGCTCATCAAGAGAATGCCAAGAGTGTGCAAAGCAGTAATCAAAGCAAAAGATGGCTACTTTGAAGAACCTAGAGTATAAGACATATTTTCAGTTGTTTCACACTTCTTGTTAAGTATATTATTCCACATGTGTTAATTCATAGTTTTGATGCCTTCAGTGTGAATCTACAATTTTCATAGTCATGAAAATAAAGAAAACTCTGAATGAGGAAGTGTGTCCAAACGTTTGGTCTGTACTGTGGTGAAGGAGATAATTATTTGATCCCTTGCTGATTTAAGTTTGCCCACTGACAAAGAGATGTACAGCCTATAATTTTAAGAGTAGGTTCACTTTAACAGTGAGAGATAGAATATCAAAGATAAAATCCAGAAAACCACATTTTCTAAATTATATAAAAGTTATTTGCATTTTGCAGGGAGAAATAAGTATTTGATCCCTCTGGGAAACCAGAGTTAATACTTTAGTAATTTTAAATTAACTTTGTTCATGGTAACACCCCTTTATCCTGCTCCTGA
This sequence comes from Allobates femoralis, assembly GCA_033576535.1. NCBI lineage: Eukaryota > Metazoa > Chordata > Amphibia > Anura > Aromobatidae > Allobates > Allobates femoralis. Next base: position 382,808,161 of record JARQOC010000001.1, read on the forward strand.
CACTAGATGTACTGAGTACATCCAGGAAATCTTTGCGTTCCCGACATTGCCATAATGTACTGGGTACATCCAATCTTGCGGGCACCTCGACTTTGCCCGTAAGATCGCCGCAGCTCTACAGCTGATGTAACAGCTGAGACCCAGCACTGGCAGTTTAACCCCCTAAATAAAAATTAAGGAAATATGGAAATATCAATACGATTGCAGCATCTAGGAGGCAGCAAAAGGAATCGTGCTCCTCTCCTGAGCAATCGGATCCCCATGACGTGATCACGGGGACCAATCTCTGCAATGGTGATCCAGGGTTGTTGCTATGATGACCCCCGGGTCACCTGACTACTGAAAGCCTCATGCACCATGCTAAGTGCATGGTGTGCGAGGCAGACTGTCAAAGCTTTCAGGCAGTGTCACAGCTGTAAGCTGCTGCACGCAGCTCTGACACTCACATACAATCCAATACAGAGTGCTGATGCACTGTAGTGGATTGTATTTGAGCTATTCATCGCAGAGGTTTGTGGAAGGTTATTATGGGGTTAATAAAGATGACAGAAGAGGGCTGTGTCTGTTCTTTTTCTAAATAATATTTTTTCTGTGTGTATATTATTTATTACTACCTAGAGGGTCATACTAGCTGGGTCTAACATCAGGCTTAGTGCCAGTTAGCAATACAAGTAATAAACACAGAAATGGGCGCAATGTGAAAAGCACCTAATGGTATATGGGATTTTGTGAGAGAGGGCCAAAGGGCCACTCACCTATCCTGGTTGTGCACCTCTGCACAACCAGAGTAAGAGGCACCGGGTTAGAGGATCTGTGCAGGGCTGGGAGCGTCCCAGTGCTGGTTCAGTACTCCACCTGAGAAAAACAGGCACACTGTCGAAACATGTAGTGGGAAGTAAAGGGCAATAAAGGTTTGTAAATCAAGCACTCTGAGTGTGTTATATTTGGCCAAGTGCCTTGCGCTCCTAAAAGATCGCCACTTGTTTCTTCCACAGTTAGCAACACATACAGTAGCTGGCATTAACCCCATAACATCCAATCTGCCACCACTACACGGCAGCTGGAAGAGTTGGGTACACCGCCAGAAAATGTCACTTCTATGAACCCATGCTGTAATTTACTGCATGGGTTGCCCAGAATGCTTGGGCGTCTGCACACTGGCAATTCCAGACCCTAGCTGTGTAGTTGTACCTGGCTGCACTAAAAATACAATGATGCCCCACCTAATTTTTTTTTTCAAAAAAGTAAAATGTTAGTTTTTTCCTTCTACATTGTGTTAGTTGCTGTAATGCACCTGAAGGGTTACCGTATATACTAGTGTATAAGCCGACCCGTGTATAAGCCGACCCCCCTACTTTTGCCCCCAAAACCTGGGAAAACCTATTGACTCGTGTATACCTGTGCTGGGGTCCACCCTCGGCTTATACAGCCCCCAGCAGTGTGGTATACAGGCCCCCCCAGTGGTAGTATACAGCAGCTCCCCAGTGGTATGCAGGCCCCAGCAGTATATACAGCAGCCCCAGTGGTATACAGCAGCCCTTAGGTAGTACACAGCAGCCCCAGAGGTATATACAGCAGCCCCAGGGGTGTACACAGCAGCCCCAGGGGTGTACACAGCAGCCCCAGGGGTATACACAGCAGCCCCAGGGGTAGTACACAGCAGCCCCAGGGGTAGTACACAGCAGCCCCAGGGGTAGTACACAGCAGCCCCAGGGGTATATACAGCAGCCCCAGGGGTAGTACACAGCAGTCCCAGGGGTATTTACAGCAGCCCCAGGGGTAGTACACAGCAGCCCCAGGCCCCCCTCACTTTTTGGCGCCCCCACCTCAGGATGCCCCCCCCCCGCACGCAGCGCTGCGCTCATACATTACCAGCCTGTCAGCTGTCATCCTCCGGTGGCGGATCGCGGCTCCCGGCTTCCATCTTCATCTGTGTCTTCCTGCATTGTGACCGGGGCTCATCGCGATGACGTCATCGCGACGCCGGCCGGTCATGTGACATGCAGGAAGACACAGATGAAGATGGAAGCCGGGAGCCGCGATCCGCCACCGGAGGATTACAGCTGACAGGCTGGTAATGTATGAGCGCAGCGCTGCGTGCGGGGGGGGGGCATCCTGAGGTGGGGGCGCCAAAAAGTGAGGGGGTCCCGTATATACTCGCGTATAAGCCGAGGGGAGACTTTTCAGCCCAATTTTTGGGCTGAAAAACTCGGCTTATACGCGAGTATATACGGTAATAAACTTCCTGAATGTAGTTTACAGCAGTCTGAGGGGTGCAGTTTATAGAATAGTGTCATTTTTGAGGATTTTCTGTTATGTAGGCCCCTCAAAGTCACTTCAAATGTAATATGATTCCTAAAAAAGTGCATTTGTAAATTTTGATGGCAATATGAAAAATTGCTGAGGAACTTTGAACCCTTCTAACTTCCTATCAAAAAAATGCTTCCAAAATTGTGCTGATGTAAAGTAGACATGTGGGAAATATTATTTATTAACTATTTTGTGTCACATAACATTCTGGTTTAACAGTATATAAATTCAAATTTTGAAAATTGTAACATTTTCTAGCTAAATTTCCATTTTTTTCACAAATAAATGCAAAACATAGCGTCCCAAATTTACCAGTAACATGAAGTCGAATATGTCACGAAAAAACAATCTCGGAATCACTGGAATCCGTTGAAGCGTTTCAGAGATATAACCTCATAAAGGGACACTGGTCAGGAATGCAAAAAATGGTCTGGTCATTAAGGTGCAAACCATGCTCTAGGGTAAAGGGGTTAATTATCCTAAATACATGATTTACTCAGCAGAGGTCCTTAGCTAGATGGGACATCATAACCATGGTGGGAACTGTTGGGTCAGATCCATATCTGTGGTTTATACCAGGGGCGGACCTACCGTGGTGCAACTGGTGCAGCGGCACCAGGGCCCCGACAGGCTAGGGAGCCCCCCCTCAAGGCACGGAGAATAAGCCGACATGCTGCCGGCCACGCCTCTTCTAGCTGCCGGCCACGCCCCCTCACAGCAGCTCAGGAGCGAGGACAGAGCCCCAATCACAGTGCAGAGAGTGAGTCATGTGACCTCTCCTGCACTGTGGGGAGGACCTCACTCAACCAATCCTGGCAATGCGCGCGGGCCTCTGAAATTCTCTCCACATGGCTGATGGCTGTTCAGCATCAGCATCAGCAGCAGCAGATGAGGGGACACAGCTCTGCACAAGGACCCAGGTACAAGGAAAGGGACCAAAGACAAGGCACAGGCTGAGGACACTGCTTTTATGCTTTTACAGGACCTGTGATGATGTCACATTGAGGGGAGGAGTCAGTGGTCACATGATCAGCTCCTCAGTGTATGCAGGACTCTGCTGTGCTGGTTGTCATGGTGCTGGATGAGATGAAGTTTATGTCAGGAGGGATTTACAGTGTGGATGTAGCAGAGCCAAGTGTGTATGAGGTGTATGGAGCGGAGTTCAGAGTGTATACGTGGTGTACGGAGCGGAGCCGAGTGTGTACAAGATGTACGGAGCAGAGCCGACTGTGTACGTAGCGGAGCCGAGTGTGTACAAGGTGTACGTAGCGGAGCCGAGTGTGTACGGAGCGGAGCCGAGTGTGTACGGAGCGGAGCCGAGTGTGTACGGAGCGGAGCCGAGTGTGTACGAGGTGTACGGAGTAAAGCAGAGTGTGTACGAGGTGTACGGAACAGAGCCGAGTGTGTACGTAGCGGAGCCGAGTGTGTACGTAGCAGAGCCGAGTGTGTACGAGGTGTACGGAGCAGAGCCGAGTGTGTACGAGGTGTACGGAGCAGAGGCCGAGTGTGCACGTGGTGTACGGAGCAGAGCCGAGAGTGTGTACGAGGTGTACGGAGCAGAACCGAGTGTGCACGAGGTGTACGGAGCGGAGCCGAGTGTGTACGAGGTGTACGGAGCAGAGCCGAGTGTGTACGAGGTGTACGGAGCAGAGCCGAGTGTGCACGTGGTGTACGGAGCAGAGCCGAGTGTGTACGAGGTGTACGGAGCAGAGCCGAGTGTGCACGTGGTGTACGGAGCAGAGCCGAGTGTGTACGAGTTGTACGGAGCAGAGCCGAGTGTGTACGAGGTGTACGGAGCAGAGCCGAGTGTGTACGAGGTGTACGGAGCAGAGCCGAGTGTGCACGTGGTGTACGGAGCAGAGCCGAGTGTGTACGAGGTGTACGGAGCAGAGCCGAGTGTGCACGTGGTGTACGGAGCAGAGCCGAGTGTGTACGAGGTGTACGGAGCAGAGCCGAGTGTGCACGTGGTGTACGGAGCAGAGCCGAGTGTGCACGTGGTGTACGGAGCAGAGCCGAGTGTGTACGAGGTGTACGGAACAGAGCCGAGTGTGCACGTGGTGTACGGAGCAGAGCCGAGTGTGCACGTGGTGTACGGAGCAGAGCCGAGTGTATACGAGGTGTACGGAGCGGAGCCGCATGTGTACGAGGTGTACGGAGCAGAGCCGAGTGTATGAGGTGTATGGAGCAGAGCCGAGTATGTACGAGGTGTACGGAGCGGAGCCACGTGTGTGCAGAGCCGCGTGAGTATGAGGCAGGGCCACATGTGCGGGACATATGGAGTAAAGCCGCGTGTGCATAAGGTGGATGGAGTGGAGCCGCATATGCTGGGGCGTCCTGTACAGGAGCCGCATGTGTACGGAATGGAGGCGTATGCGCAGGGCATGTGGAGCGGAGCCATGTGCGTACAAGGTGTGTGTGCACCAGTGGTAGTTCCCCGCGGATGCCGCTCCCGTTCCTATAGTCCCGGCTGCCTCTGCCGGCAGCATTCTTCACTCGAGTCCTGGCTGAGCTGTCTGCTTTTTGCAGCTCAGCATGGTGGGGCACAATGATGTCATCACTGAGTGCCACTGTGCTGATACGTGCAGAGCGGAGCAGCAAGAAGAGAGGTGAGTATTTACATAGTCTCCCATCACTGTATTCACGGGTTAAAAAAAAAAAAGTAATGTGCAATATAACATAGGAGGAGTATGGGGTGCAATATACTATATGGAGGAATATGAGGGCCCATTATACTATATGGAGGACTATGGGACTGCCTTATACTATATGGAGGGCTATGCGGGTGTATTATAATATATGGAGGGTCGTGGAATGCATTATAATATATGGAGGACTATGGATGATATATTAAAATGGCTTCCATATTATATAATTGGCTATATATATTTTAATACATCTGGAGGGTTCTGTGGGGGCATGATAATGTTTGGAGGGGTGTGAGGAAGCCTTTATACTTTATGCAGGGCTCTTTGAGGGTTGCGTTGTAAATAAATATTACAATCTATATGTTTACATTACTTTGTTGCCACTATGAGGGGCGGGGAGGCCCCCAAAACATTTCTTGCACCGGGGCCCACTACAGTCTGGGTCCGCCCCTGGTTTATACCAAGGTTAAAATGCCACAGAAATGATTCTTGATTAAAGTTACACATAACACAATATTTAGGCTATATATACATAGTATTTTTTAATGCTTTTTTGGTGCAGTTTTGTCACAAATATGCATGCCTATCCTGAAGCCAGAAAAGTCAATGAGACTTCAGAAGTGTATCACACATTGTTTTTTTTTTTTGTTTTTTTTTGTCCTTGCATGCATTGGGTGCATTTTTCTGGCAGGAAATGTAGATTTAATGCAGAAATTTTCTGCACCAAATACTCAACATGTGCACACAGTCTTATGGCGTTCTCAGTTTTGTATAATCTAGAAAACATGACTATTTCACATTCCGAATGCGGAACTTACGTGACAACATAGTTTTGAATCCAGCTATGCTTTGGATAATGGATTCATAAAGGGTGGAAAAATGTGGAAAGTCCCTTATTTATAAAGTTTTCTTTATATTTTTATCTTAAACAGAGGACAGAGCAAACATTCATATACTTATTGCATTGGAGCAATACAATCACAAAGAAACGGCAAGGTATGTCCCAGAAGAGCCCATTGCTAATGCAGATTTTGAGGTTTTGTTTTTTTATAGATGAAATAAGATACTAAAATGCTGGTGGATTCTACACTGGATATGCTGTAATTACACAACAGGAGGTAAAGCTAAACCACTCCCACCTCACCTATAGGCACAGTAGGCAAATCAAGATCTCAATCACTGAAATGGGTTGAGCACAAAAGGTAAGGCCAGTTTCACACCATGGTGTGATCAGGTCCGGGGCTGTCCGGGGTGACCCGGACAGCCCCGGACCGGATTATCACCCTGTGCAGCTCTATGGGGCTGGATGGAGCCGGATGGCAGCTATCTGCCATCCGGTTTCCATCTCTCCGGGAGAATCCGGGTGTGTTCGGATTTTTCTCCCGGAAACAAAAACGTTGTTTGCAACGTTTTTATGTCCGGGGAGAAAAATCTCCCCAAATTGGCTTCTCCCGGATCCTGGGCAATCCGGCGCTCCCTAACATTGGAGTCTATGGGGCCGGATTGCCCCGATACGGGAGGATCCGGGAACCGTACACCGGCGGCTACACGCTGCTGTAATTTCAGGACCACGGCTAGGTCCCAGCTGCTGATTTTTCAAGATCGCGGCTAGCAAAGGTTGCAATTAGAGGGATCCTGCTGCACACCGGACCGGAGGGTATATTAGCCCTCTGGTTCTGTGTGCTGATCTGGTCCGGTGCTGTCAGGTTCATCCCTGACAGCCCCGGATCGGATTAAACCTTGGTGTGTAGCCGGCCTATGATGGCCAAATGTGTACAAAGACAGCAAATCTTTCCTAAAGTCAAAATGAAGACCTATAGAGACCGCAGAGTATATGAGCTTGGAGGGAGGCTCTCCTGTTATCAGACAGTAGAAGGAGGCCTGATGCTATGTTATCGGGAGGGTGGTGATGTGACGATGGATGCATTGTATTACATAAAAAAGCATCCAAACAGATAGGTATTCATAGTCTGTTTTTGATGCTTTATTTAGTGTGTTTTCCCCATGAACTCCATGCCCCTCCTCTCCCCCTGATGTGCGCTCTCTGTCCCCCACTCACCACTCTGCTGTGAGCTCTCTGCCCTCCTCCCCATCCCTGCTGTGCGCACTCTGCACCCCCATTACCGCCCCCTGCTGTGTGCGCTCTGTCCCTCAATCCCCTTGCTGTGCGCTAACTGACCCCCACCGCTGTGTGCTCTTTGCCCCCACGACCCCCCTGCTGTGTGCTTTCTGCCCCCACTCCCCCCCTGCTGTGCACTCTGGCCCCCATTTCCCCCTTCTGTGAGCTTTCTTGCCCTCACTCCCCCCGCTGTATCCTCTCTGACCCCCACTTTCCCCCTATGCTGTGCGCTCTCTGCCCCCCTCTCCCACCCTGCTGTGTGCTCTCTGGCCCCCTCAGCATCTGAGTTACTACATGCTGGGAAACTTACAGGACCTGCAGTTATATCACGGTCATCTGATCAGTTACATGACCGTGACATCACCCCAATGCGTCCCTCAATGATTGCGGCAGCAGTAACTGAACCTGTGCAGCAGGTTTGTGCATGTGCAGTTACTAAATTGGCATTGTGTTCTGAGGCGATATTGGGCGGTGTTTCGGGGGTGTGTTCGGCGTGGTGTGCATCATGTTTCCGGCATAGTTTTTCCAGTGGTATCGGGTTTGTCATTGGCCCACTGGCGTTAGTGTGTGCCAGGGACCACTACCACCAGCGGGCACCATATTAGAACACCCATCACTTTAGTGTGCTAATATGGCATGGCAGAAATAACCTGGATTTGCGGACAACTGGACAGAAGTCGAGGAGCCACTTCAGGATTATGTAAGTAGAAGCCTGGCATAGTGCAGATAAAGCTCACACCTGATCGGACGCTGATGAAGCCAAAGGAAATGTGTACAGAGATGCAGCTGACATAGAAGCTGTCAAGAGGCCCAGAGTTGTCTGGTACCAGTGCAGGCCAGGACCTCAGTAGCACCTGTCACGTCTGATGTTCTTAAATCCCTGCATAAACAGGCAGTTCAACAGGAAAGGAGTGTGAAATGCAAGGGAGCCAGCTGGAACGAAGGTTTGTAGACAACGGGTGGCAAGCTTTCTCTGCCACAACTCTCTTCTCAATGATGGCTCAGGTAACCCATGGGCTTACTCATTTGTCAAAAACAGCTATGTGTGCATCAGTTGACAAGACATGGGTAGCACCAGGGTTCAGTACCCAGGTGGTCCGGTACACTACTACTGACACCTGAAAGGATCTGACCCTCAGCCCAGTGATTGAGTATCCTAATCTTAGTTGTGACATATTACTGCTATTGTTCTGTTAGCATTTTATGGCTACTTGTACAAGTTATTTTATGTTATTTTCAAGGTAATCAGTTTCATGTGTAAAAGGTAAACATTATCAAATGTACTACGAACCAAAGGCAAGAAGATTCATAAAGATTGTGTTGCAATTATGGGTATCCAGGTAAGGAACAGAGCTGAAGCATGTAGGAAAGTCTCAAGGATGCAGGTAGTATCCTCCTATATACCTGGTGATATATCCATAATTAGTCACAAAAGGGGGGAATGTAAGAATAGACTCCCATTTTGCTGTGGCGTCCTGATGGGAAGCAGCGTTTTCGGTGCAGAAAAAAAGATGCAAAAACTGAACATGTGATCACACCCTTAGTGAACTTCTGTAATAGAAATCTGAACCTTCCTTTTATATAACTGAAATACATAGTGAAATACCTAAATATATACCTTCCAAATACCATATGATCCTGCATAATGTCTGCCTAGATTGTCGATAAGCAGGTATATTGTTATCTGTACAAAGATTCATTGGACGTCATTGGCCCATAGATTAATTCCATAACCTATATCCTCAAAAAACTACAGACCTATACTCTCTATTTGACCTATTTATTGAGTCTGTTTAGGCTAAATCAGCTTGGATGGTTGTAGTGCACTAGCAATAAGCGAGCTACAAGTGAATCTGCAGACTGCACTGTATTATCTTGTTATTAAGCAGAGCTCTGGATTAAATACCTAGAAACCCAGCCAAATATCACAGCAGCAGCCTTTTTCCAATGACAGTTCTCTGTCAGCCTACTTCGGCAGATTACAGATGTAATTAAAAACAGAATCCCTGGATCCAGCAGGACTAAACAGCTGGGGCATCGTGACATTCCACTGTCATACAGAAAATATTCTTTATCTATAAGACACAGTCCAGGTATCTTTGTAAGCTCTGGGGTTTCTGTATAAGGAGTGAGGTCACCTTTGTATTCACATGTAACTTCTGGAGAGAATACTTAGTTACGACATGACTCCTTTCTTTCATTAGCAGCGGTACTCGTCCATGGGTGGTGTCAGGGAAACTGAGCTGCAATATCAAATATACTGCTTCTATTGTCCAGAGCCTGTGGCCAGGCTACAAAGGAATCTGTGATGATATACTATACAATATGATACTATATATGATATATACTATATTTAGTAATGCTACAGCATTGCTGCATATATAGCACAAGTGATCAAATATTTGCAGAATATAATCCCCGAAAGTGACTAACAAATACTGTGAACAGTCACAAATAAAAATTAAGCTTAAAAAAATAAATAAAAAATAAATATACATAAATAGATATTGCATAAAAGTATAAACACTCCACTTTTCCTCCATTAAAAATAAAGATAATAAAAACAAAGTATAAAAAAACATGCATATGGTATCGCCGCATTCAGAATAACCAGAACTGTCAAGAAATAAAAATAATTAAAGTGATCAGTAAACACCGTGAATGGAAAAAATTCATGAACACTAAAATTAAATTTATTTTTGGTTGCTACAATACCACAAAAAATGCTGTAACCAGTGATCAAAATGTAATATCTTTTCCAAAATATTATCAATAAAGATGTCATCTCACCAGGAAAAAATAAGCCTGTAAACCAACTGAAAAATGAAAACTTTACTGGTGTGAACATTGCCAGTCTTGACCGATCAGGGCCATAATGCTTTCACTGTTGATCCAAATGTAGATCACATTCCCCAATTTACAACTATGAAGTTAAATAATTGATGATTAATGCTGATTCATAGAAATAGCTTCTCAAATTTATTACAACTTAGGCTGGACTCACACTTGAATATTTTACAGCATGCGCGTCACAGCATTATAATAGTCTTGCGCTCCATGGACCATAAGAAATGGCCATGTGCGCTTTACAGCACCGGAAGCTGGGAAAGATAGGAAAAGGAACTGCATGTGTGTCACAGACCCGGAGGTGACATCACTTCTGGGAATGATGCTGTCCAAAGGCATGGGATCATATTGGCATGCGTTCCACCGACCCGGAAGTGCACCATCATGACTTGTTACTGGGAGCGAATGATCTACCGTGTAAGTTGTAAGCCACCATTCACACTGAATGTTGATTAACAAAAAGTGAGAAACTGTGAGATAATACTAGGATATGATGATTGGCAGATTAAAGATTAATCAATGACGTGAGGTGTATTTAGACCCTGTTGGTGTGTGGGATTTGGTCTATACCAGTCCACCTTAAGTGCAGGCTACGAGTTAGCTTGTGGGTGTAGCAGCCCAGAAGTGTATAGGTGCAGTCTTTCTCCAATGATGAGCCAACTGTGGTGAAACACGTCAGGAGGCGCATGGGGCACTTGGGTCATCACAAGGGACAGTTACCACGAGGGATAGATGTGGACTGCTCTTGTCAGGGTGGCAGCTATGGGATAAGGGATGTAATTAGCTATCTATGGGTGAGTGCCCCTTTTTAAAATGTGGCCCCTTCCAAAATAAGTGTTAGAGAATCATTTAAACAGAAGGAACTCCAACCCACTGAAGAGAGGATCATGCATGAGGCTATTTTGTTTATGACCTCACATTTCACACTTGTATAGTTTGAGCATTAAACCATGGCTCGCTCTGGGCCACTGTCTACTTTGCTTACTAATGTGGTATTCTCTTATGATTGTTACATGGTTAGATATTGGTTACTGCTAACTTGATCCTGGCATAGAATAAATGCAATTAGCAGTCATTTAGTGGGGAATTTTTTATGGTTTCCTTGGTGTTTTCTGTTGGGTGTGTCACCACCCGGGGGTCTGCTGCAGCGTTCCAGCGACCTCTCCCTGCACCCTCAGCAGCCAGAGAAGAACTCCCCGCCTGGCACCCACGTTCCAGCGCCCTCTGCTGGAGTAGCGCCACTCAGCTACTCAAGTTCCATGGCTACTGCTTGAGCACATGAAACAACATCTCCAAACCTGTTTCTTCTGGAGAGACTGCAGAGAGCATGCTCCTCCCCTCAGCCAATCGCCTAGCCTCTGTGTCCTGCCAATCAGGACCGCCCTGCTGATAGGAAACAGGAAGCTTATATGTCAGTCTTTGCCAGGGCAACTTCTACCTATTGAAGTGGCTAATCCTGGTCTGGTCAGGTTGTTCCTTGTTTTGCTGGTTAACTGATTTCTGTGTGTTTCCTCCTACAGATCCCCGCCTTACCGGCTCCTTGCTGACTCCCGTGTTCTGGGTCACCCTCCTGGAACCCTTCCAAGCTGAATTGCTGATTCAGGTCCTGCTCCGGATTCTCTGTGTTTCCGGTTCTCTGTGTTCTATCTTATACCCGGTTGCTGTATTGTTTCCATGTCGCCTTGGGTCGGTTTAACACACGTGTCCGCTTCATTGGCCCCTTCAAAGCTGGTCCCGGCGGTATCCCTGTATAGGGGTCAAGCGCTCCAGGGTCTCCCTCGTTGGTGTTCCGGTGCTGTGGCCGTGTGGCCCTCCCCTGGGGCGTGGGTTCTATTCTGTTCTGTTCTGTTCAATAAACCCATTAACTCGACTGTACTGGTCTGCCTCTCTATCAACCAGGTATCAGCATCCGCTTTACGCGGTCCAGTGGGTCCACGTGTGGGGTCCGTCAGTAGGACGTGACAGGGTGAACATTTGAGCATTGTTTCCCCTATTGAGTTTTGTATACAGAGTGACATACTCTTTGCATTTTTATGCTGAGCATTGGGTATACATTTTTTATATTCTGTATTACTATTAAAACATAACTTAATAATAATATTCACTGTGGAGCTTTTTCTGTAGAGAATCAAAGCAACCGGAGATAGGTGCATTGGACAGTATTGAACTAGCAATTAAGGGTATTAAGATGCAAAGCAAGCCATTATTTATTAGCTGAACAGTTCATTTATTAGTGGAGTTATATAAACAACATACACAATTAAGACTTAAAATACAATACAATACAAGATTGCATTCTCTGAGACTGAAAAATGAAGAGTGACTTGGAGGCTGCACTTGGTCTGAATTGAGAGTGATGTAGATGGAGGCTTTTTTTCTCATTATTTTGGAATGCTAGGTTCCATCACTCCTTTTGGTAGAAGTGATCAGCTATCTGCCTTTTTTTGGTGCCACATAATGCTTTTCCATAACAAGCCTCATCCAGAGCACCAACTAAGGCTACCTTCACATTTGCAGACCCCTCCGCAGAGCCGCAATGTGAGCGCAGCACCGCAAGCCCCTATCTTTATAATGGGAGTGCACGGTGCTGCGTATGACCGTGCGCACCCATTCACTCCCATATGTGATCTGTGCGCAGGCGTCTGAATGAAGTGAAGCTTAAGTGTGAGTCATTGGGAGTCTCCAGCCCTGGCCTTTAAATAGCTTCTCCATTCACCAGGTTACATCGCTGTTAGAGTTTTCACTTTGCCTGTGACCAAGTTTCTGTGTGGACATTGGTGCTTTTGCTGCAGTCTCAGGAAGTTTATCTTTTGATGGAGTGGCTGCTGCCCACGGTCCTTGGTGGATGTGAGAGGGAGTAGCAAAGAGCTGTTGAGGAGTTGAGGATGATGGTGGTGGCCCAAACCTCCTCACCATCAGAGGTACCTTAGGGAGCAGGGCTAGTCAGGGACCCAAAGACCAGGGCCAGACCAGTTTCTCAGGAGACCTTCCCTTTTCACTACCATCTTGCTACTCATTCCCTCATCCTGTACCACCTCTGTGACACCACCTTCAGCTACTCTTCATTGCCCATGACTTTGTGTAGCCCAAATAGTAGTACTAGTACATTAATATCAACATCTCTTTGTAACCTTGTGCCCACCATTCTACAGAACACCCAGTTAGCAGCCAATAGACATGTTCCTGAATGTAGCCATATTATACTTAAAGAATCATTATAAAAAAGGAGGAGAAAATGCCTTCTATTACCAAAATGTTATTTGCATGGCAGTCACTCCAAACTGGCCAAGATTCCTCCGAGTCTTCAATTCTACAACACAAGTTAGTGGGTCTTCAATGAAAGTTTTGTTTAGACTTGCTGAAAATTGCTATAAAAGACGCAAGAAACATTTGGAGTCTTAACATTTTTTTTTCTTTATTGTACAGGAAAAATAAAATTAATCATCAATTAATTAGATGTTAAATAATTTTATTTTCATATATTTCTGAACAAAATATACAGAAAGATACATTTGGCAGAGCATTTACACCATGAATAGCACTGCAGTGACAAATGACATGAAATTAACCGAATTCATACTCAAGTTAAAACATTGGAGGGGATGTCTGATAGAGAAAAAAATATTTTAAGTATGTTTCAGGGCTTAAAGTAAAAACCAGTGGCCTATGTACCTTGTAGCACCCAACACAGGCCACTCCAGATGTCTACCCTGTGTCACATGACCACTTTAAGTAATGAAACTACAGCAGTCCTGATTTCTGAGTAGAGCAGGCATAGGCCTTGAAAACTGGCACAGAACCCTAGAATGGCCTGTGCCTGATCTGCAGGGCTACTGGAAGCAGAGTATGCCACCAGTTTTTATCTTAAGCACATTCATTCCAGAAAGATTTTTTTCTACATTGGAAAATCCCTTTAAGTAAAAATAACATGATTATGTTGTTAGAATAGCATGCAAAGCAGAGAATAAAACAAAAAACATCATTGTTCCACCTTCTACACAGCTATGCAGACAATAAACAATAAAAACAAATGTCTGTACATGGCACTACAAAGACAATTAGGGTACGGACACACTGGCATTAAAGTCGAACGACTGCAATGCGTGATTTTTTTCACATTGTAGTCGGACCAATGTTATTCTATGTCCGAAAGCACTTTGGTGAGTGTCGGACGCTTTCTTCTCATCCGGATAATGGACGAGAAACAAATCGCAACATGCTGCGACAGTATGGGATTCACGTGCGAGACTCGCCAATTCAAGTCTGAGTCCGACAAAATCACGGACCGCACACGGACCATCCGAGAGGCATCTGTTTTTTTCACTGATACATTTTCATTCTGTAACTGAGAACATTGTAAAATGTTCCTGTAAATGATTATATAGTAATAGCTGCTGACAAAAAAAACTGATTGCACATGGACATCACTCGGATGTGATCTGAGAGAAATGTCTGACACTCGCATAGATAGCTGTTGGATGCAAAACGGAGCAAAAAATGGACGACACTCGTACGACTCTCGGGAATGACAATCGGATTGCATTTTCTCACGCCAGTATGTTTCTACCCTTACCGTGATGAACCTTACAATTGGAAGGATCTTACAAAGAAAGGAAATCATTTTTCCTTTTGAAAATCTTTAAAAAATACAAGCAAATATATTAGAAGAATCACAAGAAACACCTACTTTACATTTACTATTCCATCACTGACCAATTTGTAGAGTGAAACATGAAAATCCCTTCAATGCACAATTGTGTAATAATGATAGATGAAAACTAAATTAAGGTCCTCTAGTTGGTAGTCCTAGATATCAGCTTTGGTGAGAGCATCAAGACTTAGAGGGCATGTCAGGAGCACACACTAATATTAATATACTTATGAAGGGTTCTGTGTCTCAGAGACTTCAGAACTTTTGTTGACCTATTTTCACCACTGTATGCTACCCTCACGCAATACTGTGTGTGTTAGTTATTAAGGGATCACGTACAAGGAAAGCATCTTACATTCATAGAGATGACAGGGTAGACTTATACTGTAAATACCCTGAGTAGGTGATGAGCCCGCTTTGAAGTACTGTTCATTACTTTGTATTTTCAATTTAAGAACTAAGCTAGCCTCATTCCTAAAATGCAGTTATATTCTCTTGGGGGTGTCACACGCGTCAATATCGCCTGCACGATATCGACTGCACGTGACGTTGCAGCGATATTGACGCGTGTGACATACTGCATCAACCAGCGATAAATCGCTGGTTGATGATCGCCAGGTTTCAGAACCAGCTCTGAAACCTGGCGATTGTCGCCCGGTGGACACGCAGCATCGCTGCGTGTGACACCGGGACTAGCGATATTCCAGCTCCCAGCGCCTGTCACAAGCGCTGGGAGCTGGTCTCCAAGGTACACTGCGGGTAACTAGGCAGCGCGCGCTGCCTAGATACCCGACTGTGTACCTTAGTTACCAGCCTCCTCCGCTCACCGTGTGAGCGGAGGAGGCTGGTAACTAAGGTACACGTCGGGTATCTAGGCAGCGCGCGCTGCCTAGTTACCCGCAGTGTACCTTGGAGACCAGGCTGCTCCCGCTTCCAGCAGGCTGGCAGCGGGAGCAGGACATCGTGGAAACGATATTTAAATCGTTTCCATGATGTCACTGGTCAATTGATCGCTGGTGAGTCTGTCTGTGTGACAGCTCACCAGCGATCAGCCGTCAATGTCGTCAGCGATCAGATCGCTGACGACATTGACGCGTGTGACACCCCCTTTAGTTTCATGGTCAAATAAGAAATTACATGAAAAAGACAAATACATAAGCACAATCTCAAGTGAGCCAGCACTCTTGGGTGACTGAGCATTAAAAAGCATGACAATATAGGGCAAAATTGCCATTTACAAAATATTTACTCCCATTTTCCATCTTAGCACATGCTCAGAACACTATCACATGTATGCAATAGTGATCATGCCACATAGCTATACGTCTCATAGTTTCTATTTTTCAGCATAATATTCTGAGCTTAGCAAAAGTTGATAACCAATTACTTTGTTGAACTTTGTTTTCAGCAGGATAGTAGGACAGCAGTAGTCATCATAATCCACTTTCAGATTGAGAAAAGTAGACTGTTATTCTCCAGAATACCATGGGCCCCAGAAGCCCACTGGCTCAATACATCTGCCTAAAGGGGTATTCTCAAGTTGTCTCTTGAGGTCTTCAGAGCAATGAAAGCTCCTCAAATAAAAGCTCTGGTGAATAGAACTGTATTATTAGTATAAAGCCCAGTACAAGTTGCTTTCTAACACATTCAGCCATCAGTGGTTTATTCTGAATCTACTCAGTCATACCTGTTTGATGGCAGGGCAATTGAACATGCACAAAGCACCTGACAGCATGAGCAGAGATTAGACGACTTGCTGTAAAAGCTTCAGGGCTGGTGATTTATAACTGCATCTCCTCAGAAGATGAGAGGAAGAAGGTAAGCAGCTAACTGCTCTAAAGAAATCAATGGACTAGAAAGAGTTGACTGGGATTTTAAGAGTTAACCCTCTCCTGCAAATTTAACTACTATGTATACTTGGACAGGCACTAGAAGCTGACCTCCATGGAAATGAGCTATAAAAGCTCTCATTGCAGAAGGATGAGACAGACAGAAAAAGCAAGTCAAACGCAAAACTTACTTATTTGCATGGTAACTAAGGCTGGCTTCACACCACGGTGTGATCCGGTCCGGGGCTGTTCGGGATGACCCTGACAGCCCCGGACTGGATCAGCACACAGAACCAGAGGGCCAAATGTGCCCTCAGGTCCTGTGTGCAGCCGGATGCTGCTAATTGCAGCTGCAGCTGCTGATTTTTCAAGAACGCGGCTAGCATGGAGCTAGCCGCGGTCCTCAAACAACAGCGCCGGTTCCCGGACCCTCCCGGTCCGGGGCATTCTGGCCCCATAGGCTCCCATGTTAGGGAGCGCCGGATTGCCCCGGCTCCGGGAGAATCCGGCCGAATCCGGGATCCGGCAAATTGGGGAAGCATCATTTTTGTGTCCGGAGAGAATAATCCGTATTCTCCCGGATTGTCCCGGAGTGATGAAACCGGATGGCAGAGAGCTACTATCCGGCTCCATCCGGCCCCATAGGCTGCTATGGGGCCAAAAACCGCTCCGGGGCTGTCTGGTTTACTTCGGACAGCCCCGGATAAAAAAAAAACGTGGTGTGAAGCCAGCCTAAATAAAATAATTCAGCAACTTGAGAACATCCCCTTTTAAATTTGCTTAGTACCAAAAAGCTTTTTCCTTAGCACAGTATTATCTTGTGTAAAGCAAATCATTTTTCAGATTTATGCTGTCCAACGTCAGGGCAGCATAAAATAGGGACTGAGACCCCGATCCCAGCAGTATATTATTTACTGGTTGTCTTGATGTATTTTTGATAAAAATCAGTTTTATCCACTGCCAGATTTTTTTAATGTGCTGAAGCTTGTGTTTACGACTCTAATGTATGTTAGATTAAATTTGGCCAAACATGCAGTTTTTAATTAAATCAAATTGATATCTCATGGGGACCTCTCAACTCCCGCGACAGATAATGTCATAGGAAAGAAGCATCTAGCATGATGAATGAAAAAGAAAAAAAAATCACATGTTTTTGCTTCTCCATTGGCAAAGGTATCTGTCAGCTAGAGGTGCATCATTTTGAGAATTTAGTCTAATCATAATCCTATTTAGACAGTTGTTAACTGGGACACAAATTATTTCTACATGTATGCTTTGGTATATCTGTGCTTACATGCAGTTAGCACTAACGGATAAGTATACATATGAAATTTATCATCTACCTGAACGTTTCCTTTCAGCATCACATGTGGATAATACTACTGCAATTGTCTTGCATAACAACATTTTTGGCAGATCATGTAATAACTGAAGATCTTGAGTTATGGGGTGTACATACTATAAACATATGCCTGATGAAACGGAGATCTCCAATGTTCCCAAAATCAAGAAGTGCTACACGTCTGTACTGTATGGGATATTTTCATGTTCGGGCTCACTGGGGTATTTTAATGGCAATTGGTCACCAGATTTTTGCTATCTAATCTGAGCAGTATAATGTGATTGCAGATTCCAGTGATGTGTCACTTACTGGGCTGCTTGCTATAGTTTATTATAAAATCAGTAGAGAACTAGTAAACCTGCCGCCATGTAGTCCAACCATACCCACGCCACTGATTGGCAGCTTTCTGCCCATACATGGCGTATACAGAGAGCTACCAATCAGTGGCGTGGGCAAGGTGATACAGAGCTCAGCACTCATAAAAGTCTACAGCAAATAACAGTAAACAGCAACAATACATTTATCAAAACTACAACAAGCAGCTCAGTGTTTATTGAACACGTAGTGAAAAAAAAGCACACATGTAAAGTGAGAACTCCAACAAATGGGTGTTTTGAAACAAGGGCTTTTACTGCCAGGAGAGCAAGTTTTGGCTGTAGAAACAAATGAAACAAAAATACTGGATGTGAACATAACCTAAAAGAAGCTTTCCAAATTTCCAAGGCTTTCTACTTTTCAAAGATGACTACACAGAGATGTATACAATCATCCATGATAGTCCTAATGGGATCACTCCTGCTGTATTCTCTTAGGAACTTTATAGATGCATACTTTTTGTTTCCATCATTTAATGTATCTCAGCCAAAAGTGACTTACTTACTGCAGCTTGAAAGGTGGATGTGTTAACATATTAAAAAAGACACAGGCATATAATCAGAGGTGTAAGCAGATAATATACCTCTGTGATTCATTTAATATTTTATGCCTGATTAAGGCTGCATAGACAGCTGAACAGAGAATGCAGATACTCATTATAGTCTAAGGCGTTGTTCACATGTCCATGAATGTTTGTAGACCCAGTGACCAGCTTCAAAACACAGACATGGGCAACTGTGATACAACATACACAACACATAAAAAATATATATAACCCTCCCCCACACCCAAGAAAACACAATATCTATTGTATTAAGGAAGAAAAGTTGATTCCATAAAGGTCACCTGAGCAGTGTTTTACGTATAATTCCTAACGGGTTGTCTGGATATGAGTCTCCAGACATAGACCACGTAGGTATTAATGGTCCGTCTGTCACTTTCAGTCACTGTTAGTATATATCACAAGTGGAATCCCCAAATAACATAGGTATAAGATCAGGTCTCCAAAGATATGTAACATCTATTATCATGCATTTAGCATCCACAAATACAGTAGATGATGTATACAACATATATGACCACAGGTTGTGATCTTTTAACGCCCAACGCGTTTCGCCTTTCTTGTACTATAAAGGCTCTTCAGGGGCTTATGCATCAGAATATATGATAAAATACATCAGATGATGGACGGGTTCCTTATGATATTCAGGTAGCCCGTGTTGTGAGATCTTGTCCCAGGTTACTTTCCTTAACTCAGATGGAGACGGAATGTGATCCCATATTTATGTGTGGGGGTTTCACGTCCACAGAGTGTTCTTTCTATCACATCGCCATATTCCACCTCCCTTCCCAAGAGGTCACTGATCAGTTTGGGTCTTGTTACCTTTTCAAAAGGAAACCTCCAGATGTTCCCAAAGTCCCCAAAAAGTCCAGACCCCTATTGATATAGACTCTGTGGTCCTTGTTACAATGATCCTCTGTCCCTTGTTAGATGTCGGTGGTCTCAGAGTTAGATGGATGTTTGATATGGTCCCCAGAAGCCCCAGATGTCTCCTATTGTATAGGTCCTATCAGCCTTCTTATATTAAGGCCAAATGATCCTATCTCTTCTCAGTGGAGACTTAAAACCTGGCTGTCCAGCTTCACCAAGTAGCCTGTGGCGTGGTCAGCATCCTCACCTCCAGTGATAGATGACATCAAGGACCACAGAGTCTATATCAATAGGGGTCTGGACTTTTGGAACATCTGGAGGTTTCCTTTTGAAAAGGTAACAAGACCCAAACTGATCAGTGACCTCTTGGGAAGGGAGGTGGAATATGGCGATGTGATAGAAAGAACACTCTGTGGACGTGAACCCCCCACACATAAATATGGGATCACATTCCGTCTCCATCTGAGTTAAGGAAAGTAACCTGGGACAAGATCTCACAACACGGGCTACGTGAATATCATAAGGAACCTGTCCATCATCTGATGTATTTTATCATATATTCTGATGCATAAGCCCCTGAAGAGCCTTTATAGTACAAGAAAGGCGAAACGCGTTGGGCATTAAAAGATCACAACCTGTGGTCATATATGTTGTATACATCATCTACTGTATTTGTGGATGCTAAATGCATGATAATAGATGTTACATATCTTTGGAGACCTGATCTTATACCTATGTTATTTGGGGACTCCGCTTGTGATATATACAAATAGTGACTGAAAGTGACAGACGGTCCATTAATACCTACGTGGTCTATGTCTGGAGACTCATATCCAGACAACCCGTTAGGAATTATACGTAAAACACTGCTCAGGTGACCTTTATGGAATCAACTTTTCTTCCTTAATACAATAGATATTATGTTTTCTTGGGTGTGGGGGAGGGTTATATATATTTTTTATGTGTTGTGTATGTGTAACACGGTAACACTGTCACACGGTCCAACAGGACATTTTAATACGCAATAAAAACTACCTAATAAGAGATACTCCTGTAGTATATTGAAATTTATAATTTGGATATCTTTATACCTTTACAAATCGGTGAAAACAACTGTGATACAAGTCAATAAAAGTCTATGGGTCCATTAAAAAAATGCCAAAATGTCTAAGGGCCCTTTCACATCAGCGTTTTTCGTAAATCGCGGCAGATGCGGTGAAAAAACCGCATCTGCCGCGTTTGCCGCATAACCGTTCCACTTGCGGCACGGTTGCGTTTTTTTCCATAGGAAGTATAGGGGGACTTGCGGCAGATGCGGCAAGTGCGGTATTGCACTTGCGGCAGGTGCGGCAGCGAAAAAAACCGCGGTCAGCCGCGGTTTTTTTCGCTGCCGCACCTGCCGCAAGTGCAATACCGCACTTGCCGCATCTGCCGCAAGTCCCCTATACTTCCTATGGAAAAAAACGCAACCGTGCCGCAAGTGGAACGGTTATGCGGCAAACGCGGCAGATGCGGTTTTTTCACCGCATCTGCCGCGATTTACGAAAAACGCTGATGTGAAAGCACCCTAATTTTCCTGTTTGTTCAAAAGAAGTTTCAAACAACTTATCGTTTGCAAAAACAAATGATGAAGCTCTGATGGTAAAAACGGACATTTGGACCAAACACTGAGGAAAATCTGTTGTTTTCTTTGCAGAATAATCATTGACAGCGTGTGCACGTGGCCTGAGACTGCATTCAGATGAGTATTTGCCGAGTTTTTTACCTCAGGATTTGTTGACATAACCAGGAGTGGAGCAATCAGAGGAAAAGTCTAATAGAAACACCTGCACCACTTCTGTATTTAATTATCCACTCCTGGTTTTGTCTACAAATCCTGAGGTAAAAAACTCATCAAATACTCAATGTGTGCATGAGGCCTAAGTCCATGTGCAAACACTGAGTATTTGGTGAGTTTTTTCCCCTCAGTATTTGTAGCCAAAGACAGGAGTGGGTAATAATTACAGAAGTGGTGACGTCTTTCTATTACACTTTTCCTCTGATTCTTCCACTTTAGATTTGGCTACAAATCCTGAGGTAAAAAACTCAAATGCTGATCATGTCGCCTATTACAGACAAATGTCTTCCTCCATCACTTATTACAGAGAAAATGCGATAATCAAGTTTTGCTAAAAATGTATGTAATTCATCTACATTCTATAAGTAGTAAGATTTTATGGTCCTAAAGTAGCTCATAACATGTTTCTGTTAGTATTTGTCTTTACAAAGAACACTTTTTATGTTTTTCTCTGAGCACATCTTGTCTTCAGGAGATTTTTATTATACAAAAGTCTCTGAGAAAAAAAAACTAACTGCCAGTACATACAGTATCTTAAATCTGCTGTTTCGAAAAAAAAAAGATGAAGAACAAATACCTTAAAAATAGACAAATTATTCAGTTTGTCTACAGGTTTTTTGTGTCTAAGTTTATATTGTCTGCAGTTTTGGAGACAACTCGGAGGACACAAACTGCAAAGATCCATTATTTCTCCAAACATGACCATGTGTGCAAATGAAACAATTGTCACAGTTTCTCTTCTTATTTCTGATTAAGTAAGAGGGAGACAGGAGAACTTATCCCTCAAGTGCACTTAAAGGTCTTTTGGTTTTGGAAAATCCCGGTCACCTGACTGCAGTTTGTTCTCCTTCCTCGAGTCCAGTGCTGAGTCTCCACCCTGTTCCCAGTGTCTGTTATTGTCTGCAGCTTTAATGTTACATCGACAGCGCTAGAGCCTGAACTGGTGCTGTCTAAGGCCGGCTTCACACCGCAGTTTGGAGCGGTCAGGTTGTGTCCGGTGCATCCTGCAAAACACCGGACAGCCCCGGATGTGCAGAAACTGAGGGCAAATATGCCCTCCGCTCCTGTTTTAAACAAGAATCGTTTCTGCGCGTCTGTGCCGCTGTCCACTGCTGAAATTTCAGTAGTGCAGGTGCAGGGGTGCTGCCCATGGTGCTGAAATTTCAGCCGTGGATCTCTCCAGGTGTTGAACTTCAGCGGCGGCTGTGAAATGCTGCACTCTCCATGGTGCTGAACGAGCGCGGCTGCATTTCACAGCCGCCGCTCTTTCAGCACCAGGTGTCTGGGAATCGGTACGATTTTCTGCTGGATCCGGCGCGATAGCCTCTCATGTTATGGGTGCCTGATCATCCCAGATGCGGGAGGATCCGGTTCTGTTCATTTTTGGCACCAGACACAAAAAATGATAGAGACTCTGATTTTTTGTCCGATGCAAAAAACGAAAAGAACCGGATCCTCCCGGAAAAGCACAAAACCAGATGGCAAATAACAGCCATCTGGCACCATAGGGATATGTGGCACCCCTGCAGACCGGTGGCCACAGAGTGGTACAGCAGCTGAGATGGTAAGCCATCCACCCCAAACCAAACACCCAACACGCCCCCGAATCCTCAGACCTAGGACTTTATGCCAGGCAGGGGAGAGGTGGGGGAAGATGGAGTGGTGGGTGGAGCTTAGTGAGACACCTGTGAAAGGGGGAGGAGCTTCAGTAGTGACTTCAGAAAATGACAGTCAGTCAAAGTGAAATTGGTGGAGAGTGAGGACAGGTCCAGAGCCACAGAGAGAAAAGAGTGTAACAACAAGGGAGAGAAAACCGGGACCCGGCAGCCGGTGTCATCTGATGGCTGGCGGGTCCAAGACTACTGACCAGGTGTAGAGGAGAAGGAGTCCAAGGTGGAAGACCGGCTTTACGGAGACACTGAGGGACTGGGTCGACGGACAGGGTACCGGCCCTGTAAAAATGGTTGGCTGCTTTATGCTCTGAGCACAGATTAACCGGTGAGGTGAAGGGTCTCTATGCCTGGAACTGACTGACTGTCACATCAAAGGTAAGGTCCTCACACAGGACTAGGGATCCAAAGGGAGGATACCCCGTAAGGTCCGCGACTGCTAGCCCGGAGTTGTGAGCAGTCCTGAAAAGACCCGAAAGGAATTAAAGGCCCAGTTACACGGCAAGACGTTGAAACGATGTTGGCAACAATCTCGAGGGCGCGCGGTCGTTTTTGACATTTCAACATCGCTGGTGAGATGTCACACGTCTAGATATCATGGACAACTCAGAAACGATGTTGTGAGCAGGTATCGTTCGCCAAGCCCGCGAATGATACCTGCTCATTGCTGTGAATGGGCGAAGTCGTCCACGACATCGTTATCGCGGTGTCACACAGAACGATGCAGCAGGTTGCTGGAGTTGAGATCGTCAGGTTTTCCAACATGTTGGTAAACCTGTCAACTCCGATCCAGCGATTTATCGTTGCAACTTGCCAGAGTCACACGCAACGAGGTCGCAACAACGTCGCTGTACGCCTTCAAACCTGTGACGTATCAGCGATGTCGTTGACGATGTCGTGCCGTGTGATGGGGCCTTTAAGAAAAGGGGTGCTTTTGGTGATCCATCTCAGCTGCTGACAGGCTACCGTTACCGTTCACTGCAAAGAGAACCGAGACTATGTAAACTAAGAGCTACAGCAGTGAGTAAAGTACCCGGTTGAACTTGAGACTTGTGTGAGAGTTTTATTAGAGCTGTCCATGGTTACAGACTCAAGGATAAGGAACCAGAAGCACAGCGGTTAGTAGTAAGTTGCACCCCCACGGTCACCTCACAGTCACTTTATTAAAAACTCTTATTACCGGCCCAGGAGATAAACCAGCCCTGTCTGTGGAGGGCTCATCACTTTGCTGCGTGACATCACCATCCCCCGGAGCTGATACAATCAGCGGCGTTTACATCTGGCCGCATACTACGGGTGGCGTCACTGACAAACTTTAATTTTATTTTTTAACCTTTTTACATTTTTTTCCCCTTTTAATTGCGGTCCCCCAGGGCCACTACCGTGACATTCCCCTGTGACCAAACAGCAAAGGACTGGGCCTGAGTAACCCACGGCCCTGGTGGGTGAGGCAGATACATGGGAGGCAAAATCGGATCTGGTTCTGTCCGGTTCACACCAGACCCAAAAAATCATGGTGTAAAGCCGGCCTAATTGAGCAAATCCACTGACCTTAAATATTGCCTGCAGCACTGCCAACTTGACATTATAGGGTCAGACAATAACAGACACTGGAAAAAGCCTAGCGCTGGACCCAGTGAGGATGAGTGAAGGACAAGCATGGTTAAAAAAAAATACTGCAGCTGGGAAAGATGTTCTTTTTAAACCAAAAACACTTGCTTCTGCTTGACTGTGTTGTAAATTTTGAGGTTCTATAATATCGACGCTTTAAAATGATAGACAATTAGATTGGTTTTGCATTTATTGGGTATGATGATGTCTCTTGTGCAAGTAATTATATTGTCCTAATTGCATACAAAGCAGATAATCTGAGCAGGATTAATCTAATTTACTAGCCCAATGCCAGCCAGGAGTAAAAACTGAGTTTTGGCTACTTGTGCTACTGGGAATGGTCGATCAGCTCTGTGGACACAGTACTAATGAACTCCTATGTATCATGTTTAGCATTAGTCATACCACTATGGCAGTACGCATGGCTACATACAGAGAATGAAACATTTATTAGGCTCTTAGAAATGAACAAGACTGATTTATGAATGTATAGCAGAATAGGCAAAATATTTTAGAGCTGGAAACATCCATGATGTATTCTACTTACAAAACTTAATAAACCTTAATTAGAATACATTTTGAAGTAGGAATTACATATGTAAAAATGATAGCGGCACCATACAATGGACTTATAAAATTATGTCATAGATTCTACCAACCCTCCCCAACCATTCCCTGACTGCCTGGCGCACACGTATGTCATTTACATGACAGGTCAGCTGGCTGATGCATGGAAACACTGCAGGTTGCAGAGCAGCAAACATCTGGTCTGGCAGGATTTGGATTTGATTTAGAATTGTCAACACCATGTTGGTCCATGCCTAGAATACAAAAAAACATCTGTAAGTCCTACAGAGGAAAACTGAACCCTCGTGTAAAATTGACAGGTGGTTAAACAGGATAGGTGATAATTGTTACATCAGTATTAGTCCCCCGCTCTTGTGGGGTCACAAGATGGAGGCCAGATGTAATAGAATGGAGTGAAGATAATAGCCAATGGAAAATTATAGCCAGCTCTTCGTTTTCCTGTCTCCAACCATGGCACAGACTTGAATCGGTATGACGCATGCATGAAAAGCACTCCATCATATGAAAGAAATAAATCCCCTGTAGTAACAATCAGTGGTTGTCGCAACAATGTAACCATTTCCACAAAGTCAATGAGAGATGTCAATCTTTAAAGACTGGAATACCTTTTTGAGGGACTAACATGTACCAAATTTAGGTTGAAAAATACAAATTGGTAAGATAGCTCTAGCCATATGTGTATAAAAATTAAAGGGATTAGTTGGAGGGCATTATAATTATCACCCTCAATGTTTACTCAATATTGCTTGCACACATCCTAAAAAGTCTCTCCTTCCATTGTCATCTTTTGTCTGCCTGCTGATATTGTTACATGGTCACTTATTTAATTAAATAGTCATTATATTATATAAAATCCCCTCTGCAGCAACTGCATATAGGAAATATGTACAGCCACCTGCGCATCCAAACTGATAAGAGCTGGTTGCTGTTGGATTTGAGGCCAGACCCACAGATATTTGCTTATTATTAGCAGATCCTCATTTAAAATAAAGGTTTTCTTTAAACTCAGCTCAAAACTCAAAGTACTTTCTGGATATCAGATTACAGATTAGTAGTTTTGCAACCTGCTCCTGGCTCCTTCTGTAATATTGTTATCTTCCTGTGTGTAATACCTCTACCTTTCCTGCTGGTATATTAGTGCCTAGGCATTTTGCTAACTGGGAAATGTTGCAGTGAAGATGGATTACCTGTATCTGCGCTTCTGCATCCCGTGTTGAAATGTTGAACGTGCTGACAGTGGATCCAGAGCGTGATCTCCTCTCCTGTCTCAATATTTCAGGGCCAGCACTGAAAGAGTGTCTCATCTGAGTTTGGTCAACCAGATGTTGGGGCCTTTGTGGCATGGGTGATTCCTGCCCTCTGGAAGATAACATTTCAACTTTTTTGTCCAATTTTGTATCTTTAACAAATGTCGTCAGATTATGCTGCTGTTTTCTCTTTTTGTATTCTGTCATAAGTTTCGCTATTGTTTTATCGGTAGCTATGGTATAGATCTTGTTGCCTGCGTTCTCCCACCATTCTTTCTTTCTGCCCTGATCTCTTTTCTCTAACTTAGGACTTTGTGGATCAATAGCGTGGTCCTTATTCAGATATCGATCATCTTCAGATGGGGTTTCTTTTCCAGAGAGACCTCCAGTTGACGGTGTTGACGTTTCTGACTGAAATGATGGTAGAATGAAGAAAGGATCCCCCTTAATGCCTGGGTGATCATCATTATTCTCCAGATCTAGATGCATCTGAATGTAGTTGTTACAAAGTTCCATGCACAGCTTGTGAAGTCTTTTAACCAACCAAGCCCAATCGGCATTACTGACTGGTTGAATACTCAGTGACGGAACGCGAGTCCGCCATTGTCGCTTTTCCTTCCCTCTTGGAGGGCTGACTTGAGCAGTTTCTTCGAATATGTCTTCATCCTCCGAAGAGCACTGTTGAGAGGAATCTGTACTGTGTTCCTCTTCTTCATAAAGTATTTTCTTCACAACATCAGCAGTTATGTTTTCTTGATTGGTCAACAAGGCACAAATTAAAGCTTGAAAGTAGATGTTAAAGCTCATTAGAGACTGGCGATAAAGATTTGCTGCTCCGCCAATACCAGAAACTTTCATAAGCAAGCATTTCAAGCCAGGTCGTGCATCAAATTCCCTGGCTGTCCTGTAGGAGTCCAACAACAGGTCAAAAATTACAGCTAAGTTTTGCATTGAAATGTATCTCAGAAATCCAACAGTTTTAGCTTCGGATGGAGGAGTAGATTTATCTTCAGTCGCTGTAGGGAATTTTACAAATTCCTCCAACAAAATGTCGTACAGGTTTTGTAGCAGAACTTGATGAGAAAGCAAACTGACTACAATTGTCCTAAATGGAATACTTTTAAAAAGAGAAATAAATAGCATTAAGACAGAAGAATTGTGCATTAGCATTATGTGCACTAAATAATGCATGACATTATAGATCAATTTACCATTCTATATGGTTTCCCACTACATTTGTATACTGTTTGCAGTTAGGAAAATTGTAAATGCAACAGCTTTACTTTATGGCTTTAACCCCAAGACGATGCAAAGACAGTATAACTGTATAGTCAATGCAAAGAAATGACAACTTTAGACTCCTGTGCTATAACCATGTTTGTTAAAGAAGTTGACTCACTAGGAGATCCCATTCTGAAAACAAAACCAGCATTTTGAACAGTCAATGGCAACTGACCTTACAGCTATAATAGCGGATCATTACAGCTAATCATAAAGGGATGGGATGGGCCCGCCAGTGTGGGAGTCACAGATACTTAGATGCCCACTTTTCTGGCTGATAGGAGGGCAAGCTCCTGTCTACAAAGTGTATCTCCTCTAACCGATTCTGTCTGATAAACAAGAGGAAAGAGCTTCAAAGACAGGATTGTACAGATGAGATTACAAGTACCAATACATCCATCTGTATTGAATGTGTACAAGAGGCATTTCTAATTATCTGTTCCTTTGCTGAGATAATCTTATATATGTGTATCCTGCTATGTACTGTGTAATGTCCATGTCTGACCATACAGGGACACGTTCTGATCATACCACATTCTCCTGGATTAGGGATGAAGTAAAAAGAGTTTACAGACATTACATAGCAGATTATTTTTGTGAGGTAAAACATTTCCCTTTCTGTGTGTAAAAAATATTTTACCTCAAAGAATGAATTACTAGCGATCCTGTGCTGTAATGTCTGTGTACTATACTTCATCCTCCCCTGCCAAGAACATGTGATATGATCATGTCCCTACACAGTCAGACACGGCCATTACACAGTACAGGGATACAATTATAAGATTATCTCAGCACAGTAACTTTGTTTTCAAAAACGCATCCAATTGTGGAACTTATTATTATTCCAAAAACTATCGATTAAAATGAACTTTTTTTGTGTGTGTGAAAACCCCATTTAAAGACAGTGCTGAGAATGATCCTCTTTGTTTTTTATATGATTGATACGATCTAATATGGTATATGGACTCTACCTGCAAGATACATTCATATGTCTCTCGAATGCGGACATTTGGGGAAATACTTGGAGGAGTCCAGCAACAGCTAAGATAGCTCTGAATGTAAAGACTTGCCAGACATTCCCCAATTTGCCAGCATCTTGGACTACAGAGAGCGGTATAAACTTGAACTTGGATCAAATGGAAATTGGGTGGTCTCAGATGATACCCTTGTCTACAAACAAGTATTTTAATTTTTTTACATAGAGAGGTAGATACTTTGTTAAGTGCAACATTAAAGGAGTAGGTTGGTCGAAAGAAGCAAAACTCACCTGCACGGATTCCGCTCTGAGCCGCACTAGTCTCTACTACGTCTACTGACTCAAAACACAAAAAATTGTGCTCGGCGAAATCGCGGATCACTGAGATAACCCGTCTCAGCCAGTCATTTCCGGTATGTTATGTGGGACCGGGAAAGAGAGATCAGCAGGGACCAGAATGGGAGTGGTGGGAATAGGTGAAGAGGAGTGTTGCTTGTTTTATGCCACAAGGAAATGTTTAAAAATAACAAATAGATTGTATGGCTGGAAAGCTCCATTAATCTTTAATACACAGCTAGGCATTTCACACTTGCGTTTTTTCTGATTTGAAGATCAGGAAAAAACTGATTCTTACAGGATTCATTTTTTTTGCCCATTCTCTTTAATGATTTCAGGAGAAAACATGAAGCAACAAGATTCTACCTGACAAAATTAAAGAGAATGGGCAAAATACTGTAAGAATCAGGTTTTTCCTGATCTTCCAAATCAGGAAAAAAACGCAAGTGTGAAAGGCCCCTAAGTGCAATTCCAAACACCAGTAATTAACAGTGTTAATCGCTC
Organism: Allobates femoralis; assembly: GCA_033576535.1. NCBI lineage: Eukaryota > Metazoa > Chordata > Amphibia > Anura > Aromobatidae > Allobates > Allobates femoralis. The sequence continues at coordinate 382,837,761 of JARQOC010000001.1, forward strand.
CTCCTATTAAGCTAATATGAACATTACATAAACATTGTGTTTCCATGTTCAATGTACTCACTACTAAACATTTTTGTTAACCTCAAAATGCAATAGTGCCAAGCAACATAAAAAGCTCTTACCCCAGCTTTCTGTTTAGTAGCAGAGCGTTAATTATAGGCAGGAAAGAAAAAGGCAGAGAGTTAGAAGCTGTACATGCAGGAATTATACCAATACACATCACAAAAGACAGCAGTGATAACATGAACAGCGGTCAGCAGATAATAGTTAACCGCTGCCAGATATACAGTAATTGGCCATGACTGGTTACAGTGTAAGAGTATGATGAACAATATTAACTTATGAGAGAGAGAATAGGGTCACTTATTCATTACAAGCATGCTTAAAGGGGTTGTCCTACAAACATTATATAATTAATATCATAATATTGAGCTCCACAATTGAATGTATTGAAAACATGTTCCTGCGCTGAGATAATCTTATATATATCATATGAAGAAAATCTGGCACACGCCATGAAACAATAGAAGTCAGTCAATGTGATGAACAAACAATTTTTATTTGCTGAAAAAAATATATTTTAGTAAAGATTCCTGACATTTTGGCTTCAATCCAAGCCTTTTTCTAGGGATAATTTATCTACGTAGACATCCCCTTTTCCTGGATGTCTTTGTAATCTTGGAAGGTTTGCATCCATTATTTTCTTCCTCCTATTTTATCTAATTCTAGTCACAAGCCTTACTCATATGAATCTCTCTCCTATATCTAGATTACACTAAATTCTCATCATGGTATCATGACTGACGTATAGTCATACTTATGGAACGTGCTTCTTATTCATTTCCTTTTTGCATTATATTTCTAATTGCTTCAATGTACATTATGATCTTACTACGCTCACTGTATTTAAGGGATTTCTTAAAAGCAGAGTGGAAAGTTCCTCTAGGTTCTCACTGTGTAAAATTTCTGACATCACTCTTAAATCATTATAAGGTAGTATATTCCTTTTACTCAGAATTCTCTTGACCCCATACATGTACTATGTCCTTGTCACTTCTTCATATTAGTCAAGAGGATAGATGGAACCAGGACACACCTTCCTTATTGGTTCCTACCTATGAAAACCATTTTTTCTTTGTGCTGTACAATACAAGGTAAAATATTCCTTATTATTTTTGTCCAATTTTTTCCTTTTTTCATAAAAATGCTCACCAGGTTGTATGCACTGGTGCTTCAAGAAGACTTTTCACTTTCTGTGTGTCCCCTAACCTTACATCTTTTTCTCTAGACACACTTATTACGGGAACACAAGTTACGTTTTTCACCTCTGACTGCCAAAAAGATATAAATACCTAGGTATGAATTTAATACCTAGCATTATTTTTCACTTACATTTTGTGGCTTTGTTCTATCTGTATGTGGTTTGTACTGTCCTTTATTGTAAAAAGGAAGGTTGATTTGATTTTATTATATTCTTTTATGTAGAAAAAATTATCCCTTGAAAAAGGCTTAGATTGAAGCTGAAGAGTCAGGGAATCTTTACTTCTATCCAATTTTTAGCACATCAAATAAGAAACTAAGGTTTGTTCATCACAGTTATTGACTTCTATTGTTTCTTGGCGTGTGCCAGATCTTATCTTGTCCCACAAATTGGGGTGTTAAGCAAGGCTTTCTTTATTTTCCTATAATCTTATAGATGTGCCCCTGTTGTGTACTGTTTAATGGCTGTGTCTGACCGTACAGGAACATGGTCTGATTACACCACATCTGTTGGGCAGGGAAGAAAGTAAAATAGTTTACAGACATTACAGCACGGGATTGCAAATAATTATTTTTGTGATGTAAAACATGTTTTAAAATGGGGGGAAATGTTTTATACACAAAAATATTCAGCTGCGATCCCGAGCTGTAATTATATACTCTTTTACATAATCACCTGTACAGTCAGACACAGCCATTATACAGTACGTAGCAGGGACACAGGTTCTCAACACAGGAACATTTTTATTTTTAACACACCCAATTGTTAAAATTATTATTCAAAGATCCATTGCAAAAAAATCGATTTTTTTTTTGTGGGACAACTACTTTAAATAGGACCTGTCACCAAGTCAAAAGAGCAAATTCTGCTTCTATTTTATTCCCACTGCTTCCCTGGGTACTCTGGAACTGTATGGCAGACTTTAAAATAATAAAGAGATATGGGACTATATTGAAGACATTTTTTATGTTGTTTTTTTTTCTAAGCGTCGGTCCTCACAGGATTCTCTGGGGCATGTCTTTAGGGTGCTTCTTCTTATTGCCTTGACTTAAATGCCTCTTTGGTATTTAATTGAATTAGCATCAAGTGAAAAAGCCCATAACTCTAACTGTATTGTGGATTTAAATTATAAATCAAAAACTCAGATTATTCAGGGGTGTAGTGGGAACAAATTATGAGTCACATCGCCACTTTTGATCTGGTGACAGATCCTCTTTATTGGTGAAAGTGCCACAGATATTAAAAATCTATGTAAATTACAGTATAATACTGTAGTAGCACTTACTGCATGATAAAGATTTCACTTCTAATGATTCATCAAACTTGCACACTAGACATTCTGTGCTGTCTGTGTAGGTTGACATAATATATACACACACATATTTTTATATAATAAAATTATATATATAATAAAAAATAAATAAAAAATGCACCAAAATTAAAGTGATGTGGACCTTTATTTCCCAGAGGTGTGGTGACGTTTCGGATACAAAATCCTTTCTTAAGCAGCAAGCCTGTTTGTCTTACAAAGTTTTATAGGGTGCACATACATCCCTCATTACTTAATCATACAATTTCATACAATTCATATATCAAAGTGTATACATAATTATACATCAATGCACATATCTCTAATACTCATACATTCATTAATAAGGTACATTATATAATAAAGTGCTTATAGTTATTAATTATGAAAGTCTTAGGCTGGCTTCAACACTACGGCTGTGATCCGATCCGTGGCTGTTCACTGCCTTGAGAGCATCACTGCGTAATTGTAGACCATCTGGATTGTGGGTAAAAATCATCTGGACGTCACTAACATGCACCCTTGCGTCCACTAACAAGATTACCACAACAGTTTTAGCACCAGCAGCTAGCTCGCGAGCCATGGTCCTGACCTATTAACGGCTGCAGCTGCGTCCGGCTGCACACCGGACCCGAGGGCAAATTAGCCCTCCGGTTCTGTGCGCTGATCCGGTCCGGGGCTGTCTGGCTCAAGCGGACAGCCACGGATCGGATCACAGCCGTAGTGTGAAGCCGCCCTTACAGGTGTGTATCATTAAAAAGGAGTATAAACACTCACATTCATAGGAACTCCTATCCGCCCATTCCTCAGCGTCCCCTATGTTTCACCGCGCATGCCCGTAATTCCAAACTACTATTCATATCATGCAATAGCCTTCGCGGCTGCGTAGTGGCGCTTTAAGCCGCCGGCGCTATATCTGTTGTGGCAATCTGGTCAGCGGAGGCAAGGGCGCATGTCAGTGACGTCCAAAAGATTTTTACCCACAATCCAGATGGTCTTCAATTACGCAGTGATGCTCTCAAGGCAGCGATACTATAACTACATGAATTACTGCTTGTGAAATGTTTTTTTTACTTATATTAATTATTAATTGCCACATCCAACTATTATAATCTTAATAAAAAATTAACCATAATATTACAAACAATAGTAATATGGCATATAACAATGGGCATCTGACTAAATAGTGCCAATTAAAGGGGATCATCACTTTATAAGCCTATTATATAGAAGATCAGGACCCACGTCACTTTAGTGTCACTAAGTCTGGGGGACCCTCCCATATAAAGAAGGACACCCCATCTCTACGTGCATATTTGAACACGATTGATGAGACAATTAAATTTACTCTTGTACATTCGTATACAGATGTGCAGTTCTTGGATGTCAATGTGAAGATGGAGGGTGAAAAATGGACTACACAACTGTATACAAAGATTATGGACAAAAATTACCTGTTATTGTTTAGCAGTCAACACTCTAAAAAACGATAGAAGGTATCTCCCTTAGTCAATTGATGAGAGTTAAAAGAACTGAAAGCAATGAGAATTCTCAAAAAAACTCTATGGAAAAGATCTTGATCAAATTTACGGACAGAGGATATCCTAGGAAATTGTTGAAATGTCAGAAGGATAAAGTGGATAGAGAGAAGATGCTTCATAAAACAAAAACTAAGAGATAGATCGCATCCCGATGGTATCCAGGTATTGTGAAGAGAGTACCTAAATTGAGACTGTAATTAAGAAACATTGGTGAATGTTGGCAAAATGCATACCCCAAGTAGAAGAGTTTTCCAAACCCCAATTTTCTCATACAAAGGTGATAGAACAAGTACATCTATTTTAGTGAAATCTGACATAGGATCCTTCAAAAAATCTAGTCAGGTCTCGCTAAGGCTGGTTTCCCACTTGCGGACTCCTCCGCAGTGTCCTGCGGAGGGGATCCGCAAGCTGAGCGCAGGCACTGCAAGCCCCTATGTTTAACATGGGGACACAGGTGCCTGTGGTCTGATGCAGATTGGCGTGCGCACTCTGTGCGCACCCATTCACTGCAATTTATGATTTGTACGCAGGCGTATGCCTGTGCACAACGCCTGTGCACAAATCACACACTCTCGTCCGCACCCTGAATGCGACATGTCGTTCCTAGTGTGGACGAGACTGTGTGATTTGTGCGCAAGCATCCGCATGCGCACAAATCACATATTGCAGTGAATGGATGTGCATCTGCACCTGAGCACAGGCACTTGCGTCCCCATGTTAAACATAGGGACTTGCGATGCCTGCGCTCAGTTTGCGATCCCCTCCGCAGGACGCTGCGGAGGGGTCCGCAAGTGTGAAACCAGCCTAACTGGAAGTAACAGGAAGGGATGTTTCCCTTGCCTGTCTTGTGTTAATTGTTGTCTAATGCTGAAGGGATCATATTTTCTCCATCCTACCATCAATGAGGAATTTAAGATAAGACACTATCTAACATGTGACTCAGACCATGTCATTTATCTGCTGCAGTGCCCTTGTTCCTTATGGTATTTTGGTAAGTCTACATGTGACTTTAAGACCACAATAAACCAACACCGGCATACCATAAGGAAGAAGCGGATGGATTTGCCAGTATCCAAGCATGTTGTGGAACAATTACATTGAGAGAAACAACTTTGGTTCCGTATAATAGATACGGTGCCGATTATGAGGAGGGGCAGTGACTATATACGGCTACTAAAAAAGAAAGAATTAGAGTGGATTATGAAATTAAACACTCTAAAGCCAAACAAACTTAATGTGGATTTCAAGACGAATAACAATAATAATAATAATAATAATAATATTTATTCATTTATATAGCACTATTAATTCCACTTTACATACATCAGTAATGCTGTCCCTATTGAGGCTCACAATCCAAACATCCTATCAGTATGTCTTTACAATGTGGGAGGAAACCGGAGTGCCCGGAGGAAACCCACGAATAAGATTATATAACTTGGAATATCTGTTATTGAATATCTGAACTATACATACCTCATTTGTATGATAATTCTGTATTGGAACCATGTTTTAGAAAAATGGTCCATTAGGGTACCATTACAAGACGCAATATTGCATGCAATTTCACTGGCAATTTGCTGTTTGCAGTGAAATCATGGACACATTGTTCTATTTTGTTGCCATGTACAAAATGTCCATGATTTCACTGCAACCAGAAAATTGCCAGTGAAATTGCATGCAATATTGCGTTGTGTAACGGTATCCTTAAGGCCGCTTTAAACGTTGCGATATCGCAACGCAACTACGATAAAAAGTCACGTGGTAGGGGTGTTGCAGTCGATATCGTTCGTGCGTTGTGTCGTGTAAATGGGCAACGCGACTCAAAAACGATGCAACTACGATATCGTTTTTGGATTGTGCATGCTCTTCAACCGTGCAATATTGGCTTGACGATCTGGCAGGATCATGCTGTGTGACAGCGCAACTACGATTTGTAGCGCAACTTCCCCTATTCACTCCAATGTTAACTGGTCGTTCCCTGAGTTGCTCAGACACAGTGTGAAAAAAGGGCGTACTACATTGTAGTTGTGCTGCCTGCCAATATCTCCCTGTGTAACATCTCCTATGCGATCTTGGACAAGTGCCAAAAACGTGCGCGCTCCCGTGAAATCGTATGCAATATCGGAGTGATATTGTGACGTGTAAAGCGGCCTTTAAGGTACTGATGTTTTATTTTTATCATTTTCTTCAGGTCTGTATTCTTGGTAGGGATTCATTCACATTCAATTGGATCAAAAAAAACTTCAAAAAGTTTTTTTCACTACACAAGCTGGTGGTACTGTAGTATTATTATATGTAACACTTTTCTAATTGGAATAAAAAATTAAAATACAATTTTTTTTTTTTAATTAAGTTGGTGGTGCACTGACGTTTTTATGCATAAGGAGGGGAGTACTAAAATTGAGGAGCCATAATGGAATGGTCCAGTTGTGTCATGTGTGCATGAGACTCGAGGGTTAAAATCCTGTGTAGTCTCATTATATGCACGTAGAGATGGGGTGTCTTTCTTTATACGGGAGGGTCCCGAAGACTAAAGGGACGTGGGTCCTGACCTTCTATATAATAGGCTTATAAAGTGATGATCCCCTTTAATTGGCAGTATTTAGTCAGATGTCCTTTGTTATATGCCGCGATAGGAATTGTAGTTAGGAACTACAGGCATGCACAGTGAAACATAGGGGATGCCGAGGAATGGGCTGATAGGAGTTCCTATGAATGAGTGTTTATACTCCTTTTTAACGATGCACACCTGTAAGATTTTCAGAATTAATAACTATAAGCACTTTATTATATAACGCACCTTATTAATGAACGTATGCGTATTGGAGACGTGCATTGATCTATAAGCACTTAGCACTTTAAAATATGTTAGTTATGTATACACTTGACATATGAATTGTATGAAATTGTATGATTAATTAAGTAATCAGGGATGTATGTGCACCCTATAAAACTTTGTAAGACATACAGGCTCACTGCTTGAGAAAGGATTTTGTATCCGAAACGTAGCCACACCACTGGGCAATAAAGATCCACATCACTTGGTGCTGTTTTTTATTTTTTTCAGTATCATAAATGGACACTTGATAGGTGTTTGGAAAGCGCTGCACCATTCACCTGGCGTCAGAGAAGCTCAATGCTGAGAGGTCCAAAGTCACACATGCGGCTTTCTATTGTGGTGGCACAGACACCAGCTTTTCTATGTCATCACACCCACAGGGGAATGATAACATGGTAAGTGGGCCGACTATTCTAGGAACTAACGCCCCCTCAACTAGTCAATAGCCCTAATTAGCATCTCATAAATGGTCTTTAGAATACTTTTTCTAAAGATCTGTTTGTAGATGCTACTATATGAAGGTACTGTTAGGCAGGGAAAATAGATATATGCACAAAACTACTCTTGGGACCTGATAGGTTCCCATTAAGTGCATGCACAATAATAGAACCCATCAAAGGCAACTAAAGCCATTCAAATATTTAGAGATGCTCAGACAGTAAAAATAACCAGCTATTTAAAGAACTAATAGGAACAAGAATATATAGAAATCACCAATCAATGGTGCTCTATAAATAAATAATAATAATATAGAAAGCAAAAATCAAAATATGCTGTGTATGTGGAAATGTGCATGTGCCAAAAATAGTAGCACATATGTAGCTGCTCCATCCTAGTCAATATAATGGGGTTTGTTGTGACTTTAAGCTGGTCAGGAAGGTCAAGGGAAGGTCCGTCTTTGACTTTATTATTAACGTGGCCTTATATGAATCAGTAAGCATTGTATATGCATTTTCCACTTTGATTTTTACCTTCTCTTCTTACAAGAGCCATAACATTTTTATTTTTCCATCCACAGTCATATGACGGCTTTGTTTTTGAGGGACAAGTTATATTTTTCAATAACATCATTTATTTTACCATAAAGTGCACAGGAAAATGGAAAAAAGAATTCCAAATGTGGTGAAAGTGCAAAAAAAACTGAAAGTCCACAATAGTTATTTTTTTTTTTTTTTTTTAATTTGCCATGTTCACTATATGGTATAACAAAAGTGTCAGTATGATGCCCCGGGTTGGTACGAGTACACAGGCGCCAAACAGGTATACTTTTACTTTTATCTAAGTGGTGAAAAAAGTTCAGAAATATGTGAAAACATTTTTCCTGGATCTATAGCGTTCTCATTTTTTGTGATCTAGGGCTGTCTATGTGATGGCTTACTTTTGCATCTTGAGCTGACCTTTGTAATTATACCATTTCTGGATACATGTGATGTTTTGATTGCCTGTTATTACATCTTATTGCAATGTTGCAGAGATTAAAAAAAATAAATAAAAAAAAAATTTGTAGTTTTGACTTTGTTTTCCTTATGCAGTTTTACAGATCAGCCTAATTGATTTTATATTTGCCATTTCTAAACACAGCGATATCAAATACATGTATTTTTTTCAATAATTTTATTTTTTAATGGGGCAAAAGGGGGTAATTTGAAGTTATGTTTTTTTTCATATTTTTAAAACTTTTTTCCTCAATTATTCTTAATTTTACTTGGCCCCTTAGGTCACCTCAGCGTCCGATCGCTTCAGCAGTACAGAGCTGTGATGATGGAATAAAAATTAAAATGACACCTATGCTCATTATGCTTACCTTTCAACAACTTTATCATGTTAAACTGGACACATTGAATAGTTGAAAAACACTATTTATTTTTTGTGATGTTTCCTCTTCTTTGCAAAGATATCAGCTGGTAATCATTAGATTATTCCTTTTTTTTGAAAAGGGGGGGAAGGATATATACTTTTTTTTTTAACTGCATGACTAATCATGAGTGGGAGATATACAGGGAAAAAAAATAGAATGAAAGAGGGAGAAGACAGAGTCTGAGGTAGTACATGTATGGTATTGCACAGTCATTGTATACAACCATACATTAGGCTGGTGTCACACTACCGCTTTTCCTGCATGCCCCTGGATTCCCCGCAATTATGAAACTGGATGCACACGTACCCTGTGCGGGAGCATCTGATTGCATATTTGACAGGGATCCAGTAGGTGGTTCTGCGAATGCGCAGTTCAGAGAACACAGATCAGAAATCCATATCCATCGGAGTCCAGAGTCCGGATAAATCAGTGTCTCAGACTCCCATTCGGATTTACAAAGAGACCAAATCACAACAAGATGCAGACTTGGTCTCCATGAAAAATCTGTGGACACCTGCATCCACACAGATCCAGGGCGAATTGTACACAACTGAATGCACCCACATTCTCTGGCCCCATTGAAAGTGAAATTGGCTGAAAACTGATGTGGGTACATCCAGTCTGTGAGGGATTCACAATGATGGTGAAAAACGGCAGTGTAAAACCAGCCTTAGACACCGAGATATGTTCATATTTAGAATATCTGCAATCTACTGTATACATTGATCTATATAACAAATATTTTTAGTCAAAGTACTTTTATATTAACTTCATGACTACTGTGAACGTTTGATCTGCCTATGGATCAGTGTATTTTACCCTCTGAAAAAGTACTGTAAATTAGTACCACTCACTTTATGTAAATATGACAATTTTTATTCATTTATAAAGACATAAATATATTTAGTGTACAGACTGTCTTCTACCTCTTTCAATGAATGTTTGAGTCATTTAGTACACATTTCATATGAATAGCTGGAATCTTTTTGTATAGAAAAAAAAACCACGCACACAATAGATTAGAAGAATACTGTATGTCTTCTGTGGGGTGTAATGACAGACAGCCCGAACCTCTGCACCTGAGTGAGGGTGATTACAGTTTCAGCTGTCATCTCACAACATTCAGGAGTAGTGCTTTGTAAGCATACAACTAAGGCCGGCTTCACACCACCATTTTTGGGATCCTGGGCTGTCTGGTATGAACCGGAGAGCCCCAGATCCAATTTGGCCCCTATTATATCCCTATGGCACTGGATGGGGCCGGATGGCAGTGATTTGTCCGACAAAAATTGAACAAAATCGGATCCTCCCCGGATCTGGAGCCCCCATAACATGGAAGTCTATGGGCGCCGGATCGCCCACGGAGCCGTCAAAAAATTGGACCAGTTCCCGAACGAAATTCAAGCTGTGCTCGTTCAGCACCTGGACAGCACAGCTAAAAGAGCTGCTGGCTCAAATTTCAGCACGTGGAGAGCTCCACTGCTGAAACTTCAGCACTGCGCGAAGTGAGGATTCCGGCAGAAAACAGGATTGAAGTGCATATTTCCTCTGCGGTTCTGTTTTGTCCGGGGCTGTCAGATTCTGTCCGGGGCTTCCTGCAAAACACCAGACAGAACCTGACAGCAGAAAATCGTGGTGTGAAGCTGGCCTAAGGCTGGCTTCACACCACGATTTTTTGGATCCGGGGCTGTCTGGTGTGAACCGTTGCTTTATTTCTTCTACGTGTTTCGGGTCTGTTCCAGACCCTTCCTCAGGACTACCACCAGGTGGTATTCCTAAGGAAGGGGCTGGGACAGCCCCTTAACGCGTAGAAGAAATGAAGCACCATTCTTATATACCAAGATTGTGGTCCTTCCTTACACTCAGCAGCGCGGATCGTTGTACACCTTGGTCCTTTGGATTTATGCATACGTTGTTTCTGATTTAACAGTGGATCCTGCAGCAGCTGTTTTGAGCATTTAAACTGGTTGAGGGGCACACAACCGCTTAAGGTGAACAGTACCTCATTTTTGAACTATCTGGTATCTAAGGGATAAGACCCTATTGCACCCTTGTCTACCCTTTAAAAGGTTTTTTTTTAACTTCCTGTTTGTGGCACATTAGTATATGGGAGGGGAAAAACTTATCCAGATGGGTGGTGACCATGGTGGCCATTTTGAAGTTGGCCATTTTGGATCCAACTTTATTTTTTTCAATGGGAAGAGAGTACATGATTCAGATATCCAGTGGCATTGAGGTTTCCATTGATGAAGAATGGCATCACTATCTTTGTACCCCATATACCACATCATACCATCAATTTTTGTGTTCCAACAGTCTTGGAGGGATCTATCCACTGTGGGTTAGTGTCACACCAATAGCGGTGGTTTTGTTTGTTAAAAAAAGTTTGCCTCATCACTCATTCGAAGGCAATTGTCTATTCTGTGAAGATATGAGATGTGCAGCATCTGAAACAACTGGATACTGGAAGCCTGTGCTAGCATTTCTTCTGTGGGGTTGCTATCAGTCAAGAGCGGGAGAAGAAGGTTGCATTGACAATCCAACACAATGGGCAGCACTTTCAACATATTCTATAAGTGACCATAAACTTGTAAATAAGTGATAAAAGAATAAAGTTACGTTAAAAGCAAGCACACCATTGTTTTTCATATGAAACTCTCAAATAGTTTGATGTGTCACATGATCCTCTTCCCATTTAAAAAAATAAAGTTGAATCAAAGATGGCCAACTTCAAAATGAACGTCATGGTCACCACCTATCTGGAAAGGTTTTCCCCCTCCCATATACCAATGTGCCACAAACTGGAAGCTGATATTACTAACCACTCCCATTTTATATAGGTTCATAGATATAAATGGCCCCCCACTGTACAGTGGTTACGGAATGTATGCAGACCCCTTTAAATTTTCACTTGAATTTACCAAATGGCTGCAATGAAACAAAAAGTTCATTTTTTTCTCATTAAACTCTGCACTCCATCTTGACTGAAAAAAACTCCAGAAATGTAGAAATTTTTGCAAATTTATTAAAAAAAAACAACTGAAATATCACATGGTCATAAGTATTCAGACCCTTTGCTGAGGCACTCATATTTTAGTCACATGCTGTCCATTTCCTTGCGATCACTCTTGAGATGGTTCTACTCCTTCACTGGAGTCCAGCTGTGTTTAAATTAAACTGATAGGACTTGATATATAGACAGGTTTGTGCCTTTCCAAAAGACCTCACAGCTCACAGTGCACTTCAGACCAAATGAGAGGTCAAATGAACTACCCAAGGAGCTCAGAGACAGAATTGTGGCAAGGCACAGATCTGGCCAAAGTTACAAAAGAATTCCTGTAGTACTCAAGGTTCCTAACAGCACAGTGGCCTCCATAATCCTTACAAAAAGAAGTTTGGGACCACCAGAAGACTTCCTAGACCTGGCGGTCAAGCCAAACTGAGCAATCGTTGGAGAGAGATGTAAAGAAGAACTCCAAGATCACTGTGGTTGAGCTTCAGATAATGAGAGAAAGTTCCACAAAGTCAACTATCATTGCAGCCCTTTACCAGTCAGGCCTTTATGGCAGAGTGGCCAGACGGAAGCCTCTCCTCAGTGCAAGACATATGAAAGCCTAAATAGAGTTTGCAAAAAAACACATGAAAGACTAACAGACTATGAGAAATAAGATTCTCTGGCCTGATGAGGCGAAGATAGAATTTTTTGGTGATAATTCTAAGAGGTATGTGCGGCGAAAACCAGGCACTGTGCATCACCTGCCCAATACAATCCCAACAGTGAAATATGGTGGTGGCAGTATCATGCTTTGGGGGTGTTTTTCAGCTTCAGGAACAGGACGACTGGTTGCAATTAAAGAAAACATGAATGCGGCCAAGTACAGAGATATCCTGGATGAAAACTTCTTCCAGAGTGCTCTGGACCTCAGACTAGGCCGAAGGTTCACCTTCCAAGACAATGACCCTAAGCCAAACAAAGGAGTGGCTTCAGAACAACTCTGCAACCATTCTTGACTGGCCCAGCTAGAGACCTGACCTAAATCCAATTGAGCATCTCTGGAGAGGCCTAAATATGGCTGTCCACCAATGTTCACCATCCAACCTGACGGAACTGGAGAGAATCTGCAAGGAACAATGGCAGAAGATCCCCAAATCCAGATGTGAAAAACGTATTGCATCATTCCCAAAAAGACTCATAGCTGTACTAGCTCAAAAGGTGCTTCTACTCAATACTGAGCAAAGGGTCTGAATACTTTTGACCATAAGATATTTCAGTTTTTTTTTTTTAATAAACTTGCAAAAATTTCTACAGTTCTGTTTGTTTTTTTTAAGTCAAGATGGGGTGCAGAGTGTACACTAATGAGAAAAAAAATGACCTTTTTTGAATTTACCAAATAGCTGCAAAGAAACAAAGAGTGAAAAATTTAAAGGCATCTGAATACTTTCCGTACCCACTGTATATACCTGGAAGGAGCCATATATACCAGGATGGGCCCAGAATGGGGGTATTTGTATCAGGATGGGACCATAAACACCAGGATGGGTCAATAATGGGGGCAATATATATACTTGGATGAGGCCATATATACCAGGATGGGCCCAGAATGAGGGCAATATATACTACAATGGGCCTAGGATGAGGGCCATGTATATCATGATGGGCCCAGAATAGGGCTATATATTCCAGGATGGGTCCATGATGGAGGTCATATATACCAGGATGGGGCTATATATACTAAGAAGGGGCCAGGATGAGGGCCATATATGTCAGGATGGCAAGTTATATACCAGGAAGGGCCCAAGATGAAGGTCATAAATACCAGAATGGGCCCAGGATAAGGGCCATATGTACCAGAATGGGGCCATATATATTAGGATGGACCCAGGATGAGGGCCATGTATACGAGGGTGGCCCAGAATGGGGCCATATATGCACGAATGGGGCCATATATACCAGGATGGAATCAGGATGAGGGTCATATATACCAAGATGGGGAGTTATATACCAGAATGAGGGCCATATGTACCAGGATGGGCCCAAGATGAGGACCATATGTACCAGGATGGGGTCACACATACTAGGATGGGCCCTTGATGGGGGCCATGTATACCAGGAGGGGGCCATAATACCAGGATGGGCCTAGGTTGAGGGCTATATATACCAGGATGGGTTCAGAATGGGGCCATATATACCAGGATGGGCCAAGGAGAATGGCCATATGTACCAGGATTGGGTCATATATACCAAGATGGGCTCAGAATGAAGGCCATATGTACCAAGATGGGACCATATATTCTAGGATGAGTCCAAGATGAGGGTCATATGTACCAGGATGTGCGATGGGGCCATATATAACAGGTTGGGGACTATATAAACAAGGATGGCCCCGAGATGAGGATCATACATACCAGGATGAGACAAGATTATATATACCAGGATGGAGAACAAAGGACATTATATACAGATTTGGGGAATATTATGACCATAACAGCATCCTCAGATCTCCCTAATAACAGTGCGTCATACATTTTTTGCTTCAATTTTTTCCTCCTCTAAAACCTGGGTGTGTCTTATGGTCCACTGCGTCTTATAGTCTGGAAAAAAATATGGAAGCTATATTTTTCACGAAATGTGAAGGCTTTTCAAATTTGTCAGTCTAATGGCTCGTCTGCATATTGTGATGACTAGCTTCCAAAACTAACCAACATTTCAATTTATTAACCCAAACAAGAAGACATAAAAATGAAAGTCACATAAGCATATAAAGCATCCTGGTCATTTGCTATGCAAGATTATATCATGCGGTTATTCTACTTTATCTTGTATCGGGTTAAAAAATGTATAGTAGGGCAAAAATAGGACTACACTTGCTATACCACATCTCTTGGGAATGATTCTGACAGGTTTAATTTGTAATTGCCTATCCTTGAAACAGGCTTACCTTTTCTGTGTGTGTCCATTGGGCTTTTCATCTGGAGGTAGCTCAATAATAAGAACACAAGACTGGGCATGTTCAAAGCCCTCCTTATTGTTTGGGGTTTTGGGTGAGCACTGGGCATCTAGCATGAACACCTGTCAATGACAATTACATCAATGTATTGTTTGAACACATGGTGCAAAAAGTAAGTAAAAATCCTGATTAGTTTAAATCTATATGTCCCCAACTATAATAAAGAATGCTATCAACATTTGTACATTAAAGGGATTCTATCAGTAGGGGGTTGTTATGTAATCTGAGAGCACAATCATGTAGAGCTAGAGACCAAAATTCCAGTGATGTTTCACTTACAGGGCGGTGATTTGTGATCTCAATATAATCAGTGTTTTATGAGCAGGAGATTAACACTATAATACTAGGTTTCTCATGACTCTTGAATCGAATACACTGTCACCATTGATTACCAAATGTCTGTCAATATATGGAAGGCAATTCATCAAAACTTTATAATCCAGAAATGAGACAAAAAAGCTTTGACAATTTGAACATTTTTGGCACAATTTGAAGGTGCAAAAATATGTTCAGCTTTTGGTATTTTTACGCCATTTTTGCCCAGTTCTGCCAAAGTGGGTGGAGCTGGGATGGGACAGGGCAGAAGACCCTACCTGTCAAAAATATGACAACACCCCAGTTTGTTAATTTCATGACAAAAGGTGGCTTTCACTATGCCATAAATCCAGTAGTGTAACTAGAGTTCGATGGGCCCTGGTGCGAAATTTGGACCTGGGGGCCCCCCTCAGGGATGCACATCTATGTGAAGCTGGCGCTGGGGTCCGCAGCTGGCGGGCGTAGCCCCTGTACCTCCAGGTCCCGTCACGACCTCCGTTGTTACACTCCTGCATCCTGCTGTATATATGGTCTTCCATCCTGCTGTATATATGGTCTTCATCCTGTTCTATATATGGTCTCCATCCTGCTATATATATATATGGTCTCACATTCTGCTACATATATGGTCTCCATCCTGCTGTATATATATGGTCTCACATCCTGCTGTATATATGGTATCCCATCCTACTGTATATATGGTCATCCATCCTGCTATATATGGTATATGGTCTCCATCCTGCTAGATCTACTATATATACCAGGATGGAGACCATATGTACAGCGTTATGGAGGACATATACAGCAGATGGAGGACATACATATAGCTGGATGGAGACCATATATACAGCAGGTGGAGGACATAATACAGTAGGATGGAGACCATATATACAGCTGGATGGAGGACATATATACAGTAGGATGGAGACAATATAGATAGCTGGATGGAGGACATATATATAGCAGGATGGAGACCATATATACAGCAGGGTGGAGGATATATATACAGTAGGCTAGAGACCATATACAGTCATATGAAAAAGTTTGGGCACCCCTCTTAATCTTACTCATTTTTTTTTTTCTTTAAAATTGGGTTTTTACAACAGCTATTTCAGTGTGATATATGTAATAACTGATGGACACAGTAATATTTCAGGATTGAAGTGAGGTTTATTGTACTAACCGAAAATGTGAAATATGCATTATTTCAAAATTTGACAGGTGCCAAAGTATGGGCACCCTTCTGATTCTCATCATTTGAATACTCCTAACTACTTTTTACTGACTTACTGAAGCACTAAATTGGTTTGGTAACCTCATTAAGCTTTGTACTTCATAGCCCGGTGTATCCAATCATGAAAAAAGCTATTTCAGGTGTCCACTTGCAAGTTGTTCTCCTACTTGCATCTTCTCTGAGGAGTGGCATCATGGGCTCCTCTAAACAGCTCTCAAATGATCTGAAAAAAAAGATTGTTCAACATAGTTGTTCCGGGGAAGGATACAAAAAGTTGTCTGAGATTTAACCTGTCAGTTTCCACTGTGAGGAACATAGTAAGGAAATGGAAGACCACAGGGACAGTTCTTGTAAAGGCCAGAAGTGGCAGGCCAACAAAAATATCAGAAAGGCAGAGAAGAAGAATGGTGAAAACAGTCAAGAACAATCCACAGACCACCTCCAAAGACCTGCAGCATCATCTTGCTTCAGATGGTGTTACTGTGCATCGGTCAACAATACAGCGCACGCTGCACAAGGAGAAGCTATATGGGAGAGTGATGCGAAAGAAGCCGTTTCTGCATACACGCCACAAACAGAGTCACCTGAGGTATGCAAAAGCACATTTGGACAAGCCAGTTTCATTTTGGAAGAAGGTCCTGTGGACTGACTGATGAAACAAAGATTGAGTTGTTTGGTCATACAACAAGGCGTTATGCATGGCGCCACTAAAACACAGCATTCCAAGAAAAACACTTGCTACCCACTGTCAAATTTGGGGGAGGGTCCATCATGCTTTGGGGCTGTGTGGCCAATGACGGCACCGGGAATTCTGTTAAAGTTGAGGGTCGCATGGATTCCACTCAGTATCAGCATATTCTTGAGAATAATGTTCAAGAATCAGTGTCAAAGTTGAAGTTACGCCGGGGATGGATCTTTCAGCAAGACAATGATCCAAAACACCGCTCCAAATCTACTCAGGCATTCATGCAGAGGAACAATTACAATGTTCTGGAATGGCCATCCCAGTCCCCAGACCTGAATATCATTGAACATCTGTGGGATGTTTTGAAGCGAGCTGTCCATGCTCGGCGACCATCAAACTTAACTGAACTGGAATTGTTTTGTAAAGAGGAATGGTCAAAAATACCTTCATCCTGGATCCAGGAACTCATTAACAGCTACAGAAAGCGACTAGAGGCTGTTATTTTTTGCAAAAGGTGGATCTACTAAATATTGTCACTTTTCTGTTCAGGTGCCCATACTTTTGCACCTGTCAAATTTTGAAATAATGAATATTTCACATTTTCGGTTAGTACAATAAAACTCATTTCGATTCTGAAATATTACTGTGTCCATCAGTTATCACATATATCACACTGAAATAGCTATTGCAAAAACCCAATTTTAAACAAAAAAAAATGAGTAAGATTAAGAGGGGTGCCCAAACTTTTTCATATGAGTGTATATAGCTGGATGGAGGCAGATAAACATTCAGAGGTATCACAGCCTGTGCTGCTGGGACGAGCAGGCAGAATAAGGCAAGGGTTCTTCTGCCTCATACTTTCTGTGACACTATGTAGTCCCTCTGGTGCTCTCACCTGCTGATCTACCTTCTGCAAAGGTCGGGCAGGATCACATCACACTGCATCAGGAAAGCCAGAGATAAGAGATCGGCACAGCATCTTAACAGAGACTGGAGGGGGCTGAGCCAAGCGCTTCACAGCTTCTTGTATTTCAAAGTACAGGAAGTCGGGAACAGCGCAGCAGCACTGACAGGAGCGGCTGCTTCTCTCTAGGGCGGCCCGGGCCCTGTCGCAATTGCGACCTCTGTAGTTACGCCACTGCATAAATCTTAATCCAGCAAGGACTGGAATAAGATTTGAGGCAAGTTGCACACAGAGGCGCAAGCCACTAAGTGCCTCACCTGACTCGTTCACACTCAATCCAGCTTTTTATCAAGACTGGCGTTAAAAATAATGGTTTTGATGAACTGGCCCCACAGTTTACACTGGAAGCTGCTAATCAGTGGTGTGGACGAGGTTGTATAAAGCCCCGCATGCCGAGCCCTGCTAGATCTGCAGGAAATGCCATTCTACCACAACTGCATCACATCGCTGCAGGGTCTCTGTAACTACAGCATCCTGCTGTCAAATTACACAGTAAAAACTTTATCATAGATTTCCTTTAAGAAATCAATTTGATGTAACGAAAAAAATGATTAAATTTGTATTAGGCGTCTTCTGGCTTATTAAACATTTACGTTCTCTGTACAAACTTTGGATAGAGCATTTGATTGTGTATCTCCAAGATCTTTGCCAGAGAAGTGGGTTATGGCTGCCCACACTAATATTTTACTTCTCATTTCCATGATATTCTGGTGTAATCACAAATCGGTTACATATCCATCAAGAGACTGACAGCGGCACTAAATTAATAATCTCCTCTATAATAAAGTCGATGGTCTAAATTAGATACATTTTTATTCCAGCATAAGCACACTGGCTTCTGGCTTAAACATCATTTTCTGGCCAGTAGCCAGTGAACCTGGTCAGTGCCAGCAGAAAACATTATGTTGTAGACAGAGCCGGGGCTACCCCGACACGTGTTTGTGGAAGTGGGAGAGTGAGATCACGGGTCAAATAAGTGCTACCCACCTGTTACCTAAAGTTCCTAATTATAGGCCTGTTAGATAACTGGCACTGCAGGGCGGACGCCCAGGGGTCGGAAAACTGTTTCCAGTGACGTCACCAACCGGAAAAGTGCGGTGCCGTCCTCCCTACTGAACATGCGCCGAGTTTATTGGCGTCATCTTAGTTTATGGCAACTTAACTGGCAACCTGTTTAGGCTAAACAGATGTCAGGGAGACCAAGTGACGCGCACCCAGGGCTCGGGTACTCGGCTCTCGAGCAGCTTTCAGTCTGGGATATCAAGGGTGGCCTGCCCGAGTCCGTGGACCTGGTGGTCAACTGAAATTAAATGGGATTATTTACAGGGGATTGAGTATTTGTCTTCGTGACGCCACCTGCTGAGTCTGGTGATGCTCACCAGCACCGCCACAGTCCTCCGGTGGTTGGTGGTATTGCGGCTGAGATGGATTAGTCCCCGCAGGCGGGACTGAACCACTGGGTTAGTGATGCTGTAATAAAGCAGTTTATAAATGAAAGGATGCAGCAGAGTTGTAACTTCACTTCTCCGGGTAACTTTACTGGAAAACTTTCAATCAGCAATACAGTCTTTCAGTAGCAGTTGATGGTATTACGGCAAATGCTCCGGATGCTGCAATTGGGATTTCTGGCTGTAGATGGATCCCTCCTTGTGTACCTTTCTTTCTCTTTCTTTCCTTTTTGCCTCCCAGTGGCAGTGAAGTCTGACTCCTACAGATCATCAGACCTCCAGCTCCTTCTCTCTCCTTTCTTCCTCCTTTGTGGTCTCCGGGACAACCTTCTCTTAAGCTAAGCAGTGGCCTCTGCTCCTAGCTTTTGGCTCCCTTCTTTAGTTTGACTCACTCAGGAGACTGGGGCTGTATCTATAATATCCCCGTACGTTGGATTCTCTGTGAGCCTTGTAGGATCTCAGAGTTACGGGCTCCATTACGCGTCTTCCTTCCTGCACTGGCTCGCTTCTAAGCCTCTGTTCCTTCCCTCTGTTTCCTGGGATCTTTGCTCTGGGCCCCTCAGCCGAGGAGACCCATCTTGCTTCCTCTCAGGCTGGCTGCCTGTCTGCAACTCCTACTCCATCTCTACTCCGACTCCAACTGAACTCTCTGGCTCCCCCTAGAGGGCACTACATTCCCTCCCGGGGTCCCTCCCACCCACTATTCTAGTGTGTGAGGTGGGTGCTGCTCTAGGGTTCCATCTAGTGACCATAGTCACTAAGGGTAGTACCCCTTTTGTGGCACCTACGTAGTGGGGCGCCACACAAGTAAATTGCATATTTCATCAGTCAGGGGCATCAAGAAGTCCCTTAGGGGCCCAATATATGGTACAGAATATTAAAGTGTTACATAGTTTACATTTCTCATTTAACGCGCTATTTATAGAAAGTGTTTAGGTTCCTCTTGTTGCCTTTTCATGATATGACTCCTCTTGTGCCATTTCTAACAGGAGTGTTTTTATGTTTATTTTAACTCACTAGCACCTTTCCCCGTGTCAAGTTGGTGGATCCATTGTTGCCTGATGATCTATGCATGAGACCAAGACTGCCGCTGTAACAACGGGATATTCAAGAGCGATATCGCTTTAAAAAGAGAATTTTGTTTACGTACCGTAAATTCTTTTTTCTTTAATCATCAATGGGAGACCCAGACAATGGGGTTTAGGGCACTGCCCTCCAGAGGTCACACTAGGTACTACAAGTTTGTAGACACCGCCTCCTCCGCTTATAAACCCCTACCGCAGGGAACATCCTCAGTTTGGTCCATAAGCTGCGAGGAGAAAATAAACCACACCCGAAACATCGGGAAGAATGCCGTGCACAGACGGTTCAACAACCCGGCAAACACTGTCTCAACAGAGAGCAGAACAAATGCAAAACATGCAAAGGAACAACTGGGTGGGTGCTGGGTCTCCCATTGATGATTAAAGAAAAAAGAATTTACGGTACGTAAACAAAATTCTCTTTTTTCTGGTCATCATAATGGGAGACCCAGACAATGGGGATGTCCTAAAGCAATACCCCAGGGCGGGAAGAGTTCCTCAACAAGACGGATAACACATGGTTCCCTTCAAAGGTGGGCAACCGCCGCCTGGAGAACCCGCCTGCCCAGACTTGCATCCGCAGAGGCATGGGCATGCACCATATAGTGCTTAGAGAAAGTGTGCAGGCTGGACCAAGTGGCCGCCTGACACACCTGTAGAGCAGACGCTCGATGTCGCAAGGCCCAAGAGGCACCTACAGCCCTGGTAGAGTGAGCCTTCAATCCCACCGGGAGAGGCAACCCAGAGGACCGGTAAGCCTCTTGAATGGAAGCCTTAATCCATCTGGCCAAGGTTGACTTCGAAGCCGCGGACCCCTTACAGCGACCTGTCGTAAGAACAAATAAGGAATCCGAACTCCTGAAGGAGGCGGTCCTGGACACATAAATGCGTACAGCTCTCACGAGATCCAGAGTATGGAGGTCGCGCTCCACCTGATGGACGGGAGCGGGGCAAAATGATGGGAGAACAATCTCCTGGTTCAGGTGAAAAGTTGAAACCACCTTCGGCAAGAATTCTGGCCGTGGGCGCAACACCACCTTGTCTTGGTGAACCACCAGAAAGGGTGACTTGCACGATAGTGCAGCCAATTCCGAGACCCTCCTTAGAGACGTAATCGCCACCAGAAAGGCCACTTTCTGGGACAGACGAGATAGAGAAACATCTCTCAACGGCTCAAACGGCGGTTTCTGTAATGCCGCCAGGACCATGTTAAGGTCCCAAGGGTCCAGAGGTCTCTTGTAGGGCGGAACCATCCGCGACACCCCCTGCAGGAATTGACGCACCTTCGGGAGGAGCGCCAATCGCCTGTCAAACAGCACCGAAAGTGCTGATACTTGACATTTCAAAGAGCCAAGGGATAATCCCAACTCCAAACCCGACTGTAAGAAAGCCAACAACGTCGGGATGGACAAGGGCCAAGGAGACCGTCCACCAGAGGCACACCAGGTAAAAAAGATCTTCCACGTCCGGTGGTACATCTTCCTTGAAACAGGCTTCCTAGCCCGATTCATAGTGGCCACCACTGTAGGGGAGAAACCCCTAGATGTCAGGAGCCAGGCCTCAAGAGCCATGCAGTCAATCTGAGGGCCCTGGAATTGAGGTGGAAGAATGGGCCTTGTGCGAGTAAATCTGCGCGTTCTGGAAGAGCCCACCTGTGTCCGCCTGACAGTTGCCACAGGTCCGGATACCAGGACCTCCTGGGCCAATCTGGAGCCACTAGAATGGCTATCCTGCACTCCGACCTGATCTTCCACAGGACCCTGGGAATCAGAGCCAGAGGAGGGAACACATACGGCAGTTGGAAGCTGGACCAACTCAGTATCAGAGCATCCGCCCCCAGGGACTGAGGATCCCACGATCTCGCCACGTACTGGGGCACCTGATGATTCAGCCTTGAGGCCATCAGATCCACGTCCGGAGTGCCCCATCTGCTGCAGATGTCCCGGAAGACGTCTGGATGCAGGGACCACTCTCCGGCGTCCATCCCCTGCCGGCTCAGGTAGTCGGCCTCCCAGTTCTCGACCCCTGGGATGTGAACTGCGGAGATCAAGCAGTCGTGTTCCTCCACCCACGATAGGATGCGGTGGACTTCGGCGAGGGCCTGAGCGCTTCTGGTCCCTCCCTGATGATTTATGTAGGCGACGGCCGTCGCATTGTCGGACTGTACCCGAATGGGTCGTCCTGCCAGGAATTTCTGAAACGCCAGGAGCGCCAGATAGACCGCCTTGATCTCCAGGACGTTGATCTGCAACGTCGACTCCGCCTGAGTCCAGAGGCCTTGAGCCCTGTGGTGTAAGAACACCGCCCCCCAGCCCTTCAGACTGGCGTCGGTGGTCACCACTAACCAAGAAGGTTTGAGGAAGGATCTTCCCCGTGACAAGTGACGTGGCTGGAGCCACCACTGCAGGGAGTCCCTGGTCGGTTGTGACAGGGCCACCAACCGAGTCAGAGAGATCGCTCTCTTGTCCCACCGGCGAAGAATCTCCAGCTGGAGAGGACGGAGACGAAACTGTGCAAATGGCACCGCCTCTATTGCCGCTACCATGCGCCCCACCAGTCTCATCAATTCCCGAAGGGATGAGTGAGGTGACAGGAGAACGTGCTGTACTCCTGAGTGGATCGCCAGCTGCTTGGCCTGAGGTAGAGACACCAGGGCTGAGTCCGTGTGGAAGTCCATGCCCAGATATGTCAAAGACTGGGTCGGAACCAGGGTCGACTTCTGAGTATTGAGAAGCCACCCGAACTGTTCCAGAGACCTCATGGTCGCTTCCAGGCTCACCCGACAAAGGTCTTCCGATGGCGCCCTGACCAATAGGTCGTCCAGATAGGGTATGACGGCGTGACCCTGCACATGCAGGAGGGCCATCATAGATGCCATCACCTTCGTGAACACCCTTGGTGCAGAGGCCAACCCGAAGGGTAGGGCCACAAATTGGAGATGTTCGTCCCCCACTGCGAATCGTAACCAGCGCTGATGAGCCGGTGCAATGGGCACGTGAAGGTAAGCGTCCCTGATATCGATGGACGCTAGGAAGTCCCCCTGCGACAGAGCCGCGATAACGGAACGTAGGGATTCCATGCGGAACTTCCGCACCAACACGTGACGGTTGAACAATTTTAGGTCCAGGACCGGTCGAAAGGAGCCGTCCTTCTTTGGGACAATAAAGAGGTTGGAGTAAAAACCCCTGAACCTCTCTGCCGTGGGCACTGGGACCACTACTCCGTCTCTGCGGAGTCCCTCCAACACCCGGAGAAAAGCCTGAGTCTTTTCTGGGGATGGAACAGACCGATGGAATCGGGATAATGGTTTTGACGTCAGCTCTATCCTGTAACCTCGCGAGACTACGTCTCGAACCCACTGATCTTGAACGTGAAGTAGCCACTTGTCCTGAAAGCGAGACAAGCGGCCCCCCACCTGTGGGGAGGCAGGATGAAAGAGTGAGTCATGTAGAGGCGGGTTTGGGGGTGGTAGTTGCCGCCCCCGCCGGCTTCTTTGGACGACTCTTGGAGCGCCACTGAGAAGCGGGCTTGCCCCCTCGGTCCGTGCGAGCGGACGGTGCTGATGACTGTGAGCCGGACCGAAAGGACCACTGCTTTGGGTTCCTCTTAACGGTATACCGTGGCTTAGGCTTATTCTGCGGTATCTTAGACTCAGCAGAATCCTTGATCAGCTTGTCCAGTTCGGTACCAAAAAGCCTGTCAACAGCGAACGGAAGATTCTGCAGAATCTTCTTAGATGTGGCATCTGAGTCCCAAAGACGCAGCCACAACAACCTGCGGATCGCTATCGCATTGGCCGAGGCCACAGCTGAGCGAGTGGCAGTTTCCAGAGACGCCGTCCTGGCGTAGTCCGCATAGGCCCTTGCTCTCTCAGTGAGTGCCAGGACCTCCGGACTGGACTTTGCCAGGTCAGTGATACCATCCAAGCAGGTAGTAATCGCTTGTAAGGTCCAGACCGTGGCAAAATTAGGGGCAAATGAAGATCCCACAGCCTCATAGGAAGACTTGGCGAGTTGCTCGACCTGTCTATCAGTAGCATCCTTCAGCGAGGAGCTATCAGAGGCAGAGAAAAGGGAGCGTGCAGCAATTCTAGTCAT
The DNA here is from genome assembly GCA_033576535.1 of Allobates femoralis. NCBI lineage: Eukaryota > Metazoa > Chordata > Amphibia > Anura > Aromobatidae > Allobates > Allobates femoralis. Next base: position 382,862,405 of record JARQOC010000001.1, read on the forward strand.
GGAAGCGTCCACCTTTGGAGACTGCGACCATTCCTGAAGCACCTCCTGGGGGAAGGGGAAGCGATTGTCCTTAGGTTTGCGGACATAGCGCCGCCCAGGATGTAACCTGGGTGCTCTAACCACCCTTCCAAAATTAGTGTGGTCCATGAAGGATCCACTTGGTCTAGCCTCTGGCCGCAGCCATTGATAGACCTCCTTCGGGTGCACGACAACCTCTTCAGGGGGTGTCACGAGACGCAATGTCTCATTGATGGAGGACACCAGATCCTCCACCCCGTCTGGAGGTTCAGACACAGACACAGACCCGAAGTTTGAACCCCCATCATCTTCCTCACCATCAGAGGAACGCTCCTCCTCAGAGAGAGCCTGGAGCTCGGGTGAATCCTCACGACGAGCCCGCTTAGGGGGTCTCACAGCAGAAGAGGGAGACACCCGGGGGTAACTGGAAGGAGTAGCTGGGTTTTCCAGTCTCCTATGCAGTGCCTCCAGTGACTGCGACATGGAGGACATCTGGGACAGCAGGGATTCATTGATCCTATTCTGCGTTTCCCATGGCCCTTGGATTACCTGAATCTCAGGGTATAGCACCGGAGCTGCTGCTGCCTCAGCTGAGCCAGCCCGGGCTTCTGGGCGTCCGCAGTTATTGCAGGACCCCTCCACCAAAGTTCCCTTGCAGGTAGCACAGGTAATGGTGTTATCCGCCGCCTTAGCAGCATGCTTTTTAACTGAGGACATATCCACAGTAGGGGTTGAGGCCAAGGCCAATAGACGAAACAAACCGGGAATCCCGGTGGCTTACCGACCGCAGTAACGCGGTGGGAGGAAGCGGTGTGTGTGTGTGACCTCCGCGAGTTCCGGTCTCCCTCTGAAGTGCAGACACGTGCTGCCGTAGATCCCAGCCGGGAAGTGAGAGAGAAGATGGCCGCCGCCAGCACAGACGTGGGCGGCGCCGGGAACCCGCGGGAAGCACACGCACACGCCCCCCGGTGACGTCACCATAAGGGCTGCCTCTCCTCCTCCAAGCAGCCTCTGTAATGGAGGTGCTGGAGCCCGCAGCGCGGGAAAACAGTGCGAAATCATCATGCACACATACCCAGACTGTCATCACATACAAAACATGCACAGTCTACGGCCTCAGCCCCTGTGACACACAGGGCGGTCAGCCAGGGTGACCCCAGCACAGGGTACACCGCCAGATCCGCGGACCCGGGGGTAACGCGCGGTCTGAGTGCCAGGACACATAAAGTGCCAGACACTACCCCCAGGCACACAGGAGACACAGAGTGCCTCAGTGCCGGTCCGGTCTGTAAGCACCATTTAGGGAGGCCTCGGACGGGGGTTCAGCCCAGTCCGGAGTGTAAGCACCATTTAGGGAGGCCTCGGACTGGGCTGGCTCCAGTCCGGTCTGTAAGCACCATTTAGGGAGGCCTCGGACGGAGCGGAGCTGTGCAAGGCTCCCATCTCCCACTCTCCAGAGCCCCCCAGAGAGGGATGGAAAGGAGCGCAACAGCGTACCGGGAGAACACAGAGTGTCCAGGCACTAGGCCCTCCGGTACCTCCACCAGCGTGTGCCACAAAGGGTGAGCGGGGAGGCTGTCGCAGGTCCCGACTAGGACCATATTACCTTGTCTTCAGACGCCATCACGTAAGTAGTGAGAGTGCAGTGAAGTGCAAGCAAAGCGTGATCCTCCGAGCACACTAAGTTTAAAACTGAGGATGTTCCCTGCGGTAGGGGTTTATAAGCGGAGGAGGCGGTGTCTACAAACTTGTAGTACCTAGTGTGACCTCCGGAGGGCAGTGCCCTAAACCCCATTGTCTGGGTCTCCCATTATGATGACCAGAAAATATATGGACATGTGTATTTATTTGCAGAGTTGAGAAATGTAAACTATGTAACACTTTAATATTCTGTACCATATATTGGGCCCCTAAGGGACTTCTTGATGCCCCTGACTGATGAAATATGCAATTTAATTGGTCTCCCTGACATCTGTTTAGCCTAAACAGGTTGCCAGTTAAGTTGCCATAAACTAAGATGGTGCCGATAAATTCGGTGCATGCACAGTAGGGAGGACGGCAACTGCGCATGCGCGGGCTCAGCACTGCACTTTTCTGGTTGTTGACATTACCAGAAACAGTTTTCCGACCCTGGAAATCGCGGTGCTTGGCGTCCGCCCTGCAGTGCCAGTCATCTAACAGGCCTGTAATTAGGAACTTTAGGTAACAGGTGGGTAGCGCTTATTTGACCCGTGGTCTTACTCCCCCACTTCACCCCCTGAAGAAAGATTGTTCTGAAATACGGGTCAGGGTAGCCCCGAACATCTGTCACTAACCCCTCAGTACATGGGTGAGTTTTCCAGGCATTTATTGATAGATAAATACAGTTAAAAGTACCAAATTCCCTAGCCTAATTATAACTGTACCTTTCTGCATACTATGTAATTTAACAATGCTATGGACTCTATATACTCACCCCTTTGTAACTATAGGGGTTTGTGACCTGTTCATCCCCCTCTAACAAACTCTACCTGGTCTTTGTAATCTTCCCAGTTTTTATTACTGCTTCACTGTATTTTGTGAAATAAATGTGTGTACTTGCATTCAGTGAGTTTTGTGACGTTTATACTGGGCTCTACAACAAAAAAGAACTCTGTACTCTGGTTAACATCACAGAATATTGACCTGGCTGCTGGACCAGGAATCAATTCTCACATCTCTAGATGTAGGTAGTAAAAGTAAAAAGTGACAGTATACCCCTATCCAATGTGGTAAAGGTACCGTTTGTGAGTACCTGTTGTGTCATGGCCCGGATTCTCCAATATTCAGCTTCTGCATTTGGAGATAAAGACGGCGCTGCCACCTTCACCTCACAAGCGTCTCCGGAAAAACTTTCTGATCCGCTATGGAAATAGCCTAATAGATTCTAAAATTATGGATATTTAGTTATACATTTGCAGTACAGAGACCCGTGTCACTTGGTATAACAGCACTCATGTCTTACCTTCATTGGTTCTAACGTAGCAGAAAACGCATCCTGCAAGGCACAGCAAGCCAATCTCCACATCTCTTCGGTAAAGACTGGCCCTGCAGTTACCAATACGTATCTAAAAACAGATCAAAAAATGATGGGATGAGGTCACATAACATGTAAACGCCCATATCTGATCAATCAAGTAATACCTACCTGATACAGGAACAGCCCACTCGAGAGATGGTCTCAGTGGGTTCGGCAACACACGACACAAGAAGCTTAAATAATTCTTTCAGCATTGTGTTAATCATATTTTCATACCCGATGTCTGCAGGAAAAGAACCAAATTATTAAACTTTGTAGCTTGCAAATCTGTTAATAACTGGCATTGGTGGTGCACGGAGGCTGGTGTGTATGGTGGGGAATACTGTGCTGGCATGGTAACACAACCCTCTTAGGCGGCCGTCACACGGAACGATTTCTTGCCCGATATCGTTTAAGCGATCTCCTTTTTGATCGCTTAAGCGATATCGGGCAAGAAATCGTTGCATGTAATCAAGCGATTTACGATGTTAAATCGCTTGATCGTGACATCGCTGATCTGAGCTCCGGTTCTCAGATCTAGCGATGAGCGATTTGACGATCTGTCTCATCGTGGTGTATAACACCACGATGAGCGATTTCCCAGCGCAGAGTCTATGCTGGGAGATGGTAACTATGGTACACGTCGGGTAACTAAGCGACGCGCGGCGCCTAGTTACCCGATATGTACCATAGTTACCAGTGAGATCGCGGCTCCACATCGCTGGTGAGTTTGTCTGTGTGACATCTCACCAGCGATGTGAGCGATATTGTAAGCGATCGCGCGTGCACGTGATCGCTTACAATATCGCTATAGATATCTCAGCGTGTGACGGCCGCCTTACATATATCTGGGTTGTATAATCTGCTAGATTATTTTAACTCACACCTCTTCAACAATAGACTACTGTTTGGGGATTACTTGTGCTTTCAATTGTTGGGATTAAAGCATAAAGTAGGGTTCCCTTTAAGTTAAGGCATGACCATTGTTTTAATTATTATTTCCTAAATCACTCGTACACATGAAAATGAGCAACTTTGTAATATCTTGATTGATCTTTTGCTCTCAATTCAGGGTAACATTTATATAATCTGTATTTAGTGAAGAAATATTTCCAATTACTGAGATAGGAAATGGCAGTCCATGCTTTTTAGGAGGAGCAAGAGGCCGACACAGACATTCTGCTGCAAGTTCTCCTGAACCCACAGTTCTCCATAGGATTTTATGAACTACAACTGTCATCGAATATCCAAGAAATTGGGAACTTTGTACGCAAGTCAGATTTAACCATTGAATTAAGGATTATGAAAACGAATGATCAGTTCAGGAGGAGTAAGATGAGGATTTCTCTAAAAAGATATATCAAAGATTTTATTTGCACGTGTACTAAAGATTTATGTGAAAAAAATAAAACAATATTAGGAAACTGCATTATGTGCAAGCTAATGTTAAAGAGTAACTGTTATTACTTCCAGAGTGTGATAGTCGTTGCAATGGTGGCGCCCCACTGGTCGGGACGCCACGTAGGGGTACTGCACCCACAAGATAGTGTGTGGTATCCCTGTGGTTGGAGAACCTGGGATGTTACACCCATCCACACACCTTAGACCAGAGGACCAATGAGTTAACTCGTTGCTTGGTAACCGGTCCTGGTGGGAGGAGCTTAGGTGGGTAGTGGAGTCAGGAGGTGAGGGTTAGTGAGAACTATGTGAGGAGCACACCGGAGGGCACCTCACGCGAGGTGGCCCAGACAGAAGGGGGATCCTAGGATGTTGAGGTGCACCTGAATCCAGTCCGGTCAGTTTACCGGCCGGAGGGACCCAGTCCAGGAATGAAGAACCGGCTCTGAGAGCGGTGCGGGAGTTTACCCCCGAGCTGCCAAACCGGAGGGCCACAAGCTTCCCAAGGGAGTCGTGGCCGACACCTGGCGTACACTCCAAAAGGTCCCGAAGAGGGTCTGGGAGAGGAACCTTCCAGAAAGGATCCATAGGAGCCGGCTGAAGGCTCTGAGCGCGGGAGCGCTAGGAGATAGGAGAGGGAGAGCGCAGTTAGGACACAAGAAAGGAACAGCAGGTACACCACCGAGGGTCCCAAGTGAGATGTCCCGGTTTCCTGGGACTACCCAAGCCAGCAGTACCCGTGAACTGTAACATCTAATGCTGCTTGAAGTCTGCCAGTGAAGCCGGTTCAGAGTCAAAGACTGTGTGTTGTGTTTCATTGGCCTGCGCTGGAGGAGTCATTGTCACGGTGTACGGAATAATGATAAGGGAATGGCAGTTATGGGCAGGGTGAACAGGGAAGACTAGTCGGACCCTGGTCTAGAAACCCTGAATGGCCCTGATCCTGAAGGTATCTCTGAAGGCGAGAAGGTTCGGGCCTCCAGCCTCTCCTTAATAATAATAATAATAATAAAAACTTTATTTGTATAGCGCCAACATATTCCGCAGCGCTTTACAGTACAACGGTACATATAAGAAAAATATACGGTACAGAAACGTAATGCAGAACAGTAGTTACATACCAAAAACATAGAATCAACTTAGGAAATACAATAAGAAAGGCAGAAAATGAAGGTGACCCTGCTCGAAGGAGCTTACAATCTAAGATGGGATGGGAACACAAAGTACAGGGGCTTATAACAATGAATATCTTACGTCTAAGTGACTACTGTTAGGGAGAATGATAGGCCGCCCTGAAGAGGTGTGTTTTTAGGGAGCGTCTGAAGCTATGCAAGTTGTGGATGGTCCTAATTTCTTGGGGTAGAGCATTCCAGAGTTTTGGTGCAGCTCGAGAGAAGTCTTGAAGTCGGGAATGGGAGGTTCGGATTAATGCCGATGTTAGTCTGAGGTCATGTTCAGAGCGAAGGGACGGGTGGGGTGGTAGACAGAGATGAGGGTGGAGAGGTAAGGAGGTGTCGCACCATGAATAGCTTTGTGGGTGACAACGAGCAATTTGAATTGGATTCTATAGTGTACGGGCAGCCAATGTAGTGACTGCACAGAGCAGAAACATCTGAGTAACGGTTTGCTAGATAGGTGATCCTGGCTGCTGCATTGAGGATAGACTGGAGAGGGGAAAGCTTACTGTGGGGGAGGCCAGCTAATAAAGAATTACAGTAGTCAAGGCGGGAATGAATCAGGGCCACAGTGAGGGTTTTAGTTGTTCCCGTGGTGAGGAAAGGGCGAATTCTGGAGATATTTTTCAGGTGCAAGCGACAGGAGCGGGTGAGAGATTGTATGTATGGGGTGAAGGAGAGATCAGTGTCCATCAAAACACCGAGACAGCGAGCCTTAACCTCATCCATCAGCCCTGCGCTATTTCCCCCTTACCTCCCTCCACAGAACTGGGATATAGCAACTCTAAAGCAAAGGACTTCAGCAACACAAACACACAGGTCAGCACAGCACGGCTTCCAGGCATAAAGTGAAACTCTATCAGCAGCACCACTTGATGGAAGGAGAAGCTACTTAAAGGCTAGGGGGAGAGGAGTTCAGGTGAGTCACACATTAACCCCTCATCCAGCAGTTGAACCTAATAGTAAATGAAGTTCTGGAACACAAAACAGGAGACCAGGACCTTCACAAGTATCAACCATGCAGCTCTTAAAGACAAACACATACACAGCAGCATCCAGCAATGTCAGCACCATGTAAGCACGTGACTGCCATACTCTTGCTCTCTCATAACAGATTGCCTGCCAGCATCCCCACCTGATGAGCCGCCTCCCAGTGTAAATCCCTATTCATCCACAACTGCCCCAGGGATCCCGCTCCACCTACGGGTTACCAACTAGCTGCATCATCATCACCCCGGAGGTCTGCAAGCAGCGCCAGTATGATTACCAGGAACCGTAGGTGGCATCACGAATACTTTTTATTTTAATTTTTCCCTGTTTTCAGCGGCCACCAGGGCGACGGGGCCAGGCATAGGCTGCCCGTGACATCCCCAGTAAATCGACGCCCGGAACCGGGTACCCCACGGCCCTGGGGCGGGTCACAATCATTTTGTAGTAGTGTTGAGAATCTGAGGATCTTACACGTCCACTCGAACAGCATTCGTCAGAATCCTGTACACAATAATGTGTCCAAGGAGTTCTCTGTTTGGCGAGAAGCAAAGTAGAGACACTGAGAATTTGATTACCTTGTTGCTGTTTTTACCCAAATCACTCTAGCTTGTAATGGAAACTTTACAGATATTAGAATGATATATTATTGAATTACTCATAATACAATTCCTTGATATACTGGCAAAAATGATCTTTAATGATACATGAAGTAAAAGAAAAGATTAAATATAAAATGTATAGACAATCTAGTTGCATAATCCTTACGTCCCATTTGTCATGCACTTCCAGTGCCATGGTGTACCAACATCACACTCTGCATTAACCTTATTTGCACACCCGAGTAATGGGTGTGCAAATATGCCACCTGCTAGCGGCCTGTTGTACAATACTACCAGCAGTGCCACAGACAAGCGGACTCGACGCCACCCGAAACCGATGCCTGGAACTTGACGCTGCACAATCCACCGCTCATGCACTACCGCACACATCGCCGAATGACTAACTGCGTCTGTGCCCGGGTAAGCATGTGTACAGTTAGTCAGGCTGCTGTTATCTTTGGACACCTAGAGAGGGGGTACAAAGACTGCACAAAGGGGCATAAAGAACGTACATGGGGGGCACAGAGAGCGCCCAAGGGGGAAGCACAGACAGCACCCTAGGAGGAAGCATAGACAGCGCCCTAGGGGGAGCACAGACAGTGCCCTAGGGGGGAGCACAGAGAGGGCACCTGGGGGGGAAACACAAAGAGCGCAAGTGGGGGGCACAGAGAGTGTACGGTAGGGGGCACAGAGGAGTGGCACACAGGGGGCACAGTGGGTGCACAGAAGGCAAGGGAGAGAGAGCACACAGGGAAACCGAGAGAGCACACAGGGGGACCGAGAGAGTACACAGGGGGACCGAGAGAGCACACAGGGGGACTGAGAGAGCACACAGGGGGACCGAGAGAGCACACAGGGGGACTGAGAGAGCACACAGGGGGACCGAGAGAGCACACAGGGGAACACAGCTTAAAGAATAGAGCACATGAGGGGAGAAGACAGGACACAGAGGGGAGAGCGCATGGCGGAGACAGCCTCCAAACCCAGTGCCATAGAGCCTGTCCCGACCGTGACATCACCGCCCTCCTGATGCGATAGGATTATTATTGGATACTAGATGTGGGCCCGATGCTATCAAGTCCTCTTTTCAGCCCTCTGATCTTGGTGGGTCTCATACTACTATAAAAACTGTTAAGTGTATAAAGAATTGGAACAGATGCCACTCCTCACAATCCTCCCTAGCTGGTAGGTAAGTGGCCGCAGAAGCACTTTTCCTCCGTAAAGTAGTCTGAAATATGAGACCAAGACTGTCCAGTCCCACAATGAATGGTGGAGCTTGGTCCAGATTTCAATGTGGGAAGCAAAGAAGCTTGGTTGGTGGACAGTGAAGGTAGGTAGACTCAGGCAAATTAGAATGAAGGGCAGATGGACTTTGCCGAAAATTTGTATCATGTGTTCTTTGTTCTGAGGATAATTTAGGTTGGGAACACTGGGATTTAATAGGTCTTAATACCTTTATTTTTCTTCAAGACTGAAACAAACATGCAAAAAAGGAAAGTCTACAAAGTCACAATAACATGGAAAAACACTTCCAGATGAGAAGATATTGTACCTGAGTTTATGAAGCTTTGAATGTGTTCAACCACTAGTTCACAAGACAAGCCAATTGCGTGCTTGAAGTTAGCAGAAGCGGCATCCCAATAAACGTGATCACCTTGACTGCGACCCAGCCACATGGACATGACCGGTAACAGCAAGTGTACAACTGCATAAATGGCAAAGCCAGGGCCTGCAAGACAAAAAGACTCAGTGAGCAAGATCAGCCATGTCTTCTTAGAGCACTGACTAAGGAATGTATAAGCAAAGAGCACATCTACTTAAAGGTTTGAATGTTTTATATCACTCACATCGGTAACTAAAAATGCTAATAATGCTTCACTGCTGGAAACCCCTCTTTTTGGGGACAGTCTAATTGTTAGTAATAAATATCCTAACAACAGTTTGTCTGTTGGGTAGTGTATGGTAAGACTAAACTTACACATAGCTGCCAAAAGAATAAGGAAAATGGCATTTAGAAAATATTCTGGCTAACCACTATTACCACCAACATAGAGGGGAATTAACTCTGTATGCAAGTCTGTAGATTTAAGGCTCAATGCTTTTCTATTATTGTATAGCAATTTCAGTCATGGATGAAAGTGTTCTTCAAAATCACCAAATGATCAGCACTCCGTCAAGCAGATAGTGCACGGAGAGTACATGCAATCCAGATAAAAATTTCACAGCACTCACCAAAATTTCTAACTTGATTTCTTTATTTCATTCATGGCACTGGACGTTTCAGCCCGACACGTAGGCTACCTTTACACGTCGCAACATTGCATGCAATTTCACTTGCAACTTACTGGCTGCAGTGAAATCATGGACACATTGTTCTATTTGTTGCTGTGTACAAATGGAACAATGTGTCCATGATTTCACTGCAACCAGTAAGTTGCAAGTGAAATTGCATGCAATGTTGCGACGTGTAAAGGTACCCTTAGGCTTTCAACAGCAGCAGATAATGAAAGCCTAAGTGTTGGGCTGAAACATCCAGTGCTATGAATGAAATCAAGAATTCATGCTAGAAATTTTGGTGAGTGCTGAGAAATTTTTATATGGATGTCTGAAAGTGTTGGCACCCATGAAATTGTTCCAAACAATGTATTTCTTCCAGAAAATTATTGCAATTAGACATGTTTTGTCATACACGTTTATTTCCTTTGTGTATATTGGGAAAAACACAAAAACAGGGAAAAATGGTAAATTGGACATAATTTCACAAAAAACCCTAAAAATGGTCTGGACAAAATTGTTGGTACCCTCAGCTTAATATTTGGTTGTACACCTTTTGGAAGAAATAACTGTAATCAATCCCTCCCTATAACCAACAACAAGCTTCTTACACCTCTCAACTGGAATTTTGGACCACTGCTCAAGGTCTCTCATATTTGAAGGATGCCTCAAGACACCCAGGGCCAGAGGCTGCAAAGCAACCCCAAAACATTATTATGATTATAAAGCTATTTATTCCATGGCGCTTTATAAGTAAAATAGGGCATACATAGACAAATACAATAATTCTGAACAATACAAGGCACACACCGGTACAGGAGGAGAGAACACCCTGCCCGCGAGGGCTCACAGTCTACAAGAGATAAGTGAGGATACACTAGGAGAGAGTAGAGCTGGTCATGCGACGATTTAGTGGACTAAGGCTTTCTACAGGTTTTTTTTACTTGTCAAATGATGTGAGTCCTCAGTTTTGTTTTGAAGGTTTGATGGTAGGTGAGAGTCTGATATATTTTGAGCAGAAAGTTCCAGAGTATGGGGGATGCATGGAAGAAATCTGGTTGTGGGAAGAAAAGAGAAGAGGGGAGTAGAGGAGGAGATCTTGAGAGGATCGCAGGTTGCGTGCAGGTAAGTACAGGGAGACCATGTCACAGATGCATGGCTGGGACAGGGTGTGGATGGCTTTGTATGTCTTTCAGGGTTTTGACCTGGAGCCTTTGGGTAGTGGGGAGCTAGTGAATGGCTTGGCTGAGAGGAGAGACCGAGAACAGGGAGAGACAGGTGGATTAGTCAGGCAGCAGAGTTTAGGGTAGATTGGAGGGGTGCAAGAGCGCAAGAAGGAAGGCCAAAGAGCAGGAGATTGCAGTCGTCAACATGGGAGATAAGGGTATGCACAAGTGTTTTTGCAGTTTCTTGGTCAAGGAATGTACAAATCTGGAAAATATTTTTGAGCTGGGGTTGGCAGGAGGTGGCAAGGGCTTGGATATGTGGGGCACACTTTTACAACCCACAGCCAGAAGTTGCGGGGAGAGAGTGGCTCGGGTGGTAGACATGGATTGTCGTCGGTGGATGTGGCCTGACGGTTCTTCCAAAAACCAAACGAGCTTTTATTTTTAAGTCCATGCGGTCATGGAGGTGATTGTATTAGAAGGAGGGGTCTGGGGATAAGACCCACAGGCAGGGGTTGTGCGGGGGGGACAAAGGCCTCCTTGCATACTTGCAATGTATTAGTGGGTGTGACCAGTTTATTCAGTAGGTGTGGAGGGACAGCTGTCCGTGTGCTACAATGGATCTTGCAAGGGGGGGCCTCATCCCCCCCGCCCCCATCTGCCTGGGGGTCTAACCACGAGACCTCCGCTTCTAATATAATCACCTCCACGACCACGTGGACTTGAAAATAAAAGCTTTTTCGGTTTTTGGAAGAACTGCCGGGCCACGCCCACCGACAGCAATCCACGCCTATCACCCGAGCTGCTCACACCCACAACTGCTGGACGTCAGTTGTACAACTATGCCAATATGTGGCTTGAAAGAGAGGGCAGTAGAGGATCACCCCAAGGTTCCGAGCATGCGGGGCTGGGTGGGGTGAGCATCAAGTGACTTTGATAGATAGGTCTGGTGGGGTGGTAGAGCAAGATGATGGAGGAAAGATGATGATTTCTGATTTGTCCATGTTCAGTTTTAAAAATCAAGCAAAAAAGAAGGATGAAAAAGATAGGCATTGTGGGATTTTAGTTAGTAAAAATGTGTAATCAGGTCTTGAGAGGTAGATCTGCATGTTATCGGCACAGAGGTGATACAGAAAGCCATGCGACTCTATGAGCTGTCCAAGGCCGAATGTGTAGATTGAGAATAGCCGGGGGTCCTAGAACTGAACCTTGGGGGACACCGACAGATAGGTGACGAGAAAATGAGGTGGTGTGAGAGAGAAAGACACTGAAAGTGCGGTCTGTTAGGTATGAAGCGATTCAAGGTAGGATCAAGTCTGTGACACCAAGAGATGAGAGAATCTGTAGCAAGAGTGAATGGTCCACAAGGTCAAAGGCAGAGGACAGGTCCAGGAGGAGGAGGACAGAATAGTGTCGTTTGGCTTTGGCAGTTAGTAGGTCATTGGTGAATTTAGTAAGGGCAGTGTCAGTAGAATGATGCGGTCGAAAGCCAGATTGTAACCAGTTGAAGAGGGAGCAGAAGGAGGGGTGAGAGGACAGTTCGAGATGGACATGCTGTTCCAGTAGTTTTGAAAAGTAGTAGGGGAAAATTAATATGGGTCGATAGCTAGACATAGAGGAACGGTCAAGGGAAGGCTTTTTGAGAATGGGTATAATCAAGGCGTGTTTAAAGAATGAGGGGAAGACATCTGTTGTTAGTGATAGATTGAAGAGATGGGTTGAGGTTGGGATGAAGACTGAGGTGAGGTTTGGGATAAGGTGTGATGGGAGCAGGTCAAGTGCACAGGTGATAAGATGTGATCTGAAGAGTAAAGAAGAAAGTTTTTCTTCTGTGATGGTGGAGAAACTGGGTTTGGAGGAAGAGGGCTGAGTAGTTATAGGGAGGGGCTGTGGGGACTGTAGGCCAAAGTTTTCTCTCATGATGTTGATATTCTGCTTGAAGAATGAGGCAAAGTCTTCAGCTGAGAGGAGAGGGTAGAGGTGCTGAGGGACAGAGGAGAGAATTGAGAGTTTGAACAGCTGTTCAGGGTTGTGAGACAGGAAAGTTATGACAGATGATAAGTAGGTATGTTTTGCAGCAGTTAGTGTGGCCTTTAAAATGATGAGGGATTGTTTACAAGTGAAGAAATACTCATTGGAGCAGGATCCTTTCCCTCTTCACTTAACAACCCTGGAGGCTGGTGTGCCAGGGTTGCCTGTTGATTGTGTGTTTTTTTGTATGCATGAGGGAGGCGACTGATTCGAGAGCCGCAGATATTGTGGCATTCAATAGAGCTGCAGCAGCATCTGCATCATGTAGGGAACCTATGTCTGCAAGAGAGAGAAGGAACTGGGAAAAGGTGTGTAGATTGATGGGCGTGAGATTTCTGTGAAGATGTGCGAGTTTATGGAGAGGTGGTTGTGTACTTGGAGAAGGAAGAAAATGTGAGTAGGTTGTGGTCAGACGGGGAGTTAGGGAACAGAACTGGGTGAAGATTACGTCCGGCATGTGGTCATCTTTGTGAGTGGCATACACTCCCAAACATATCCACCATATTTGACTATAGGTACTAAGTTATTATCTTTGTAGGTCTCATTCTGTTTTTGGTAAACAGTAGGATGATGTGCTTTCACCAAAAAATTCTATCTTGGTCTCATCTGTATGCAAAAAGCTTTCCCAGAAGGATTTTAATTAACTCATGTACCTTTTAGCAAACTGCAGTCTTGCTTTTTATGTCTCTGTCAGCAGTGGCGTCCTCTTAGGTCTCCTGCCATAGCATTTCATTTAATTCAATGTCAAAGATATTTTGTGCTGACACTGATGCACCCTGAGCTGCAGACCTCTGATTTCTTTGGAACTTGATTATCACCATCTAGACAGGTGGGAACTCCAGCCTCGAGGCCGCAACAGTGCAGTTTCAGGATTCCTTAGTATTGCACAGTTGATAATATAATCAGCTCACGGGTGATGATTCCAACCCTGTGCAATACTAAGAAATCCGAAAAATGCACTGTTGGCGCCTTGAGGCCTGGAGTTCCCACCACTGATCTAGACTATCCTGCATTGCAACTTTCACAAATTTTTTTCTGCCGTTCACGTCCAGAGAGGTAGCTACAGTACCATGGGCTGTAATCTGTTTGATTATGTTGCACAGACATGGACAAAGGAACATTAAGATATCTGGAGATGATCTTGAAACCTTGAGATTGTTGATATTTTTCAACAATTTTGGTTCTCAAGTCCTCAAACAGTTCTCTTCCCTGCCTTCTGTTTTCCATGCTTAGTGTGGCATACAGACAGACAAAGCAAAGATTAAGTCAACTTCTCCTCTCTTAATCTGGTTGTAGGTGTGATTTTCATATTGCCCATAGCCGTTGCTTGCTACAGGTAAGTTTGAACGTGCATCATATGCTTGAAATAATTTTGGAAAGGTGCCAACAATTTCGTCTGGCCCATTTTGAGGGGTGTGTGTGAAATTATGTCCAATTTGCTTTTCTTCCTCTGTTTTTTTGTGATGTTCCAATACACACAAGGGAAATAAACATGTGCATGACAAAAACATGTCTAATTGCAAATATTATCTGTGAGAAATAACTCAATTTCTGGAGCAATTTCAAAGGCACCAACACTTTTGGCTTTGACTATATTTTAGATCTCAGTTTTTTAATACCTAAATCAATTATTACTTTTAGTGGCAGCATAAACAGAAAGGAATGGCTGTTTACTATACTATCTATAATCCCAGTCCATAATGGTTATTTTAGAATGGTAATAAAATTACCTGGCACTTTGGCAACTTCTCTCAATAACTCAAAGAGTAAATCCAAGGTGGGCGGTTGATGCTGACGAGGACAATTTGAAACAGCGGCTGTAAGTTGTTCTAAAAGGTTTATCCATACATCAATAAGACCTAAAGTAATGTAAAAAATACTTACAACCTCATGTGGTGGAAGAGGAATAAAATGTTATAATTAAGTAAAGCTTCAGAAAAAAAGAAGAGATATCCAAAAACGCTATGGCCACATTTACGAATGCTGTGTAACATCAAACAGTTCAATTTGGACCCGACAGAGAATAAATAGAGAGTGTAGGTGCGCCAGCGGTTGGACCTGTAGCGATTAGCCATTCTCCAACATATTGATAGGGAAAATAACCTATATACTTGCTACAACCCCTTTAAAACTCTCCAAATCCCAATTTATTAGATGGTTTGGGAAATCACCTAGTGAGATGTAAATCTAATTTTTTTTGTTTGTGTAAGGCCCCTTTCACATCAGCGTTTTTTTTAAAATCGCGGCAGATGCGGTGAAAAAAACGCATCTGCCGCGATTACCGCATACCGGCTGCACTTGCGGCACGTTGCGGCACAGTTGCGGCAAGCCCCATACAATGTATAGGCGGGCTTGCGGCAGGTGCGGTTGGCACTTGCGCAGGTGCGGCCGCGAAAAAAAACCGCGGTCAGCTGCGTTTTTTCACGGCCGCACCTGCCGCAAGTGCCAAAACCGCACTTGCCGCACCTGCCGCAAGCCCGCCTATATATTGTATGGGGCTTGCCGCAACTGTGCCGCAACCGTGCCGCTAGTGCAGCCGGTATGCGGTAATCGCGACAGATGCGTTGTTTTTCACCGCATCTGCCGCGATTTAAAAAAAACGCTAGTGTGAAAGTACCCTAAATCAGTCATAAATGTGATTAAACTGAATGTACAAAAAAAAAAAGGCACATGTCAACCACATTGGTAACTATGCCGTTAAGTGTATGTTAGACATAGCTGTTTCCATAAATGTGTCACTGTGTATTATCCTATATGAAGCCATGGCCATTATAAGTCTGAAAAATCATTAGATCATTGTCTCCTTCAGCATCTAACACTCAAAACTATTACTGTATATTTCATTTTTCTACATTGATGCAATCACAGTGGTATAAACGAGCTTGAATTAAGGCTTTTACTGAAGATTATCTTGTGATTTACAAAGTATAATCTATATTCATTTACTGGAGAGGATGAGGGAGGGAGAAAAAGGCAATGACTATGGTATGTAAAGGTTTTGTAGGACGTATGGAGATACCAGATATTTACCACTGTCATTGTTAAACTGTACTAAATATAATAAACTGTGTGGACAAACGATTTGGACACTTTACAAGATGATAGAAAAAGAAAGCCTAACCAAATCAGGTCAGATTACCAATGCTCTACAGGATGCCGCAAACTCCATGATAAAGGTGGGGGGAAGCACAAGTGTAATATACTGATGAAACAACCACTCACAATCTACTATTCATGGAGGGGCTAGCTGGCTTGTGTTGTGTTCTAAATTATAAATGCACACAGATAAGACTTGCAAAGGGTGCCAGTCACACAGGTACATGTAGTGCACTGTGTTTAGCTTACAGCCTGTTGATTATAGCCACACTATTTAATTAGGTGGGCTGTCCAACACTATATAAGTGTACCCTACAGGGACATATACCAGAATACACCAAACCAACAGTAAAGGACCTGACTAAATTCAGAAAACATTATGCATAAAACACATGAGGTATTGGTTGATATTTTGGCCAAAATACTCAAGATCACAACCCATGTCAAGGGTCCTCATACTTGTGAGTTCCTACACATTACAACTACAGGAGCTTTTAAAACATGCCATTATACACCCACAGGCATCAATATGAAGTTGTTTACAGAGAAAACTGATTTTTTTCTCTCCAGAGATGTTTTTTCACAAATGTTTCAAGTGTATTTTGTAGATGATGATGTAAGGCCTGGATGAAGCTGATGACCATGGAATCTGATATCCTGGCACACTGCGGAAATGTGCAGTTATTGAGTCAGCGGGGTGATGGCGACTTTTATGCGCTATGTGCCTCGTCACTTGTGACCCACTTTGTATCATTGTGTCATCTTCATTTAGCAGCAGAGTTGCTGTGGTTACTAAAAGCTTCCACTTTTTAATATTTCCACTCGCTATTGATAGTGGAATATTTTTAAGGGAAGAAATGTTGAAAGGCCAAGTTCCCACAAGTAGTTTTTGATGATATGTAATCTTACAGCACAAAAAATGGATGGGATTTATAGAAATGCACTATTTTATGCAACGTAAACTGACCTGCATATTTTAAATCCTCAACATGTCACAGTAATAGCAAAACACCACATACAAGTGTATTGTATTTACACTATTGCATGCTTAAATATATAATGGGATAGCACAATGATTAAGAAATACTGAAAAGCCTCCAAAACAACAATACAGTTGGGCTAATAAAGGTCCATCTTCTCTTTTGCAACCTTTTTGGACTTCCCTCCTATTTTTTTCTTATGTATATTATCACATGTGGCAATGTTCCCATCCACAGAACCATTCTCAAAAGTGAGAAAAGTTCTATGAACTAAAACATTAGATTCTTGACTTATAAAAGTCCAATTTTCTTTTGCAACCTTTTTGGACATCCATCTGGACATCCAGCCATCCATCTGGACATCCATACATCCAGACATCTATCCAATTGGACATCCATCTGGACATCCAGCCATCCATCTGGACATCCATACATCCAGACATCTATCCAATTGGACATCCATCTGGACATCCAGCCATCCATCTGGACATCCATACATCCAGACATCTATCCAATTGGACATCCATCTGGACATCCACCCATCCATCTGGACATCCATACATCCAGACATCTATCCAATTGGACATCCATCCATCCAAATCGGACATCCATCCATCCGGACATACATCCATCCGGACATCCATCCATCCATCCGGTCATCCAGTCATCCATCCAGACATCCATCCGGTCATCCATCTATCCAGACATCCATCCATCCATCTGGTCATCCATCCGGACATCCATCCATCTGGTCATCCATCCGGACATCCATCCATCCGGTCATCCCTCACACACACTTTTGTATCAGAGGCTCAGCGCTCTTGCTCCTTTGTAGAAACGAAAATAAACCTATTGCAAAATTTCAGATTCATTTCTATGGAATTTAGGGTACATCCCAATGCAGCTGCTAATTACACTACAATCATTATATATGACATTTAAAGTGATCTCATCCACACATTCTGCACAAAACATCCATAGCGCAAAATTTACTAATGACGCAGTTTTAATTGGTGCATGTAAATTTATCCTGCAGATTTTATTACGTATCTCCCTTTGCCTGGCTCAGCTGCATCTCTCCTTCACTACCTGCAGCAGTATATATCAATGCGGGGTCTCCACTGCAGGAGGTAAACTCTCTCCATGGGATATACAGAGACTATTGTAATATACTATGTTTGCTTTGTTCGATCTTGCTTATAACAAAATTGAAATTAATTTTGGTACTTATTATTAGAAAAGTGTAATACTAAACATACCAGTGTCGTCATCAAACTCTGATAATATAGCATCAATACCATCTTCACTGCTTGCTGATCTTTCTTGTACACGGCGCGGTAAAGTGTTCAGGCGTCCACACAAGAAGATTGGTTTCATTGGCATCTTGTAGATTTTAGCCAGTAGCTGCATATTAAATAAAAATCATAATTTTATTACATGGTTGGTTTGAATGCAGACCAAGATGAAGGTTGTACACATGATCGATGGGAGGTACGCATTACAGAGGTGGTTATCCACTGTAATGTAAGCACGGGTGCAGCTCTGTACACAAAGAAGTTATTAGGGCACGTCATGGCCAGGTTTTATGAGCAGCCAGAGAGTTAGGCGGCCGTCACATGGTTCAATTTGCAGAACGATATTGTTAGCGATCTCATGCACGCGCGATCGCTAACAATATTGTTCACATCGTTGGTGAGCTGTCACACAGACAGACTCACCAACGATGTGGAGCAGTGAGATCGCTGGTAACTATTGTACACATTGGGTTACTATGCGCCGCGCGGCGCTTAGTAACCCGACGTTTACCATAGATACCATCTCCCAGCATAGGCTCTGCCGCTGGGAGATGGATGATCGTGGTGTCACACACCAAGATGAGGCAGATTGATCAAGCGATTATCGCTTGATATGAGCTCCGGCTCTCATATCTGCGATGTCGCGATCAAGCGATTTTACAGTGTAAAATTGCTTGATTACACGCAGCGATGCACAAACGATATCGCTTAAGCGATCAAAAAGCAGATTGCTTAAGCGATTTTGTGCAGGAAATTAATGCGTGTGACGGCCGCCTTAGGCAGGTCTGGCAGCTCACATACCCCCACCCATAAACGTGTTAAAATGGAAACTGCTTCTCTCACACACGGTGTGTGTGAAGGTTGCTACACCTCCGGTGAGAGAACTCTATACAAGACATGTATCGTATGAACCCGCGGACAAAATGGACTTGTTATTTTCTTTTCTGTTTCTTTATGCTGTAGTAAGGCATGCTTTAAAGAGGACCTGTCACCCCCCTGGTGCTTTCCAAACTGAAAGCACCACTTAATGCAGCGTGTCTTCTGCATTCAGGGAAGGGGTCTCCCATGTCTATAGCCCCCTTGTAAGTTGCACAAAACACTTTAGAAAGTGTACAGATAATGAGTCCGGAGGGACTCACTCAATATGGAGTAATCGCTATTCCCTGGTGTTTGCGTTTGGTGCGCTGCCCTCCAAACGCAAATGTGAAGGCAGCCTTAGACAGACTTCTTACATCCAAACCATTCCTGTTGTTACCTCAAACATTAGCCGAATAGAATCGTCACAAGACGTACTGTAAATATCTAATAGTAATCTTTTTCTGCAGAGAAATGCGGAAACACTGCATTGAATGAATGTGTTTCACTGGGTTATGTCTGAATAGCTTTTCTAATATTTTTGGTCCAGTTTACATATCACTGAAGTCCCCAGAAAAGATATGAGATAAATATAAACCTTCAAAACCAATCTTAAGATCTGTACAAAGGAAATATATTGTTTTACCTGAGAACATTTTCTCAAATAATCTAAAGCTGGTAGGCAAAGGTCTGTGGATGATGAAGCAGATGATGGAATGCAATCTCCAATTTCTTTGCAATCATTCTCACCTGAAATTAGATGAAATACCTAAACATTATTAGATTACTTTGGGTTCTAAAGAAATCAAATGTTACTTTACCAAAACTCGCATTTCCTGCATCTCAATATACATTTCCATTTTTTCATTATGTACCGTATATACTCGTGTATAAGCCGAGTTTTTCAGCACAAAAAATGTGCTGAAAAGTCCCCCCCTCGGCTTATACACGAGTCATATACATCGGTATACAGGCTCCCCCCCCCATCAGTGGTATACAGGGCCCCCCTTGCTGCTGCACACCTGTAAAGTAATACACATTATACTTATCCCTGTCACCGCTCTGACACTGCGCTCCTCCGGGTCTTCATGCTTCCTCCTCCGGCGCACAGGCAATGATGTCATTGCCTGCGCCAGCCGGTCACAAGCAGGAAAAAGCATGAAGACCCGGAGGAGCGCGGTGTCAGAGCGGCGACAGGGATAAGTATAATGTGTATTACTTTACAGGTGTGCAGCAGCAAGGGGGGGCCCTGTATACCACTGATGGGGGGGGGGCGCGGGCGGCCTGTATACCACTGGGGCCTGTATACCACTGGGGCTGCTGTATATACTGCTGGGGCCTGTATATACCACTGGGGAGGCTGCTGTATACCACTGGGGCTGCTGTATATACTGCTGGAGCCTGTATACTACCACTGGGGAGGCTGCTGTATACTACCACTGGGGAGGCTGCTGTATACTACCACTGGGGAGACTGCTGTATACTACCACTGGGAGACTGCTGTATACTACCACTGGGGGGGCCTGTATACCACACTGCTGGGGGCTGTATACCTGTGCTGGGGTCCACCCTTGGCTTATACACGAGTCAATAAGCTTTCCCAGGCTTTGGGGCAAAAGTAGGGGGGGTCGGCTTATACACGAGTATATACGGTACTTTCCACCACTGTGTTGTGCCTGGTGGCACCAGCAACAATCGGCAAAATGGAGAATTTTTATCCTAGTTACAATTTGTACTGGCAGGTCAGTCGCCGTTCCCTTCATTGTTTAAGGGGCTTCTGGAAAAAGTCAAAATGGGACTGCGGTAAAACATGTGCTCTGCCGCTCTATTCTATTGATCAGTGCAGATCCTCTTGATAGCTGTAAACTTATTTTCATTGACAAGTCTGTTACGTCTCAGGAAGATTTTGGTTTCTGCACATGAATATTTACTCTCATTTCATTAAGTCTCATGATTTCTGAATGTCCCCTCAAATTAGGAGGATTAATGTCTTTATCTGGCCTCTAGGAAAGGGGGAAATAGCTAATGGATTACTAGGTGAGTTTTTTATATATATTTTGATTGCCATTATTCTAACATTGGGAAGTGCAGAACATTTCTTTTTACTCCTAAAGATACTGCTAGGCACACTCACTGTAGGTGAAGGCACAGAGAAACAATCCTATACTATCCCACCAGTCAGCACCACTGATGCTCCTTGGCGACCATTATACAAATATTAGCTAATAAAGCATAGGACAGATATTATTTCATGAATTATACCTAATCCTTTCACAAATTTCATAAGGCACATAATGTAATCAGTGGCTGCATTGGCAAAAACTTGAATGTTGTCTGTGTTCAGGAATGCTTCAAACACATCAAACACTGGAGCCTGGCGTTTCCCTGAGAAATAATACAGAAGTAGGTAAGAAAACTGAAGGACAACACCATAGTTATTCATCATTTTCACAAATTTACTTGATAATGTGCAAAGTCAGGAAGTGAGTTTTAGAAACCGGATGTCAAAAATGTTTCTTTTGAGGGTAGTTGGCGGACAGCCTCCACACAGCTCCTCAGCTGATAGCATGGAGAAGAGTAATGTGAATGGAGAGAGATCACAGGAGCTGACAGCCTGAGCTCAGCACTGTTCCTGCCTGAGGTAGCCTGATCAGCTGTATTGTGACCGCTGTGTAGGCCCCTCATTATATGGCCAAATTCAATGTGTGGAGCTGAACATGAATTTCCCTGACAACCATCATATGTCAGGTTTACAGCCTAGTGGGGACATCTTCTGGAAGGTTTTTGAAACGTTTTCTTCAAGATTTCACTTATGAAGTACATTTGAAAGTTTATTATAATCACTTGCTCTTTATTATTATTGAATAAAAATTTAAACAGCGGTTACACTTTAAGGTATGAGAAACTATGACTCTTTTCAACAGTAAAATGGTTAAAACATTCACTGGAACCAGTAGTAAAGGCCAATATATTTGTAACCTTCAAATTCTTCCCCTTCTTCCACTCTATCACACCCGTACTGATTAGACCACAGGCAGCAGTCCCAATAGTTTCAGAATTTCCTGCTGAATTCCACCGACTCTTAAGAGTCAGCAATACTGACCAGAAGAAAATCATTTGGGAGTCCCAGGACTATGACTTTGCATTCTTGTTACAGTAATTTACTATGGGTCAGAACCTTACTCTGGCTTAGGATACAGTATGAATATGAACAGAGAGTCTTAGCATTATTACAGTTTCCAAATTTAACTTAATTTAACTTAGGATATCTGGACATCCTTTAGAGCTTTGACACCAGTAAAAATTAATAGAAAAAAAAATTAAATGAGATTACCTCAAAAATACCTATATGCTGTCTGAAAACAAGCTGTGAATTCAGTAAATGTAAACCTGCACTTTACACTCATGGGCACTTTTATGCAATTTTACATCAAAGCATAATATAAGATCATATAATTGTGGCTTAATATGTGACCCCTAGCTGAGTCAAAGATTTACCGTATTTTTCGGATTATAATACCCCCTTGACAAAAGACGCAGCCAGATTTTAGAGAAAGAAAATATATCAAAGAAATCTGAAGCAAAAAACGTGGTCATGATGCACTGTTAGGGGAGAGGGAGGAATCTGCTGCAGACACTGTTATGGGGGTAATGTCCACCTATTCTGCACTAATTCTCTCATCCTGGGTCCCTTGCAGGTATACATGTCCTCCATCTTCGTGTACATGTCCTCTATCCTTGTCCCGTCATGGTATATATCCTGTTGCATCTCCTGCACATCTTAGCATATATAGTCCCCATCCTGGTATATATGGCCTTCATACTAGGTTCATCCTAGTATACTTGGTCTTCATCCTGGGCCCATCCTGGTCCATATAGTTTCATCATGGTATGTATGCACCCCCAACATAGACCCATCCTAGTTCATATGGCTGCTATCATGCTGCAGAAATATAAAAGTAAACAATTCTACTCACCTGTTCAGGTTTACAGCCTTGTGGGGACATCTTCTGGAAGGTTTTTGAAACGTTTTCTCCCTTGACGCATGGTGTCTTCTTCTGATTCATGCAACTGACACCATGGTCAGCTGCTGGGATATTTGCTGCTCTCCATTCTGGATAATAGAGATGGGGAGCAGCGGTTTCATGCAGTCTGTCTCCATGAAAATGGCGATGGAAATCATTGTCTGCGCATGCGCCACCCACCAGCGCCATTTTATTGAAGACAGACCACAAAAGTACAGTGCATTACCCCAGCTCCGCCCATAATCCCGCCCATCCTCTCAGTGATGACTTCAGTGCAGAGAGGTGGGTGGGATATTATGGGCATGAGGAGCATGTGGGGGCACGTGATATTGCCGGCTCCTGCCTCCTGTGACCCTGAGCCCCTGCACAGCCACAGCAAGGTACTTCTGGACTATAAGAGACAATCCACACTTTACTTTAGAATTTTTGGGGAAAAATGTGTGGTGTATAATCCGAAAAATACAGTACCTCCTAAAAGTAAAGGCTTAAGCTGTATACAAGCAAATATCTTTAGGAAAACATTGAAACCAAGACTAAAAATCTAGGAGATACAAAATTTGTAATACATTTTCCAATAGGGAGCAATGAGTTATTGCACATTCTACATACCCATTGAGTACTCTCCTACAAGATACTCTTTTATATCAGACTTGCTGCTGTGTACAGTTTCCAGGGCACTAAACAACGGTCTCCATCCGGACTGGATCCGAGGAGAGCACACTTCCACCAGCTCACCAATTGAGGTCACTACCTAGAAGGCGAACAAAGAAATACACTAGATCACTAGATAATTGTATTTGGATCACAAGTTTGCCATAGATGTCATGTTTCTTGTTTTATAATTTTTTCACAAATGGTAAAATGAGGAAATTTCGCATATTAAGCATAAATTGGATTTATGTGGTAAGTTTTAGTGCAGTATATTATTCCATAGAGTTGAAAAACATAAAGAGTTGGTGCAAACTGATTGGCAAGACCCGGTCCATTGGCCACAACGTTATCATATAGCCACGGGAGGGATCCTTGAGAACTGTCTCTCATCTGTCGACATCCGTGGCTCTTCTTTTCATTAGCCTGTCTGGTGTGATGTAACGCGTGTCACGCCACAATGATGACTTTGCACCAAGTCATGTAGTGAAAAGTAGATCCACAGATGCCAAGATTCAAGAGGAGTTTTCATGGCTCCCATCCAATATACTATGAATTGATTTGTACCAACTCTATTTCCAGTGTCAGGTGAATGGGATGAAGCCAGGCTGTACAAATGCCTTTAGCTTCATTCCGTGGAGATCAAGCCATGGGGCATTTCCGTGGTCTTTTATACTTTCACATCACCTGGTCCTGTACATCTTCGTCACATAACTCGAGTTGCATGATTCGCTCAAAAGGACGGAAAAGGGCTTCATTGAAGTGAAATTGTGGAGGCTCGTTCCAGTCCGTCAGGACCTCGGTCATGATGTCATGTATGAAGGAGACAGCTTTCTTAGAAACACGCCTTTCTTTATGACAAGCTGCCTAAGATATAGAAGAAAAGTAATACTACTATTGCAACTTATTGGAAAACTCATAGGTATACGACTGCTAAAGTGAAATAAAAAAAACTTCAGATGTTATATATACACACACGTGAGAAGGGGGCCAGTATTTAAATCTGTAAACTCAGATTACAACTGATTTCTAGAAGAAAAAAGTGGGGTGGGAGCTTCATTAGGAACTCAAATGTATATTGGCATAGTCTGGAGATTTCTGCTACTGGAAATCTTTCTATGCAAAAGATCATTACTGATTACTATGCTCTATAAGACTTCATTACTAGAAATAATTCAGTGTCAAATACTTTAAGGCTATGTGTGCATGCTCAGTATTTGATGCAGAAATTTTCCGCAGCAAATCTGCATCCTTTGGCAGAAAAACAAAGACACAATGTGTTTTTAGTGCAGATTTGATGCAGGTTTAATGCAGGTTTGTGCCATGTGTGAAGTCAATGACTGGAAGGAAATCTGCACCAAGAATTGACATGCTGGAGATATTTTTCGCAAGGAAATCTGCACCAAGTCTGTAAGGTAAAGATAAAGAATGTGTGCACAACACTTCAGAATTCTCATTGACTGCTGGCTTCAGGATAGGCATGCGGATTTGTCACAAAACTGCAGCAAATCTGCACCAAACAATGCAGTGTGTGAACAAGGCACAAAGCTTTGTAGATTTCTCTGCAAAACAACTGCCAGTCACAAAGTCTGTAGAACAGTACAATCTGCATTAATTTCTACTTTACAGTGCCTACAAGTAGTATTCAACCCCCTGCAGATTTAGGTGGTTTGATAAGATGCAAATAAGTTAGAGCCTTCAAACTGCAAATGAGAGTAGGATTTATTAACAGAAGCATAAATCTTACAAACCAAAAAGTTATGTTGCTCAGTTGAATTTTAATAAATTTTAAACATAAAAGTGTGGGTCAATTATTATTCAACCCCTCAAACCACCAGCATTCTGTTTGGTCCCACTAAAGTATTAAGAAGTAGTTCAGGCACAAATAACAATGAGCTTCACATGTGTGGATTAATTATCTCTTTTGCCAGCCTTTTCTGACTATTTAAGACCCTCCCCAAACTTGTGAACAGCACTTATACATGGTCAACATGGGAAAGACAAAGGAGCATTCCAAGGCCATCAGAGACAAGATCGTGGAGGGTCACAAGGCTGGCAAGGGGTACAAAACCCTTTCCAAGGAGTTGGGCCTACCTGTCTCCACTGTTGGGAGCATCATCCGGAAGTGGAAGGCTTATGGAACTACTGTTAGCCTTCCACGGCCTGGACAGCCTTTGAAAGTTTCCTCCCGTGCTGA
Organism: Allobates femoralis; assembly: GCA_033576535.1. Lineage (NCBI taxonomy): Eukaryota > Metazoa > Chordata > Amphibia > Anura > Aromobatidae > Allobates > Allobates femoralis. The sequence goes on from JARQOC010000001.1 coordinate 382,888,189, forward strand.
GGCCAGGCTTGTCCGAAGAGTCAAGGCTAACCCAAGGACAACAAGGAAGGAGCTCCGGGAAGATCTCATGGCAGTGGGGACATTGGTTTCAGTCAATACCATAAGTAACGTACTCCACCGCAATGGTCTCCGTTCCAGACGAGCCCGTAAGGTACCTTTACTTTCAAAGCGTCATGTCAAGGCTCATCTACAGTTTGCTCATGATCACTTGGAGGACTCTGAGACAGACTGGTTCAAGGTTCTATGGTCTGATGAGACCAAGATCAAGATCTTTGGTGCCAACCACACACGTGACGTTTGGAGACTGGATGGCACTGCATATGACCCCAAGAATACCATCCCTACAGTCAAGCATGGTGGTGGCAGCATCATGCTGTGGGGCTGTGTCTCAGCCAAGGGGCCTGGCCATCTGGTCCGCATCCATGGGAAGATGGATAACACGGCCTACCTGAAGATTTTGGCCAAGAACCTCCGCTCCTCCATCAAGGATCTTAAGATGGGTCGTAATTTCATCTTCCAACAAGACAACGACCCAAAGCACACAGCCAAGAAAACCAAGGCCTGGTTCAAGAGGGAAAAAATCAAGGTGATGGAGTGGCCTAGTCAGTCTCCTGACCTTAACCCAATTGAAAACTTGTGGAAGGAGCTCAAGATTAAAGTCCACATGAGACACCCAAAGAACCTAGATAACTTGGAGAAGATCTGCATGGAGGAGTGGGCCAAGATAACTCCAGAGACATGTGCCGGCCTGATCAGGTCTTATAAAAGACGATTATTAGCTGTAATTGCAAACAAGGGTTATTCCACAAAATATTAAACCTAGGGGTTGAATAATAATTGACCCACACTTTTATGTTTAAAATGTATTAAAATTCAACTGAGCAACATAACTTTTTGGTTTGTAAGATTTATGCTTCTGTTAATAAATCCTACTCTCGTTTGCAGTTTGAAGGCTCTAACTTATTTGCATCTTATCAAACCACCTAAATCTGCAGGGGGTTGAATACTACTTGTAGGCACTGTATATCTCATACATACCATATATACAAGCCGAGGGGGGGACTTTTCGGCCCAAATTTTGGTCTGAGAAACTCGGCTTATACGCGAGTCACTGTATACTGTATACAGTATACAGGCCGCCCACCCTCATCAGTATACAGGGCCCCCCCTTGCTGCCGCAATCCTGTAAAGGAATACATTATTGTACTTATTCCTGCCGCTGTCCCGCCGCCGCTATTGCGCTCCTCCGGCTTCATCCGGCTTCTTCCGGCTTCCTCCTCCGGTGGGCGCAGGCAATGACGTCATTGTCTGTTTGTGAGAGGAGGAAGCTGGAAGAAGCCGGAGGAGCGTGATAGCAGCGGCGGGACAGCGGCAGGGATAAGTATAATAATGTATTCCTTTACAGGATTGCGGCAGCAAGGGGGGGCCCTGTATACTGATGGGGGGGCCTGTATATACCACTAGGGCTGCTGCTGTATACTACCACTGGGGCTGCTGCTGTATACTACCACTGGGGCTGCTGTATATACCTCTGGGGCTGCTGTATACTACCACTGGGGCTGCTGCTGTATATACCACTGGGGCTGCTGTATACTACCACTGGGGCTGCTGTATATACCTCTGGGGCTGCTGTATACTACCACTGGGGCTGCTGTATACTACCACTGGGGCTGCTGCTGTATACTACCACTGGGGCTGCTGTATACTACCACTGGGGCTGCTGTATACTACCACTGGGGCTGCTGCTGTATATACCACTGGGGCTTCTGCTGTATACTACCACTGGGGAGGCTGCTGTATACCACACTGCTGGGGGCTGTATACCTTTGCTGGGGTCCACCCTCGGCTTATACACGAGTCAATAGGTTTTCCCAGGTTTTGGGTGCAAAAGTAGGGGGGTCGGCTTATACACGGGTCGGCTTATACACGTGTATATACGGTAATCTCATTTCTAATAGACTTGCCTTCCTACTCATCATGTTCTCTCCTCCATGATACTTCCCCTTTTCTTGAACTCACTACCCTTTAACACTAGAAGTCCCAGAAACGGGTCATTTGACCTTTTTACCATTGAAAACCAAGCATCCTTTAAATTCCCGGGACTTCTAGTGTTAAAGGGAACTAACCAGTAAGATTTAGGGCAACAATGTGAAGTCGGTGCCTTACAGGCTCTGGGATACTGAGTCCAATCATACCTTTACTTTAATGATTACATGTATAATTGCAGAGAAGAGTTATCAAACATCGGGAAATCTGTGCTGCAAATTAGCATAGGTGCAGCACAGAGGGGCTGGGTTTATTTGTATTACTCCCCTGTTTGCTCTAAGCTAAATCCTTCCCCCTCCCTCTCTTCCCCCCTCCCTCTCTGTCACTATGTACACAGGCACACTACGTCAGACATTTTGCACGGTGATAGATAGCACAATGTCAGGCTCCTATGTGCTCATCACTTCCTCCCTCTCCGGCTTCCTCTCACTGCTTCATCTCTGGCTGAGAAAAAGCCAGAGAAACAACCAGAGAAAAAGCAGTGAGAACTAGAAGCCAGAATCCTACTCCACATTGATGAGGGGCAAAACTCCAAAACAGCTGTCTGTGGATGGATACTTGGCTTTGGTAATTCCCTTGTCATATCTTTAAACTCGTAAAGAGTTGGATATTGACTGAAAGGGCCACTTCATATGGTGGTTATGGTGGTCTCCTCAAAGAGCCACCCCATGGCTAGGTCCTTCCCTGGAGGGATATCTGGCTAGTCCCGTGTTTGAGACTCCTAAACGAGGCTCCACGGACTCTATTTGCATATTCGGAGTTTTCAATCCTTGACTCATTGAAGATATTAATGCATTGCGTATCCCAGTTCCTATAAGGCAGTGGCTTCACTTTATAGCCCTAAAATCTGCTAGTTGGTTCCCTTTAAAAGTGGGTTTACACTCCCTTATATACGGATATAAATGACCACTGATCGGTAAATATTTAATAGCCTGTTTACAAGGGCAGACCGCTTTTCAGATGCTCATTGAATGAGCTATAATAGATTTTAAAGAGACACATAAGTTGCCATTATTTCTGGCAGCGCAGGTCTTGCTTACATCTTACATGCTGCTGAGAATGATCCTTTGTACAGCCCAAAAAGATTATTTCACCCAAGAAACAAGTATTTTGTTTGTTCATCAGGTGATCAGCAGTCAGTTTACACTATAAGAATATCGTAAGTCTTTTCCTAGCAATGTACATTTAAGATATTCTTTCAGCATAAATGGACAGTCAAGCTTGGACCTCTGAAAACCCACACTTTAGCTAGTATAGCCTATGAACTACGATACTCCACTCTCCATGGACAACATATTCCGATATAATGTTATTACCCAAAATATAGTTACCTCTACAAAATGAGGGGCCACTATACTCCAGCATCGCATAATGTGAAGAAGAGGACGAGATTTGCTGCGGATGATACGTAACATGACATCGCCAAGCCGGAAGAGATGTAGAGCACTTATTTTGTCCTGAGTAGATTTAATCTCACCTATAAATTTACAAAGCCATGGCTGAATTACAGAAGACAACTATCACTTTAAATGAATACAGAAATAGTCATCATAGTTATAGCCTTATACTGTTATATACTCCATCTCATCATTTTAGATTAGTTTTGCCCCTTCCTACTTATCAAAAATTAAAATAAAAGTCTCACCTGGCATAGCAAGGGAATAGTCAAGCGTATCAGTGACTGAATGGAAGAGCTGAGCTTGGGATGCCTTCTTCAGCTGGTAGAGAAATCCACTTAGTGCTACCAGATTGAGTTTGTCTGCAGCGCCTTCAAATAGCCTAGAGACAATTGAGTATTTAGATTACTCATTACACTTGGAATTCAAAGATGAAAATAAGCATGTTATAATATATCGTCCTATTGGTAGCATATAATATATCAGGTGTCTCACTTGTCTGCTTGTGTGGATAAGGTACACACTGCCTTAGCAGCATTACTTGCACTCATCAAGGCATTTCCACGAAAGTCAAATGCTCGACCCTTGCTGCCCTCCTTAATAAGCTCTTGGATCGGGACTGGCTGGATGATGGGACTCTTTCCAAGTGAAGCCTCCCGATCTTTAGTCTGTTCGAAAGAATCAGTGGAAAGTCCCTGCGACTCTGTAGACCGAGTGATTGTCAGCGGTAGCTGCGATGTCCCCTCACTGAAGTGCGTGTGCTCCAATGTGCTGATATATTCACACACCCTGGGCAGGAAGAACAGAGAATTATCCAGAAGAAACTCTGCTTGGTACATATCAACATGACAATAACTCTACTTGGTAATAATCATCATGATATAACTCTACTTGGTAAATATGAATTAAACTCTACATGATAATTACCATCATGATATAAACTCTGGTTGGTACTTATCATCCTATATAATAATTGGCAGTTGCTGGCATCCGGCCACTATGCCGCTATACCGGCATGCACCGCGGCCGGATGCCAGCGCTGCGAGCGATGGCGCGCATGCGCCATCGTGAGCCGCAATGTCCCTGCAGATGCAGCCTCAGCCGGGATATGTGCTCTATGATCGGCTCCTGGTGTCTTCAGACATCCAGGGCAATAGAGCACAGAGCACAGATCCCGGATCAGGCTGCGGCTGCAGGGACCCGGGACCTCATCTGCCTGGATGGCAGAAGTGAGCACAGACAGGGTGAGAGGAGGGGGCACAGAGGGAGCATGGAGGGGACACATATCCCCCTGCTGCACTGATACAGTGTGCCACATTGCTTGCACAGCTGCAGTGTCAGCACTTTGTATAAGTGCACAGGGAGTGGGCACATGACCGGGGGCCACACAGGATATACAGGGGGCCACACAGAACAAACAGGGGGCCCACGCAGGACTCACAGGGGGGCCCACGCAGGACTCACAGGGGGGCCCACTCAGGACTCACAGGGGGGCCCACGCAGGACTCACAGGGGGGCCCACGCAGGACTCACAGGGGGGCCCACGCAGGACTCACAGGGGGCCCACGCAGGACTCACAGGGGGGCCCACGCAGGACTCACAGGGGGGCCCACGCAGGACTCACAGGGGGGCCCACGCAGGACTCACAGGGGGGCCCACGCAGGACTCACAGGGGGGCCCACGCAGGACTCACAGGGGGCCCACGCAGGACTCACAGGGGGCCCACGCAGGACTCACAGGGGGCCCACGCAGGACTCACAGGGGGCCCACGCAGGACTCACAGGGGGCCCACGCAGGACTCACAGGGGGCCCACGCAGGACAGACGGGGGCCAACGCAGGACAGACGGGGGCCCACGCAGGACAGACGGGGGCTCACGCAGGACAGACGGGGGCTCACGCAGGACAGACAGGGGGCCCACGCAGGACAGACAGGGATCCCACGCAGGACAGACAGGGGGCCCACGCAGGACAGACAGGGGAACACGCAGGACAGACAGGGAACACGCAGGACAGACAGGCGCCCACGCAGGACAGACAGGCGCCCACGCAGGACAGACAGGCGCCCACGCAGGACAGACAGGGGCCCACGCAGGACAGACAGGGGCCCACGCAGGACAGACAGGGGCCCACGCAGGACAGACAGGGGCCCACGCAGGACAGACAGGGGCCCACGCAGGACAGACAGGGGCCCACGCAGGACAGACAGGGGGCCACACAGGACAGGGACACATAGGACGGGGACACAGGGCACACAGGACAGAGGGACACAGAACAGGAGCAGAGGACGGGGACACAAGGCAGAGGACAGCGAGACAGTGGGCCAAAGGACAGCACGACACTGGGCCAGAGGACAGCGGGACACTGGGCCACAGGACAGCGGCACACAGGGCCACAGGACAACAGGCCAGAGAACACCGGCACACAGAGGCAGAGGACTGGGGAACAAAGGAGCAGAGGATAGGGGGACACAGGGCCGGAGGACAGGGGGACTGTCCTAACCACTGAGCCACCATATACAGTGCTAACCACTGACCCACCGTATACACTGCTAGCCACTGAGCCACCATATACTGTGCTAACCACTGAGCCTCTGTATACTGTGCTAACCACTGACCCACCATATACAGTGCTAACCACTGAGCCACCATATACACTGCTATACACTGAGCCACCATAAACTGTGCTAACCACTGAGCCACCGTATACTGTGCTAACCACTGATCCACAATATACTGTGCTAACCACTGAGCCACCACACAGTGCTAACCACTGACCCACCATATACTGTCCTAACCACTGAGCCATTATATACTGTGCTAACCACTTAACCACTGCATACAGTGCTAACCACTGACCCACCGTATACAGTGCTAACCACTGAGCCACCGTATACAGTGCTAACCACTGAGCCACCGTATACATTGCTAACCACTGAGCTACCATCTACAGTGCTAACCATTGAGCCACCATATACAATGCTAACCACTGAGCCACCATTACCAGTGCTAACCACTGTGCCACCGTATAACCGTGCTAACCACTGAGCCACCGTATACAGTGCTAACTACTGAGCCACTGTATACAGTGCTAACCGCTGAGCCACCATATACAGTGCTAACCACTGAGCCACCGTATACAGTGCTAACCTCTGAGCCACCATATACTCCATATAAATCCCGCAACAACAGCGTACTTTCTGGAGAGAAGACTGTAGTATTCAGCGGCTATTTTTACGGCACCTGTTCATTACACCGCACTCCCAATGCAATAGCATTGGACCTTTTTCTAATCATGATATAAACTCTACTTGGCAATTACCATCCTGATATTAAACTCTATTTGGAACATTAGGAGAGATGAAAAGAAATTAATAAAAAAAAATGCTTATAAATAATTAAATATCAAAAAAAATATTTGCAGATATTATACCCTCAAACACAGATTACAACTTGCCAGGGTGACAGTACACAGTTTTCTACCTGAACACATGGGGCCAGCAATCCTGGTTGTGACTTCCCATCTCCAGACCGACATTAAGTATGGCATCCATACACAGAACATGAGCATTGTGTAGACGATACCCTCCATGTTTTCCCATCTGCTCCAGTTTTTGCTCCACTTTCTGCTTTACTGTTTTTAAAAATAAATGATAAATAATCTGGTCAATTCAGAACAATTTCCAAGTAATTGGGACAAATCTTCAGTTTTCGACCCAATGCTGGCGTAAGATCTGTTGGAAATGTTGCAAAATCTCATGGATGCACCTAAATTTGGACATTTTTTGCCACCAAATGTCACATTCACATGCAGCAAGTCATTTGGTCATATACGTTCTGTGGAATATGTTGGTGCTATAGAAATAATCATGTTTATTTTTTTTCAATTACAAGTTATTTCAGTAACCATTGTTGTTTTTTCTTACCTATCAGAAGCATACCTATTGTGTCTATGTCTGTGTGTATGTAAGTAAGTCTGATATACAAATGGATGAAAGACAAACATACAGTGCTTTGAAAAAGTATTCATACCATCTGTGAACACACATTTTGTCATGTTACACCCACAATCATAAATGTATTTTATTAGGATTTTATGGGATATATCATCTATAAGTATTTGTGAAGAGTAAAGGAAATGATACATGGTTTCCTAAATATTTTTAAATATAAATCTGAAACTTCTGACTTGCAATTGTATTTAGCCCCTGAGGTCACCTTTTGCTGCAATTACTGCTGCAAATCTTTTGGGGTATGTCTTATACAGCTATGCAAACCTAAAGGCTGAACTTTTTGCTTATTCTTCCTTTCTAAATAGCTCTGTATCAGTTATATTGGATGGAAAGTGTCTATGAATAGCAAATTTCAAGTCTTGCCACAGATTCTCAATGTGATTTAGGTCTGGACTTTGACTGGGCCATTTACACACATGAATATGTTTTGATCTAAACCATTCCATTGTAGCTCTGGAAGTATGTTTAGGGTCGTTGGCCTGCCTGAAATTGAACCTACCCCCAGTGTCAAGTCGTTTTAAGTCTCTAACAAGTTTCGTGCCAGGATTACCTTATATTTAGCTCCATCCAATTCCAGCAACTCTGACCAACTTCCCTGTCCTTAAAAAGCATTCCCACATCATGATGTTTAACCACGTGGAGGGGATGTGGATTTCAAGGTGTTGTGCAGTGTGACTTTCATCACACCCAGCGTTTTGCATTTAGCTCAAAAAGTTCTACTTTGGTCTAACTAGAGCACCTCTTTCCCTAATCTAGCTGTGTCCCTTACATGGCTATTTACAAACGGCAAACAGGACTTCTTATGGCATTCTTTCAAAAATGGCTTTTTTTTGCCACTCTTCTATAAGGGCCAGAATTGTTGACTATAAGACTAAAGCCCCGGTCTCACATAACGATGTGTCAGCGATGCCGACAACGATCAGCATCGTTGATGCATCGTTGACACATCGTTATCAGGTCGCTGGTGAGCTGTCACACTGACAGACTTCACCAGCGACCTCTGGGCAGCCAGATCGTTGGTACCCAGCGTCCGCTCGTTCCCTGCATCCTGGGAGCGGACGGACGCTGGTAACCATGGTAACAGCGGGTCTCTCCTGCACTTAGAGACCCGCTTGTTTACCATGGTTACCGGCACCCGCCCGCTTCCGAGTTGCGGGGAGCGAGCGGGTGCCGACCTCTCCTATCCTGTCCCTCACTATTCTCATCTCTCCCTGCTATTTCCCTGTTCCCTACTCTATCCCCTATCCTAAACCCTAATCCTATCCCTCTCCTTGTTCTAAATAAAGAAATCCCCCCCCCCCGAGGCTCACCGGCATCAGAGGCTCCCATACCGGCATCTCTGTAATGGAGATCTCAGGGGTAAAGGACCTGTGATGAGGTCACAGTCATGTGACCCGCCTATACTATACAGTATACAGTATAGGCGGGTCACATGACTGTGACCTCATCACAGGTCCTTTAGCCCTGCGATCTCCATTACAGAGATGCCGGTATGGGAGCCTCTGATGCCGGTGAGCCTCGGGGGGGGGATTTCTTTATTTAGAACAAGGAGAGGGATAGGATTAGGGTTTAGGATAGGGGATAGAGTAGGGAACAGGGAAATAGCAGGGAGAGATGAGAATAGTGAGGGACAGGATAGGAGAGGTCGGCACCCGCTCGCTCCCCGCAACTCGGAAGCGGGCGGGTGCCGGTAACCATGGTAAACAAGCGGGTCTCTAAGCCCGCTTGTCACTCTGGATGTCATGTTACAGTGCTGCTGTGCAGCGCTGTGACATGGCGGGGGATCCTGACAGGTCGCTGATCGCTGCCCCCGCCGGTCACACACACCGATGTGTGGTGACCAGCGGGGGGGCCAAAGACCAAAAAATGGTCAGGAGCCCTGTGCAACGATCAGCGACCTCACAGCAGGGGCCTGATCGTTGCTATCAGTCACACGCAACGATATCGGTAAGGATATCGTTCCTACGTCACAAATAGGACGATATCGTTACCAATATCGTTATGTGAGACCTAGCCTTAAGACCTCGTCGTTCACATGTTCAGTATTTGATCAGTGATTCATATCAGAATTTGAAATCCAAAATCAGGAGTGTGGAAAAATCTGAGGAAAAGCATAATAGAAATATGGCAACCTCTTTTCTATTTTTATCCACCCTGGAATTGGCGGCTTACAAATACTGATGTACTGTATAATACTGACCATATACTCAACGTATGAACGTGGCCTAATAGTTGTTCTTTAAACAAATTCTCCCACCTGAGGTGTGGATCTTTGCAGCTCTTCCACATTGACCATGACGCTCTTGGCTGCTTCTCTAATTAGTGCTCTCCTTGCTTTGGGTGTACGTTAAGGTGGATGGCCATGTCTTGGTACTTTTGTCATACACCTTCCATTTTTGGATAATGGATTGAACAGTGCTTCCTGAGATATTAAGGAGCTTGGGCTATTTTTTTTTTTTATAACCTAACATTGTTTTACTCTCCTCTACAACTTTATCCCTGAGCCTGCCTGGTGTTTTCATTGGTTTTTATGATGCTGTTTGATCTGTAATATTCTCAAACAAACCTCTGCGAATTTACACAATAGTTGTAGTTATACTGAGAATATATTACACAAACGTGGACTCAATTTACTAATTAGTTGAGTCCTGAAGGCTATTGGCCACTCAGGATTTTACTTGGGAGTATCAGACTACAGGGGTCTGAATACAAATCCACGTCACAGTTTTCAGATTTATATTTTAAATATATTCAGAAAATGATGTATCATTTTTTTTTACGATTCACAAATAATTGCTACTTTGTTGGTTTATCAAAATATACCCATAAAATACATTTAAAGTTTGTGGGTGTAATGTGAGAAAAAGGGCAAAAATTCATGGCTTTATAAATATGCTTTCAAGGCATTGCATATATATGCACACAGATGTGGATTAAAATGGTACTCTTCTGTGAAAGTAAAAAGAAACACAATGGTCACTGAAATATGGTAATTTTTTAGTTAAATTTAATGGATATAAACTATTGAGAATCAGACATTGGTTTTGAATTGCAATTCAGCAGAAAAAAAATGAAACATAAAAAAATGAATGAAAGTGGCCTGGGCAAAACGATTGCCGTCTACCCAAGCTATTTTTTCAAATTATTTATTTATAAATAAATAATTTGAATTTTAAAAAAATGGCGTAGGGTCCACCCTTTTTTAGAATAACAGCCAAGATAAGGCCAGCAGCTGGGGTATGGTATTCTCAGAGTGGGAAGGGCCATGAATATTGGCCCTCCCCAGCCTAAAAATAGCCGGCTGCAGCTGCCCCTGAACTGGCACCTTCATAAGATGCACCAATACTGGCTCTTCCTGCTGCCCTGGTGTCGGTGGCAGTTGGGTAATGGTATTTGGGGTTGATGCCAGCTGGGCAATGTCTGCTGGCATCAAGCCCATAGGTTAGTAATGTCGAGGTGTCAATTAGATACCCGATGTTACTAACCAAATCAGTATGGACACAGACACAATAAAAAAATGTTTACTTGAAAAAACACTCCCCAACACAAACCCTCTTTCCCCAATTTATTGAAGAAGTAAAAAAAAAAAACCTCAACTGCTGTAAGAGCAGGAATCCTGTCAGGAAATAGCATGTCACAACTTCACTGAGGTCATGACAAGTCAGGACCCTCCAGTCACACAGCAGTTAACCATGATCTCATGATGATCTCCAGGCACTACGTAGGCATCCGCCATCTTCATAGCAAATGAGCACAGGAGGAGCGCTGCCGGAAGATAGATGATTGGATGGACCGAAGGACTAAGGTACTGGGGGGGAAGAGGGGGAAAGGGAACCGAGGGAGGACATTTCTCTGTCATCTGACATGTTTGCTCAAGTCAGATGACAGATAAATCATTTTTTTATACAACCTATGTCAGTTTTTCTCATATGACCACCACTGGTGTATATACGTGATCAGTATAAAACTGTTCGATTCTCAGCCACCCTCAGTATTTGAAATTCTGGAGATTTTCTTACGGGGGGTGGGGGGCACTACAGGGCTTTTTCATTTCTGCCATCTGTTGACAGCAGAAAGGAAGAGGTACCTTAATTTGCCGACGTCTAAAGTCAATCAGACGTCGCTATTGGGTTAATATTTCGTTCCACAACTTTTTCAGGCAATCACTTCAAATAAAGAATTTCTGTAACTCTCAATGAGACCTTTGCACTTTTCCATAGGTATTTTGGACTTCTCTTCCTGAGAAAACTGCTCCAACGATCTCAGGTGTGAAGGTGCCTTCTGCAGACTGCATGTTTCAGGTCTTTCCACAGATGTTTAATAGTATTTATAGTATTTAGATCGGGTTTCATAGAAGGCCAATTCAGAATAGTTCAATACTTTGCTCCTAGCCATTCTTATATAATTTAGCTTTGTTTTGGTTAATTATCCTTTTGGAAGACCTATGACTTGCGACTCAGATCAAGCCTTTTGACACTGGGCAGAAATATTTGCCTTTATAGTCTTCAGATTTGATTGTACTCTACACAGATTTAACAACTTTTGTGCAAATGCAGCAAAGCAGCTTCAAAACATAACGGAGCCTTCTCCATATTTCACAGGAGGTACAATGTCCTTGTACTTGCCGAAATGCTCCAATTTTGTGTCAGATGTCCAATGAACATTCTCCCAGAAGCTTTGTCGATTGTTGACATGCATTTTGGCTAATTCCAGTCCCCCTTTTTATTATTTGTTTTCAACTAAGAATTCCTCCATATTTGTCTTCAATGCAGTCCACTTTTACCAAAACAGTGACGGTATGGTGAGATCTGACACCTAGGTACCTTTATCTTATAGTTCACCAATGATAATTTGGACATTATTCTGTTCTGGTTCTTTTAGTTACAATTGGTATTGATAGGCATCAATTTCCTCTCATGGTCACATCAAAGGAGGTTGGATACAGTCCCAGAGATCATCTCACTCCTTAGCTTTGTTTGCTCCATGTTCAGTGTGGCACATACCCTGATACCAAAGAGCACAGTGACTACTTTTCACACAACAAATATGCAGACTAACTGATAACAACTTTGTTTACACGTGTGATAGTAATTACAGCACCCACCTTAGGTTAACATGTCCTTATTATTATTTTCAATTAAATATTGGAAATATTAATAAATTATTTTCAAATTTTTTCTAGGCCAATTTCATTTGTATTTTTTTCGGTTGAACATCAATTCAAAAGCAATGTCTAATTTTCAATAGTTGATTTGCAGTTTAATTTTATTGAATATCACTTTTGTCAGTTTCAAGTGATTTCTGTGACCACTGTTGGTGTTTCTTACTTTTACAGAAGGGAACCATTTCATACTTCACCAGAATGGTACATGCAAAACAGCTGAAAAAAATGGGTTAACTTTTATAAATGAATAAAACTTCATGAATTGGCTAACCACAACCCCATTGAAGATCAAAGAAGAAAAAAGCAGGAAAAAGGCACATATCAGAAAAAGAATTATACAAAAAACAAATATCAAAAACAAAATCAAACAAAAAAAGGTGTAAATGGACTCCACAATGTTTGAAAAGCAGTGCTCTTTCACTTTCTGTTGACCAGGTCTACATGATTCCTGCTTTGTTACAGAAATGAACTGAGATTTTTATCAGGACAGTATTATATTATTCAGCACTGTATTTTTGTATTTCCACCACAGAACATTTTAATGTATGGCAATTAAGGATGAAAATCTGTAATTTTAGTAAAATTTGAGTAAAATTCAAGTCTACTAAAAAAAAAAATGGACATCTAATGGCTATTATGGAAGATATTGCTTACCAAACACTGTTTACAATCTGAATACCTTGTGATATTGTGTCGTTCTGTTCAGGATTTTCCTTGTCATCCTTCTCTTCTTGCACACAGGAGGCAGCAGCCATCTGAGCTAGAGCGGATGCACAATTAGCAGCCACCCCTGTAGATACATAGAAGACATAGGAAATAAAGCCGTCTATTCCAACATTTAATAGATTCACTGAATTCACAAAAATTAGAACAACTTACATGCACCAAGAAATGTAACATGAAGGGGTTAACTTAAGCCTTTAAAGGGGAGTTCCAGCCATCAGCAAAACTTCCATTACACACAATGACAGAAGTCCCCTTAATCATCAGATATAAGAATGGGTCCTAAGGTCAGTTCTGTGATTGTATGGTTTCTGAACACCTAAGAACCATTCCCATCCACTACACAATACGGAGGGCTTCTAAGGTGCAGCACAGTTTCTATAATCAGCAAATCATGGATGTGCTGGAATCAAGACTCCCACTGAGTTCTTATTAATAACATAGCCTAAGGATTTAGCTATTCTTCGTTTCATCAGAAATGTTCTTCTATGTTTGTGATTGATTATCTTTGCTTGTACTCTAGTCTGACACCCACTCAGTGCCTTTGTGTTCATGTCTACATACTTGTAAGTAGCAGTTGAGCATTTCATGCACATGTACGGTTATTCCTGAAGCTATAGTCAGCTGTTTGATTGAAGCATTCCATCAAGAGCCAGGTTATTCTCTGAGGAAGCCACAGTTGGTGGCAAAATCACACCGGGCTTGGATATGTGCAGTAAGCGGTAACTGTGTGATGTCGAATGGCCTACGGTACATGATTAGGTTGCTACAGTGCCTTGTGAAAGTATTTGGCCACCTTGAACTTTTCAACCTTTTGCCATATTTCTGGCTTCAAACATAAAGATATGAATGCTAATTTTTTAACAAAAAGTGAGACACAATCGTGAAGTGGAATGAAATTTATTGCATATTTTAAACTGTTTTAACAAATAAAAAAAACTGAAAAATGGGGCGTGCAATATTATTCCGCCCCTTTACTTTCAGTGCAGCAAACTGACTCCAGAAGTTCAGTGAGGATCTCTGACTGATCCAATGTTGTCCTAAATGACTGGTAATGATAAATAGAATCCACCTGTGTGTAATCAAGTCTCGTATAAATGCACCTGCTCTGTGATAGTCTCAGGGTTCTGTTTCAAGTGCAGAGAGCATCATGAAGACCAAGGAACACATCAGGCAAGTCCGAGATACGTTCTGGTGAAGTTTAAAGCCGGATTTGGATACAAAAAGATTTCCCAAGTTTTAAACATCTCAAGGAGCACTGTGCAAGCGATCATATTGAAATGGAAGGAGTATCAGACACTGCAAATCTACCAAGACCCGGCCATCCCTTTAAACTTTCATCTCGAACAAGGAGAAGACTGATGAGAGATGCAGCCAAAAGGCCCTGATCACTCTGGATGAACTGCAGGGATCTACAGCTGAGGTAACATAGTAACATAGTTTTTAAGGTTGAAGGAAGACTTTTAAGTCCATCTAGTTCAACCCATAGCCTAACATGTTGATCCAGAGGAAGGCAAAAAAAAACCATGTGCAACACGAAGCTCCACATTGGGGGAAAAAATTCCTTCCTGACTCCAGGTACGGCAATCAGACTAGTTCCCTGGATCAACGCCCTATCAAAGAATCTAGTATGTAAAACCCAGTAATATTATAGTTTTAAGAAAGGCATCCAGGCCCTTCTTAAATGTTAGTAGTGAGTCACTCATTACAACATCATGTGGCAGAGAGTTCCATAGTCTCACTGCTCTTCAGTAAAGAATCCACATCTGTGATTAAGATTAAACCTTCTTTTCCTCCAGACGTAGAGGATGCCCCCTTGTCTCAGTCTCAGGCCTAAGAGTAAAGAGATCATTAGAAAGGTCTCTGTACTGTCCCCTCATATATTTATACATTATTATAAGATCACCCCTAAGCCTTCGTTTTTCCAAGCTAAATAACCCCAAGCTTAATAACCTGTCTTGGTATTGCAGACCCCTTAGTCCTCTAATGACTTTTGTCGCTCTTCTCTGGACCCGCTCTAGTTCAGCTATGTCTTTCTTATACACGGAGACCAGAATTGTACACAGTATTCTAAGTGTGGTCGCACTAGTGACTTGTATAGAGGTAAAATTATGTTCTCCTCATGAGCATCTATGCCTCTTTTAATGCATCCCATTATTTTATTTGCCTTTGCAGCAGCTGCCTGACACTGGCCACTAAATGTGAGTTTGTCATCAACCCATACACCCAGGTCTTTTTCAGTGACAGTTTTGCCCAGTGTTTTACAATTAAGCACATAATTATACCTTTTTGTTTCCTCTGCCCAAGTGCATGACTTTACATTATCCCCATTAAAGCTCATTTGCCATTTAGCAGCCCAAGCTTCTAGTTTACATAAATCCTCCTGTAATATAAAATTGTCCTCCTCTGTATTGATTACCCTGCAGAGTTTAGTGTCATCCGCAAATATTGAGATTCTACTCTGTATGCCCCCTACAAGGTCATTAATAAATATATTAAATAGAAGCGGGCCCAACACTGACCCCTGTGGTACCCCACTGTTAACTGTGACCCATTCTGAGTGTGTTCCATTAATAACCACCCTTTGTTTCCTATCACTAAGCCAGTTCTTAACCCACTTACCACTATTTTCCCCTATCCCCATTGCCCTCATTTTATGTATCAACCTTTTGTGTGGCACCGTATCAAAAGCTTTTGAAAAGTCCATATACACCACATCCACTGCATTTCCTTGGTCCAGTCCAGAACTTACTTCTTCATAGAAGCTTATTAGATTAGTTTGACAGGAACGGTCCCTCAGTAAAACCATGTTGATAATGGGTCATGAGGTTATTTTTCTTCAGATACTCCAGTATAGCATCTCTTAGAAAACCCTCTAGGATTTTACCCACAGTAGAGGTTAAGCTTACTGGCCTATAATTTTCCAAGTTCAGTTTTTGTCCCCTTTTGAATATTGGCACCACATTTGCTATACGCCAGTCCTGTGGTACAGACCCTGTTATTATGGAATCTTTAAATATTAAAAATAATGGTCTATCTATGACAGTACTTAATTCCTGCAGCACTCTAGGGTGTATCCCATCCGGGCCCGGGGATTTGTCAATTTTAGTAATTTTTAGACGATGCCGTACTTCCTCTTGGGTTAAGCAGGTGACATTTAATTGAGAATTTTTGTTATCACTGATCATATTGTCTGTCATGGGATTTTCTTGTGTAAATACTGTTGAAAAAAAGTCATTTAGCATATTGGCTTTTTCCTCAACCTCATCCACCATTTCACCCAGACTATTTTTAAAGGGGCCAACACCATCAATCAAGGTGGGAGAGTCTGTCCATGGACAACAATCAGTCGTACACTGCACAAATCTGGTCTTCATGGAAGAGTGGTAAGAAGAATGCCATTTCCCAAAGATATCCATAAAAAGTCTCATTTGAAGTTTGCCACAAGTCACCTGGGAGACACACAAAACATGTGGAATAAGGTGCTCTGGTCAGATGAAACCAAAATCGAACGTTTTAGCCACAATGCAAATGATATGTTTGGTGTAAAAGCAACACAGCTCATCACCCTCAAAACACCATCCCAACTGTCAAACATGGTGGTGACAGTATCATGGTTTGGGCCTGCTTTTCTTAAGCAGGGACAGGGAAGATGGTTAAAATTGATGGGAAGCCAAATACAAGACCATTCTGGAAGAAAACCTGTTGGAGTCTGCAAAAGACCTGAGACTAAGACGGAGATTTATCTTCCAACAAGACAATGATCCCAAACATAAAGCAAAATCTACAATGAAATGGTTCAAAAATAAACATATACAGGTGTTAGAATGGCCAAGTCAAAGTCTAGACCTGAATCCAATTGAGAATCTGTGGAAAGAGCTGAAAACTGCTGTTCACAAACGCTCTCCATCCAACCTCACTGAGCTCGAGCTGTTTGCAAGGAAGAATGGGCAAGAACTTCAGTCTCTCGATGTGCAAAACTGATAGAGACATACCCCAAGCGACTTGCAGCTGTAATTGCAGCAAAAGGTGGCGCTACAAAGTATTAACTCAAGGGGGCCGAATAATATTGCACGCCCCACTTTACAGTTTTTTATTTGTTAAAAAAGTTTAAAATATCCAATAAATTTCGTTCCACTTCACGATTGTGTCCCACTTGTTGATTCTTCACAAAAAATGTGAATTTATATCTTTATGTTTGAAGCCTGAAATGTGGCAAAAGGTTGAAAAGTTCAAGGGGGTAAAAATACTTTTACAAGGCACTGTATGTCTACAGTGGTTACCAGGGCACAGATGACAAAATTCTGGACATGCTCATCGCAATGCGGGAGAGGCAGTGGCCCGGGCTAACCATAAGAGGAACATATCTTAATTATGAGAGGATTAAGGGGCATATAAAAACCCTAGGGTCTGGACCATTAGATGTCCTGCCTCGGAGGGGAACAGAGCCATTGTGAACTACATCTGAATACTCTGGGAGCGCGCATGGAAATTAAGTTATTATGCCCACTGGGTTGTGAAAACCACTGTGCAAGGGGAAAAATGGAAACTGAGAAAAATGCTCAGAGGGCCTACACTCCGAAGACAACATGCTACTTACCATACAAGAATTTAAGTTATAAAATGATTTTTTTCGGTGATTACAGTACACTTTTAGGTCAGACAGAGATGCTTAGGGATGTAGTAGGAAGCTGAAGTGACAGATAGTGATAGGTTTGGGGGCATAAATGACCTGACAGATTCGCTTCAAAGGTTTCTGTACTTTCTACTGAGAAGAACTGAACCCATTTTAGCACTAAATATTCAGTAGAATCTGATGACACCTCTGCTTTAAACCCTTCCTGATGTGGCCAATTTCCTATTTTTTTTATTTTTCTGTCAATATAGCCATATGGAGGGCTTGTTTTTTTTGTGGGCTAAGTTGTACTTTTCAATGGCACAATTCATTTTATAACATAGCGTACTGGAAAACGGCAAAAAATTCCAAGTGCAGTGAAGTTGTGAACAAATATAATGATGATTTTTTCTGGGGGGAATTGTTTTCACATTAAAGAGTGGTAAAAAGACCTAGCAACACAATGCTCCTCATCAGTATGATTACAGTGATACCAAACATGTTCACTGTTTATTATTATTTTACTTTATTATTATTTATTTTATTTTGGAATAAAAAAGTCAGAATTTTGTAAAAAATAATAAAACAGAAAAAAGTTTTATTAACATTTTCTGAGACACATAGCGTTTTCATTTTTCACTCAATGTCGGTCAGTGAGCTAATTGTTTGTGGGGCGAGAGGAGGTTTTTATTGAAACCCTTTTGGGATAGCTGTGATATTTTAATCTCTTGTTACAGCAATTTTTGTGATATTGTAGTGACCAAAACAGATGTAATTTTGGCCATTTTAAACTTCAGTTTATGGTGTTTACAAATAGGATTCAATTTTGGTGATAACACATGTATTTTTAATTTTTACTTTTCTTTATTTTTCATAGGTGAAAAAAAGAGGCGATTTGAACTTATGGGTTTTTATTATTTTTTTCATCTTTTTTAAAACATTTTTAAAGATTTTCACTGTATTTCTTAGTCCCTATAGGAGACGTGAAGCTTCGATCGTCTGATCACTTGTGCTATATACAACAATGTCACAGTATTGCTGAATATATTAAAAATTACATTCTCCCTTGAGGACCTGCCACAGGCACTCCATAATGATAAGCACCTAGGTCTTTAACAGACCCCCAGATTTCATAGTAACACACAGGAGCGCCAATGGGTGCATAGAATGACACACACCCTTGTCAGTGCATGTCAGAGTTTGCCAGCGGTATTTAATAGGTTAACAATCGCAGGCTGACCTAGGTGCCAGCCACAAATGTTAGAGGCAAGTCCCGGCTGTAACACCCCTTGAGCCTACTCCATATGTACAACAGTGGTTAAGCAAGATCCAGCTGACAAGATCCCTATAGCAGCTTTATATACTTAGTTGAATTATAGCTGTCTAACATTGTGTATTCCTTTCTAAACCAATGACCATATAATACAAGTATCAAAGTAAAAAAAAAAAGGTCTACAAATGATTCTATGCCTGAATGTCAATAACACTTTTTAGGTTTCTCACTTTCTCCAGTCCTGCAAGCTTGGTACCTCGGGGTGATAGTCACTCTGCTCTCTCCTTCAAGCCACATGTCCAAGCCCTTGCCAACTCCTAACGACTCCCAACTCAAATATATTTTCCAGACATACATCCCATGATAATAATGATTTTAATTTATATAACGCCAACATATTCCGCAGCACTTGATCAAGAAACTGCAAAAACACTCGTATATGCCCTCATCATCCCTCGCCTTGACTACTGCAACCTCCTGCTCTCTAGCCTCCCCTCTAGCACACTTGCACCCCTCCAATCCATCCCAAACTCTGCTGCTTGACTAATCCACCTGTCTCCCCATTATTCCCCAGACTCGCCTCTCTACCAAGCCCTTCACTGGCTTCCTATTGCCCAGAAACTCCAGTTCAAAACCCTAACCATAACATACAAAGCAATTCACAACCTGTCCCCTCCATATTCTCGGTGAGATGGTCTCCCGGTACTCACCTACAGGTAACCTGTGATCTTTTCAAGATTTCCTTCTCTACTCTCCTCATCTCTTTTTCCCACAACCACACACAAGATTTCTCCCGTGCATCCCCCATACTCTTAACTCTCTGCCCCAACATATCAGACTCTTGCCTACCATAGAAACCTTCAAAAGGAACCTGAAGACCCACCTCTTTCGACAAATCTGCAACCTGCAGGGAGTCTCAGTTCACTAAAAAAAACACACAACCAGCTCTACCCTTGCCTACTGTATCCACACCCATTGCTTGTAGACTGTGAACCCTCGTAAGCAGGGTCATCTCTCCTCCTGTACCTCCTGTGTGCCCTGAATTGTTCATAATTGTTGTGCTCGTCTATGTATGCCCCTTTTCACATGTAAAGTGCTATGGATTAAATAGCGATAT
This sequence comes from Allobates femoralis, assembly GCA_033576535.1. Taxonomy (NCBI): domain Eukaryota; kingdom Metazoa; phylum Chordata; class Amphibia; order Anura; family Aromobatidae; genus Allobates; species Allobates femoralis. The sequence goes on from JARQOC010000001.1 coordinate 382,908,534, forward strand.
AATAATAAATAATAATAATAAGGCAATCCATACCTAATGCACAGCTGAGACGTGCAGCTTTCCTTAGACCATCAAGACTCATACAAATAGAATCTCTTTCTTTTTGATTTTGCTCCTTCACACCTTCTGCACCCAAAATAAATGACAATCCTTTGGAGCTCCCTGCCATGCGACCGGTTAGTGGTGCAGATAATGTGTCTATTAGGTTCTTCCAGCAACCAATAAGTACAAAACGTGCAAAAGCAACACCTGAGGAAGGAAAACAAATGAGATTACAGATTAGGTTACTTTACCTTATTATTGACTCAAAACACAATAAAATGCATAAAAAAAAGAATCACCATGGTAAAGATTACATGTGCACGTAGCAAATCTACAAACTTTACAAATGCATCATTATTTAAGGGTATGCGCACACGATCTGGAATTATTGCATCCTGGAGACTGTCTCCTCTCCTGCGGGGAGCCGGAAGCACAGTAAGAGACACATTGTTAGAATCAGGGTCTCTGTCACTACATTATGCTGCTGTCAGATGAGATGGCAAAAACCTGGTGACAGTGTCCCTTTAATAAATGCCAACAAGTACAATATTAAAAATGAAACTTTTTGCATTCATTTTGCATTTCCAATAAAAAATGATTATGATTTGCAGTGATACAAAGTGTATAGAAATTAAGGTGCTAAGCACATTACTGTTTTCTTTCAGCACACCTGCCACAGTTGTTGGGTCCATATTCTTTTCAGGAGGAAGAGGAGATTGTGTTGCTGTAGATGCCTGAAGCTGTCCACCGATGGCACTGCTGCCCAAACCATCAATGTCTACAGAAAAGAAATAAAACAAAACTTGAACTAATGATTTTGTACAACATTGGCACAAATATATATGGCAACAAGGTATAAATATGAGAGTCCTATGGGTGATGTTTTTTTCCTAGGTCTTACAGTTACTTCTTTCCCATCTATCTACAGTGTTGGCCAAAAGTATTGACACCCCTGCAATTCTGTCAGATAATACTCAGTTTCTTCCTGAAAATGATTGCAATCACAAATTCTTTGGTATTATTATCTTCATTTAATTTGTCTTCAATGAAAAAACACAAAGAGAATGAAGCAAAAAGCAAAACATTGATCATTTCATACAAAACTCCAAAAATGGGCCAGACAAAAGTATTGGCACCCTCAGCCTAATACTTGGTTGCACAACCTTTAGCCAAAATAACTGTGATCAACCGCTTCCGGTAACCATCAATGAGTTTCTTGCAATGCTCTGCTGGAATTTTAGACCATTCTTCTTTGTTAAACTGCTCCAGGTCCCTGATATTTGAAGGGTGCCTTCTCCAAACTGCCATTTTTAGATCTCTCCACAGGTGTTCTATGGGATTCAGGTCTGGACTCATTGTTGGCCACCTTAGAAGTCTCCAGTGATTTCTCTCAAACCATTTCTAGTGTTTTTTGAAGTGTGTTTTGGGTCATTGTCCTGCTGGAAGACCCATGACCTCTGAGGGAGACCCAGCTTTCTCACACTGGACCCTACATTATGTTGCAAAATTTGTTGGCAGTCTTCAGACTTCATAATGCCATGCACACGGTAAAGCAGTTCAGTGCCAGAGGCAGCAGAGCAACCCCAAAACATCAGGGAACCTCCGCCATGTTTGACTGTAGGGACCGTGTTCTTTTCTTTGAATGCCTCTTTTTTTCTCCTGTAAACTCTATATTGATGCCTTTGCCCAAAAAGAGAGAACATTCTTCCAAAACGTTTTAGGTTTTCTCAGGTAAGTTTTGGCAAACTTCAGCCTGCCTTTTTTATGTCTTGGGGTAAGAAGTGGGGTCTTCCTGGGTCTTCTACCATACAGTCCCTTTTCATTCAGACGCCGACGGATAGTACGGGTTGACACTGTTGTACCCTCGGACTGCAGGGCAGCTTGAACTTGTTTGGATGTTAGTCAAGGTTTTTTATCCACCATCAGCACAATCTTGAATTGAAATCTCTTGTCAGTTTTTCTTTTCCGTCCACATCTAGGGAGGTTAGCCACAGTGCCATGGGCTTTAAACTTCTTGATGACACTGCGCATCGGTAGACACAGGAACATTCAGGTCTTTGGAGATGGACTTGTAGCCTTGAGATTGCTCATGCTTCCTCACAATTTGGTTTCTCAAGTCCTCAGACAGTTCTTTGGTCTTCTTTCTTTTCTCCATGCTCAATGTGGTACACACAAGGACACAGGACAGAGGATGAGTCAACTTTAATCCATGTCAACTGACTGCAAGTGTGATTTAGTTATTGCCAACACCTGTTAGGTGCCACAGGTAAGTTAAGGTGCTGTTAATTACACAAATTAGAGAAGCATCACATGATTTTTCTAACAGTGTCAATACTTTTGTCCACCCCCTTTTTTATGTTTGGTGTGGAATTAGATCCAATTTGGCATTAGGACAATTCTTTTTGTGTTTTTTCATTGAAGATAAATTAAATGAAGATAGTAATACCAAAGAATTTGTGATTGCAATCAATTTCAGGAAGAAACTGAGTATTATCTGACAGAATTGCGGGGTGTCAATACTTTTGGCCAACACTGTATGTGAGTACAGAGGTATCTGACCTATAACCATTTACTCCCTACCAGAACTGCATTGGTATATTGGGGGATTTCATTTGAGGTAATTGACTTAAAAATGTAAATCTACAGAATTTACTTTATTAATAAGGCATTAATTCTGAGGAAAATAATTGTAATGTGAAAAGCTAGCTTTAAATTTATTTAGCTAGTCATGCAAAAGGAGATGGTGGTTGCCCATGTACTGAATTGGCATGTCTGGTCCGCCAAGAGTCACTCCTACAAAGGAGCTTTCCATTCTGGTCTTTATGGTAGGGTCGCCAACTTAAAAAAAAATATAATAAAAATAATAATTATTAAAACTGTCAAAAGAAAGCTCAGCATAGATAATTCCTTGAAAAAATCGAAGGTAAAGTCAATAAGGAAAAGACCTGGTTGTGGCTTAATAATGGAACATTAAAAAAGGAAATGGAGAACTTAATTCTAGCAGCCCAAGAGCAAGTGATCCGCACAAATGCAATTAAAGCCAGAATTGAAAAATCAGCTACAGATATAAATATGGACTTTGCAAGGAAGCAGATGAAACAGTGGATTATATACTGAGCTGCTGCAAGAAGATCATGCAGACAGACTACAAGGAAAGGCAGAATACAGTTCTCAGATGATTCACTGGAAGTTGTACCACAATTACCAACTTCCTGTCACAAAGAACTGGTGGGATCATAAACCTGGAAAGGTTATTGAAAATGAACATGCAAAACTACTAAGGGACTTCTGAATTCAATCTGACAAAGTCTTGGCTCACAATACTCCGGACCTTACGTAAGAAAAAAGAAAGTATGGATTGTCGATGTTGCAATATCCGGCAACAGCAGGATTGAGGAGAAGCAACTGGAAAAACTTACACGATATGAAGATTTCATGATCGAACTGCAAAGACTGGCACAAGCCAGTGAGGGTGGTCCCAGTGGTGATCGGCAAAAGCCAGTGAAGGTGGTCCAAGTGGTGATCGACACAAGCCAGTGAGGGTGGTCCCAGTGGTGTTCGGTACAAGCCAGTGAAGGTGGTCCCAGTGGTAATCAGCACAAGCCAGTGAAGGTGGTTCCAGTGGTGATCGGCAGAAGCCAGTGAGGGTAGTCCCAGTGGTGAACGGCACAAGCCAGTGAGGGTGGTCTCAGTGGTGATCGGCACAAGCCAGTGAAGGTGGTCCCAGTGGTGATCGGCACAAGCCAGTGAGGGTGGTCCCAGTGGTGATCGGCACAAGCCAGTGAGGGTGGTCCCAGTGGTGATCAGCACAAGCCAGTGAGGGTGGTCCCAGTGGTGTAGGCACAAGCCAGTGAAGGTGGTCCCAGTGGTGATCCGCACAAGCCAGTGAGGGTGGTCCCAGTGGTGATCGGCACAAGCCAGTGAGGGTGGTCCCAGTGGTGATCGGCACAAGCCAGTGAGGGTGGTCCCAGTGGGGATCGGCACAAACCAGTGAGGGTGGTTCCAGTGGTGATCGGCACAAGCCAGTGAGGGTGGTCCCAGTGGTGATCGGCACAAGCTAGTAAGGGTGGTCCCAGTGGTAATCAGCACAAGACAGTGAAGGTGGCTCCAGTGGTGATCGGCACAAGCCAGTGAGGGTAGTCCCAGTGAAGATTGGCACAAGCCAGTGAAGGTGGTCCCAGTGGTGATCAGCACAAGCCAGTGAGGGTGGTCCCAGTGGTGATCGGCACAAGCCAGTGAGGGTGGTCCCAGTGGTGATCGGCACAAGCCAGTGAAGGTGGTCCCAGTGGTGATCGGCACAAGCCAGTGAGGGTGGTCCCAGTGGTAATCGGCACACTGGGTGTTGTGCCAAAAAAACCTTGGCCAGCACATGAAAACAATTGGAGTTGATAAAATCACAATCTGTCAGCTGCAAAAGGCCACCCTACTGGGCTCTGTGCGCTTCATTCGCCGATATATCACGCAGTCCTAGACACTTGGGAAGTGTCCGACTAGTGATTTTATACAAAATCCAACATAATGATCTTATTTGCTGCGTGTAACTGTTGTACTGTATATGTATAATAATAATTCTGGACTGCCTCTCAAAAATCATGGACAGAACTTTTTATACAGATCAGATGTAAACTGTAAAATAATGCTAAATACAAACAGCAATATCAATACAAGCATCACCAGTTAAAAAAAAAAAAATCAGACACAGCAATTATCAATTTATAGTTACAGACAGGAGAACAAAATGCCCTATTTTTATAGATTGTCCAGGTATTTCTGCCCAGTTAGCAAACCAGCTTTATGGTCAAGAGAACTTATGGAAAATGTAGTCAGGGGTTATCCTGATGTTTAGATTGTGAGCCCCAATGGGGACAGTGTTGCTGATTATGTAAAGTGCTGTGTAATTAATAGCGCTATATAAATGTATAAATATTATTATAATATTATGAAAAAGCACTGAACAAGGAAACAGGTGGCACACTCTGAGGTACAGGTTAATATGGGTGCACATTCTAGGGTGGGTTGGCTTCTTCCTACTTATAGTACAAGAAAATAAATGAGAGAGACATTATTCCAATGTAAGTAATAAGCCACACATGAAATCATTATTCACAGGCCATGTTAGACAGGTCACCAGCGACAAAAAATGGATCAATTTACATACAAGTCAGTTTTAGTGAATACACCAAATATCATCTACTCTTTCCTCTGTCATTCCTTATGGAAATGAATGAAGAATGAATGAACTCCTGTGGACAGTCCCACAGCTTCTGGACTTTTTGGACAGTATGTCATGGGGAATATTGCTGTCTGGATAATAACAGAATTGGCACAAAAATAGACTTAATAAAAAAAATAACTTTAATAGAAACTTGTGTTTTATATCTTACAAAAGGGGTCCCCAACCAGTTGCTCGAGAGTCGCATGTGTTTGTGGCTGCCTTCCATCTTGATGCATTAGCACCAGGTCTAGCAAACAGCTATGAAGAGCAGGTCTCCTTTTGGTAACTTTTGTGAGTAGTCCGCAAAGAAGAGCAGATCTGAGTGTACTCCGTGGATCTTGGTGTACTGCCTTGGTGTGATTTCTGTGGAAAAGCCTTGGCTGCTATTATACCGGTAATGGGTCCCTAGGTTACACAACTGTGGGGAGGGCAGGAGCTGACTGTGGCTCAAGAACCTCTTTCAGACCTGAATGTGGCTCTCAAGGTCAGAAAGATTGGGATCCTTTATCTTAAAACATAAAATATAACACACAGAAGTCACAACAAAGAGCAGAGAAAGTATTTAGGCAAAAACATGGCAATACTCACTAATAAGCATAGTAATAAGTGGTAGGCACAGGCCCTCGGGGGTGCCCCAGTAGCCAGACTCTCCAAGCATGTTCCTGTCCAGGATTTGGTGATACAGTTCCTCGATCCAAGCCTGGGAGAATACTATGACCACACCACTGGACTGGACCTGCTTCATGAATTCCTTCTGTGTAACGAAGGACACAATATATAGAATGTCATCAATGGAACTATAGTTGTATTGACTAAATGTTAGAAGTCTATACACTCAAGATCATCGCTCCTCAATCAGTGACTTACCAGCCACATTTGGCTTTCATCTTCCTACATTTGTCCCGCTGGCTGTGGACCAAGACTGCAGAGAGATCACAGCAGCGCTGTGCCCACACTCAGAGCCAATATCACTGGTCCTTGGCACCAGAGTCAGGATCATAAATGAGGTAACTGGCACCAGTAAGCACTAAAGAACTGTCAATACATCACTGCCCTGGTCGCTCTAATCTTACTGGTCCTGGTCAATCTGTATGCTTTTATTTGGCTGGTCACACTTTTTTTTTTTTTTTTATGTGTGTGTGGCAATTCCTAAAAAAAGGATCAATCAAGTTAAGACTGGCTAGTAATAAAAGGGATAGCAGTGCATGGAAGTCACCCATCGCCAAATGCAGGTATATCAATTTATATGGGAGCAGCTTAGCAGTCAGCAAGAGGATGAAACAACTGACTGCTAATAATGTGCAGAAGAAATCTTTGACAGAGAATTGGACATGAAACATATATAGTTTTCTATATGTGTTTAACCCTTTATTGCTTTTTATGGCAACAGGACCAGTGATCTGCAATAACCAAATTTCATCTTTTTCCATCGCCTCATTAGGGGACATAGGACCGTGGGTGTTATGCTGCTGTCCACTAAGAGGCGACACTAAGCAGAATCTGAAAGATATACAGAGAAGCTCCTCCCCTGCAGTATATACACCCTGGCTGGTACAAGCCGAACCAGTTTTTGCTTAGTGTCTTTAGGAGGCACACGTGGTCTTGAGACCACTTTATTTCTACTTAAAAAATTTTTATCATTTACTTTTGGAATTTTTTCCAGCTAAAAGACTAAGATACAAGGGCAACTGTACCCTAGCATACTGATTTCCCGCAACCTACAACAGGCGGGAACGCGGGGTGTTACCTCCACATACCCCCTCCTGCCACGAGGGATATTAGCCACGGCGACTGTTCTTATGCGTTCCGATCTCCACTATGGACTGCTTGGCACATAGAACCAGCAAACCACTCACCTCAGCTCCCACAGTTGGGTGCCTGAGTTGCAGCAGATGGCACAATTCTCAGTTTTCCCAGCCGCCTCCCGGCCCCTGCTTTGCAGCACACCGAGTAGACATCTGACTGCTGGAGGACAGCACCGGACACCTACAGCCCTCCCCAGCCTGCTGCTGCGGAGCCGTCCAACAGGTTCAGCCCCTGTCTGACCCTTATCATGATGCCACGCCACTGCTTGAGAAACAGCAATTAAGCGGCGGGTCCGCAGCCTGCAACACTGTGTCCCCGATAACTGTTACAGGAGCCCTGCCGGTTTTCCCGTCGCAGTGCCTCCCTTTTGGGACCTCCTTGCCGGCCCTGTCATGTTTCCAGGGCCGCAATCTAATTGAGGCCCTGGCTTTGGCCCATTTATCGCCGTTCCGCCCCCCCCGTCCGCGTCCCCCTGACATCACATCACGCATCATCAGGGAGGGGGCCGGCCTGCCTGGGCGCGTTCAGCGCCTCGCAAGACTTCCTTCCTGCCTTTTGCTGCGACCCGCCTCTATTCTCCTTGCTCCAGAGTTCTCGGCACCGCCGGCTGCCTTCTATTACTACCGGCGCCACTGGACCAACTGCAGGGTGACACAGGATCTGGCACTACAGCTATGGTTCCGGCACAGGACCAAGCTGCAGGGGGTCACAGGAACTGGCATCACAACTGCTGTTCCAGTGCACTGCTTAGCAAGCGGTAAGGAGCTTAGCAGATCCTGCTGTAGCTCTCCTTCTATATACTCCTGTACGGCTATATACACCTAGCAGTACAGCAGGCATCACCAAACTAGACCCATATACTACCATGAGCAGCTCAAGGAACCATAAAAAGTCTTCCAAGACGCTCAAAACCTATTATGCCTCTTGTACGGTCTGCAAAGCTCCGCTACCATGTGGGCATACCACCCCGTTCTGCCCAACCTGCGGTCCCAATATAGCCCAAGAGGCTCTCGCTGATCCTGCTATAGCCAGTACCTCTAATACCCCTGACTGGGCCGTTGCCCTATCTCAATCTATGTCTCAATCCATCAAAAAGCTTTCCTCTACTTTGATTCAGGCCCTGCAGAGCCATCCCACACCCTGCACCTCAGTTCAGTCAGCGCGTCAGGACGATACCACAGGACAGGAGTCCACACTACCCAGGGCCGGTTACCCAGGGTACCCTGCCGTTCGTGTCAGAAACGGGATGGAAAAGAAATCATAGAAGTCTATCTCGTACTTCATCACAAAGCTCTCATGCATCGACTTACAGAGAGAGTAATTATCGTTCTCACTCGGGAGACAGGTCTTACGATCTGGACTCTGATCCAGACCTAAACATCTCTCTAGACCAGGATACCTGGGACACGTCAGCCATGATTCAGGATCTCATCACAGCGGTCAACCAATCGCTTGATGTACAGGATCCCCCTTCTGAAACTCCAGACCATGTCATCTCGTTTAAGAGGTTAAAATGCCCAAACATATTTTTTGCCGATCAACCGGAATTTTACAAAAGCATAGAGAACATCCTGATAAGAGATTCAGTAACCGCAAGGCCATGGAAACTCATTATCCTTTCCCTCAGTCTCTGACTTAGAACTGGGCGGAATCCCCACAGGTTGACCCCCCAAATCTCCCGGCTATCCACAAAAACCTTACTCTCTCTGCCAGACGGTTCTTCCATTAAGGATCCAACTGACCGCCACATTGAACAACTGGTACAATCAGTTTTTGAGGCGACAGGGTCCTTCCTATCCCCTTCATTTGCATCGGTCTGGGTGGCCAAGGCAATGATGACCTGGGCAGGCACTCTACATGCTGCCTTACGCGAGGCTGACTCTTCCCCTGAATTGCTAGATCTAGCAGCTCAAATATCTATAGCTGGGGAATACCTTATGCATGCTTGCCTTGACGCGGCCAACTGCTCCACAATTGCCACATCCAATGCCATCACCATCCGCAGGGCACTCTGGCTCCGTGAGTGAAAGGCGGATTCTGCCTCCAAGAAGTCACTCATTAGCCTCCCATATCATACCGGCTGTCTCTTCGTAGAGAAACTGGACAAACTAATTTCGGATGCCACAGGGGTAAGAGTACCTCTCTTGCCCAACATAAACCAAGACGTTTCCTTGAACGGCGCCAGCAAACGCATTTCCGTTCCTTTCGGAACATGTTCGGCTGGTTAATGTCTCGCCTGTCCCAGGCCGGCACCCGCTCCCCTCGCAGGGACAAGGGACCACAGTCCTCCCAAAAGCCCAACACCACCTGGCAGTCCCAGGCAAGGCAATCCAAGACCAGAGGATCAAGATCCCATAGGTCCCGACTCCATACCTCCCGTGGTAGACACCTCTCTGGTAGGCAGCCAACTTTCCCTTTTTCAGCACATCTGGCTCGCTATTACAGAAGACAGTTGGTGTCTACCGGCTACAAAATAGAGTCTACCTCACTTCCCTACAGACGTTTCTTTCCATCACTACCCCTACGATCCCCGTCAAGGGCTCTCGTCTTTTTCAGAGCCGTAGACTCATTACTTCGGAGGGGAGTCATTATCCCAGTTCCAGAATGTGAACAATTCAAAGGGTTCTACTCTAACCTATTTGTGGTCCCCAAAAAAGATGATTCTGTGCGACCCATTCTAGACCTAAAACACTTAAACAAGTTTGGCCACCTCCGTCACTTCCGCATGGAATCGCTCCGGTCCATAATCACGTCCAAGAGGAGGAGGAGTTCCTCGCCTCTAAAGATATCCTATAAGTGTACCTGCACATTCCAATTACCCAGGGGGCATCAAAGATTCCTGCGTTTTGCCATCCACGACGACCACTTTCAGTTTGTCGCTCTGCCCTTCGGGCTCGCCACGGCGCCAAGTGTGTTCACCAAGGTCATGGCAGCCGTCATGACCATACTTCACTCCTGAGGTATAGTCGTTCTCCCCTATGTGGATGACCTCCTGGTCAAGGCGCCTTGCTTCCACACTTGCGAAGAAAGCGTTTATATCACGGTAGATACCCGCAGACGCCTAGGAAGGCTAGTGAACCTGCAAAAATCGTCTCCAGTCCCAAGTCAATCGATCACCTTTCTGGGAATGACCATCAATACCTACTGCGGATTGGTGATTCTCCCTCAGGACAAGTCCCGTTCTCTGAGACAGAGAGTCCGTACCCTCCTTCGCCCCTCATCTAATTCTCTCCAGTTTGGGATGAGTGTTCTTGGCAAGATGGTGGCAGCAATGGAGGAAGTACCCTTCGCCCAATTCCATCTACGACCTCTCCAAAGGGCTCTTCTCACAGCCTGAGACAGGAGTCCGTTCACCCTAGACAGGAAGTTCCGCTTATCTGCGACAATTAAATGATCTCTCCAATGGTGGTTGAAGACGAAATCCCTCTCCCAGGGGAGGTCCTTCCTACCAGCACACTGGGAGGTACTAACCACCAATGCCAGCCTTATTGGCTGGGTAGCCGTTTACCATCAGCATACGGCACAATGCAGGTGGTCCCGTCAAGAATCCACACTTGCCATCAACCTCTTGGAGATTTGGGCTATATTCCTGGCTCTACAGTCATTCAATCATCTACTGGCGGGTCGTCACATCAGGATTCAGTCGGACAATGCCACGGCAGAGGCATATCTCAATCATTAAGGAGGCACCCACAGTTGGCGTGCGATGCGCGTGACAGAGCCCATATGCCACTGGACAGAGTCGAACCACTCTGTACTGTAAGCAGTACATATTCCGGGAGTTGACAACTGGGCGGCGGACTTCCTCAGTCATAAAGCCCATATGCCATGACAGAGTCGAACCACTCTGTACTGTAAGCAGTACATATTCCGGGAGTTGACAATGGGCGGCGGACTTCCTCAGTCATAAAGGCATCGCGTCAGAGAGGGGATCTATACCCAGAAGTCTTCCAACATCTGCAATTGCTGGGGGACTCCGGATGTGGATCTCATGGCTTCACACCTAAATGCCAAGGTACCCCAGTTCATGGCCCAATCTCTTTGATCCACAGTCGGTGGGGGCGGAAGCCCTGGTCCAACCCTGGACTCAGTTTCGCCTTCCCTACATATTTTCTCCTCTGCCTCTCATTCCTAGGGTCATACGGAAGATCAAGACAGAGGGGATGCCAGTCATACTGGTAGCACCATATTAGCCCAGACGTCCTTGGTACGCCGACCTTGTTCAGCTCGTCGCTGACACCCCTTGGCGCCTACCGGACTGCCTGGACCTACTCACTCGGGGCCACTATCCCATCAGAACCCGTCGGCCCTGAATTTGACGGCGTGGCCGTTGAGACCTGGGTTGTAACCCAGGCCGGGTTTTCCCCAGATGTCATCTCTACCATGAATAGAGCAAGAAAGCCTGCTTCGGCTTGCAAATACTATCGAACCTGGAAAATCTTCTTTGCCAGGTGTGCTGCACGGAACTATTTGCCTCTACGGCTTTTCCTTCCAGTGATTCTGAGTTTTTTCAATCAGGATTAGACGCTGGCCTTTCTCTCGGGTCCCTCAAGGGACAGATCTCCGCACTGTCAGTGCTTTTTCAGTGAAGATTCGCGGTTAAGCTTCAAGTCAAGACTTTTTTCCAGGGGGTCTCTAGCCTAGTCCCGCCCTATAGGTGACCTTTAGAAGCGTGGGATCTTAACCTGGTCCTGGATGCTCTCCAAAAACCTCCCTTCGAGTCCCTCAAGGAGGTCCCTCTTTGACTTCTGTCTTAGAAAGTTGTTTTTCTGGTGGCATTTCTGAATTGGCAGCTGTTTCATGTATAACACCCTTCCTAATTTTTCATTAGGACAAGGTAGTGCTCCGCCCTGAACCATCATTTCTACCTAAGGTGGTTTCCTCATTTCACTTAAATAAGGAAATCTCACTTCCATCTTTTTGCCCGGCTCAGGTGCACCGCGTGGAAAAAGCTCTGCACACTCTGGATCTGGTTCAAGCTCTTCGGTACTACGTCTCTAGGACGGCGTTCTTCAGAAAGTCTGACATCTTATTCGTCCTACCGGAGGGTCAACGAAAAGGCATGCCAGCATCCAAAGCCACCTTGGCCAGATGGATTAAGACAATGATTCAAGAAGAGTATCAAGTGCGCGCCTTGCCCGTTCCTGCGGGCTTACAACCTCACTCTACTCGTTCAGTCTGGGCATCCTGGGCTCTTCGGTACCAGGCCTCCGCAATCAAGTATGCAAAGCGGCTACCTGAACCAGTCTTCACACATTTGTGATGCACTACAGGGTCCACACTCAGTCTTCGGCAGATGCCAGTCTGGGTAGGCGTATCCTGCAGGCGGCGGTAGCCCTCATGTAGGGTACATGTCTTTCATAGACCTTCTCGATAATCTGTACCCACCTATGGACTGCTTTAGGACATCCCACGGTCCTGTGTCCCCCAATGAGGCGATTGAGAAAAGGAGATTTTTGTGTACTTACCATAAAATCCTTTTCTCTGAGCCTCTAATTGGGGAACACAGCACCCTCCCTGTTGCCCTGTCTCGGGCCATTGTTTCATGTTGTTATGGTTCACTGAGTTCTCGATGGTTGCCTTCTTAAAGGCCTATGTTTATATCTCCTACTGCTTGTCACAAAACTGGCTCGGCTTGTACCAGCCAGGGTGTATATACTGCAGGGGAGGAGCTCCTCTGTATATCTTTCAGATTTTGCTTAGTGTCACCTCCTAGTGGACAGCAGCATAACACCCACGGTCCTGTGTCCCCCAATTAGAGGCTCAGAGAAAAGGATTTTACAGTGACTACACAAAAATCTCCTTTTTAGAATGTAGCAGTCCAAAAAGTGATTTTTGCATTTATTTTTATGTTGTATTTTACTCCATTTTTTTATATACATTTTGCAAGCCAGGGATGACTGTTCATTGAACCAAAGTACCTCTTTAGGCTCTTTAATGTATAAGCAATAAAAGGGATTCTCTGTACACTCCACTTTCCAAGCGCATATTGTTTTAAATAAATTGCACATTTTATAGCCCCCCCCCCGGCCTAACACTGTGTCCGTCACTGACCCGATGTTTGATAGTGTCTGCAGCACTGATGACAGCACTGATGACAGTACTGAAGCTAATCGGTGAGCTTCTGAACCCAAGGATCGACAGTGCTGCAGCTAATCAGGATGCTCAGCAGCTTTGCCCGATTTGATAGAACGAACTGCTCAGATTCTCCCGGGTCACTGATTAGCGGCAGTACTGTCATCGTGACATCAGCACTGCAACAGATACCTAGAGCAATGTTGTAGACTCAGCACTAAACCAAGGAGAGGATCAGTAAAGGGCAATTTTTTGTTGTTTTTAAGCAAATTGCACCCAAGGGACAAAACCAAAGGTTTCTGAGGTCAGAAAACCTCTTTAAATATAGAAATGTGTAAACCCAAACTGACAAAACAATGCACACTATTTTATTTGTATTTCTAAGCTACCAAAAACAACTTGCGGATAGTGCTGATGGGTCACACACTTCTTATGGTAAAATACAGTACATGGGCAGATTATATTGAGGGTAGTCTGGGTTACTACCTGGGGCCTAAGGCTCCAGGGGGCCCATAGCCAGATTGCTCATGTTATAATATTTTTGTGCCACCATCAATGGCATATATTGAAGAGCAGGAGGCGTTCCTGTAGCTCTGCTGCCGGCAACATAGAATTACAGCATAGCTACAGGAAATTGGTGCTTTCTCTATGACTCGCCATCATTGCGATCGCTGCAAGTACTCAATGAACAAAAGAGGAAGGCAGCAGATTTCTGGGCGATAACCTGGAGACGTAAGTGATTTTCTTTACTTTAAACAGAATAAATTAAGGGTGGGAGAGAGGACATGACATTATAACGAATTGGAGGTGGGGTGGAAGACAGGACATGATATTATAATAAATTGAGAATGGGGTTGGGAGAGGGGACATTTGGAGAGTGGTAGTCGGGTTGAGGACACAGGAGGGTGATTGCTAATGAATTTGGGGTAGAGGATAATGGTTAATTTATAAAAAAAAATTTGGGTATGGGAAAAGTGGCTAATTATAGTTAATGGGGGTCACAGTGCTGTTTTTCAATTAATATTTTGAATGGTGGTGCGTTGTATAAGGGCTAATATATATTAATGGCATGGTATGTATCTGTATACAGAGGTGCAGTTTGGAGGATTTTTTTTATTAAGGAAACAAATATGTATATATGTGACCTTTTTATTTCTAGGGGCATGGTTATTAGAGTGGCTAACTCTACAGTTACAGTACCAAGTCACGGCTTTAGGAAGTCAACACTAAGGTTTGACAAGCTGAAGAAAATCGCTCCAATCAGACAATATGTCAGCGTTAAGTTATTAAACTATGTGGAGCAAAAGAAAAGGGTTAAAGCCGCACTATTGCAAGGATGATCCAGTCCAATTCAGATGAGCAAAAGTGATATTGTGTCAACACTTTTCAGACAGCAATCTCTAAATCAGGGCTAAAAAAAAAAACCTAGTGATTTATCACTCTCTGAAATGCATTGACACAATAAAATCAACTTTGCTAATCTGAATTAGACTGGACCGCAAAAAAGAGAAGGCGGCACTCACCGGAATACACATGATAGTCCTTTATTCCAAGAACTCGTGGAAAAACAGGGTGCAGGGAGGGGGCACGAAGAGCCAACGGACAAAGAGCTTTTTTTGCTTTTCAAACGCTGGTGCTTTGGCAGCGCACCGCCGGTTGGGAACATGCCATAACTGGAGGATTATCCGGACCTGACAGAGGTAACGCTGAAGGTCCCGTCACACTAGGCGATGTGACCAGCGACGTCGGAAGCGATGAGCGGGTGCCCGCTCGCTTTCGACGTCGCTGGTCACCTGTCACACAGAATCGCTGCGGCCGGCGATGCCGCAGCGATGCGGGCGGTGACATCGCTCACTGGGCTGGGCTCAGCCCAGGGAGCGATCCGCAGCAACGCTGCGGTATAGGCCGGATCGCCGTGCGACATCGCTCTGGCGATGTCACACGGCGCGATCCAGCCTAATCACTGGTCGCAGGTTGACAGGTTTACGGTTCTTCCCGTAAACCTGACAACCTGCGACCAGCGATAATTCGCGGTCGCGTCGCGCTGTCACACAGCGCGACGTCGTTAGCGACGTCGCTGTGACGTCACTTTTTCGGCGATGTCGCTAGCGACGTCGCCTGGTGTGAAGCCACCTTGAGTGCCACGTTCATCTCACTTTTCATTGAATTAGACTGGACCATCCTTGTAATAGTGCGGCTTTAACCCTTTTCTTTTGCTACTCCTAGAGCACTGTATTCATGGGTGCTGCGGCAGCCATGTTAATGCCTTTATAGTAGTTGTGGCTTCTCACAACTACGCCAGGTGAGCCTATTGTGCACTTGCTGGACCCCTGCATCTCCCAAGATAAGATCCTATTGTGCTTCTTACTGTCTTTACAGTGTTTATCTACAGCGGTAAATGGATGTAATTATTCTTATTCTAAACTGTATAAAGGCTATTTCATAGCATCCTCTTGTAAAGCACCATCCCTATTTATATACTTCGACTCGTATTACCGGTATGTATAGAATCATCCCTTATATAACTTCCACTTGTATTATGTATAGTCCTATGCTTTATTATATAGTATCCTCTTCTGTCATGTATAGCACCATCTCTTATTACATAGTATCCTCTATTATCATGTACAACTCTATATGAAAGGAAAAAAAGCTAGTGTAGCTACCTGTGTCCCCTTACATCTGTTGTTGCGAACCACAGCATCTATGTGTTCATAGTATCAAGTAGCCCATCACATAATATTTCAAAATATCATGTGATATGTCATATGCTACATCAAGTGCCAAGGAAGCCCATGCACTTTAAACTGGCTACACATAACTGCCACTGGGAACATAGCTTTAAAGAAAGACCAATGTGTTCAACTAGACTACTAGGAAAAATTACCTTTTCGTCTGGGCTATGAAAGACTTCAAACCTGTGATCACAAAATACAGGGTGGGCCATTTATATGGATGCACCTAAATAAATTGGGAATGGTTGGTGATATCAACCTCCTGTTTGTGGCACATTAGTATATGACTTTTCCAGATGGGTGGTGACCATGGTGTCCATTTTGAAGTTGGCCATTTTGGATCCAACTTTATTTTTTTCAATGGGAAGAGGATCATGTGACACCTCAAACTGATTGAGAATTTTATAAGAAAATCAATGGTGTGTGCTTGGTTTTAACGTAACTTTATTCTTTCATGAGTTATTTACAAGTTTATGACCACTTATAAAATGTGTTCAAAGTCTTGCTCATTGTGTTGGATTGACATGATTCAGGTATCCAGTGGCATTGAGGTTTCCATTGATGAAGAATGGCCCCACTAGCTTTGTACCCCATATACCACACCATACCATCAATGTTTGTGTTCCAACAGTCTTGGAGGATCTATCCACTGTGGGTTGGTGTCAGACCAATAGCGCTGGTTTTGTTTGTTAACTTCACCATTCACAAAAAAGTTTGCCTCATCACTCATCTGAAGGTAATTGTCTATGCTGTGAAGATACGAGATGTGCAGCATCTGAAACAACGTATACTGGAAGCCTGTGCTAGCACTTCTTCTGCAGTGTTGCTATCAGTGTGTCAAGAGTGAGATTAGAGGGTTGCATTGACAATCAATACAATGGGCAGCACTTTGAATACATTTTATAAGTTTTCATAACCTTGTAAATAACTCATGAAAGAAAAAACTTATGTTAAAACCAAGCACACCATTGTGTTTCTTATGAAATTCTCAATAGGTTTGATGTGTCACGTGACCCTCTTCCCATTGAAAAAACAAAGTTGGATCCAAAATGGCCAACTTCAAAATGGCCAACATGGTCACCACCCATCTAGAAAAGTTTTCCCCCTCCCATATACCAATATGCCACAAACAGGAAGTTGATATCACCAACCATTCCCATTTTATTTAGGTGCATCCATATAAATGGCCCGTCCTGTATATATCTTCATAAACAGTAATATATCTATGATCTTTGGTAGAGGTGGTGCCATGTAGTGAAAGGGCTTCATATCACAGTAAATTTGCACCTACTAGTGTTACAGGGGCCAAGGCTGTTTTCTTCCTGTAATAGTCATTGTTGGCTAATTTCAGGTTCAGCAGAAGCGTGTAATAGGCTGCAACATACAGACTGTCGGCATTTAGAAGGTTCTGGGCGCATGTTCCACCATTAGTTTCAAAGCCGGGTGAATGCATCACACACATGTAAAAAGTAATGCTGAATTAACAAAATGTAAAATAACTTGCCTTACTGTACTTAACAAGGAGAATAATATCCAAAGTAAGGCTGGGTTCATGTGTTATGATCACAGTGTGCTTTTATTTGTTGAACTGTACACTTCTGCCATGACTTCTGAAACTGCACAAAAGAAGCAATGTGGTCACAATGAGTAACCAAGTTACCCGCTGTGTACCTTAGATACCAGCCGTTGAGCGGAGGAGGCTGGTAACTAAGGTACACATCGGTATCTAGGCAACGATCAGCCGACTGATCATTGATCGTTTGTAGTATCACATCGTTCAAGCGTCACAAAACACGTGACTTTTGAACGATATTGGCAACGATATCGTTACGTGTGATGGTACCTTAAGGGTCAAATGATATCGTGAACAATATCGTTGCAAAGTCACTGGTTTGGTGATGTTGCAGTGATGTCGAAACAACATCGCTGTGTGTGACACGTATCAACGATGTCCAAAAGCGCATGCTGCCTAGATACCCGATGTATAACTTAGTTACCAGCCTCCTCCGCTCAGCGGCTGGTATCTAAGGTACACAGCGGGTAACTAGGGACCCTAGTTACCTGCCGTGTACCTTAGATACCAGCCGGTGAGCGGAGGAGGCTGGTAACTAAGGTATACATCGTGTATTTAGGCAGCGCGCACTGCCTAGATACCCGCAGTTTACCTTGGAGACCAGCCTGCTCCCGCTTACTGCAGGCTGGCAGCGGGAGCAAGACATCGTGGAAACGATATATAAATCGTTTCCACGATGTCTCTGGTCCATTGATCGCTGGCGAGTCTGCCTGTGTGACAGCTCACCAGCGATGTGAACGATATTGTTAGCGATCGCGCGTGCATGTGATCGCTAACAATATTGTTCACTAAATTGATGCGTGTGACGGCACCCTTATGGCCACTTTACACGCGGCAACAGGAAGATAGAAACCGGCAGGTGTCGGAGACAATTGTACCTGTTACCTTCAAAACACCTTGCAGATACCTGAATTACACGCAGCCACTTCAAGGTGTTTTGAAGGTGAAAGGTACAATTGTCTCCGACACCTGCCAGTTTCTATCTTCCTGTTGCCGCATGTAAAGTGGCCATTAGTGTTTGACAGTTGGTAATTTAATCTTCTGCACAGGTGATGATTCCAACTGTCAAAAACTAAGGAAATCCTGAAAATCTGTACTGTGTGCAGCTCTTTAGGCCTGACGTTCCCTACCTATTTAGGGCTGCATAAACGCAATGAAACACAGTGCAGTAATGCATCCCAGCTAAAGCAATGGCTATTGCTGAAATGCGTTCGCATTGTAAGTAATTTTGCGGATGCACTTTGCACTGCAAAGTACATCTGCAAACAGAATCACCATGTCAATTGTTTGCGCCTTTTTCGTCGCACTTTTTACTCATCTTGCTGCGTTCCCCGGAGAGCTCTCTCCATACCGGCACTGTAGGACCTTGCGCAGGACCTTAAACAGCACTGTGTGACCGGGCAACGTCACCGATCACCTGATGCTGCGGGGTCTTATAGCCCGCACTTGCTGCAGCCAATTGGGGATCAGAAGACACAGGCGGGGTCACAGAGGGAGAACAGCGTAAAGTAAAGTGCAGAAAGAAAGCGCAGACCGTTCACATACAGAAAACTGCATTCTGTGAGGATCCGTTCTTGGTGCAGTTTTGCATCAAAAACGGATCCTCACAAAACCGCTGTGTGTGAATGCAGCCTTAGTACATACAATGTATATCACGTAGAAAAATTACAGACGGAGACCTAAGGCCATGTGCCATTGAGTATTTGGTGAGATTTTTTTACTTTAGTATTTGTAAGCCAAAACCAGGATTGAGTACTAAATAAAGAAGTGGTGACTTGTTTCAATTATACAGGGTGGGCCATTTATATGGATGCACCTAAATAAAATCTGAATAGTTGGTGAAATCAACTTCCTGTTTGTGACACATTAGTATATGGGAGGGGGAAAACTTTTCCAGATGGGTGGTGACCATGGTGGCCATTTTGAAGTCGGCCATTTTGGATCCAACTTTATTTTTTTCAATGGGAAGAGGGTCATGTGATACATCAAACCTATTGAGAATTTCATAAGAAAAACAATGGTGTACTTGGCTTTAACGTAACTTTATTCTTTCATGAGTTATTTACAAGTTTATGACCACTTATAAAATGTGTTCAAAGTGCTGCCCATTGTGTTGGATAGTCAATGCAACCCTCTTCTCCTACTCTTTACACACTGATAGTAACACTGCAGGAGAAATGTTAGCACAGGCTTCCAGTATCCGTTGTTTCAGATGCTGCACATCTGGTATCTTTACAGCATAGACAATTGCCTTCAGATGAGTGATGAGGCAAACTTTTTTGTGAATGGTGAAGTTAACAAACAAAACCAGCGCTATTGGTCTGACACTAATCCACAGTGGATAGATCCCTTCAAGACTGTTGGAGCACAAAAATTTATGGTATGGTGTGGTATATGGGGTACAAAGATAGTGGGGCCATTCTTCATCAATGGAAACCTCAATGCCACTGGATATCTGAAATTGCTACATGGTTCAGATATCCAGTGGCATTGAGGTTTCCATTGATGAAGAATGGCCCCACTATCTTTGTACCCCATATACCACATCATACCATCTATTTTTGTGTTCCAACAGTCTAGGAGGGATCTATCCACTGTGGGTTAATGTCACACCAATAGCGCTGGTTTTGTTTGTTAACTTCACCATTCACAAAAATGTTTGCCTCATCCCTCATCTGAAGGAAATTGTCTATGCTGTGAAGATACGAGATGTGCAGCATCTGAAACAACGGATACTGGAAGCACGTGCTAGCATTTCTTCTGCAGTGTTGCTATCAGTGTGTCAAGAGTGGGAGAAGAGGGTTGCATTGACAATCCTACACAATGAGCAGCACTTTATGACCACTTATAAAATGTTTTCAAACTTGTAAATAACTCATGAAAGAAAAAAGTTACGTTAAAACCAAGAACACCATTGTGATTCTTATGAAATTTTTAATACGTTTGATGTGTCACATGACCCTCTTGCCATTGAAGAAAATAAAGTTGGATCCAAAATGGCCAACTTCAAAATGGCCGCCATGGTCAGCACCCATCTGGAAAAGTTTTCCCCCTCCCATATACTAACGTGCCACAAACAGGAAATTGACATCACCAACCATTCCCATTTTATATTTAGGTGCATCCATATAAATGGCCCACTCTGTACTTTTCCTCAAGATTGTAAGCCAAAACCAGAAATGGAACAAACACTGAGGTAAAAAAAACCTCACCGAATATTCAACATGTGATCGTGGCTTAAGTGTTTACCTGAAGTCAACACAAGTGGATGATGGAGGATCAAAGTCAATGGTGTCAGGTGGAGACACAAAAACAGTGCATATATTCAATTTAACACAAGGCCTTCAAACACCGGATAGTGGTCAGCTGAATGTTTAGGTGGCAGTTATCCCTCCCGACACCTCCACACCTCCATGAACAAATAATTATGGCTCAACTAACCATTCCAGTGTCATCTATGATTAAGGCTACTTTCAAACCCCCTTTTTTTTTTTTTTAAATCAAGCAAAGATCCGTTAAAAAAATTGATCTCTAACTGGCTAATAACAGATTGAAATGGAGGGTACCATTCCTTTTTTTGCCAGATCCGGCAATTAAAATACAGAACGGTACCTTTTGGTTCAGTCTGTTATTTTAACAAATGCTTTTGAAGATGCATGGAGCTTACCAGTCTCCCACTGCTTGCTTCTGGGGCCACTCATTAAGACAGTGCCCCCACAATCTGTCCCGGTGTCCGTGCTTATTTACCATGTACACTAGTGTATGTCAACTAACCTGGAGTCATAGTGTGTAAATCAAATAAATAATGGAAAAAAAATGCGTAGTGGTGGTTCTCAGAACACAAAGCAGACAACTGCAGAAAGAGAAAAATTATCTACTATATAATTGTCTAAGACGTTTTCGTGTCGGACCCCGACAACGTGCCGTGGATATGTCACACTCTGTGACGTCATCACGGCGAAGCATTGGCCGCGTAGCGGCCATTGCGAGCCGCTGACGTCACCACGCACGAGCAATGGCCGCGAAGCGGCCATTGCGAGTCGGTGGCCGCTACCTCAGCCGCCCTGTGCCCCTGTGCCCCTGTGCCTCAGTGTGCCCCTGTGCCTCCCGCTCCGAAGCAGCTGCTGTCAGCACATGCTGATACAGTGCTCCGGAGCCTGTGCCCCAATGCCCCTGTGCCCAAGTGCCCCTGTGCCCCTGTCACCCCCGCCATCCCCTGTGCCCCAGTGCCTCTGTGCCCCTCTGTCTCTGTGCCTCTGTGCCCCAGTGCCGTAGTGCCCCAGTGCCTCTGTGCCCCTCTGTCTCTGTGCCTCTGTGCCCCAGTGCCGTAGTGCCCCAGTGCCTCTGTGCCCCTCTGTCTCTGTGCCTCTGTGCCCCAGTGCCGTAGTGCCCCAGTGCCTCTGTGCCCCTCTGTCTCTGTGCCTCTGTGCCCCAGTGCCGTAGTGCCCCAGTGCCTCTGTGCCCCTCTGTCTCTGTGCCTCTGTGCCCCAGTGCCGTAGTGCCCCAGTGCCTCTGTGCCCCTCTGTCTCTGTGCCTCTGTGCCCCTCTGTCTCTGTGCCTCTGTGCCCCAGTGCCGTAGTGCCCCAGTGCCTCTGTGCCCCAGTGCCGTAGTGCCCCTGTGCCCCAGTGCCCCTGTATATATACTTACCACCTCTCCTCCGTCTTCTCCGCCGCCGACATGTCGCCGCCCTTGGCAGAACTGGATCCAATATGGCGTCCGGGAAGTCTCGCGAGACTTCCCGGACGCCATATTGGATCCAGAGCTCCAGGGGCGGCGACATACTTTCTCCAAGATGGCGTCCGGGAAGTCTCGCGAGACTTCCTGGACGCCATATTGGATCCAGTCCTCCGGGGGCGGCGACATGTCCCCACAAACAGAGGACTCAGGAACACGCAGGCGGCAGGGAAGAAGCAGGGACGCTGGTAAGTATATCGGAGTGTGTGTGTGTCTGTGTCCGTCCGTCCGCCCGCCCCACTCTGCCCACCGCTGACCACTCTGCCCACCGCTGACCACTCTGCCCACCGCTGACCACTCTGCCCTGCGCTGACCACTCTGCCCACACAGCGCCGCTGCGCTGACTACCATACCCACACAGCGCCGCTGCGCTGACCACCCTGCCCACACAGCGCCGCTGCGCTGACCACCCTGCCCACACAGCGCCGCTGCGCTGACCACCCTGCCCACACAGCGCCGCTGCGCTGACCACCCTGCCCACACATCGCCGCTGCGCTGACCACCCTGCCCACACAGCGCCGCTGCGCTGACCACCATACCCACACAGCGCCGCTGCGCTGACCACCCTGCCCACACAGCGCCGCTGCGCTGACCACCCTGCCCACACAGCGCCGCTGCGCTGACCACCCTGCCCACACAGCGCCGCTGCGCTGACCACAATACCCACACAGTGCCGCTGCGCTGACCACCCTGCCCACACAGCCCAGCTGCGCTGACAACCCTGCCCACACAGCGCCGCTGCGCTGACCACCCTGCCCACACAGTGCCGCTGCGCTGACCACAATACCCACACAGTGCCGCTGCGCTGACCACCCTGCCCACACAGCGCCGCTGCGCTGCCCACCCTGCCCACACAGCGCCGCTGCACTGACCATCCTGCCCACCGCACGCCGCTGCTAACCACTGAGCCACCGCGCAGTGCTAACCACTCAGCCACCACGCAGTGCTAACTACTGAGCCACCGCGCAGTGCTAACCACTGAGCCACCGCGCAGTGCTAACCACTGAGCCTCCGCGCAGTGCCAACCACTAAGCCACCGCGCAGTGCTAACCCCTGAGCTACCGCGCAGTGCTACCCACTGAACCACTACGCAGTGCTAACCACTGACCCACCGCGCAGTGCTAACTACTGAGCCACTGTATACTCTGCTAAACCCTGAGTGCCCGCTTCCATAAGGATTACCGCAACCGCGCCGCATTGCGACTCGCTGGCTGAGTGCGAGCACTTGCGGCGCGGTTGCGGTAATCCCCATAAGGATTACCGCAACCGCGCCGCAAGTGCAAGTTGCGGCGCGGTTGCCGTAATCCCCATAGAAAGTATAGGGGGACTTGCGGCTGGTGCGGCAAGTGCGGTTTTGCCGCACCTGCCGCAAGTCCCCTATACTTTGTATGGGGATTACCGCAACCGCGACGCAGATGCGGTTTTTTAATAAAATAAAATAATTTTAATACAAATAAATACACTGAAAATAAAAAATAATAAATAAATTTAATAATAAATAAAATAGTAAAAAAAAAAATATAAATAATACAATAAAAAATAATGATAAAAAAAAAAAAAAAAAAATATATTAAAGTATTGGACCCCCCAAAAAAAGTATTGGACCTCCCCAAAAGTATTGGACCCCCCAAAAAAGTATTGGACCCCCAAAAAAAGTATTGGGATCCCCCCAAAAACTATTCACACCCCCCCGAATAACTATTCACACCCCCCCGAAAAGTCCTCACACCAGCTATAACTACTATAATCAAATTAATGCACGTTGTAGAATCCCGATGCATTTGCATCGGGCTCACAGCTAGTTAGAAATAAAACACACAGACAACCCTCATTTTCCCCATTTATTAGCCCCAAATATACCTTCCAATGATGATCCAAAACGATGCCCCATTAAGCATACTCCGCTCTGCTGCATCGGAGGTTGCGCTAAATAAGAACATCCTATCAAGGCGGGCTCCGAGCACACAATAAGTGCACTGAGAGTGTGGCGCCCCGCAACGAGTGCGTCACAAGGGAGTATTGCAGCCGCAATATTCTCTAGACAAAGCAGTGCAATGGTTAACTCAGAGATCCAACCCAACATACAACACCTAGAACAGGGGACCAATCATAGGTCCTGGTGGGTGGAGTGTTAGGGTAGTGTAAGAGAACACACAATAGTCTAGAGCAGTCTGAGTCTAGTCTGGAATCAAGAACCTAGAACACAGAACTTGGAGAGGAGCGGGGGCTCCGCACTCCGTGCGGGCCCCTGGGCCGTCACCGGTCGGGTGTCAGCACCTGAGGCCTTAACCACCGGGAATGGGCATATCTACACGGGTTCCCAAAAGACTCCCGTGCCCACAACTTACAGCCGGTTCACTGGTACCGAAGCTGGCAGCAGTTCACCTCTGCCACGCGAACCAGCCCCGTGGAGGAGCAGCTTTATAGGAGCACCCCACCACCAGCCAGTTTCCAGTCGTCTAACCAGCGGTGTACCCACCGAGGGACCCAAGGCTCCCCAAAGAATCCAGAACGTACATCATGGATAGGGCATTGAAGCAGCCTCCCCGTACCCGACCTGGTATTCCTGGGCGACGCTGGCAAGAGAAGCTAAGGAGGTAGAAAGGAGGTACACTGCGGATCTCTGAGGAGCACTATCACTGCTGAGTCCACTCGGTCTTCTACTCAACCACTGTAAGCCATGTACTGCCTGCTGGTTACAGTAAAGAACCGTTGCAGAGACTAACTGTGTCCGTGTCTCCTTATGAACTGTCCGTCATGAACTAAAGGTAACCGCAGCTGCCGCACAACATCTTGAGCAGCTCCAGCCCCCGGGGATCACCGCTCAGCCTGTGGGGAGCGTAACATCTTGCTGCTGTCCATCACCCCGGGAGGTTCCGCAGCGTCGGTAGCCCTTACCGAATCTACTCATAGGTGGCGTCACGAAGAAAACAAATTAAACCCCCCTTTAATCTGTTCCCGTAAGACGTCCTCAATTTTGATCTGCACTACACCGGGCCCCACTACCGGCAGGCGCGGTCCACCCGTGACAAGGAAGGAGAAGAATCGCCTGTCTAAACCGGGAGTAACCCTGGCCCCTGGTGTGCGTCAGAAAATGGCGTCACGAACAGGATACGAGCAGGCCCGTTATCCAACGGGTATATTGTGCTTAAACTGGACTTTATTGTCTACAATTGGACTTTGTTCGTCCCTAAAAGAACTTTCCCGCCTTTACACCATTGGGTCAAGATGGCGCCCAAGATGGCGTTCCCGCCACAAGAAGCCGCCACGTGAAGCCCAGGAGTGAGTCAACCCCCCCCCTCACTGTGGGAGGGCTAAAGACAAAAGGCGCCAAACTCTTTGTCCGCCCTGATTGCTCGAATCAACCATGGGGGCGGACCCCAAAGACTTTTCCCACGATTGGACTACAAAAGCCCAGAGGAGATGGGAGTGTCATACATAGACACACAGACGGAATTCCTGACCAGCTCAACCAGAACGTCTTACCGGTTGATCGGGTGTGGTTTCCCTCCAAAGAAGAATGGCCAGCATGAGACTCCAAGACCTGATGCGGGAGGTCGAGGCGGAGGCCAGAGCAGCCATCAGCCAACCGGGTCCGGATCCTGCCCTTACTATAGACGGCAGCCCCGACTTCTGGCTAGAGGCTCTACAAGACCTCCGGGTGCGGTTACTAGAGACAGTGGAATGGACGATCCGTAGCTGGAGCGCGACCCTAGGCAGACGACTACACCATGCGATGCAGCAGAGCCGACCGGGTGCAGCTTCTCCAAACCCCGACGACGTCACCAGCTTCTCGACCGCCTCACCCTCGCCTACCACCTGTCCTGCTCCGTCACCTGAGCCAATAGACTGTGTCATTCCGGTGGAGGCCGCAACTCGACCCGTTCCAGCGACCAACATCGCAACCGATTCCGTTCTTGAGCCGGAGCTCATAACACGCTCCATGGAAGAATTAGATCTCTACCAGGTTCCCACTGAGGAACCCGCGACATGTTTCACCACTACAGAGACAGTCGCCTGTTTTATCCCCGTACCGGAGGCTTCCCTTGCCATTGCCGAGGCCTACCGGGTAACCGGGATTGAAACACCTTTACCTGCGGAAACAGATGAAGAGGCAGGCAGCCTGGAAGCCCTGCAGGACGTCCCTACGGAAGGATCCGCAGCACCACCGCCCTGTTGTACAACGGAACAAGCTTTAACGTCTTTCATCATCGAGCAGCCTGATGTGGTCATCGAGGAAGAGGTCGGAGAGGATGACGACGAGACCCACAGCACCGCTGAGGATTTCGACACCGGGTTCGCTTGGGGAGACAGCAAGGAACTTCCTTCCGGGCACACAGCTCGGGTACACTGGTCGGGTGCACTGCCGACACCTTCCCCTGTGCCGTTCCACCGGGTTCCGATACAGACAGCCCGCCAAGTTCAAGCTTCCCGCCAAACCACCAGCTCCATTACTCATCTTTACACCCCGAGCCGTAACGATGAGAGGAGTGGCAAGCCCGAGAACGTGCCAACATGGAGGCCCGTGCCGAGGCTCGCCGCCAGCCGCCGCTGCCTGATGAACTCCGCCGTGAAGGTAGAATTTCCACCTTTAACTTACATACCGGGTGGGGGTTCGCTTGGGAGGTGGGTTTGAATGAGGAGGTGTTTGTGGGGCGCCGGGACGTTGAGTCCAACTTGCCAAGAGGACATCCCGATCGCGACCTATACCGAGGCGATATAATCACCTACGAGCGCTATGCTTGTGCAGATGGGTGGTTCGCTATCCGGGTGCGCCATCACCCTCAGAGCCAGTGACTTTAAAACTTGAACTTCATCAATGACTCTGTTACCGTTAATCACTGACCGTGTGATCTTGCGGCTACAGCCTGGACTCTAGTTAAAGTACAGCCGACCGCCCGCCGGGTCCGCACAAAGTGATTACCTGTTTCTTTGCTTATATCACCAAAGCATACCTTTACCTGTTTTTCTATTTTAATAAAAGTGTGTCATATATATGTATAAAAATGTAAAAAAACCTCTGTAACGTGAGTAGTTTGACGCTTGGGGACAAGCTGATTTAACCAAGGGGGAGTGTGGCGCCCCGCAACGAGTGCGTCACAAGGGAGTATTGCAGCCGCAATATTCTCTAGACAAAGCAGTGCAATGGTTAACTCAGAGATCCAACCCAACATACAACACCTAGAACAGGGGACCAATCATAGGTCCTGGTGGGTGGAGTGTTAGGGTAGTGTAAGAGAACACACAATAGTCTAGAGCAGTCTGAGTCTAGTCTGGAATCAAGAACCTAGAACACAGAACTTGGAGAGGAGCGGGGCTCCGCACTCCGTGCGGGCCCCTGGGCCGTCACCGGTCGGGTGTCAGCACCTGAGGCCTTAACCACCGGGAATGGGCATATCTACACGGGTTCCCAAAAGACTCCCGTGCCCACAACTTACAGCCGGTTCACTGGTACCGAAGCTGGCAGCAGTTCACCTCTGCCACGCGAACCAGCCCCGTGGAGGAGCAGCTTTATAGGAGCACCCCACCACCAGCCAGTTTCCAGTCGTCTAACCAGCGGTGTACCCACCGAGGGACCCAAGGCTCCCCAAAGAATCCAGAACGTACATCATGGATAGGGCATTGAAGCAGCCTCCCCGTACCCGACCTGGTATTCCTGGGCGACGCTGGCAAGAGAAGCTAAGGAGGTAGAAAGGAGGTACACTGCGGATCTCTGAGGAGCACTATCACTGCTGAGTCCACCCGGTCTTCTACTCAACCACTGTAAGCCATGTACTGCCTGCTGGTTACAGTAAAGAACCGTTGCAGAGACTAACTGTGTCCGTGTCTCCTTATGAACTGTCCGTCATGAACTAAAGGTAACCGCAGCTGCCGCACAACATCTTGAGCAGCTCCAGCCCCCGGGGATCACCGCTCAGCCTGTGGGGAGCGTAACATCTTGCTGCTGTCCATCACCCCGGGAGGTTCCGCAGCGTCGGTAGCCCTTACCGAATCTACTCATAGGTGGCGTCACGAAGAAAACAAATTAAACCCCCCTTTAATCTGTTCCCGTAAGACGTCCTCAATTTTGATCTGCACTACACCGGGCCCCACTACCGGCAGGCGCGGTCCACCCGTGACAAGGAAGGAGAAGAATCGCCTGTCTAAACCGGGAGTAACCCTGGCCCCTGGTGTGCGTCAAGAGCTGTAGCTGACCTCCAGGCACACTTTGAGAGTTTCAGCCGTGCCAGCAGAGCAGTGAGTGAGCTTACCCAAGGACACAGCTGTCTCGGTCTGGTGACCTCACTTATGGCACCGCTGACTAGGCCACAGCTCTCAATGCACTCATTGTGTGCCTGAAGGTGGCGCTGATAGGATGCTTCTTCTTCAGCGCGACCTCCAATGCAGCTGAGCGGAGTGTACTTCATGAGACATCTTTGTGGATTATCATCAGAGGGTATATTAGGGGTTATTACATGGGAAAATTAAGATTGTTTGTGTGTTTTATTTCTAATAAATGATTTTCCTCTGTGTGTGTTTATTACCTCTTTACTTACCGGATTGGTAATGGGCAGGTATCATATAAACCTCAACATTACCAATCTGGGCTTAATGACAGCTGTCAATAGTCTGCTGACATTAACCCCTTCTATCACCCCAATGCCACTGCACCAGGGCTTCAGGAAGAACCAGGTAAAGCACCAGGAATTGGCGATTCTAATGAATGTGTCAATTTCCGGGGCGGGATGCTATTTTTACCGGGGGGGGGGGGGGGCAATATCTATGTGCCTCCCCAGGGTGACAATAAGAAGAGCACTTATCCTGGCTGAGTATCAAATTTGGGGGGGGACCACATGTCACAGTTTTTAAAAATTATATATTTTCATAGTTAAAAAAAACATGTGAGTTCCCCATATTACTCAGCCAATATAAGGCATATAGCTGGGGGGCTGCAGTCCGCATCTGTCCACTTTATCTGTGCTGAAAATCAAAAATATGTGGTACCCCCACATTTTTTTTTATCATTATTTATTTCATACACTATGACGGCAGGCTGGTTCCCATACACTACATTAGTGTTGCATCCCATATATTACATCCCGTACATTAGTATATGGCAACCAGGCACACACACCGGGGCACAGGCTGAGTGAAACAGTCAATCACAGACACTGTCACACAAATTAAGTGTCTGTGATTGGCTGTTGTATTTCAGTGCAGTGAATATTTATGAAGCTTAAAGAGTGGCCCCGGAAGCAAGCAGCAGCAGACTGGTGAACTCTATCTACCTACCTTCTAGAAAGATCCGCATGCTCAGTAGGCACACCGAATCCGGTATGATCCGGGAAAACTAGGTCTGGCACACACTGACTTACATTATAACTGATGCTGGATAATACCGGATCCAGTTTGATTTGGTTTTTTAACTGGTACAAAAAAAGTTACATGAAACGTTTTTTTTGCACTAGTTAAAAAAACAGGATCCAGTAGCAACCTGATGTGACAGGATGCTGCTGGACGCCTATTAAAGTGAATGGTCAAAAACAGGATCCTTTATAAAGAAAAACTTGATCTTTGCCAGATTTAAAAACCGGAGGTGTGAAAGTTGCCTAATCAGGCAATTTATCTCCCCAGCATATTAAAGGATTGGGTGATTAACATGCACCACCAAATCCATATAGGTCTTTACAAAAAATGTTAGGCCAGGAGCCTAATTTTATACCCTTGTTGCAATTAATTTGAATAATAAACCTAAATTCCATAATGAAAGTTGGCCATACACATAAAATAGTTGATGGCCGAGCACTCATTTGCCATAAGCCATCTCTCAACTTCCACATACACAAGAACATTCTATTTGATCAAATGTTTGTGTGTTTTCAAAAGCGGATAGTGGAGGAAGCCATGGCCAAATTTCTCTTCCAGTTGCTTATGTCCTGAATAACAATAAGTCAGACTTTAACGTTAAAGGTTAAATAAAAGGTGCCTGACCCTGATCTCCTCTAAAGGGGGTGTCACAGCGTCAATATCGCCTGCACGATATCGGCTGCACGTGACGTTGCAGCGATATTGACGCGTGTGACATACTGAATCAACCAGCGATAAATCGCTGGTTGATGATCGCCAGGTTTTAGAATCTGTCCTAAAACCTGGCGATTGTCGCCCGGTGGACACGCAGCATCGCTGCGTGTGACACCGGGAGTAGCGATATTCCAGCTCCCAGCGCCTCTCACAAGCGCTGGGAGCTGGTAACTAAGGTAAACTGCGGGTATCTAGGCAGCGCGCGCTGCCTAGATACCCGACGTGTACCTTAGTTACCAGCCTCCTCCGCTCACCGGCTGGTATCTAAGGTACACAGCGGGTAACTAGGGTCCCTAGTTACCCGCAGTGTACCTTAGATACCAGCCGGTGAGCGGAGGAGGCTGGTAACTAAGGTACACGTCGGGTATCTAGGCAGCGCGCGCTGCCTAGATACCCGCAGTTTACCTTGGAGACCAGCCTGCTCCCGCTTCCAGCAGCCTGGCAGCGGGAGCAAGACATCGTGGAAACGATATTTAAAATCATTTCCACGATGTTTCTGGTCAATTGATCGCTGGTGAGTCTGCCTGTGTGACAGCTCACCAGCGATCAGCCGTCAATGTCGTCAGCGATTATCTCACTGACGACATTGACGCGTGTGACAGCCCCTTAACATTACTTGCTGGCTAAGAGAAAAGAGGCCCCCATAGAGAGTACAGACCAAAAGTTTGGACATACCTTCTCATTCAAAGAGTTTTCTGTATTTTCATGACTATGAAAATAGTAGATTCACACTGAAGGCATCAAAACTATGAATTAACACATGTGGAATAATATACTTAACAAAAAGCCTGAATCAACTGAAAATATGTCTTATATTTTAGGTTCTTCAAAGTAGCCACCTTTTGCTTTGATTACTGCTTTGCACACTCTTGGCATTCTCTTGATGAGCTTCAAGAGGTAGTCACCGGAAATGGTTTTCACTTCACAGGTGTGCCCTGTCAGGTTTAATAAGTGGGATTTCTTGCCATATAAATAGGGTTGGGACCATCAGTTGTGTTGTGCAGAAGTCTGGTGGATACACAGCTGATAGTCCTCCTGAATAGACTGTAATAATATGTATTATGGCAAGAAAAAAGCAGCTAAGTAAAGAAAAACAAGTGGCCATCATTACTTTAATAAATGAAGGTCAGTCAGTCCAAAAAACTGGGAAAACTTTGAAAGTGTGTCCAAGTGCAGTTGCAAAAACCATCAAGTGCTACAAAGAAACTGGCTCATATGAGGACCTCTCAGATTAGAGACCAGGTCAATGCCACACAGAGCTCAAGCAGCAGACACATCTCTACAACAACTGTTAAGATGAGACTTTGGACAGCAGGCCTTCATGGTAAAATAGCTGCTAGGAAACCACTGCTAAGGACAGGCAACAAGCAGAACAGACTTGTTTGGGCTAACGAACACAAGGAATGGACATTAGACCAGTGGAAATCTGTGCTTTGGTCTGATGAGTCCAAATTTGAGATCTTTGTTTCCAACCACCGTGTCTTTGTGCGATGCAGAAAAGGTGAACGGATGGACTCTACATGCCTGGTTCCCACCATGAAGCATGGAGGAGGAGATGTGATGGTGTGGGGGCGCTTTGCTGGTGACACTGTTGGGAATTTATTCAAAATTGAAGGCATACTGAACCAACATGGCTACCACAGTATCTTGCAGTGTCATGCTATTCCATCCGGTTTGCATTTAGTTGGATCATCATTTATTTTTCAACAGGACAATGACCCCAAACACACCTCCAGGCTGTGCAATGGCTATTTGACCAAGGAGGAGAGTGATGGGGTGCTACACCAGATGACCTAGCCTCCACAGTCACCAGACCTGATCCCAATTGAGATCGTTTGGGGTGAGCTGGACGTAGAGTGAAGGCGAGAGGGCCAGCAAGTGCTAAGCATCTCTGGGAACTCCTTTAAGACTGTTGGACCATTTCCAGTGTCTACCTCTTGAAGCTCATCAAGAGAATGCCAAGAATGTACAAAGCAGTAATCAAAGCAAAAGGTGGCTACTTTGAAGAACCTAGAATATAAGACATATTTTCAGTTGTTTCACACTTTTTTGTTAAGTATATAATTCCACATATGTTAATTCATAGTTTTGATGCCTTCAGTGTGAATCCACAATTTTCATAGTCATGAAAATAAAGAAAACTCTTTGAATGAGAAGGTGTGCCCAAACTTTTGGTCTGTACTGTACATTAGATGGTTGGCCAATTATGCCGAAATAAGTGGGTTTGGTCAAATTTTCTTTCATGTCTTAAGTCTTAACAAATACTTTGTGGCTTTCCATTAAAGTTGTCATGGGTACTTTGCCAGATCAGACCATGGACAGCAATGGTGCTGACCAAATCCTACTGACTTGTAGAGATCTGTTCGGTCCCATCAATGGTATGAACCATTTTCAGAAGAAAAAAAAAATGCAGCTGCATCTAGCTCCATTTTTTATGTCAAAGCTCATAGACAGTGATAGGGGCTTCAAATGCAATGCAAAAAGTGCAATATGTGAAGAAATTCCGAAGCAAATATAGACATGCTGCATATTTTACATCTGCACCACAGGGACATTTTTAGAGTATAGTTTTTCCCACAGCCAGTGGATGAAATGTATTAAATTCTCATCTATTTTTCTACTAATGTAATCTTTTGGTGTGTGTGATCATATCCTCAATGAGCAAAATCTAAACCAGTTAAGAATATTCTATGGAAAACATTAACACATACATGCAACTTTCGGCATTAGATTTTTAAAATATTTGATGATCACTTAATAGAAAATGAGCTAAAATCGTACCACAGGAATATCATACTTTAGCATTCCTGAGCAGGCCTTTATACAAATGTACAGTGTATTATTACTTCACAATGAATAGTTACCAGCTTGTAAACTGGAGCAAAATGTTGAAGAAAAATTCTGCAAAGTGGAATCGACCTCCTCCATCCTCTGCAGTGTC
Source organism: Allobates femoralis (assembly GCA_033576535.1). NCBI lineage: Eukaryota > Metazoa > Chordata > Amphibia > Anura > Aromobatidae > Allobates > Allobates femoralis. The sequence continues at coordinate 382,941,717 of JARQOC010000001.1, forward strand.
AGGAGGCGCGGGATAAGCCCTTCTAGAGACTGCACAAACAGCCGGGCACTGTGCTGATCCGCCTCCTGGTTTTTCAGCAGTTTTAAAGACAAAGCAGCAGTCCGTAATGATCTATGACCAGGACAGTCTCGGGGAGTTTGCTCCTCATCGGCCAGAGAGCAGTTATCAGAACCAATGTCAGAGACGTCAGATCTACCCGAATCCTTTTCTGCAGCCATTGAGTACTGATCGCATGAATCAAATTCAGTTCTAGAAAGATCTTGCTCGTCAACACTAAAATTGCTCTCACTATACCTTGAGCCGTAAGACCGTGTCCTACTCTCAACGGACAGGAAGTTTGTTATGTCAGGGTAAACGGTAATATGACTCCTTTGGACAACATCTGGTTGATCTACACCATCCAGATCTGGATCTTTACTCCGATTATCTCCTTGCCCATCTATATTATCTTCTGGAGTAGTCTGTCCTAAATCTCCTTCTAAGGTGGTTTGTCCAGTATCCGTGGTCACACTAATACTGATGTCAGGACTCTTTTCTGTTCCAAGCTCCCATGGTGTATGTTCAGATGACAGAACGCGTCTTTGCCACCTGAAATCTGCCTCATTAATTTCCATGGATTCTCTGCTTGATTCTGCTCCGTCTCTCAGCTCATCAAGACGTCTTAGAAGATGCTGGACTTGAGCTTCTTTAAGACCTTTCCCTTGACTCATTTCATCCAAGGCTCCAAGCAATGCACAGACACAGGACACCGAGGCATAGCAAGCTTCGATGCCTCCTTTCATACATGCTTCTGCCATCCCATCCATGATCCTACAAAACAAATTGCAAAGTACAAAGTAACATACCTCATTCTTCTTGTTGGGTCTTAAAAGTTTAAATCCTAAAATATTATTAGTTCATACATGTAGAAGATAATATGGATATGGCAGCTCTTCTAACATGTCTGTTTAGTACATACAGGTGCATCTCAATGAAATAGATCATCATCAAAAAGTTAATTAAATTCTGAGATAATGACCTTTGGGTTTTCATTCACTATAAGCCATAATCCTCAACATTAACAGAAATAAACAATTGAAATAGATCACTCTGTTTGCTATAACTCTATATAATATATGTGTTTCACTTTTTGTATTGAATTACTGAAATAAATTAACTTTTTAATTATATTCTAATTCACTGAGATGCACCTGTACTTCTATTTCTCTTTACAAAAACAATTACTTTCTAATATACAAATAATTATAATATCTGACATTTGTCTATAAATCTACACTGTAAAGTTCCCGTATTATTCTTCATAGAAGTATCTGAAAAAAATCTACATAGAAAATGTAGTATTACATGCAACTGTCCACAAACAAGTGAACAAAGATACGTGGGACCAGCAATGATTTATTTATCAGCCATTATTATAATTTTTTCTATAGTACTCCCTAATCATTAGTAACAAATATAATGCTGCATTTCACTTCTCCTAAAACAATGAACAAATAAAAGGTTTTGCAAGTCACGAACAAAAGTACTTACAGCTTTAATAGGTCCAAATGGGACTTCCTCTTTGATATGGATCGTTTCCTGGTTTCTGGTTCAGAAATACATGGCCCAGCAAGATCAAAAAGCCGCTGTGGACTGCTGAGAATCTAGAGAAAGAGAGAAATTAACTAAAACATCCTGTAAAAACTCCTGCAATGCAACTCTGAGTAATTCAGGCACATGAAGAAGCTATGTGACACTTTCCACTCCTTCTGTGCCTGACTGCATCTCAAACCAAGGTCAACAATGTAACACGAGAATGCCACGAACACATCTATTAGTTGAAAATGTTCTGATTTTTGCTCAATACACATTTTCAAAAATATAAAATAAGCAACAAATTGTTAGACCACAAGAGCATACATAAAAATTTGGAACCCCATTCTAAATAGGCCCTTACCATGATCCTCGGCTGCCAATAAACAACTTATCATGTTTCCAGGCATTGTAAAAGCCTGAAGGCTATGAAGAGGCACCTCTTTAACCATTTAGAGTTGTGGTAGCTGTCCCTTGTAGCATCTAAAATGCTAACCTGTTGCAAACAGATCCAATCACAGGAATTAACTGCAGGTGTCAGTATTCCACTCCCAAGCGAATCCTCCAGACATCTGCCATAACACACTGATGGATACAAACCAGAGGTTGGGACCCTTCTCCTCAGCATAAGGGAGCCAAATAAGTGGCATGGCCTGCCACCATTGGTTTTGATAAGGTCAAGCAAAAATAACCTTAAAGGGTATGTGACAGAAACTTGTACCATAGAATTGTAGAGCGGTAAAGTTGAAAGGTACCTTCTAAATCATCCAGTCAAACCCCATGATCAAAGCAGGATTAACTAAATCATTCCAGACAGATGTCTGTCCAGCATCTGATTGAAGACTTCCATTGATGGAGAACTCACCACCTCTCATGGCAGCCTGTTCCACTCATTGATCACCCTCACTATCAAAACGTTTTTTTTTCTAATATCAGCCCTTTAAAAGAGAAACCTGTCAAAGCCTTTATGATAATAAAGTGCTGCTGCAATAGTGAGAAATCCCATTTTGAAGTTTAGCAAACATCAGTCTGGAAGTGCATTGGGGTATCAGGATGCACTTTAACCTCCCAAAAGTATTTCTGGCCTAGGGCCACCCTCTACAGGTTGATGGTCAAGTAACAGAGCAAATGACCTATCAATCTCCGAGAGGGGAATGGTGCTAGGCAGAGAGTTCAGAGTGCGGCTGAGGAGCTGGAGGTGCATCATCAAACCCCAAAGCACGGTAGCACTCTGGGGTCATATAGGGATGAATAGAATACATTCACAATTGCCTTGACTAACCAGTAGATTATTTAGGGAAATTAGAACATTAACTGAACGAATATAAAATAATTTGTTGCTGACTGAGGCAAATAATAGTGACACCAATAAACAAAGCTGAATTTAATAACTTAATAATTGGACATCATCTATAACATGACTTGAATATTTATCTAAAAGTTGATACTTTGTACATTGATTACTGAATCAATGAATGTGGTAAAACATTAAGAGAAAAAACCTTGGATAGAAGCAATGGGTAAATACAGTAAGTGAATAAGTAGTATAGCGCATGTAAATAGCATTGGGTACTTAGCCGACTCTACTTTCATTTTAAAAAGAGAGTGTAAAAGCTATCCCAAGATGACAAAGTATACCAGTTAGAGGGTACTTACCCTATGTTATTTACATGTATTACACATAATTATGTACTTACTGAAGAGTATCTTTCTGACAAGTCAGTAAATTATCTCTTCAGTACGACACAATTTACTAATGTACTAAATACTAATAATGATTGCTTGTCTTTTTGCTTAACTCTCTTCACATGTCAATAGAAAGTGTTCCTATACAATCGGCCATATCATGAAGAATCCATTACATAAACAATACACATATACAATGAGCTTTAAGGAACAAAAAAAGTTGTGTAACTACAGATTCTCAAATCTAAAAGACCCCCATACACATTAGACTAATGGACAAACTTGCCATTAATGCTGGAATCGCTTAACAGTGCATGGGTGTCTCCCGACCATTCCCCAGACACAAGATGTAGGAGAGAGAAAGATCCAGCGTGTTGAATTTCCAATGGCCGATCATTTTGTGTTCCATGACAAACTTCCACCAGGGTCTGACAGCAGCTCTTTTATAAAGAACACAGGAGTACTTGTCCAAGATGGAGGCATGGAGAGTGAAGAGAGGTAGCTATCCACTGTGTATGGGTGGGACTAATCTTGGGTGACTTATTCCCCTTTATTCTTTATCACACAAAAAATAAAAATAGAGTTTAGGCAATTAATAAAGTCTCATACACATTAAACTAAGATTTGGTGAACGGACATGGGCAGGTTTGACTAATGTGTATGGGGGCCGCTAGACAAATGGTGGGGAAGATAAAGATCTTGGACTGCCTTTTGTTCTCAGCAACACAAGTCGCCAGAAGAGAAGACTGGGAACGATTCTGTTAAACAGCTCACAAAAGCAGTACACAGAGTCAGAGCTCCTTTGTGTAGACATGTCAGGATAGATAGCTGCTAGCTTAACAATTCTTAAGCTGACGGTCATCTATTGTTTTTGAGTCCTCTTAGATATAATACTCCAGGAGTCTAAAGAATAAAAAGGAAATCATTCCTCTCTTAGATCAATGGTATTAACTAACCATAGTACTTACTTCCTTCATAATTTTGATGGCTTCCACTCGATTTTGCGGTGGTGCGTACAACAAAATGCGGTGGTATAGTGACTGAAGGACAGGTCTCATAGATTCAACAGAACCCATAAGTCGAACTAACTCAGCCGCCATGTAATAAATGGTTCTGGCGACTGGTCCACTCAGAGCCGGTGCAGTAGAAGAACATGCTGATCCCCGTCCCTGATCTGCTACTCCGGTTGATTGACATTCGGAATCCACATAGGTGTTGTTATGGGCAGAGGTTATTGTTTTATCATGGACTGGATTTCCAAGTATTACTACAAGCGCTGGACAGAGATGCTTCCTTGAAAACAAAAATGACATATCTTGAATGTAAAGAAATTATACTACGATATATACATTTCAACAATAAAACACTAACTGGCATCTCCTCATTGTGACAGAAGTGGCCCAAAGAAATCAGTGTAGAGCAAGAAATATAATAATCACTAAAAACAAAATATGGCATTCGTCTTAAGAAATTTTCCCCCCCCCCCCTTTTATGGACCCCTCTCCTGCTGTACCTGTGTGTGACTTGTACTGTTCACGATTATTGTACTTGTCTACTGTACATATTCCCCCTTTTACATGTAAAGCGCCATGGATTAATTGGCTTTGTAAAGTAATAATAAATAATATTAATACTTACCATATCAGGTCCATGAAGCCTTTGTGGCTGTGCATTGTAGGAGATGAGCTGTTCAGCATTGAAAGTATACATTCCAAATACAGCAGCTGTAGGGGTGATTCTCACTGCAACAACACAATGTGAATATGACAGGCAGGGGGGCTCCTAGTTCTAAAACGTTACAGGATATGTGAACAATCTAATACTCCGGGACAGGCCTGACACCCAAAAGTAAAAAAAAAAAACATTACTTACTTAATAACCGCCTGCAACTTGTCACAAAGGACCATGAGGACAGAAACCACATCATCACAAAGCGACTCTACGGACGGTCCAGATTCTGGGTTATAGATAAAATCATCAATAAAGACCAAAACATAATAAGAAAAATTGTAATATGTTTCCAGCTAACAATTCATTCATCACAAAAACATAAGAAAAACGCATTCAAATTACACAACTAACCTTCCCACTTTCTTAATCAAAGTGACAGAAGGGAGTAAAATATTAAACATAAAATTAGTAAAATTGGTCTACGAAAGAGGAAGAGGACAAGAACTTTACTCTAGTGTCACTTATTGGATGTAGCAATCCTGAACGTCATTATCAACCCTTTAACAGGCCTTGCTACATGAATTACCGTAGCATAAGAAGCCAAACCAGAAACTCCATTTACCAACATGTGGATTAGAGCATTTGCCATTCACTTAAAATTAGGGGAACTGGTTGGGCTGGGTGAGAGTTAAAGTTTCTACTTGTGGATACAGGAAATCTGATGAGTCATATATGCTCCTCTTGGAATTTAAGGGGAACCTGTCACCTAAAAATCACCCTCCAGCCTATCAATACCTGTCCCTGAACCTTCGTAATGGTATTCTACCTATCCCTTTGTGTCCTAAATGTGTCTTTTGAAAGTTAAAAAAGTGCTTTTCATACTTACTGAACTTAGGCTTCTCGTTCCCTGAGAAGTTGCAAAAGGTGTTCCCTGTGGCTTATTTTCGCCGCCTCTGCCGCTTGTATTCATGCCCGATGGCGAGAAATCTTCCCAATCATCCTCGCCCTCCTCCATGGGCGGATTAGCCGGCCTGATACTAATCGCGTCAAATCCGGCTCGGATGAGGTCGGTACACCCTTTGGTTGTATCAACGGACCTTACGATGCGCATTGCGCATGCGCGAGGTTTGCTTTATGGCAACTCAACTGTGATCTGTGATGAGCTGCTGTAAAGCAAACGGAGGAGGGCGAGGATGATTGGTAACTTGAACCCGTAGAAGCACAAGTGTGTGCGAAACGGTGACCGTAGACCTTTGCACCCCCTCCCTTGCTTGTATCCGCATGGTTGTATAAATAAAACTGCAGAGCAACCCGGACCTAGATGAGTGCCACATCTTCTGTTTTAAATTATTGCCTTAGACTGTGCCGAGCAACCCGGATTCCTGGACGCCATTGTGTGCGTCCCTCCGTGAAGCCTCAGAAAAGGTCATTGCCAGGTTTCCTATCTCAAGTTTGGATGATTGGGAAGCATTATCACGCCCATCAGGGTGTGAATACAAGCGCCGGAGGCGACAAAAATGAGCCACAGGGAACGCCTTTTGCGACTTCTCAGGGAGCAAAAAGCCTCAGTTCAGCAAGTATGAAAAACATTTTTCAACTTTCAAAAGACACATTTAGGACCAAAGGATAGGTAGAATACCACTATGAAGGTGCAGGGACAAGTATTGATAGGCTGGGGGGTGATTTTTAGGTTCCCTTTAAATATGCAAATTGTCATGCGCAGTTCTGCTCAGGACTCACTTGTCATGGCATCTTCTTACTCTGTTCAGACTATGGAGTCTGATAAACAACCTTGTGCTTCTAAGTTGCTCAGCCAGAGTTAGGGTGGTGACTGTTTTGTGCTCACTGATCATCAGTCTTGCAAGAGTTACACTCTCGATGACTGGTAATGTGCTGCTGGAGTTTCAGGTTGCTGCTGTCTTATCACAGCTGTCTCCTAATCTGCCCAATCTCCTATGCAGACTACAGCTTCATCTTTGCTCCAGCAATGCCAGTCCTGTGCCATGGTGTCCCAGTTATTGGGAAACAGCTGTTTGTTTGGTAAATGCTGGAAATGTCCTTGTTGTTTTTTATCTCCTGCTTGTGCTTATTTCTCCCTGATCACATATTGTCTTCTTCCCATGTGTAAAGGCAGTGAGCTTGAGTTTTGATTTTCCCATCTGTCTTTAAATGTGGGTTTCATTACTACCCTGCTCTGGGGGTGGGGGAGTGAGAGTAATCTCAGGGCTGGACAGAAGCAGGGCCATGGTGGAGACTCAGGCCTCTCCACCATAAGGAGTACCCATGAGATAAGAAAAGTTCAGGGCTCCCTAGCTTGAGGAGGAGAACAGGTGCCCCAGTTCCCTGTATACCCATTGTCACCCATGCACAAATATCCTCGGCAGAGAATAGGAAATATCACACCACCTTTTGAAGGTAGCAATCATAAAAAAAGTAAGCAAACCTTTAAAGGGGTATTCCAATCACCAAGAAACTATCCCAATATGTAGCAGAGGTAATAATAAATAATATTTTCAAATACCTAGAAAATAGAAATGTAGTATAGTTCTCCTGATTAGCTTTGTCTCTTACCTCATGTGCAGGACATTGCAGCTCATGTATCCATGGTTACAACCACATATATAGTTACAGTTAAATGCTAGTGGTCATAACCATGGATACCCAAGCTGCTGCAATGCCCTGCACATGTGTGACATAGCTAATCAGGAGAATTATACTACATTTTTAATGAGAGATATTTGCTTATAATATTAGTATTTCACCTACTACATACTGAGATAAGATCTTGGAGATTGGAATACCCTTTTAAAGCAACATTAAGCATTTTTTTTTAATTGCACCACTGTAGTGGTGCTCTAAATTTTAGTCCCTCGACCCTAGTGCTATACTCACCTTCCATTGCCTTCACTCTTTTCCAGTGTCCCACTTTTCAGTCTGCGGTGGTCGATATGCAGCAATGTCCTCCTGGCAGCTTCAGCATTTCATGGACTGCACTAGAGGTCACTTTTAAATAAATCTCTTTTGGAGCCTCACTCTGGTCCTCATAGAGATGCACTGAGTGCTTGTGACATAACGTCTGCTTCAGGAAAGTCAGAAGTTACAGGCACAAGATGTCGCCACAGGACTGGAGCATTAAGAGATGAAGCTGTTGGCAGGTGAGTATGAGACCAGGGCAGTGGGCTTACATTTAAAGCAGCACTTCAGCGCTGAAAGTGAAAAAAACAAAAAACACTGTAGTGGGCTTCTAAAAGGTTTTTGCCCTACCCTAAAATGTCACTATCCAAAATGGGAACCCCTTATATCCTGTTAAAGGACTCTCACCCATCCAAACCCATTACCAAATACCCCGCAACACATTTACAAATGAATTTCTGGTTTGGATTCTTATCCCATGTCATTTGTCAAGGCCTTTTAAAGGGTTGATATTGACTTTAGCATTGCTACTTCCAATATATGGCATTAGAGTTCTTGAAGAGGCCATTTGCCTATTTCAATTAACAGGGAGCACTACATAGCTTATGGCTCACGAAACAAACTTCTGTTGTATTATGTACCTTTAAATGGTAAAGCATTTCAGCTCATCCGACAAAAAACAAGCCAGTAAACAGGTCAGTCAAACCCCTATATGAAAAATAGGGGTTTTCCATTTTACTAGTAGCCTTGAAAAAAAACAGACATGGGTCCCCCAAACCAATCCTGTAAAATCCACACTCCCAAGCCAATGGTCCCTGACCTGACCTCACAGTGTGCCAGACCACAGTTAACATCATGTATTGCATTGTTGCAAACAACTCACTTATAGGGGTTCTCCTAAACTCATAATTTGGAAAAGTCCTCAATATGAAATCAGTGGGGGACAGACACCCAGCTCTCGCACCGATCAGCTAAAAACTGCTCTGGATGCGGCTAGAACACAGAAGCTCCATTAATTACTTAGTGGCTGCTTCCTAACTGTGCTGTATTTCCCATTAAAGGGAATCTGTCAGCAGGGTTTTGGGATGTCATCTGAGGATAGCATGACATAGGGGCAGGTTCAATTATTTCACTAATAAGTGACTTAGTAGGCTGTGTGCTGTCATCTCCATGCAGTGTTTTATGAGCAGGAGATTTTCCCTACCCGAATGGCAGCGGTAAATTCTGGTCTGACCCCACCTCAGCGCTGATTAGCAATATACAATGTACATAGAAAGCTCATTACAACTTGTGAAAATGAAAAAAATGAGGTTAAAGTATAATTTTAGTTCAAAGTACTTTTCATTAAAGCCTTGAAGGATTGTATTAGGTGAGGCTGGATACAGTCAGGTTGCAATGAGAGCGCATGTATGCAAATCATGTACTTGTGGTCACGTACCTGGCACCAGAGAATTCTCACAGCTCGGCGGTGCACGTGGTGTGAGCCTTTACAAGTCTGCAGCCACAAAGTGATTGCCATACACATTTATAGTTTAGGAGTATTCCCAGCTCCATGATCCTATTCCAATATGTAGTAGGTGTAACAATAATAATATTAGCAAATCCCTCCAATTAGAAATGTAGCGTAGCTTTCCTGATTAACTAGGTCTCCTACTTCATGTGCAGGCCTTTGCAGCTTAGGTATCCATGGTTATGGCCATGAGAAACTAACTAGTTAACTATGACTATATAAGCAGGTTGTAACCATTGGAAAACTATAGTACATTTCTAATTGAGGTATTTGCTAATAATATTATTATACCTACTACATATTGGGATAGATCTTGGAGATGAGAATACTCCTTTATGACCGGACAACCCATTGAAGATATGATTTAATGAACAAATACTCCGTTTGCACATTATTTATGTAAAATGTTCCCTTAAAAAATTTTTTTTATAAAAAATAAAAGCTAAAAAGGGCACAATGTGAATCTTCAAGCAAAGAAAAAATGCCATGCCGATGCATCTCAGGGTAGTCACATGTCATCCTTGTCAGGCAGGCAATGCTGCGGAGATTCTCAAGGGGGGCCTTCTCAGGAAGCAGGCATTTTTTATTTCTGTCTTTTTTTTATTAGGTATTTTCTTGTTTCCCAAGCTCATTTTTTATGTTTGTGACTGCCGTTTTTCTGAGCATTTCCTCATGGTCTTCTGGGGAATCTATGTTACTGACGTACGGCATGAATGGCATTCCCAGCCAATATAGTAAATCTAAAAGAAGTTTATTTGTGACAGCTATTCTTGCAATATGGCGTGTTCTGTCTTTATAAAAATGGAACTGCAATGATGGATGTACTTGCTAATATAGAGATATGATCTTTGCATTGCATAGTTTAGCATCTAAAACTCTTCATATTTACAGTGTACTATACAGAATAGGATTTATCTGGTAGAATTCACATACCTTGACTGCGGAACTCCAGAAGAGCTTCGTGGATTTCTGTATTCTGTAAAAATTAGTCATCTTTAAGAACTCTACTGCAGAATTCATTACACAAAAACCTAACAGACAGTCTCCTGCTGGAAATAAAACTAGGAAGTCACCCATGGGATATCAAAGAGATGCTTTGAGACTAAAGGGCCTGTTACAACCAACGATATCGTGACGATATCGTTGCAATGTCACTGGTTTGGGGACGTTGCAGCAATGTCGAAACACATCATTGTATCAACAATCAACGATAAGTCGTTGATTGTTGATTTATGGTCCTGTCCATAAATCTATCGTTGGTCTTCCGCCGGGTGCCCGCAACGATGGACGAGCTCCCAGTGCTGCACAGCAAGCTCTGGGAGCTGGTAATCATGGTGCACAGAGGGTATCTAGGCAGCGTTCAGCGCCTAGTTACCCGATGTATACCCTGGTTACCAGCCTTCTCAGCTTACAGCGCTGTCCTAGTTACTCGCTGTGTACCTTGGATACCAGCCGGTAAGCGGAGAAGGCTGGTAACCAGGATATACATCGGGTAACTAGGCGCTGTTTACCATGGTTACCAGCTGCTCCCGCTTACCGAAGCCTGGCAGCGGGAGCTAGACATCGTGGAAAGAATATTTTATTCTTTTCCCGATGTCGCTGGTCCACTGGTCGCTGATGAGTCTGCCTGTGTGACAGCTCACCAGCGATCAGTTCACAATGTGGCAGCAATCTACATCAGTTGTCGGGATTGCTGCCACATCGCAGCATGTAACGGGCCTTAATGAGTAAAGGGAACAATCAAGGTAGATCTGTTTTTACTTGCCATTTTTCTGGATAATGACTTAAAAGGAATCTGTTACGTCCCAAACGTTTTTTAGCCTGCACATGTAGGGTAAATCTGCAGGTTAATAACATTCTAAAGCGTGCGGTCGCCACAGTGAAAAGCCTGTTACTCAGCTTCAGTCATATAGGGCCTGGCTCCAGGTATGCTCAGTACACAGTGAGCAGCAGCTGTAATCACACCCTGGCAGTGACTGACAACCACCTCTGTACTAATGCACTGTATAGATATCTGGCAGTCAGTATCGAGGCATGATTACAGCTGCTACTCATTGGTGACTGCAGCCCACCGGCCGCACCTTTATGGCTAAGCAAAAGGCTCATTTTCTTTCAGGTAGCAGGGCTTTCAGTCTGGCAACTGCAATGTTTCAGAATGCTATTAGCGTGCAGCTTAACTCCATATCTGCTGGTTAATAGCACTTTGGAACACGACAGGTATCCTTTAAAGTATACCTCATGTTGTCATAGAGCCAGAGAAGAAAACAGTGATATATAAAGTAGTGGTCATTTAGCCTTACTCTTATATAAAAGGGAATCTCCCAGTGGATCAACCTTCCTACGCTGTCTATATGGGCATGTATAGTGGTGTAAAAGTGTTTGCCCCCTTCCAAATGTCTTATTTTTTTGCAGTTTTGTCACACTTAAATGTTTCAGATTACCAAACAAAATTTAAAGCCTAACCACCGTTTCAATTTGTTATTTAATAATAATAATGTAGAGCAAGTGATTATAATAAACATTCACATAATCTGAAAGAAAACCTTCAAAAACTTCTAGAAGATGTCCCCCCTAAGCTGTTTTAAAACCTCACATATAAGAGTATGGGGGGGGGGCAGAGCCTACACAGCTGGGGCAGGGGTCAGTGTGTAATCAGTTTATGTCACATATAAGAGGGGGCGAAGAGCACAAGTGGGGCAGTGCAGTTGCATCAGTTTGTCACAATAAGAGTGGGGGAGCCTACAAGCTGGGGCAGGTGGTCAGTGTGTAATCAGTTTATGTCACATATAAGAGGGGGGGCAGAAGAGCCACACACAGCTGGGGCAGGTGGTCAGTGTGTAATCAGTTTATGTCACATATAAGAGTGGGGGGGGGCAGAAGAGCCAACACAGCTGGGGCAGGTGGTCAGTGTGTAATCAGTTTATGTCACATATAAGAGTGGGGGGGCAGAGCCTACACAGCTGGGGCAGGTGGTCAGTGTGTAATCAGTTTATGTCACATATAAGAGTGGGGGGGGGGGCAGAGCCTACACAGCTGGGGCAGGAGGTCAGTGTGTAATCAGTTTATGTCACATATAAGAGGGGGGGCAGAAGAGCCAACACAGCTGGGGGCAGGTGGTCAGTGTGCAATCAGTTTATGTCACATATAAGAGTGGGGGGGCAGAGCCTACACAGCTGGGGCAGGGTCAGTGTGTAATCAGTTTATGTCACATATAAGAGGGGGGGCAGAGAGCCAACACAGCTGGGGGCAGGTGGTCAGTGTGTAATCAGTTTATGTCACATATAGAGTGGGGGGGGGCAGAAGAGCCAACAGCTGGGCAGTGTCATTGTAATCAGTTTATGTCACATATAAAGAGTGGGGGGGCAGAGCCTACACAGCTGGGGGCAGGTGGTCAGTGTGTAATCAGTTTATGTCACATATAAGAGTGAGGGGGGGGCAGAGCCTACACAGCTGGGGGCAGGAGGTCAGTGTGTAATCAGTTTATGTCACATATAAGAGTGAGTGGGGGGGGCAGAGCCTACACAGCTGGGGGCAGGTGGTCAGTGTGTAATCAGTTTATGTCACATATAAGAGGGGGGGCAGAAGAGCCAACACAGCTGGGGGCAGGTGTCAGTGTGCAATCAGTTTATGTCACATATAAGAGTGGGGGGGCAGAGCCTACACAGCTGGGGCAGGTGGTCAGTGTGTAATCAGTTATGTCACATATAAGAGTGAGTGGGGGGGGGGCAGAGCCTACACAGCTGGGGGCAGGAGGTCAGTGTGTAATCAGTTTATGTCACATATAAGAGGGGGGGCAGAAGAGCCAACACAGCTGGGGGCAGGTGGTCAGTGTGCAATCAGTTTATGTCACATATAAGAGTGGGGGGGCAGAGCCTACACAGCTGGGGCAGGTGGTCAGTGTGTAATCAGTTTATGTCACATATAAGAGGGGGGGCAGAAGAGCCAACACAGCTGGGGGCAGGTGGTCAGTGTGTAATCAGTTTATGTCACATATAAGAGTGGGGGAGGGGCAGAAGAGCCAACACAGCTGGGGGCAGGTGGTCAGTGTGTAATCAGTTTATGTCACATATATAAGAGTGGGGGGGCAGAGCCTACACAGCTGGGGGCAGGTGGTCAGTGTGTAATCAGTTTATGTCACATATAAGAGTGAGTGGGGGGGGGCAGAGCCTACACAGCTGGGGGCAGGAGGTCAGTGTGTAATCAGTTTATGTCACATATAAGAGGGGGGGCAGAAGAGCCAACACAGCTGGGGGCAGGTGGTCAGTGTGCAATCAGTTTATGTCACATATAAGAGTGGGGGGGCAGAGCCTACACAGCTGGGGCAGGTGGTCAGTGTGTAATCAGGTTATGTCACATATAAGAGTGAGTGGGGGGGGGCAGAGCCTAAACAGCTGGGGGCAGGAGGTCAGTGTGTAATCAGTTTATGTCACATATAAGAGGGGGGGCAGAAGAGCCAACACAGCTGGGGGCAGGTGGTCAGTGTGCAATCAGTTTATGTCACATATAAGAGTGGGGGGGCAGAGCCTACACAGCTGGGGCAGGTGGTCAGTGTGTAATCAGTTTATGTCACATATAAGAGGGGGGCAGAAGAGCCAACACAGCTGGGGGCAGGTGGTCAGTGTGTAATCAGTTTATGTCACATATAAGAGTGGGGGAGGGGCAGAAGAGCCAACACAGCTGGGGGCAGGTGGTCAGTGTGTAATCAGTTTATGTCACATATAAGAGTGGGGGAGGGGCAGAAGAGCCAACACAGCTGGGGGCAGGTGGTCAGTGTGTAATCAGTTTATGTCACATATATAAGAGGGGGGTCAGAAGAGCCAACACAGCTGGGGGCAGGTGGTCAGTGTGTAATCAGTTTATGTCACATATAACATTGGAGGGGGGGGCAGAGCCTACACAGCTGGGGGCAGGTCAGTGTGCAATCAGGTTATGTCACATATAAGAGTGGGGGGGGGGGGGGGGGGGGGGGTAGAGCCTACACAGCTGAGGGCAGGAGGTCAGTGTGTAATCAGTTTATATCACATATAAGAGTGGGTGGGGGGCAGAGCCTACACAGCTGGGGGCAGGAGGTCAGTGTGTCATCAGTTTATGTCACATATTGGAGAGGGGGAAGCAGAGCCTATACAGCTGGGGGCAGGAGGTCAGTGTGCAATCAGTTTATGTCACATATAAGAGTGGGGAGGGCAGAGCCTACACAGCTGGAGGCAGGTGGTCAGTGTGTAATCAGTTTATGTCACATATAAAATTGGAGGGGGAGAAGAGCCTACACAGCTGGGGCAGTAGGTCAGTGTGCATTCAGTTTATATCACATATAAGAGTGGGGGTTGGGCAAAGCGTACACAGCTGGGGACAGGAGGTCAGTGTGTATATATTTTTATCTCCTGTATTCAGATCACATTGCTCTGTGGTACCTCCTCACAGCCCCTCACTGATCGGTAACACCTCCTCACAGGGAGCAGAGCCATGTGAATGCAGGGGATACCATCTCAGGAGATGTTATAGCAGAGCTCCCTGGAATGTGATACATTGATCAGCTGTGGGAACATAGTGTAGACCATGCCCCCTCCATTATGTGGCCGTATTCAGTGTGAAGACGATTCTCTCAGAGCATGAGCTTCACACAGTGTAGTGGGAACACCTTCTGGAAGGTTTATGAATTGTTTTTAGTTCAGATTTTATTAATAAAGTATATTTAAAAGCCATTCCATACTCCATTTTCCTATGTAATCTGTGATAGAACTGCCGCATTGCATTGAGATTGGTCATCTCTTAGATACTGTGATGAATCCGCAGCTCTGAGGAGATGACAGCTCTCAGTGCTGTGTGTGTACACTTACCTTCCACTGTGTCGGCGCTGATGTGATATGATGAAACGCTGATACCTCTCAAGCCCCGCCTCCTCTGATCTCACATACCCCGCCCCCTGACCTCACACCTGCCCTTCCCCCTCTGTGAAGGAGAATGAATGATCCCCTCAGTGAAGAGGAGATGTGGCAGGTGTGAGGTCAGAGGGTGGGGCGTGTGTGAGCTCAGAGGAAGCGGGGCATCAGCGCTTCATCATATCACATCAGCGCCGGCACAATGGAAGGTGAGTGTACACACACAGCACTAAAAGCAATCATCTGTGGAGACTGGAGGGGGCGGGCATACCAAGACTGGAGTGGCCGGGCATACTGGAAACTGGAGGGGAGTGGGCACGCTGTGGAGACTGGGGCGGGCTGGTTGCTCTGTGGTTCAGGCATGCTTGGGACTGGGGCGGGCTTGTTGCTGTGTGGGGAGGGCTTGTTGTAGAGTGAATGTGATCAACTAGTTTGAAAACAAACACGCCCCTGCTCGATCTCCTACAGACTCAAAGCAGTGATATCTAGGAAACAATGCAAAATGTTGACAGGGTGTAAATTACTAACTGTCAACATTTGGCAGCCTAGATACACATATAAATTATACAAAAATCCCGGAAAGCAACTTTAATTTTGTTTTTCTTATGCCATTGAGTGGTAGACTTGTTTGTGTGTTTTGGATCATTGTCCTGCTACATAAGCAAAGGCTATATCAGCTTAAAGAGGACCTGTCACCAACCATACATGGTGATCTAATTACAGAACTGAATGCAGCATGTCTGCTGGATTCAGGCAAGGGGTCCCCCAGCCCTTGAGCCCCCTGAACCCCGAGATAATACACTTTGAAAACTTACATAGTGGAGCCAAATAGGTGACTTGTGGCTGGAGCCAAAGGGCAGTTTCACATCCCCTGTATGTTTAATCCGCCCACCGCCGCCTCCCTGATGCCAATCATTTTCTCCCTCACCTGCTGCATAGTACACAGAGTTTATTGCAGTGCTTGTCGCTTTGCCCCGCCTCCTGCGGTGACGTCACTGCCTTTCCCCGCCCTGCTCCATGGATAACATGGAGCAGGGTGGGTATAAGCGGTGATGTCACAGCAGGAGGTGGGGCGGGAGACTGCTTTATAAAGCGTGGGGTTTGAGATATCACGAGATGTCCTATGTGTAGATAGTGGTTGTGACTCTTCACAACCAGCTCAGGTGAGCAAAAGCTCTATTGCTTTTCACTATTCTGCCACAGTTACACCCCTATGTGTGCCACTCTTCCAGTTATTGCATGATAGCGAAACACGTGTCCGTGTGACTTCTGATCCCTCTTGGTTCTCTTTCTTCTGCCCTCCACACCTGGACTTTTTTTTAGTCCTTCTTGGATTATGGCTGCAGGATACTGGTTTTGCCAAAGTGCGGTATATTAAGTGATACTCATTTTCATGCTCATCTGCGTGAATGTTGCACCTTTTTTTGTAGCCCTGTGTAATATATACTTAGTTGTATATTGCAGTGTACACTTTTTGCAGTAGGGTAGAGCACAGTGTGCCTGCACAAGCCGAGAGGAATCTGCGCAGGCATCAGATAGAAACATTCGATGTGGGTAACATAAAAGTTGTTAACCACGTCACTCAGAAGAGGAGGCAGTCGGACGAGACAAGAGGCGTGACAAACAGTGAGGAGAGGCAGGAGGACCGATATGCAATCAAACACAGAGAACCAGTAAGTAAAACTTATCATACAGGGCGGGAGACATTTAAAAAACTTATTTATTAGGTGTACAGAGACAGTCAGGGCATAATAGCCACCTTCCTAAAAGGCAGCATAGGTGCAGCTGAAGGTGGTGCTTTTAGTTTAAAACACCCAAATCTGGTGACAGGTTCACTTTAAAGGTACCGTCACACAGGGAGATATCGCCGGCGATGTTGCCGGCGATCGCGGGAGCGCGCATCCCTGACAACATCGCCGGGGAGATGTCAGACTGAGCAACTTACCGGCGATGTCGCCGGCTAGTTGCCGCGGCTATCGCTCGCTGGGTTGGAGATAGGCGGAATCGCCCGCAACATTGCAGGTTGTCGCGTTACACAGGGCGATCAGGCATGATCGCCTGACCAACATCGCCAGGTTTCCCAACATTGTTGGGAAATCTGGCGATGTTACTCAGGCGATTTTTCGCCTGATTATCGCCCTGTCACACGAGGCAACTCTCCGGCGATGTCGCCGCAACCTGGCCACGCCCCTCAGTTGCCGGCAACATCGCCGGCGATATCTCCCTGTGTGACGGTACCTTTACACATATCTCCATGCTTGTGGTCTATCTATTCCCCTACCACTTGTTCTATTGCAGTACCTATTTATGTGCTTTAAGGACCTCTTGTGGTAACATATTAAAATTACACTCATTTTGGATATCAGTCCTTGATTCTTTATCTATAATTTATACACATCAGTCACATTACTTTCTTGTTATTTTCTGTTTTTCATATTTCTTATTTTGGGTAGGATATATTAGCAGAGGGATATTTTTTCATGACATATTCCTTGTTTATCTATGTGTTTTTATTCATTGATTCAATAAAGAATATACATTTTTAGTATTTATGCTTGTAAACTCTCTTTCGATAGGTTTACATGATTCTAATGAGTTAGCCTTTATATATCTGGCCATTTATAGTTCTATATGATCTTGTATGACCGACATATTTTCTTTAAATAAAGAGTAATGCCATAGCAAGGCTAGAAGGGGGCTGTTAGTGAACCACACAATATAAGCCAATATATACACAGAACTGAATTTACATGTTAATAATCTTGGAAGCATTGATCTGTTGTGTTTATTTCACTCACTATGTCTAGGTTCTCTCAGACCAGCTGTATATTCAAGAAGAGAACATGTATACTACGTATACTATAACATATGACCACTATGAAGGTGTCCGCTGACTCACAAAGAGCCATGGGGCTGGAAACGCCCTACTGCCTGGAAAGTATGATGGCATGAATAACAAACATGTGCTAACGCCAGGAGGCATTTTTCAATTCAAAAAGAATTAACCCGCTACACTCTCATACAAACACTTTGCAATGTAAGGTAAACTTAAGATATTGGTTAAGAACTTTTCCCCCGTCATATCTTACTTTAGACAATTGATCATACAAGTCTATAGCACCACACTCCCATGCACCCATGACACCACTGCTAAATGAGATACAAGGGACATCCAAATGTCATGTGCTATTTATTAAATTAGTGTCTTGTTATGTGGTCGAGTGGCCTTTGGGCCCTCTCAGGTACCAGGACCAGGTTGGACTGCCATCTATACTCACCTTATGGAGACAAAGTCCTGTCTCGCCTTCAGCACCTGCACTGTTCAGAACCATGCAGAGGGGACAGCTCCCCATAGATAGTAACAGAGCGCCGGCTTTCTCAGTGAAATTATAAAGCCGACAGTTCTTTTAACACATTTTACTGAACAATTAACTCCTGCACACACATGGTGTAATGACACCATGCCTGCAGAGAGTGGGGACACTCTCAACATACATGGTGCCACTACACCAGCTTCATATTAACCCCTTCATCACCGGGATTTGAGCCACATCAGCAACCTCTGAGCACACATGCGGAGCAGAGGATGCTGATGGGGTTAATAGCTAAAACAACCCCGGAATACATTATTTTACACCCATCATCATTGTATTAGCTAAACATCTTGTACCGCTGCTTTCACAGCAGTACAAGATGATAGCTAACTGTTAGGTATAGCGGGAAATACAAACTAAGAGTTTCTATTCCCCGACAAATGCTGTCCATGGTCCTCACACTCGCAGCACACTCACATCAATACATTCAGGCACACTCACCACACGCACCACACTCGCACAACACACACCCACAAACACGCATTACACTAGCATCACTGTCGTGCATCAAACACGCTCAGTGATGCACGACAGTGTGCCTTCAGCCTGAGGAAAGAGCTGTTGTAGCATGGAGCAGCACAGCACAATGTGAATGCAGGAGATATGATCTCCTGTATTTGTGCTTACAGCATGGAGTCTTTTGTTCGAGGTTATAACCTGCAGAAAAACTGATCTGTACCCAGTCACACGGTGTAGGTCCCGCTCCCTACTCTTATATGTGAAGTTTTTGAGCACCCTAGTGAGGCCATCTTCTAGATGTTTTATGAATGGTTTTCTACCAGATTTCACTTATGAAGTATATTTGAAAGTTTATGAAAATCACTTGATGTATATTATTATTAAATTAAAATGTAAACGGTGGTTACAATTTATGAAAAAAACCCTTTAGCTAATTGTGCAATAGTGCAAATTCGAACATTAAATGGTTTAGTTAATTTTTTTTTATTATAGTGCATGTTTTATTGTTTTGCAGAAAATAAATAAATGGACTGTATTTACAGGGGTCAATAGATGAAATGTGAAAAATTTACAACATAAGTAAAGCTTTGCAAATGAAAAGCTGAACTGTCTGAAGAATAGATTTTACCTGCAGAACATACAAGTATTCTAACATAAAACATAATAAATAAATATATGTCTCACCGGGCTGTCCTGCTTTTGGCGTAATTGTAATGTCAAGTCACTTAACATTTGGCTGAGTGTGGCTCGTACAGCTGTATTTATGCTTCGCTGATGACAGCTTGATACATACGTTTCAATGCAGATCTGCAAAAAACAGGAGTGACATTAATGTAACAATCCACTAAGGAATGAAGACACCAGGATACTAGTTTCTCTAAGGCTGCTTTCACATAACGATTTTTGCATTTCCGATGCTGTCCGAAAAAAATCGGACAGCATCGGACCGATTTTCGGACCCCATGTATCCCTATGGGGATCGGACCGAATCGGATGTGCACTAAATGCCATCCGATTTGGTCCGATCCGATTCTGTCCGATTTTATTATCGGTGCTAAAATCGGAGCCTGCTCCGATTTTAGCACCGAAAATAAAATCTGACAGATTCGGATCGGACCAAATCGGATGGCATTTAGTGCACATCCGATTAGGTCCGATCCCTATAACATGGGGCCCTATGGAGAAGGGTCCGAGGAAACATCTATGTCTCCTCAGACCCCGTTTTACTGTACTGAGCATGCTCAGTACAGTAAAACTGCTCCTAACTAGGAGCACAAGTGTTAAAAAAAAAAAAAAATAAAGGTTATTCTCACCTCCCCCCGAGCCCCCGCCGTCTTCCGCCATCTTCTGCCATCTTCTTGGAGGCTCCCGGTGGATCCCGCAGGCTGCCGGTGTCAGCAGAGCGCTCCCTCTGCTGTACACAGGACCTGCGGTGATGTCACAGTCACGTGACCGCGGGTTCACCATGGTGAACCCGCGGTCACGTGACTGTGACATCATCGCAGGTCCTGTGTACAGCAGAGGGCGCGCTCTGCTGACACCGGCAGCCTGCGGGATCCACCGGGAGCCTCCAAGAAGATGGCAGAAGATGGCGGAAGACGGCGGGGGCTCGGGGGGAGGTGAGAATAACCTTTATTTTTTTTTTATTTTTTTGCAGCCCGGCGCCGATTTTATGCCGGAATCGGGTGCCTATTTGGCACCCGATTCCAGGCATCAGAAGGGAGCTGATGCTGTCCAATTTATATCGGACAGCATCGGCTCCCTTCAAATCGTAATGTGAAGGTAGCCTAATACATAATGGATAGATGTCAAGTGTCTCTAGTAGCCACTGAACTCATACCATGAAATCTCATGGCCATCGGTTCCCTGCAAAAAAGTCTCAAATACATGTAAATGACAGGAACAAATTATATACGGAAAGTATTCAGACTCCTTTTAATTTTTCACTTTTTGTTTCATTGCAGCCATTTGGTAAATTCAAAAAAGTTCATTTTTTTATCCACTCTGCACCCCATCTTGACTGAAAAAAACAGAAATGTAGAAATTTGTGCATATTTATTTAAAAAAAAAAAAAAAATGAAATATCACATGGTCATAAAAGTATTTAGACCCTTTGCTTAATATTGAGTAGAAGCACCCTTTTGAGCTAGTACAGCCATGAGTCTTGGGAATGATGCAACAAGTTTTTCACACCTGGATTTGGGGATCCTCTGCCATTTTTCCTTGCAGATCCTCTCCAGTTCTGTTAGGTTGGATGGTGAAGGTTGGTGAACAGCCATTTTCAGGTCTCTCCACAGAGGTTCAATTGGGTTTAGGTCAGGATTCTGGCTGCGCCAGTCAAGAATGGTCACAGAGTTGTTCTGAAGCCACTCCTTTGTTATATTAGCTGTGTGCTTAGGGTCATTGTCTTGTTGGAAGGTGAACACAGAGCACTCTGGAAGAGATTTTTATCCAGGATACTTTGCCACATTCATGTTTACTTCAATTGCAATAAGTCGTCCTGTCCTTGCAGCTGAAAAACACTCCCATAACATGATGCTGCCACCACTATGCTTCACTGTTGGGATTGGATTGGGCAGGTGTTGTGCAGTACCTGGTTTTCTCCACACATACCTTTTAGAATTATCACCAAAAAGTTTTTTTTCATTTCATCAGACCAGAGAATCTTATTTCTCATAGTCTGGGAGTCCTTTAAGTGTTTTTTTTTGCAAAATATATGCAGGCTTTCATATGTCTTGCACTGAGGTGGAGGGCTGCAGTGATGGATAACTTTGTGGAACTTTCTCCCTACTGCATCTCTGGAGCCTCAGTCACAGTGATCTTGGGGTTCTTCTTTAACTCTCTCACCAAGACTCTTCTCTCACGATTGCTTATTTGGCTGGAACTTCTCCCTACTGCATCTCTGAGCCTCAGTCACAGTGATTGGGTCTCTTAACTCTCTCACAAGACTCTTCTCTCACGATGCTTAATTTGGCTGGATGGCTGCCCTAGGAAGTCCAAACTTCTTCCATTCAAGGATTATAGAGTCCACTATGCTCTTAGGAACCTTGAGTACTGCATACATTCTTTTGTAACTTGGCCAGATCTGTGTCTTGCCACAATTCTGTCTCTGAGCTCCTTGGGCAGTTCCTTTGACTTCTTGTATTCTCATTTGGTCTGACATGCACTGTGGACTGTGAGGCCCTATGCACAGGTGTGTGCCTTTCCAAATCAAGTCCTATCAGTTTAATTAAACACACCTGGACTCCAATTAAGGAGTAGAACCATCTCAAGGAGGATCACAAGGAAATGGACAGCATATGACTTAAATATGAGAGTCTGAGCAAAGGGTACTTTTCACCTTGAGATATTTCAGTTATTCTTTTTGAATAAATTTGCTCAAATATCTACATTTGTTTTTTTTTTCAGTAAAGGTGCCGTCACACGCAGCGATGCGATGAACGATATTGTTAGCGATGACATGCACGTGTGATCGCTAACAATATCATTCAGATCGCTGGTTAGCTGTCAGACAGAACTCACCAGCGATCAATGGACCAAAGACATCGTCAAAATGATTTAAATATTGTTCCACGATGTCTTGCTCCCGCTGCCAGGCTGCGGTAAGCAGGAGCAGGCTGGTCTCCAAGGTAAACTGCGGGTATCTAGGCAGCGCGTGCTGCCTAGATACCTGATGTATACCTTGGTTACCAGCCTTCTCTGCTCACCGGATGGTATCCAAGGTACCTGCTGTGTGCAGCGTGCACTGCCTAGATACCCGCAGTTTACCTTGGATACCAGTTCCTAGCGCTTGCAGAGAGGCGCTGGGAGCTGGCTTATCGGTCGTCCGCCGGTGTCACACACAGCGATGCTGCGTGTCCACCGGTGCTCCCAATGATTGATTTGAGGACAGGACCTCAAATCAAACAATGAACGATCAGCCGACTGATCGTTCATCGTTTGTAGTGTCACACGCAACGATGTTGTTTCGACATTGTTCAAGCGTCACAGAACACATGACTTTTGAACGATATCGGCAACGATATCGTTACGTGTGACGGTACCTTAAGGATATGGTGCAGCGTGTAGATTAATGAGAAGTTACCACATGGCTGCAATGAAACAGAGTGAAAAATTTAAAGGGGTCTGAATACTTTCTGAACCCACTGTATGTAACACTAATTATGTCAAATCCTGAAAAAAAAACAACTTTCCCATTTACTATAGTTTTCATAGAAAAAGACATAAAATTAAAAAGCCAAATAAAAAAACATGTGTAAACACTACTGGTTGCAGCAGGCACCCATTAAGCAATAGCGGGGGCAGCACAGGTGCACAATACTGATGAAACAACTACTCAAATGACTACTATTCAGGAAGTTTAGAGAGCATATAGTACAGCTCAACCACCGTTTGGGTGCTCTGGGGAAAAAAGGCTGCAGAGTCTGTAAATATAGCCCGGCACACAAAAAAGATGAGGAGATTTCTGGTATCTTTCTGTGTTCTTTATTATAAAGGTTGACAAGTTCTTGTCAACCTTTATAATAAAGAACACAGAAAGATACCAAAAATCTCCTCATCTTTTTTGTGTGTCGGGGCTATATTTACAGACTCTACTATTCAGGAAGGGCCTGGCTCCCTAGTATTACAAACGCACACGATGAGGTTTGTATTGGGCAATGGTCACACAGATACATGCGATACATGGCATCTGGCTTACAGCCTATTGATCACGCCCATACTATTAGATCAAGTGGGGTCCAGTACTATATACAGGAGCATCTCAATGAATTAGAATATCACCTAAAATTAATTTTATTCAATACATAAAGTGAAACACATATATTATATAGATTCATTACAAACAGAGTAATCTATTTCAAGTGTTTACTTCTGTTAATGTTGATTATGGCTTACAACCAATGAAAAACAAACGTCATTATCTCAGAAAATTAAAGTAGGATGAAGGGTTAAAAACCACACTGCCATATTCCACGAGACATCAAAGGGTGAATATAATGATTTATTAGTCAACACGTTTCAGGTCTCACTGAAACATAGCAATATAATACTGATTTGTCCTGAGGAAGGGGCCATGGAGAGCCCTGAAACGTGTTGATTAATAATTCAATATTATATTCACCCTTTGATGTCTCATGGAATATGGCAGTGTGGTTTTTAACCCTTCATCCTCCCTACTCTATATGAACCAAGCTGGGGACTGCAGCAGTCGGGATATGCTTTTATAGTGGCTGTGACTCTCAGAACCACACAAGGTGAAGCCTCTGATACCTATTTAGGTAATATTTTATCTCTCAGATCTTCATCCTCCCTACTTTAATTTTCTGAAGTAATGACCTTTGGGTTTTCATTGATTTTATATGCCATAATCATCAACATTTACAGAAATAAACACTTGAAATAGATCACTCTATTCGTAATGACTGTATATAATATATGTATTTCACTTTATATATTCAATTACTGAAATAAATTAACTTTTTGATGATATTCTAAGGGTACATGCACAGATGAGTATACGCAGCGTTTTGGACGCAGCGTCTTGACGCTGCGTCCAAAACGCTGCTTAGTACAGTACTAGCATAGTGGATGGGAATTCAAGAAATGCCATCCTCACTATGCGTAACCCGCCCACAGCGTCTCTGGAGCGGTGGTGCGGGTTACCGGGAGTCCGCTCCTCCACAGCATGTTCATTTTATGCTGCGGAGTCGGAAGCGGCTCCCATCAGGTGACCGCTGGGAGAAGCCGCCCTGCACCCGCCGCACATGGCGAGTACAGGGCGCTGCGGTCTCCCTGCAGCCACCCGCGGCTTCCCTCAGGTCCGGAGGAGCTGTGTCCAACACGCAGCTCCTCCGGACCGTGTGCACGCACCCTAATACATTGAGATGCATCTGTAAGTACACCCCACAAGGACAGACACCTCAATACACCCAACCAACACTAAAAGAGCCTAGCTCTGCAAAAGATAAAAAGCATGTAACAAAAAAGATGAATGATAGTCATGTGAGTGGTTATCTAATCAGTATTTTGCACTGTTACTGCCCCCACCTTTATCATGGGGGTCTTTTGCATCATGCAGTGCATGTAATATTGTGTCTTGGCATTGGTAAATATGGTCATTTACTATAGTAACACAAGTAATAAGCTAAAATGCTATCTATACCCAAATACCAAAAGATTTACATGTATAAGATGTGATTATACAGCACCTTACTTATAAATAAACTATCTATTGATATAATGCAAGATCAGATAAATGTAAAATAATGTAACTTAGCCACACACATACATTATAAATAACAGGATACCTCTAAAAAAGCAGCAGGTTGCAGAGGGGCAGGAAAAATGCGATGACATAAAGCAATTAGGACGTGTGCTATGGACTCTTTTATTAATTCATGCAATTGACGGGATCCTTTTTTATGGCATGCCAAACACAACTACAGATGGAAGAGCAAAAACACAAGCAGTAATAAGCAAAACACAAAGAGAAAAACATGCAACACATATGAGATGTAGCAAAATGAGGCCAAGCACACAATCATAATATATGCTGGTACTAAATAGAGAATGAAAGGGAATAGTGACAATGTACAGCTCTGTGGCTGGAGGCATATGGAATCCAAAACCTCTATCTATACGGTGTACTGAACAGCCCATTTCAGTAGATCTCTAAAGAGTGTAAAATCCATAATAGGAAGCCACATTTCTTTCAGAAAACATTATAAAGTACATAAGCTACAAGACTAAGGGTGCAAGCACACGGTCCGGAGGAGCTGCGTGTTGGACGCAGCTCCTCCGGACCTGAGGGAAGCCGCAGGTGGCCGCAGGGAGACCGCAGCCACCCTTTACTCACCATGTGCGGTGGGTGCAGGGCGGCTTCTCCCTGCAGTCACCTAATGGCAGCCACTTCCGACTCCGCAGCATGAAATGAACATGCTGCAGAGGAGCGGAATGCTGGCAGCCTGCACTGCAGCTCCAAACATGCTGCGGGTGGGTTACACATAGTGAGGATGGGATTTCTTGAAATCCCATCCACTATGCTAGTACTGTACTACGCAGCGTTTTCAACGCAGCGGCAAGACGCTGCGTCCAAAACGCGGTGTATACTAATCGTGTGCACACACCCTAAAGCATTTAGGCCACATGGTAATGTTCAGTATTTGGTGAGTTTTTTTACCTCAGTATTTGGTGAGTTTTTTTTACCTCAGTATTTGGTGAGTTTTTACCTCAGTGTTTGGCGAGTTTTTTACCTCAGTGTTTGGCGAGTTTTTTACCTCAGTGTTTGGCGAGTTTTTTACCTCAGTATTTGGTGAGTTTTTTACCTCCGTATTTGGTGAGTTTTTTTTACCTCAGTATTTGGTGAGTTTTTTACCTCAGTGTTTGGCGAGTTTTTTACCTCAGTGTTTGGCGAGTTTTTTACCTCAGTATTTAGTGAGTTTTTTTACCTCAGTATTTGGTGAGTTTTTTACCTCAGTGTTTGGCGAGTTTTTTACCTCAGTGTTTGGCGAGTTTTTTACCTCAGTATTTGGTGAGTTTTTTACCTCAGTATTTAGTGAGTTTTTTTTACCTCAGTATTTGGTGAGTTTTTTACCTCAGTATTTGGTGAGTTTTTTACCTCAGTGTTTGGCGAGTTTTTTACCTCAGTATTTGGTGAGTTTTTTTTACCTCAGTATTTGGTGAGTTTTTTACCTCAGTATTTGGTGAGTTTTTTACCTCAGTGTTTGGCGAGTTTTTTACCTCAGTGTTTGGCGAGTTTTTTACCTCAGTGTTTGGCGAGTTTTTTGCCTCAGTGTTTGGTGAGTTTTTTACCTCAGTATTTAGTGAGTTTTTTTACCTCAGTATTTGGTGAGTTCTTTTTTACCCTAGTATTTGGGAGTGGGTGAGAAATACAGAAGTGGTGATGTGTTTCTATTATACTTTTCCTCAGATTGCTCCACTCCTGGTTTTGACTACAAATCTTGAGGTAAAAAACTCACCAAATACTCAATGTGTGAATGTGGCCTTAGAAAATGCTTCAGGAAAAATAAGTCATGAGAATGACCCAAAATGTCTTCCTTAATATCATTCACACTCTCTCTACCATCAGGGGGAGCGGATTTAAAAAAAGCTGGCCTGGACAGGGCAATGCTTACATATTATTACCATAAGTTGAGAACATCGAATAGCAGCCATTTTAATAGTTTCCTACACATACCTCCCAACCGTCCTGTTTTTAGCGGGACAGTCCCGATTTGCAGGTTTTTTCCCGCTGTCCCGCTCGGGAGGGGACATGTCCCGTCTCCCGCAGTGCTCGGAGAACAAGCCGGCATGCTGCCTGCCACGCCCCCTCTCTCTGCCAGCTACTCCCCTTCTCAGCAGCTCAGTACAGGAGGGAGGAAGGAGCCCCAATCACAGTGCAGAGAGTGAGTCATGTGACCTCTCCTGCACTGTGTAGAGGGGAGGATCTCACTCAACCAATGCTGGCTCAGCGCGGGTCTCTGAAATTCTCTCCAGATGGATGATGGCTGCAGTTGTTCAGCATCATCATCAGCAGCAGCAGCAGATGAGGGGACACAGCTGGCTCTGGACCCAGGTACAAGAAAAGGGACCAAAGACACGTCACAGGCTGAGGTCAGACAAGGGGGGGACTGCTTTTACAGGACCTGTGAAGATGTCACATAAAGGGGAAGAGTCAGGGGTCACATGATCAGCTCCTCAGTGTATGCAGGACCGTGGAGCTGTGAGGGGAAAATAAAGATTGCTGTTTATAAACCTCATCATCCTGGTGCCTGAGCTTTAGTAGCGCTTCTACAAGACCGCTAAATCATTTTCTTACGAGGTGTATGGAGCAGAGCTATGTGTGTATGAGGTGTATGGAGCGTAGCTGAGTGTGTACAAGATGTACGGAGCGGAGCAGAGTGTGTACGAGGTGTACGGAGCGGAGCAGAGTGTGTACGAGGTGTACGGAGCGGAGCAGAGTGTGTACGAGGTGTACGGAGCAGAGCCCAGTGTGTACAAGGTGTATGGAGCGGAGCCCAGTGTGTACGAGGTTTAAGGAGCGGAGCCACATGTGCACAAGGTGTACGGAGCGGAGCCGAGTGTGTACAAGGTGTACGGAGCAGAGCCGAGTGTGTACAAGGTGTACGGAGCGGAGCCGAGTGTGTACAAGGTGTAAGGAGCGGAGCCGAGTGTGTACAAGGTGTACGGAGCAGAGCCACGTATGTACGAAGTGTACGGAGCGGACCCGCGTGTGTACGAGGTGTACGGAGCGAAGGACAGAAAAGGGGGGGCTGTACACTGCTTTTACAGGACCTGTGATGATTTCACATAAAGGGGAAGAGTCAGGGGTCACATGATCAGCTCCTCAGTGTATGCAGGACTCTGCTGTGCTGGTTGTCATGGTGCTGGATGAGGTGAAGTTTATGTCAGGAGAGATTTACAGTGTGGATGTAGCAGAGCAGCGTATGTACGGAGCAGAGCCACATGTGTACGAGGTGTACAGAGCAGACCCCAGTGTGTATGAGGCGTACGGAGCAGACCCCAGTGTGTACGAGGCGTACGGAGCGGAGCCCAGTGTGTACGAGGTGTACGGAGCGGAGCCCAGTGTGTACGAGGTGTACGGAGCGGAGCCCAGTGTGTACGAGGTGTACGGAGCGGAGCCCAGTGTGTACAAGGTGTACGGAGCGGAGCCCAGTGTGTACAAGGTGTACGGAGCGGAGCCCAGTGTGTACAAGGTGTACGGAGCGGAGCCCAGTGTGTACAAGGTGTACGGAGCGGAGCCCAGTGTGTACAAGGTGTACGGAGCGGAGCCCAGTGTGTACAAGGTGTACGGAGCGGAGCCCAGTGTGTACAAGGTGTACGGAGCGGAGCCCAGTGTGTACAAGGTGTACGGAGCGGAGCCCAGTGTGTACAAGGTGTACGGAGCGGAGCCCAGTGTGTACAAGGTGTACGGAGCGGAGCCCAGTGTGTACAAGGTGTACGGTGCGGAGCCCAGTGTGTACGTGTACAAGGTGTACGGAGCGGAGCCCAGTGTGTACAAGGTGTACGGAGCGGAGCCCAGTGTGTACAAGGTGTACGGAGCGGAGCCCAGTGTGTACAAGGTGTACGGAGCGGAGCCCAGTGTGTACAAGGTGTACGGAGCGGAGCCCAGTGTGTACAAGGTGTACGGAGCGGAGCCCAGTGTGTACAAGGTGTACGGAGCGGAGCCCAGTGTGTACAAGGTGTACGGAGCGGAGCCCAGTGTGTACAAGGTGTACGGAGCGGAGCCCAGTGTGTACAAGGTGTACGGTGCGGAGCCCAGTGTGTACGTGTACAAGGTGTACGGAGCGGAGCCCAGTGTGTACAAGGTGTACGGAGCGGAGCCCAGTGTGTACAAGGTGTACGGAGCGGAGCCCAGTGTGTACAAGGTGTACGGTGCGGAGCCCAGTGTGTACGTGTACAAGGTGTACGGAGCGGAGCCCAGTGTGTACAAGGTGTACGGAGCGGAGCCCAGTGTTGTACAAGGTGTACGGAGCGGAGCCCAGTGTGTACAAGGTGTACGGAGCGGAGCCCAGTGTGTACAAGGTGTACGGAGCGGAGCCCAGTGTGTACAAGGTGTACGGAGCGGAGCCCAGTGTGTACAAGGTGTACGGAGCGGAGCCCAGTGTGTACGAGGTGTACGGAGCGGAGCCCAGTGTGTACGAGGTGTACGGAGCAGAGCCAAGTGTGTACAAGGTGCACGGAGCAGAACCAAGTGTGTACGAGGTGTACGGAGCAGAGCCGTGTATGTACAATGTGTAAGGAGCGGACCCGCATGTACGAGGTGTACGGAGCGCAGCCGAGTGTGTACGAGGTGTACGGAGCCAAACCACGTGTGAACGAGGTGTACAGAGCAGAGCCGAGTGGGAACGAGGTGTACAGAGCTGCATGTGTACGAGATGTACGGAGCGGAGCCGCGTGCGTACGAGGAATGCAGAGCAGAGCTGCGTGTGTACAAAGAGTACAGAGCAGAGCCGCATGGGTACGAGGTGTACAGAGCGAAGCCACGTGTGTACGAGGTGTACGGAGCAGAGCCGCGTGTGTACGAGGTGTACGGAGCAGAGCCGCGTAGGTACAAGGTGTACAGAGCGAAGCCAAGCATGTACGAGGTGTACGGAGAGGAGCCGAGTGTGTACGAGGTGTGCGGAGCAGAGCCGCGTGTGTGTGGAGCGGAGCCGCCTGTGTGCAGGACATGTGGAGCGGAGCCGCATGTGTGTGGGGCATGTGGAGCGGCGCCGGGTGTGTACAGGGCGTGTGGAGCGGAGCCGTGTGTGTACAGGGCGTATGTAGCGGAGCAGCATGTAAGCAGAGCCGCATGAGTATGGGGCGGGGCCACATGTGTGCGGGACGTATGGAGTAGAGCCGCGTGTGTACGGGGCATGTGGAGCGGAGCCGCGTGTGTACGGAGCGTGTGGAGCCACATGTGTATGAGGTGGACGGAGCGGAGTCACGTATGCTGGGGTGTCCGGTAGCAGAGCTGCAGGTGTACGGGGCGTACGGAGCGGAGGCGTGTGCACAGGGAGTGTGGAGCATAGCTGCGTGTGTACAGGGCATGTGGAGCGATGCTACATGCGTACAAGGTGTGTGCCAGTGGTACCCCCCCGTGGATGCCGCTCCCGTTCCTATAGTCCCGGCTGCCTCTGCCAGCAGCATTCTTCACCCGAGTCCTGGCTGAGCCATCTGCCTTTTGCAGCTCAGTATTGTGGGGCACGATGATGTCATCACTGAGGGCCACTGTGCTAATACGTGCAGAGCAGATGCTGAGGAGACTGGAGCAGCGAGAAGAGAGGAGAGTATTTACTTTTTTTTTTTAATCAGTGAGTACAGTGATGGGAGACTATGTAATCAATATAATATAGGAGGAGTATGGGGGTGCAATATACTATATGGAGGACTATGGGGGTGCATTATACTACTGTATAATGAAGGCTATAGTGGATGCATTATACTATATGGAGGACTATGGGGGTGCATTATAATATATGGAGGATCGTGGAATGCATTATAATATATGGAGGACTATGGATGATCTATTAAAATATATATAATCAATTATATTGTATAGAAGACATTTTAATATATATGGAGCGCTCTGTGGGGGCATGATAATATTTGGAGGGATGAGAGGAAGCCTTTATACTTATGCAGTGCTCTTTGAGGGCTGCGTGGGGGTCACAGTTGGAGATCATATTGTGTCAGTGTTGTTGAGGGGGTACAGTAGGGTCATCATACTGTGTATGGAAGAATTCATTGTGGGGTATACAGTGTTTGTGGGGAACGTCTGTTGGCATAATATTTTATGGGGGCAATGAAAGAGGAATCTAGGGGCTTCAATAGGAGAATAATTAATTTATAAGGGCTACAAAGTTGTGAGATATGTATGTATCTATGTGACCCAGCCAAATATTATTTTTTGGGGGGGTGGGCCCAATTAGAACTACTGTTACGGGGCCCCATGATTGCTCTGTACGCCCCTGGTGCAGGATGCATTGTCCCTCTGCTGCAGGACTGATTGCCCATAACTTACACCAGGTCCAGTGCTGCCCCTCGGTACACACAGGCATCCAGCCATGTTTCTCCCGAGTGGCGGGGAGTTAGTGGCGCTCATCCCCCTTCCCACTCCCACATCTTTTGCTCAACCTAATTGAAAGGCCCTGCTACTAGCTCCAGACAGCCCAGTGTGCGGCGCTTGTGATTGGCTGTTTTGGGACAAGGAGCCATGGTCTGTTGGAGGAAACGTGCCATTTTACCTGCTTAGTGCAGTGGCGACTTGTTGATGCTTGGACTGCAGGTCGTTGCATGTGGTGAGTGGATGGTGCAGCATGGTGGACAGGTCTGACTAGTCAGTGTCAGGCAGCCGCCACATTGGAGCTGCCCAGAGTTTTGTAGGCGTTTGCTTGAGATAATAGGTTGGTAAGAGGGAGGAGTCGAGGATTACCCCGAGGCACTTGGCGTGGGGGACTGGGGAGAGTGAGTAGTCGTTGACGAGGATGGATAGGTGGGGTAATGGAGGATATTTGCTTGGGGGGGGAAGATGATGAACTTAGTTTTGTCCATGTTCAGTTTAAGGAAGCGAGCAGAGAATGATGAGATGGTGGACAGGCATTGTGGAATTTTGGATAGTAGGGAGGTGATGTCAGGTCCAGACAGGTAGATTTGGGTGTCGTCGGCGTAGAGGTGGTACTGAAGGCTGTGGGACTCGATGAATTGCCCTAGGCCGAGAATGTAGATGGAGAAGAGTAACGGTCCCAGAACCGAGCCTTGGGGGATAATATTAGTAATAAACAGTCCTGGCCATCTGCTCAATGTCCGTCACTTGTAAATGGGTGTGGCCTGGGTGTGGTTAGGGGCGCAACATCTTTTGACCCTCTTTCTTCTAAAGTTGGGAGGTATGCCTACATGTTCCCTAAACAAAACGTATTCAGGGTGGTGTTCAATTTACGAAATAATGTGCCCATAGTTCAACAAGGTTCAGAGGTCAAAACTGAAATAAAAATGTAAGATTAAAATTTTTGGTTTTGTCTGTTTAATTGTCAGTATGAACATGCTCTTATGCTTTTCTAGTATGTCAACTCGTGCTCTGGCTCAGTTTTTTTGTTCTCTTTTAGGTTCAGAGGTCATGTTGGGTTAGGGAGCCCTCTTCCAAACCTGGCGAAATTAGGAAATTTGCTGAGTTATTGGACTGCAGAGGGCCCATATATTGTTTTTGCACAGGGGTGGAGCCTTAAATTCTCAGGACCACTGGGGGTATGAGAGGTCAATAAGTGATGGTTTGTCTCCACAATATAGAATACCCCTTTATCTGAGACTTCCTGTTATTTAAGTGTGTATATAATATATGTAAAATGACAATCAAAAAGCATTTTATGCAGCAATTAAAGTACGGTAATTCAAAAGTAATCTTAAAGACTGATAGATTCCCTAGTGTTTCTTAAAAGTGTAATCAATTAATGAATAATGTAGTAGATCGCTAGTGTACTGGAGTACTTTGTCAGTACTTAGAGTATAACACTGACGTTATATGATGCATTTTTATGGGAACCATAATGAATATGAAGGAACCATTTTAATCTGCTTTCTAATCAATGCCTTCCTCTCCTAATGTGTTTGTCAGGACTAGATTATTCCCAAAATAGTGAGTTATCTGATCTTCAG
Organism: Allobates femoralis; assembly: GCA_033576535.1. NCBI lineage: Eukaryota > Metazoa > Chordata > Amphibia > Anura > Aromobatidae > Allobates > Allobates femoralis. The sequence goes on from JARQOC010000001.1 coordinate 382,974,935, forward strand.
AGATAATGTCTTTTGGGGATAGACCTCTAGTACCTCAGCAATCCTGAGAATAACGCTCTGGAAACTGGGAACGGCGCTTTGAGGAAACCAATCATGAACAGAGTGAATAAGTGCATGCGCAAACTCGACTATAATTACTGTCTACAGGACTTCCAGAAAAAGCTATCATTTTGAAAATTGTTCTTTATAGCTCACTAGATTATGCCATTGTGCCCAAAATGACCATCATAAACATGCAGATACAAAGACACCCTTACACGCAAATGCTGCTTCCTATAGGGATAACCATACTCATTGATATGTTAGTAAAGAGTTAATTACAAGTTGTAAGATGCACAACTATAATATCAACAGTCAAGCAATGTAAATGATCAGAGTGGTAGGTTAATACAAACCAATCTGCCATCACTTACCTCAGCAATCTTCAGGACTGAGGTGCCATTCAGCTCAAACGTAGATGTGTATGTGATGCAGAGTAAAACCTACACAAACAAGATTAATCGGACGTTATTCAGCAATTTTACATGCATTACATGAAGAAGTAAATTGGTAAAATCTGGGTCGATCAAAAGGATTTTTACAATTGCATATTTTTTTAGAATCGGAAATCTGACGAGATCACTTGTCGCTTTTCCTTTTTGGCTGCTTCCATTATGACCAACCAGAATTTTTGAATGAATTTATGGTCTACAAACATTAAGTCGTAGGTGAGCAGAGAAGATGAGACTGAACAACAGGTTCGCTCCATGCATTTACAGCAATGATTGGGAATTTAGGTGTAATTTAACGGGAAACGGTCAGCATTAGCCACCCAGTATCACTGACCTGCATGCTGACCAGCGTCCCACAAATCGATTCGCTCGTCTCAAGTTTTCACTCCCATCCATTCCTCAAACTATTAATACTAGTGCATCTCAATGAATTAGAATATCATCAAAAAGTTTATTTCAATAATTCAATACAAAAAATGGATCACATATATTATATAGTTATTACAAACAGAGCGATCCATTTCAAGTGTTTATTTCTGTAAATGTTGATGATTATGGCTTACAGTCAATGAAAACCCAGAGGTCATTATTTCAGAAAATTAAACTAGGGAGGAGGAAGGGTTAAAAACCATGCTGCCATATTCCACAAGATATCAAAGGGTGAATATAATATTGATTTATTAGTCAACGTGTTTAAAGGGATCCTGTCACCCCCAAAACACCTCAAAACCTATTAAAAGCTGTCCCTACAGCAAAGTAACACTTACCCTACACTCCTTTTAGCTCCTAAATGCAGCAAGTGACAATGAAGAAAATTGTTATTATAGTACCTCATTATGGAAGATAATGAGTGACTATGCTATTCATAGTCACCCTGGCAGGCGCTCCTTCTTCATGTTATCACGCCTCCATAGGCGTGATCTTGTAATCATATTAAAATGCGCGCCTCCCCGCTCTGTGGTGTCTCTGCCGGCCTGTAGTGGGGCTGGGTGACGCGATTCGCGTCATTTCCGGCGTCGGGTGACGTATTTACACCCGCGCCGCTGTTGGCTTCAAGATCCACACTGCGCATTCGCATGCGCATGCGCAGTGCGCGTTTTGAAGCTAACAGAGCGGCGCGGGTGTGTACATCACCCGGTGCCGGAAATGACGCGAATCGCGTCACCCAGCCCCACTACAGGCCGGCAGAGACACCACAGAGCGGCGGGGAGGAGCGCATTTTAATATGATTACAAGATCACGCCTATGGAGGCGTGATATCATGCAGTGGGAGAGCCTGGATGAGTGACTATGAATAGCATAGTCACTCATTATCATCCATAATGAGGTACTATAATAACATTTTTCTTCAATGTCACTTGCTGCATTTAGGAGCTAAAAGGAGTGTAGGGAAAGTGTTACTATGCTGTAGGGACAGCTTTTAATAGGTTTTGAGGTGTTTTGGGGGTGACAGGATCCCTTTAAGGACTTCCAGAAACGCCCTGAAACATGGCAATATTACACTGATTATTGATGATATTCTAATTCATTGAGATGCACTAGTATGCCAGGGAGATCTTTCAAAAACAAATCCATCGACACCTTTACATGTCCAAACCATTCCACAATCAGTCTTTGAATTAATTTGCAAATAAGCCAGAAGAACTATTTGTAGATCTGAAACCTCCTTCACTCCAGCTCTATTCCCCCCCCAGTGTCGACTACTCCCGTTTTACTGACAGCTCCTTAACAAAGTTATGCTCACCATAGAGGCTGTCAATTAAGCAGAAGGAAGCATCTCTGGACTGGAATGACAGAGGCTTCAGACCTTATTTGCATATCAATTCAAATGACAATTTCTCAATAATGGAGGAATGGACTGGCCATGGAAAGGTATTGCTGGACTTGACTTGAAAGAGTTACATTTGGGTATCAATATTTTGGGGGGTGAAATCCTGCTGACAGGAACTCTTTAACCATTGTTCAATTAATAATTGCCCTACGTATGTATATGTGAACGTAAGCTTCCTACCATTAAAATTCAATGTGCTGACAGACACAGTGCACACACATAGCACTGCTGACCAAAGGTTATTTGCAGCATGGCGCATATGTTTTTTACATAATTTAACAGATTATTTCCAATGACATACAGCAGGTGTTTTTACCATCTGTCTATTAAACCACCCATCCGAGCCAACCACACACACAAGACGTCTGTCACATGATGACAAGGAACAGAAGCTCTATGGCTAGGAACCAGACAGGTTATTCTGGTTTCTAAGCACACAGTGCTGCTCACAGATTATAAAATCACACTTACGCAGAGGTAATACTGCATATACTTAGCTCAGTTTTTCTAACTTTACATTTAATAACCAGTGTGATCAAAAGAATGTTATGGCATGTTTGTCAAATATGTCAGAAGAATCCCATCAATCACTGATATCTTCTGTTCCTAAGTATCCAGTAATTCCAAGCCATTTTACTTAAAGTATATATGGAGATATGGAGTTCTTATTGTTACAGTACTGACAAGCATATGGACACTACTGTAGCTGTGGTTTACTTACACTGTGGGGCTCAGAAGGGAGGGCGACATTTAGATGTGAGCACAGAATTCACAGGATTTCCGTTGAGGGGGCGAGGAACCGATAGCGCTTTTTCTGAACTTTTGTGTTACCAGTTACGTGAAAGCCCCCTATATATTTCAATAAATGTATTTATTAATTTCAAAAGGTCATAAGAAAAAAAAAAAGGTAACAATTCAGATATAAAGAATTACACATTCGTACATAGTCTGGGGTATGACAGAAAACACATTCCATTTCCAAGGCCGAGACCCCGGCAGCCATCTCAAAAGACCCTGGTACATATAATTCACCAATTATATCACATCAAGATGAAGCTTGAAGCGAAGTGTAAGCCAGTTCTTGCTATTCCGTAGCCATCTAAACATCTCCGTCACCCCTACAGACCATGAAATAAAAAAGAGAAAAAAGAAGGGGAAAGGTAATGAAAGAAGACATGAAAGGAGGGAACAGAAGGGAAGAAGGGGGTGGAGAGAAAAAAAAGGGAGGGGGTGGGAGGGAAGAGGAAACCTGGTTAATCTAGCTCAAGAAGGAAGAGAGGATCGCAACAACCAATCCGCAAACTCCGGGCTCTCCTTAAAAGAATGCCATAGATACCATGTACTACCCCCATCTGATCCGGTGCCATGATCATCGGCCATCAAAGACTCTATGCGACTTAGTTTGTTCATCTCAGCTATCCATTCCAGCATGGTGGGGACCTCCGTAGACCTCCAGTGTCTCGGAATGACAGCCCTAGCCGCCATTAGACAGAACCTAAAAATTCCCCTTTTTGCTGAGGACACAGCGGCAGGAACCAGAGACAGGAGGGCAATCTGGGGGAAGGCATATGATAAATCCCAGACATCAGGTGAAAGGCCTCAAACACCTGACCCCAGAAGGGTTGGAGGTGACCGCACGACCACCAGATATGGAGCATAGAGCCCCTCTCTATCCCACATCTCCAACAAGCATCTGACACTCCAGGGTCAAGCCTGTGTAGGAAAGTGGGGCAACGGTACCAGCGTGTTAAAATTTTATAGTTCCGTTCCTGAGCAGCACATGAGACCGTCATTTTGTGGGTGAGTACAAAAATTTTTTGACGATCAGTCTCAGATAAGGTGATGCGCAGGTCTCTCTCCCAAGCCTCCATGAATCCAAGAGGGTCGGACACCAACCCAGCCAGGACCAGGACATAAAACATGGAGACCACATGGGACGGGCCCTCAGATGAAAGCATCATCAACTCAAATGGTGTCGGAACCCCCAAGGAGATCCCTGAGAGATAATCTCGGATCTGGGCGAACTCCATCCATGAGAACGACACCCCCCTGGTCTGGCCCCGGAGCCCCTCCACACCAGCGAGCCCCGCCAGTCTGTCCGCAACCTGTCCCAGGCATACCCGGTCATGTGCCGACCAACACAGAAAGGACGATCTAGTCATCGCAGGGGGGAATGTAGGGTTGTCAAACAAAGGACTCAGTCTACCCGGTCTGGAGGTCAACTTCAGTTTGCAGTTAATCTTGTCCCAATGTCTTATAACCGTCTGGGTGAGTGGGACCCATTCCGTCACAGAGGGACGTGAGGTCTTTTCAAGCCAGGGGAGCCAATACAGAGACACAGGAGAAAGGAGACCCTCCAGGGTTACCCATTGTTTATGGGCACTATTAAACCTCCAGTCCACCAGCCTAGAAAGAAGAACCGCATGATAATATTTTTTTAAATCAGGGAGGCCCGCCCCCCCCCTTACTCTTAGGTCTAGTTAAAATAGAGAAACGGATCCGTGGTCTCCTGCTCCCCCAAATAAAGTTGTTAACCGCCGACTGTAGACGTCTGAAAAAACTATCCGGGATATTTATCGGGGCAGTTTGGAAAAGATATAAAAACCGAGGTAGGACGTCCATTTTAATGACACTCATGCGTCCAAACCAAGAAAGTCGAGGTTTGTCATATTTCGCCAAGTCCAGTATCGTCCTCCTCAAAAGCGGAACATAATTTAGCTCATAGATTTCACTCAACTCTGTGGGAATCAGTACACCCAGATATTTTATTGCAGAGGTTTTCCACTTAAAAGAGAAGGACGCCTGGAGTCGCGACACTAGGTCACCAGACAGGGATATATTGAGTACCTCTGTTTTTGAGTAATTAACCTTGAAATTCGAGATATCCCCAAACTTCCGAAATTCCCTGATGAGCTATGAGTGGATTGGTAACATACAAAAGCAGATCATCCGCATATAGTGATAACTTAAAGTTATGCTGACCAATCCGTACTCCATCAATATCCGGTGATCCGCGAAGTGCCACCGCTAAGTGCTCCATGGCAATGACGTAAAGTAGAGGGGATAGAGGACAACCCTGTCTGGTGCCATTGTGTATAGCAATGGGTGTCGAGAAAATGCCATTTATTTTAAGTCGTGCCGTGGGGCCCTGGTACAAAGCAAAAATCTTACCAAGCAGTCCAGTTCTTAACCCCAACTGTGCCAAAGATGCTCTCAGGAAAGGCCATCCCAGGCGATCAAACGCCTTCTCCGCGTCAATGGATAGCAAACAGGCTGGAACCCTTCTTGTGCGCAAATATGAAGTAAGGAGCAAGGTTTTCACCGTGTTATCTTTAGCCTCCCTACGCTGCACGAATCCCACCTGGTCATTGTGTATGACCTTGGTGAGAGCTGGGCCCAGCCTGTTCGCTATGATCTTTGCGTAAATTTTCACATCGACGTTAATGAGGGAGATGGGTCAATAATTAGCACACATGCCGGGGTCTTTGTCCGGTTTGGGAATAACCACTATCGGGGCCATCAACGTCTGGGGAGCAAAGGGACATGTCGCTGAGATGGAATTAAATAAGTTAACTAAAAAGGGTGACAGGGAATCAGCAAAAATTTTGTAAAAGTTGGCCGAGAAACCATCCGGTCCTGGGCTCCTACCGCTCGCCAGTGCCTTAATGGTCTCCGTAATTTCTAATTCCGACATAGGACTCTCCAGAGCCTCAACCTCAGTCTCTGAAATAGAGGGAGTGGTGTGTCATGAACATACTCCTCCACCCTCGCGTGGAACTCCTCTGCGGACATATCTGCAAGCGGGCCCTTAAGATTATACAGTGAGTCATAATACAGCCTAAAGGAGTCTGCTATTTCTATAGGAGAGTGGACCGCCGCCCCCGAACTCGACTTTACAGTAGGGATATATGTAGTAGGTGAGCGAGGATGTAAAAATCTCGCCAATGCTCTGCCCGGCTTATCCGAGTATTCATATAAATATCTATGGAAGCGATCTCGTTGTCTCGCCAGAGTAGTGTCAACTAGAGCACTCAATCTGCTCCTAGCCTGCAATAGGTCAGCCATCGTCTGTACATCTCTCGTTCTCTTGTGAGCTGTCTCTAGGGTCTGCACTTGAGACAACAGTTCAGTAATAGCCGCAGCCCTGTTCCTCTTTAGTCGGGCCCCCTGCTGAATGAGAACCCCTCTGATAACTCCCTTCAATGCCTCCCACTGAAAGGGGAGGGCCGTAGAGTCGGTCTTATGTATGTCAAGGAATTCTGTAATTGCCTTCCGTACCGCCTGCAGACAAGAAGGATCGCTCAACAATCCAGGGTTCAGCCCCCTATATATTTCCATTGACAGATGATGGACTTGAGTGGGGACTTCTTTTGTTTTTTTGTGGATTGATTGGAAGCTTTTATTGTGGACATTTAGCATAAAAAATTGGTCCATATTTATCCCGTGGTCTACACTGAACACTTACATAGAAGTTTCCATCTAACTCTCAGAATGAAGTGAAACAATGAAACCCCCAATGGATTCATTCACTATAATGAAGCAACAGAATTACTCTGGACTCCATCTGACCTCTGTTCAGCAGTGACCGTCTTTTCAGAAGTGCACAAAACTGTGGTCGACAGGGCTTTTATGCCCACATAACAATGAGGACAGTGTCCCACTGCTGCTTCCAGAGCCATTCATTAAGCTACTTGCATATTCATTGCATTGACCGTCGCCGTGATGTTTTGGGGCTGTCGCTGGGCAACAGACTTTCAACTTCCACCAAAAATCGCATGGTCTGATTTGGGAAATCATTTTTTTCAAATTTTTGTGGAAATTAAGTATTTGTTCACCTACAAACAAGCAATATTTCTTGCTCTCACAGACCTGTAACTTCTTCTGTAAGAGTAGAGGCACACTAGAAGTGTGAAATTTGGAGCATTTTTGATGCATGACAGTCATGCGAGTGCTCTCCGCATTGTCCTGTGAGTGTGGTGCGAGATCAATGCATGTGGTGTGACTGGTGCGAGTGTGGCCCGTGTGCAATGTGTTTTTAACATGGTCTTTCTCATGCTGTATAACCTGAGAAAAGAGTAGCTAGATTGAATAGCTAGATCAGTCTTAACAGTCTCCCGCTGCTACTTCTGGGGCAGCCTATTAAGCTAATTTCATGTTCAATGCACTGTCAAACAAACAGCCAATCACAGAAGCTCACACTCTGAGAGAGCCTCTGTGATAGTCTGTTGTAGTCAGAGTGGACTTCCACAATCTTGATAGTGATTCTGCTTGCTTGCCACACATATTAGTGTATTGCAACTAACCTGGCGTTATAGGGTTTTAAATAAAGAATTAATAAAAAAAAAATCATGTAGGGCTTTGCAGCATTTTTAAGATAGCCCGATGAAAGCAGACAACTGCGAGCTGCCACCGGTAGCTGCCTAATTTACCATTGGCTGGCAAAAAAAAAATGCCTGAGTTTCGCCCTATTTTTAATTGCCAGCCAAGGTAAAACTAGGCAGCTGAGGGCTGGTATTCTCAGCGGGGTGAGTGCCCATTGTTTTAGGGTTCCCCACCATGCTAAAGAATAGCAGCCCGCAGCCGCACCTGAAAATGGCGCATTAATAACAAGGCTCTTCCAGCGACCCTGGTGACGGGTGGCATGCTGGGTAATGAAGGGGTTAATATCTGGTTTGTTTTACCAGCTGGTTATTAAGCCCGAGATTCTTAATGTTAGGCCAAGTTTGACCTAGCCATTAAGAATCTTCAATAAAGGGTTAAAAAAAAAAAAAGACACCGCACAGAGTAAAAAATATTTATTAGAAATAAAGAGACAAACACACTTAGTGACTCCATCTGTATTACCCCCACGCAGCCCTGCAACGATCCTGGTCTTCTGCCTTCTCTCTTCTGTCTTCTCCTTGAAATTAATCAGCTATGCTACATCACACAGCAGGGAGCGGAAGTCCACTCCCCGTGCTGTGTGATGAGAGAATGAGACTGTGAGTGGTAAGCGGTGATGTCACCGCTGAACCCGTTGCTATAGTAACCAAATAAGCGGTTACTATAGCTACGCTGAGCAACGCCGGAATCACGGCGGCTTATGAATGAGCCGACTCATTCACAAGCCGTAGGAGTTACCTCTGTGCTTACCGATAACAACAGCGCCGATAAGCAGGGAGTTAACTCTGCTATGACCGCGGCTGCTCTGCACCGCTCATACTGGAGCTGCTACTACAGCAGACTTAACTCCCTGCTTGCTAGCGCTGCTGTTATCGTTAAGCAGGGAGGCAACTCCTGTGGCTTGTGAATGAGTCGGCTCATTCATAGGCCGTGGTGATTTCGGCGCTGCTCAGCGTTGTTATAGTAACCGCTTATTTGGTTACTATAGCAATGGGTTTGGCGGTGACATCACCGCTTACCACCCACAGTCTCATTCACTCATCACTCAGCAAAGAGAGCAGACTTCTGCCGCCTGCTGTGTGATGTAGCAGAGCTGATTAATTTTAAGGAGAAGACAGAAGAGAGAAGACAGAAGAGAAAAGACCAGGATTGTAGGAGGGCTGCGTGAGGGTAATACAGATGGAGTCCCTAAGTGTGTCTGCTTCTTTATTTCTAATAAATAACCTTTATTCTGTGTAGTTTCTTTTTTTAACCCTTTATTGGAGATTCTTAATGACTGGGTCAAACGTGGCCTGACATTAAGAATCTTTGGCTTAATACCAGCTGGTCAAACAAAGCTGATATTAACCCCTTTATTACCAGCATGCCACCCCCAGGGCCGCTGGAAGAGCCTGGTAATGCGCCTGGAAATGGCGCCTATTAATGCGCCCTTTTCAGGGGCAGCTGCGGGCTGCTATTCTTTAGCGTGGGGGGACCCTATAATAATGGGCCCTCGCCCCGCTGAGAAAACCAGCCCACAGCTGCCTAGGTTTACCTTGACTGGCAATTAAAAATAGGGCGGAGCACACACATTTTGTTTTGCCAGTCAAGGGTAAATTAGGCAGCTGAGGGTGGCAGCTCGCAGTTTGCTTTCATCAGGCTGAACTTAAAAATGCTGCAAATCCCCACGCATTTTTTTCTTTATTTATTTAAATAAATTTAAATTTAAAATTTAAATTTAAAATTTAAATAAATAAATTTAAATAAATTAAATCTTTATTTATTTAATTAATTTATTTAATTAATGATGGCAGGTTGCTTGCCACACACTAATGTGTTTGGTAATCAAGCAGAATCACTGTATAGATTGAGGAAATGCAGTCTGACTACAACAGCAAATCACAGAGGCTGTCACAGAGTGTGAGCTTCTGTGATTGGCTGTTTGTTTGAAAGTGCAGTAAACATGCAAATAGCTTAATAGGCAGCCCCAGGGGTAATAGCGTGAGACTAATAAGCCCGATCTAGCTATTCTATCCATTCTAACTTTTACCAGCATGGAAAGCCCATGCTACAAACTCGCACAGTGTGCTGTCTGGGTGTGAGTTTTTCTCGCACCCACAGACTTTCAATGGCCTCACATGCATACAATAGCAGCATGCTGTGATTGCATTCGCATTTAACTCGCAATGCGAGTTCAGCGGTGGAAAAAAGCAACAATCAGTTCTGACAGATTTTTAACATTCGTCTGAGTGCAATGCGAATTTTTCTGACATTGCACCCGCGCGAGTCTCATGCCAGTGTGCCTTCACCCTAAGAAGTTCCTCTGTCCTCCACTCATTACCTGTAGTACTGCCACCTGTTTGAACTTGTTATCAGTATAAAAGACACCTGTCAGCAACCTCAAAAAGTCACACTCCAAACTCCACAATGGTGAAGACCAAAGAACTGTAGAAGGACACCAGAAACAAAATTGTTGCCTTGCACCAGGCTGGGAAGACTGAATCTGCAATAGGCAAGCAGCTTGGTTTGAAGAAATCAAGTGTGGAAGCAATAAATAGAAAATGAAAGACATACAAGACCAATGATAATCTCCCTCAATCTGGGGCTCCACGGAAGATCAAACCTTGTGGGGTCAAAAAGATCTCAAGAACGACGAAAAGAAATCACAGAACCACAGGGAAGGAGCTAGTGAATGACCTGCAGAGAGCTGAGACCAATGTAACACAGGCTACCATCACTAACACACTAGGCCACCAGAGACTCAGATCCTGCAGTGCCAAACGTGTCCCCCTGCTTAAGCCATTACAAGTCCGGGCCCATCTGAAGTTTGATACAGAGCATTTGGATGATGCAGAAGAGTATTTGGAGAATGACATATGGTCAGATGAAACCAAAGTAGAACTGTTTGGTAGAAACACAACTCGTCGTGTTTGAAAGAGAACGAATGGCGAGTTGTATCCAAAGAACACCATACCTGTTGTGAAGCATGGGGGTGGCAACATCATGCTTTACGGCTGTTTCTCTGCCAAGGCACCAGGATGACTGATCCATATACATGAAAGAATGAATGGGGCCATGTATTGTGAGATTTGGAGTGCAAACCTCCTTCCATCAACAAGGGCATTGAAGATAAAACGTAAACGCAGCTGGGTCTTTCAGCATGACAATGATCCCAAGCACACCACCAGGGCAATGAAAGAGTGGCTTCATAAGAAGCATTTGAAGGTACTGGGTGGTCTAGCCAGTCTCCAGATCTAAAACCCTAGAGAAAACCTTTGGTGGAAGATGAAAGTCTGTGTTGCCCAGCGACAGCCCCAAAACATCACTGCTCTAGAGGAGATCTGCATGGAGGAATGGGCCAACATACCAGCAACCGTGTGAGTCAAGCTTGTGAAGACTTATAGAAAACGTTTGGCCTCTGTTATTGCCAACAAATGATACAGAACAAAATATTGAGATTAACTTTTGTTATTGACCAAATACTTATTTTCCACCAAAATTTGAAAAAAAAAAATTCTTTCCAAATCAGACAATGTGATTTTCAGGATTGGTTTTCTCATTTTGTCTCTCATAGTTGAGGGCTACCTATTATGTCAAGTACAGGCCTCTCTCATCTTTTAAAATGGGAGAATTTTCACAATTGGTGGCTGACTAAATACTTTTTTTCGACCACTGTAAAAACTTAGGGTACTGTAACACCAGGTGACATCGCAGGCGATTTCGCAGGCAACGCAGGGGCGTGGCCTATCGTCAGCATCATCGGCGGCGAGTCGCCCCATGTAAAGTGGCGATTTTGCGCTGAAAAATCGGCTGAGAGTGGTCGTCTGGTTTCAGAACACTGCTGTGAAACCAGGCAGCCACTCTCAGGCGATGTGTATGCATCGCCTCGTGTAACATCGCGATTGGCGATCCCTGCTGCGGTTTCTAGACACCCCAACAGCGACGTCGCCTGAAACATCACCAAAGCGTCGCCGGAGGTATCGCCGCATGTAAACATGCGACGGCAACGCTGGCGGGGTGCCAAAAACGTGCGCGCTCCTGTGCGTTGCTTGCGATATCTCTGGCGATGTCACCTTGTGTGATGGTACCCTTAGAGACGTCATCTTTATTTCCCCTCCCCACCCTCGTACCATTCACAATCCTTGCCTTCTCTCTTCCTGAACGGATGCAGTTCTGCTACATTACAGACCACGGGGAGGAAGAACGTTTCCACTCCCGTGGTCTTTGATCACAGATTAAGTGAGCAGAGACCTACGGTGTGGTAAGCGGTGACATCACCGAGGACACTGTTGCGATAGTGACCGAGGAAGAACATAGGGAGATCAGAATAGGAGATTGCTAGAAGTACAATACTCTATTGCACCTACAATCGTAGTTGCAGGATCCAGTCCACAATGGAGCCCAAATAATAAATGCTTTTTTTAACTATACATTGAAATTAAAAAAAAAAAAGGAGTTGTAAGCACCCCAAAATAGTGCCAATAAAAACTATAACTTCACCAGAAAAAAAAAGTCACAGTTGTCAGAATATAGTGACAGCACAAGTTTTAATTTTCTAAAATTACTAAACCATTACTAAAAATTATTGGAATTTTTGGACTTTGAGAAACACTTTGTATACAGGGTTTTCTTGCAATAAACAGATACAGCAATTTTAAAAATAAACACACAAGAATATTACCAGGCAAAAAAGTTCTTCTCATCTTGTCCAGGAGATATTATCTTGTGACCTGCTCCATGTTCCAAGTATGTTATGTCAAGATCTGCAACAAGGGGACGGGTGTTCTGTGCTGGTAACTCTCAGCTTTTTCTCTTACCCTGCACTATCAGAAAGATCAGTGTTAGGCTGTGTGCACACGTGTTGGACGCAGTGCCTCCGGACCTGAGGGAAGCCGGGTGAACGCAGGGAGACCGCAGGGAGACCGCAGCTGCCCTGTGCCCACAATCTGCGTTAGGTACAGGACGGCTTCTCCCTGCATTCACACAATGGGGGCCACTTTCGACTCCACAGCATGAAATGAACATGGTGCAAAAATGCGAAAGTCTGGCAACCTGCACCGCAGCTGAAACAACACAGCTGAAAAGACGCTGCAGTCTGGTTTCTTGAAATACCAATCACTGTGTTGATACTGTACAATGCAGTGTTTTAGACGCAGCAACAATAAGCTGCATCCAAAATGCTGTAATTCCTGATCGTGTGTACGCACCCTTAAACCTCATTCACGTCAGTATTTTTGCATCAGTATGACAACACCAGAAGTGGAACTTAGGGCTTGGACACACTTTCCTAGTTACATCCGAGTTTCACTGAGGAGACTCTGAAAGGGCTGGAGCAGTGACCCTGAACGGCTTCTCCCTCTCTGGACTGGGAGTCTGGAGCTGCACAAAAACACAAGCAGCTGATAGCCCCGTCCAGATAGGGAGAAGCCGTTCAGAGTCACTGCTCCAGCCCTTTCCGAGTCTCCTCAGTCAAACTCTGATGAGTGTGTCAGAGCCCTTAAGGCCGCTTTACACGTCACGATATCGTAACCCAACTACGATAAAAAGTCACGTGGTAGGGGCATAGCAATCGATATCGTTCGTGCGTTGTGTCGTGTAAATGAGCAATGCGGCGCAAGAACAATGCAAAAAACGATATCGTTTATGAATTGTGCAGGCTCTCCAACTGTGCAATATTGGCTAGGCGATGTGGAAGGATCGTGCTGTGTGACAGCGCAACTACGATTTGGAGCGCAACTTCCCCTATTCACTCCCATGTTAAATGGTCGTTCCCTGGGTCGCTCGTACACAGCGTGAAGGAGGGGGTGTAGACATCGCAGTTGCGTTGCCTGCCGATATCTCCCTGTGTAACATCTCCTATGCGATTTTGGACTAGTGCCAAAAAAGTGCGCGCTCCTGTGAGATCTTATGCAATATTGGAATGATATTGGGACGTGTAAAGTGGCCTTTACAGAGAAAAACTATAATTGGAAGATTGACACCTATTCTGTGCTTTGGAGACCCTCCTGGGTTTGGCAAATACTGATGAAATACTGATATGTGATTGAGACCTAAGGCTACATTCACACACAGCGTTTTGGTTGTATTTTGTGAGGATCCATATTTGGTGTAGAAACTGCACCAAAAACAGATCCTCACAAAACACAGTCATGTGTGTGAATGCTGCAATGCTATTTATTCACCTCCCCGCGCTCCCACGGTGACCAACAGCAAAGTCCTCTCATCCCGCAAGGCTGCAGTGTTCAGTGCCTGTAGGACCCTGCACATGTGACTGAGTGACGTTGCTCAGTCACATGGTGCAGTGCCAGGTCCTCGAGCCCCAAACAGACAACTCTCGCAGGTCCTGCTGCCTCCGGGATGAGAGGACATTACTGGAGATCCACATGGGATGGCAGGGAGGTGAGTAAATAGTGCAGCAGAAAACGTCAAAAGAATTGACATGCTCATTCTTTTCACGAAACAGTTCTTGAGCCTAAAAACTGATTCGTAAAAAAACACTGCATCTGAATGGCAAATTGTGAAATGCATTGGCTTGGCTGGGACAGCCAACATCATTGCATTTCAGTGCAAATAGCGAATCCTTAAGAAATGTAGCAATAACAAGGCACTAACACACCATATGAATGGTGCCTAATACTGATCTTTTTGATCAATGCAGGGTAGGAGAAAAAGCTGAAAGTGACCAGCACAGAACTCCCGTCCCCTTACTGTAGATCCTGACACAACATACTTGGAACATGGAGCAGATCACAAAATAAGATCTCCGATTAGCTGAAGGACCACTCATTGTGAATGAAAATAACCTGAAATGTGGAAAAGATGAGAACTTCTTCACCTGGTGTTTTTGTTGTGTGATTTTATTAAATTGGTGTCTGATGTTTGCAAGAGACCCCTGTATGTAAGAACTTTATATACAGCAGAGGCGTGTATGCATGTACAACATATACACTTAGTACTGCTGTAATCAGACTGACTCTCAGGATAAAGGTAACATCTCATTTATTTCTGCAGATAAATGCCGTAAAACCGAAACCAGAATAATGTCAGATTTAATAACTGTTTGTTCCATTAGTTTTTGCACATGGATTTCCCACCTCAGCAATAAATCACAAGGATCCTCACAATGATTGGGCCCTATGGATCTTATCACACACAGCACTGCTCTGTCTTCCACCTACAGCACTGGCACATAACAATATTTATCCACTTATATAGCGTTATTAATTCCACAACACTTTACATACATCAGCAACACTGTCCCAATTGGGGCTCACAATATAAGGTCACAATCAGTATCTTATTAATATGTCATCACTGGCTAAGGTTGGATACTGTAACTTGTTGAACATTTATTATAAATGTGAAATATTATTTTATGTAAAGTTCTATATTACAAGTAAATATATAAGGCGATTAATTTGTCAAAGCCTCCCAGTATTCTGCAATGACTCCTGCTATGACAAAGCAATCTAAACAAAACAACGTGCTATGTGCTCCTCAGTAGCTTTGAACAAGTCAGGATGCCCCACGTTGGCTGTGAACGCCACTGAGATGTTTAACCTCTGGAGTTAACTGAAGGTGGCTTCCAGAAAGATGGAGCAGAACATGTAAAACATCAGAAAGGAACATGACTAATGAAGCTATGGAACAAGTCTCACACTGGAAGATAAGGAAAACATCCAACATGAAGTTGCTTCTATTCCCCCAAAGATGCCTGCCAATAGATTCAAGAACATGGAGTGGCGTGTCCAAATTTGTCAGGCCGAAAATGAAGATAATTCCTAGCATTGTATTGAATGCAGTCAATTACACATATGGTACTTCAAAATATGTAATATATGTTTTCAATTCAGATTGCTTCAAGCAAACAGTAGTTACAAGAGAATATTTGGAGCCTATTTCGAAGTAAAACTCCCTGTAGTATAGATAGCTGTATAGAGTCTATCATCATTATAGCACAATATAAAAACATATACAAATCTGACATTGACTCATGACCCAATGCCTTGTGGCTGCGATCTATTGTGTTTACAGGTTCATTATCACATTGCGAAGTGCTTACTTTCATAACTTCAACCTGTAGATCTTCATGTAGAGATGGTGTCACTTTAACAGCATTCACCATTTGGTTAAGTAACTGCCGCTCATCAGATTCTATTTCCACGGATACAAATCGGTCATCAGTGAGAAGTTTCTATAGAAAAAAGTAGCAGAGAAACAGTGGGTCAGCTTTTTGGTCACCAACACTGTGCGGCCAGTCATCCAGATCTAAGTAATTTTCCTATCTATGAAAGATGATTATTTGTTAGCTGTAGATGATCCTCCTATATTTCTGTTTGAATATTTTGCTATGGATTGATGTGAAGTCTCATTTATACAGAAATGGCAACAAATTACATCATTCCTCATGTTTCCCCCAAGTTAACATATTAAAGCGTATACTCGCCTCCCATGCCGGTGCTGTTCCAGCAGTTTCAACACTTGCTCTCCTGGGTCTCACATGAGGTTGTTACGTAATGCAAGCCCAATGCACAATTACCCCCGGCTTCTCTTTCCCAGTCTTTGTACGTGTAGGTAATCAAGAGCAAGTGAGCGGCAACTGCAGCGTTCACTTTCCGTTGTGTATTCATACATCCATAGACGGGAAAAGAGAACCTGTGACTTAGGAACTGGGCTAGCCAGACGAATCCACCTCCCGTGAGCCCCAGGAGAACAAGTGTGGAAAATGCTGGAACGAGGGGAGTATAAGCTTTTTAATTTAACTGGGGAAACACGAGGAATGAGAAGGAGCTGTCAAATTAACGGACAAATACTTTAATGGGTTATTATAGTCAAAGGCATTTATAGCATGACATTAGTATGTGTTATATATATCTATTAGGTAAGGGTCACAGAGAAGATATCAGGAGAAAAGGTGATTCCGAAGTGATGTCCTCTTGCTGACAATTGACAGGTATCATGCATGCGTCCTCTATATAAAGACTAATTGAACCTTTTTAATTTGAGTGCCTTTTTAATTGAAGGCATTCAGTGGAGAAAAAGGTTCAAGACCCACTGAACACTCACCCTCCTCCAGAAAGTGAGCTCAGAAGAAAGAGCATCACTAGAGTAGTATAGCTAAAGACTAAGTTAAGAGCTTCATAGCCTAGAAAGCAAGGCTTCATAGCCTAGAAAGCAAGGCTTCATAGCTAGAAAGCATGAGCTCATAGCCTAGAAAGCATGAGCTTCATAGCCTAGAAAGCATGAGCTTCATAGCCTAGAAAGCATGAGCTTCATAGCCTAGAAAGCATGAGCTTCATAGCCTAGAAAGCATGAGCTTCATAGCCTAGAAAGCATGAGCTTCATAGCCTAGAAAGCATGAGCTTCATAGCCTAGAAAGCATGAGCTTCATAGCCTAGAAAGCATGAGCTTCATAGCCTAGAAAGCAAGGCTTCATAGCCTAGAAAGCATAGCTTCATAGCCTAGAAAGCATGAGCTTCATAGCCTAGAAAGCAGGCTTCATAGCCTAGAAAGCATGAGCTTCATAGCCTAGAAAGCATGAGCTTCATAGCCTAGAAAGAATGAGCTCATAGCCTAGAAAGCATGAGCTTCATAGCCTAGAAAGCATAGCTTCATAGCCTAGAAAGCATGAGCTTCATAGCCTAGAAAGCAAGGCTTCATAGCCTAGAAAGCATGAGCTTCATAGCCTAGAAAGCATGAGCTTCATAGCCTAGAAAGCATGAGCTTCATAGCCTAGAAAGCATGAGCTTCATAGCCTAGAAAGCAAGGCTTCATAGCCTAGAAAGCATGAGCTTCATAGCCTAGAAAGCATAGCTTCATAGCCTAGAAAGCATGAGCTTCATAGCCTAGAAAGCAGAGCTTCATAGCCTAGAAAGCATGAGCTTCATAGCCTAGAAAGCATAGCTTCATAGCCTAGAAAGCAGGCTTCATAGCCTAGAAAGCATGAGCTTCATAGCCTAGAAAGCATGAGCTTCATAGCCTAGAAAGCATGAGCTTCATAGCCTAGAAAGAATAGCTTCATAGCCTAGAAAGCATGAGCTTCATAGCCTAGAAAGCATGAGCTTCATAGCCTAGAAAGCATGAGCTTCATAGCCTAGAAAGCAAGGCTTCATAGCCTAGAAAGCAAGCTTCATAGCCTAGAAAGAATGAGCTCATAGCCTAGAAAGAATGAGCTCATAGCCTAGAAAGCATGAGCTTCATAGCCTAGAAAGCATGAGCTTCATAGCCTAGAAAGCATGAGCTTCATAGCCTAGAAAGCAAGGGCTTCATAGCCTAGAAAGCATGAGCTTCATAGCCTAGAAAGCATGAGCTTCATAGCCTAGAAAGCATGAGCTTCATAGCCTAGAAAGCATGAGCTTCATAGCCTAGAAAGCATAAGCTTCATAGCCTAGAAAGCATGAGCTTCATAGCCTAGAAAGCATGAGCTTCATAGCCTAGAAAGCATGAGCTTCATAGCCTAGAAAGCATAAGCTTCATAGCCTAGAAAGCATGAGCTTCATAGCCTAGAAAGCATAAGCTTCATAGCCTAGAAAGCATGAGCTTCATAGCCTAGAAAGCATGAGCTTCATAGCCTAGAAAGCATGAGCTTCATAGCCTAGAAAGCATGAGCTTCATAGCCTAGAAAGCATGAGCTTCATAGCCTAGAAAGCAAGGGCTTCATAGCCTCATAAGCAAGGGCTTCAAAGCCTCATAAGCAAGGGCTTCATAGCCTCGAAAGAAAGGGCTTCATAGCCTCGAAAGAAAGGGCTTCATAGCCTCGAAAGCAAGGGCTTTATAGCCTCGAAAGAAAGGGTTTCATAGCCTCGAAAGAAAGGGCTTCATAGCCTCGAAAGAAAGGGCTTCATAGCCTCGAAAGCAAGGGTTTCATAGCCTCAAAAGCATGGACTTCGTAACCTACAACGCATGGGGCTTCATAGCCTATATTTTCTATTGAATACATACCCCTGACTCCATGTGTATCCTCTGCTGTTTGACTGCACAACTTTCAGGGGGGATTTTGAGCAATTCATGGAGGTCTCAGGACCTGGATCTCCACCAATTTGAATGCTCTTGAAACAGGCAATCAAACATAAAGAGTAAATAAACATTTATCATCATTTTTAATAGAGAGAATGCACAAACTCTGAAGTTCATGAACTCCATCTAGCAAGCATTTGATGGACGCCAAATGTAAGAGGCGAAAACCCCCTTTAATATTAAGTCCTTGGTCTTCATTAAAGTAAATGGAGTCAAGTAATATTTTTCAACTTCTTGAATGTTGCAGGAGAGACACAAATCAATTACTATCTATAAAATGAGAATGCGCATAGGGTCATTCCCTGAGGAAGGAGCTGGGTGTTAGCTCCGAAACGCGTTGGAAAATAAAACAGAAGATATCTTGTTTCAAAGCACCCCAGTGTTTTTTGATACTCATTGGAGCAGCGGCGCGGACCTAAAGACACTTGGTCCCTGATAAAGACAAATCAATTACTGTGACATGACTCCCAACAATGCTAAATAGATATTTGAATAAAAGCACTGTATATCCTCCTATGTGTTACCTAACCTGCATGCCAGCTAGTGCTTGCTGCGCCAACTTCATATTCTTTGACTCCAGAGCAAGTTGAAGAGGGAGTAGACATCTTTCCCTTAAAATAAAAAAGTCAGAATTAAAATGTTGATTACAAAAAATACTTTTATGATAAATGAAGGAACCTGGCAGATGGAACCCACAAATAGCTCACAACCAACTACCTCTACAAGTCTACTTCAGACCAAATATTATGACATGTTTGGAAGGAAAATATCTCATGTATTAACTTTATATGACATATCAGTCACAGTGTATTATTTATTATGCAATGCTTATATAGCACCATAATATTTCTCACCGCTTTGCAGAGATCATCATCACCCTCCCCATTGGGGTTCACAATCTAAATTCCCTTTCAGTATTTGGAGGGTGGCAGGAAACCAGAGTACCCGAAAAAAACCTACAGGGAGAACATACAAACTCCTTGCAGATGTTGTCCTTGGTGGGACTTTGAACCCAGTACCCCTGCACTGCAAGACTGCAGTGCTAACCACTGAGCGACCATGCCACAATATGTATGGCAAACAGTGTTATCAACATGAATTCTATTATTCTAGTGCAATGCTTAGCCACTGAGGTTTGCCAGAACACACTTCTAACATATGTCTATTTAATGGCACCCCTGCAGCCACAAGCATACAAGTGGATGGTGCAGTATTCATACATGTGCTCTACCACTTTGATAGAACCATAGAAGTGAATGGTGCAGTATTCATACATGTGCACTACCACATTCATAGAGCCATAGAAGTGGATGGTGCGGTATTCATTTATGTGCACTACCACATTCATAGAGCCATAGACGTGGATGGTGCAGTATTCATACATGTGCTCTACCACTTTCATAGAGCCATACTAGTGGATGGTACGGTATTCATACATATGTACTACCACTTTCGTAGAGCCTTAAGGCCACTTTACACACACCAACTTATCTGTCCAACTTCTGAACAACTTGCTGGTTGCAGTGAAATCATGGACACATTGCTCCATTTTGTGGCCGTGTACAAATGGAACAATGTGTCCATGATTTCATTGCAACCAGTAAGTTGGTCAGAAGTTGGACAGATAAGTTGGTGTGTGTAAAGTGGCCTTTAGAAGTGGATGGTGCACACCAGCAATTTGGAACCCACATTCTCAGAGTCAGTCAAGGTCCCAGCTGTTAAACCACCATCAATCATATATTTATTCATTATCATAAAAATATGCAATATAAATTCTGTTCATGGGATTTTTTCATAAAAATTACCGTATATGGAAATTCTGTGAGAGATCACAAGATCCATTTCAAGACATGGTTTCCCATGAACTAAGTTAATTTTAAAGATCATTTGAATCAATAGATCTTGTAATAATATTAACTTCCACAATTGGATACGTTTAAAAAAATGTTCCTGTACGGAGATATTCTTATATATGTGCCCCTACTATGTACTGTGTAATGGCCATGTCTGACCATACAGGGAGCATGGTCTGATCATACCACATCTCCTGGGCAGGGAAGAAAGCAAAAAAGTGTACAGACATTAAAACACGGGATCACAACTGATTCTTTCTTTGAGGTAAAATGTTTCCCTGTCGGTTTATAAAATATGTGTTACCTCAAAAACAGAATTATTTGCTATCCTATGCTGTAATGTCTTTATACTCTATTTCATCCTCCCCTACCAAGGAGAATGTGGTATGATCAGAACATGTCCCTGCACGGCCAGACACGGCCATTACATAGTACATAGCAGGAACACATATAAAAGATTATCTCAGCAAAGGAACATTTTTTTAACACATTCAATTGTGGAAATTATTATTCCAAGATCTATTGATTGAAATGAACTTTAAAATGAACTTTGTTCATGGGAAAACCCCTTTAATATATAGAGTCCTAGTTGAACACTTGTTCAGTTACAGGAGAGGGATGAGCTGGGTAGCATACAGTATGCACTTCCATAGCTATTCCCTGCAAAAAGAGCTTTGGGCTCATTCATTGGTTTTATAGCACAAATAGATGGTGTAAGGGTGGTTTCACACTTAGCGTTTTTTTTGCCCTCTGGAGAATCCAGCAGAAACCAGATACAGGTACAGATATAGGTTCTGGTTTGTCCTCCATTGACTTACAATGGGGACTTCGGCACATGTGATTGCATCCTGTTTCTGGATCTGTTTTTTTACTTCCTGTGTAGACAAGCAATGTTGCGTTTTTGTAGCCCGTTAAAATTCTGGACCCAACCAGATCTGGCATGCTGCGGCACCGCCTCTACCCCCAAGGGGTTCTGAGAATTGGAGAAGATATATCAGCTCCTAAAATTGCCCTGACCAACCTGACAGCTGCGGTCCTGTAATTATAGGCCCAAAAACAATCTCTCTCTCTCTCTTTCCCTCTCATTCTGTACCCCAATATTCTATTTTTTTTTGTTATACAGACCACCTCCTAAGACCAATCCTTCCCTGCCTTCTGCCTGACTGCCGCCTGCTGCTGCTTCATCAAATCTAAGTATCGGCCTGGAAATAATCTCTCCTTCTTCCATAATTACCCTAATTAATAAATATAAAATATACATAAAATACATATGTATATATATATTCTTTACAGACCACCTTCCAGGACTGTTGCCTGCTGGACTGCCAACTGCTGAACTGCTGCCTGCTCAGCTACCTGCTCCACCCATCAATTGCAATCATTGCAACCAGTGATGAAAGCAATGGTTGTCTCCCCTGTACTACAGCGGATCAGTGTAAATCCCCATTTCAAAGAGGTTTACTGTATTTATTTATTGCAAATGTGAGAGATGAGTAGGAATAGTTTCTACTGTCTTTCCAGGAAAGTTTCTCCGAGGGAGAGCAGGAGCAGCGGACTGACCAACACTCCTGCCAGTGTTATAGGATCAATGACATGGCATCATTTTTTTTTTTTTTCAGGTTGTGATTTGTCATCTTTAGTGTGTAATTACATTTTTTTTTAGGTTCCACAAGATTCAAGCCAGGATCAACTAGAGTCTCCTGGAAGATCGGGCAACTTTGTGGACCATGCTCACAGATGTCAAATTGACAGCTCTGGGATGAAGTGTGTGCTTCGCTGATGGGTTGTTGGGAGAACATTAGTGATAGGGCGAAGAAGCTATGCTGTAAATATTGCTAGGTTTTTATCATATTGATGGATGCAAAATATGACTTACAACCATTTTTTCTTTCTTTGTAGGGGCAAAAAGTCATGAGACTGTGGCGGTCAACTAGGGATCGCTACAAGAAGAGGTTCAACAAGGAGATGCAGGCTCTAAGTGGATCAGGGCAACATCAGCCATGGGATAAGTACTACTGATCGCTGGCTTTCCTCAGACCTACCTTGGCTTGCCGAAGGTGAATACCCATCTATTTGATGACAAAAGTGTATCCATGTCCATGTTTATTAACTTATTTTTCACCCTGTGCACAAAAGTCATAGCTACAGCGGGGGAAATAAGTATTTGATCCCTTGCTGATTTTGTAAGTTTGCCCACTGACAAAAACATGATTTTAATGATGGGCTATATATATATATATATAATCCAGAAGATCACATTGTCTAAATTATATAAAGTTGTCTGCATTTTGCAGAAAAAAAAGAAGTATTTGAACCCTCTGGCAAACACGACTTATTACTTGCTGACAAAACTGTTGTTGGCAAGCACAGCAGTCAGACGTTTATTGTAGTTGATGATGAGGTTTGTGCACATGTCAGGAGGAATTTTAGTCCACTCCTCTTTGCAGATCATCTCTAAGTCATTAAAATTTTGAAGCTGTCGCTTGGCAACTCAGAGCTTCAGCTCCATCCATAAGTTTTCTTATGGGATTAAGGTCTGGAGACAAGCTAGGCCACTCCATGAACTTGATTAATGTGCGTCTTTTTGAGCCACTCCTTTGTTGCATTGGCTGTATGTATAGGGAAGGAGGTTGTCACTCAGGATTTAACGGTCCATGGCTCCATCCGCTTTCCCATTGATGCGGTGAAGTAGTCCTGTGCCCTTAGCAGAGAAACACCCCCAAAACATAATGTTTTCACTGCCCTGCTTGACTGTGGGGACAATGTTCTTTGAGACATGAGGACAGAAGGAACGAGGCACCGGTGTCGAATGAAGCCTCTTAGCAAAGCTGGACGATGAGCGGGCACTATCTGGGTTGCTCAGTCCACAGCACAATCGAATCCATATACCGTATATACTCGCGTTTAAGCCGAGTTTTTCAGCCCAAAAATTGGGCTGAAAAGTCCCCCCCTCGGCTTATACGCGAGTCACTGTATACTGTATACACTGTATACAGTGTATGTGTGGCGCTCCTGCGGCTAGGCGCCACAGGGTAGTATTACACTTGAATATAAAAATGTGTTTTTCTTTGTAAGTTGCTGGTTTAGGATTAAATCTTATGGAGTCTATTTTTAGCACTCACTTAGGACCGCACCACTTAGAGTAGGGGGAACTGGTAATATAGTAGGTTCCACAGGTGGGGGCGGAGCTTAGGACTGAGTAGAGTGACAGTTGAGAGTTTTACCTCAGTCGGTTCTGGGAAGGCAGACAGAGTGGTCAGGCCTGGCAGCCCAGCTGAGTGGAGGGTACCCCATCTTTATGTGGGGGCCCAGGACAGATGGCAACGGGCCAGGGCTGGTAGGAGCCAGCTGGTCATGTTGAGGGGACACCGGTGACACGGACAACTGAGGCAGCCAGGAGTTCAACCCTGACTGCAAAGCCGACGAGCTGCAGGCCCAACAGAACCGGGTTGCTGACAGCCCCACAAAGGTACCTCACCCCTCAAGCCCAAAAGACGGTCCTACGGTACACTAGTGAGGGAAGAATGAAACCAGGTGGGAAACTTGTGCGTTCCTGCTGTTCCCATTTGGACCGGTATAAGTCTAGCTAAGCCTACTAGATACAGACTGCAGGACTGGCGGGTGAGCTCTTCAAAGGTGGGAAAGACTGAAAGATCTAGAGAAAGTAATAGACCCTGGAAGACTAAGAAAGAACATCTAATGACTCCATAAGAAAAACCCTGAGTTGGCAACAACACCCTAAAACCAAACTGTACCGTGTCTTGTTATACCATCAGTCGGTACCGAGTAAAGCAGAGTTAAACTGGAACTGTTTCTATTATCCTTCCTGACGCAGCCCAGAGGGCTTAACATCATCAACATCAACAGCAGAGGGGTAAGAACTGCACCACCATTTACCATCACTGTCCTCCCTCACCGTCTCACCACAATAGCTGCGCTGAGGTAAAGCTCCACCTGTGGGGAGCTGTACCACACTTTGCTGCCCCCTCCATCACCTCAGTGGCCGGCTGGCAGCACCGGTACCATCTTACCGGACTCTACAGGTGACGTCACGTTGCCCTGTAAATAACCCCTTTAACCACCACCGTTTACCATCAACATCTGGTATAGTTGATCACCAGGGCACGGCACCGGGGTCCCGACCATCCGTGACTCCCCACACAGTAGCCCCGGTTTCCGAGTCCCTCATCCACCCTAGCTCTGGTTGAATCAAATTGGCGTCACGAACAGGATGAACCAGCCTGGTATCTACCAGGTGAAGTGTGAGGGACTTTATTATTGACTATCTGTGTGGATTACAAAAACTGAGCTGAGCCGCCATTACACTGCCTCACAAATTTGAACTGCATCACAGCAGGAGAAAGAGCGAGAAGATAAGCCCCGCCCCCTCAGCTCTGCCGAGGGGTGATGAAGGTAGTGGCGGGCTCCGGAAAAGCCCGAAAGACTTGCCCATAGGAACTTCGTGGTGGGCGGGCTTAAAAGTGCAAAAACAACTATGTGCCGGCCTAGGGGCGTGCCTCGTCCCCTCAACAAGCATAGGCCATCTAAGAGGTGCCAAAAAGTCTAGCCGCCCCCATTGCTCTCAATCAACCAAGGGGGCGGGTCGAGCGCCAGCCCACACTGGTTCTGGACTACACGAACTAAGCAGGATGCGGCCAGGAGCGGACTCAATATACCTGGTCAGGCTCCGGACCCGTTACCTGTAACCGGCTGTGAGGCAATGGCAGTCCCAGCTGCTGATTCCCTGGGACCAGTTTATGCACCCCTTGTGGAACCCGGAGAGGAGGATATCACCGAGGCGTAGGACTTCATCCAGTTCCTGAAGGAGCCCGAGCTGACGGAGGAGGAGCCGATTGCACGTGAAAGCGGCCAGGTCAGTGTCGGGGAGGAAGAGGAGAATCTGGAGGAGGAAGCAGCCGTCGGTGGTACGGAGGAGGCCAGGCCCCGCGAGCTATGGAGGGTCGCGGTACCAGCATCAGCAGCAGCGGTTGGAGAGAGGAGAGTCCATCTATCTGCAGTTCCCCAGGGCCACCTGGACCGGGACCTGTATTGTGGGGATAAATAAACACCACACAGGTCTCAGTGGGAGGTTTGCAATCCGGGGAGGTTTGCAATCCGGGTCAGTAAAGTTGAGCAGTAAAGAGTTAACCCGGTATTGCACTGTTTAAAGTGTGAGCAAAATCGTTTTAAATGTATATTTTCCTTGCATTGCACTGTTTCTTTTTCCTTTTTCAGCATTTGATGGACAGTAATCAAGGAACTTGTTACCTGGTCCCAGTTGGGCCAATAAGGACTAGAATATAGTCGAGTTAAAGTAACGTTATAAGCAGTGCGCCTCCCTGACAGGGAAGAAAAGAAGCAATTTTATTGTTAATACCTGTTAAAAGTTAAATATGTTATAAATAGTTCTGAACTAAGGGTGATGACTGCTTTATTCTCCGGGTCAGTGAGACATTTGTTTAATTTTCTTGAAGTTTTGCTGCTTTTACTCCATAAATACTAATCTTTATTTATATGTCTTTTCGATCACGTTTTACTGCACTTTTGTTGTCCGCTGTGTGATGAAATACATCATTTTTGCTCCTTTTTTTTCTATATAGTGCTTACTGAAGGGGTTAACTAGTATGACATTTTTATAGAGCGGGTTGTTACAAACGCGGCAATACGAAATATGTGTTTGTTTTTTCTATAAATATAGCTATTTATTAGAATATTTAGTTTTTTAACACCGCTTTATTTTCTGGGTCAGTACGATTACAGGGCGATACCACATTTAAACAATTTCTTTATGTTTTGCCACTTCTAAACCATAAATACTATTTTATAGGGGAGAAAAAAGTTTTTGCATTTCTGTACTCTGAGATCTATAGTTTTTTTTTTTTGTTTTTTTTCTCCTGATGGAGCTGTCAAGTTACTTATTTTCTGCGGGATAAGATGACGTTTTCAGCCGTTCCTTTTTTTTATCATATTTTATTCCACTTTTTTACCAGCTGTATGATGAAACAAAGAGAATTTTGTTTACTTACCGTAAATTCTTTTTCTCTATCTCCTAATTGGGAGACCCAGACATTGGGTGTATAGCTTCCGCCTCCGGAGGACACACAAAGTATTACACTTAAAATAAAAAGTGTAGCCCCTCCCCTACTGCCTATACACCCCCTCTAGGAGAAATCCCATCAGTTCGGTGCACAAGCAGGAAGGAGGATAAAACCCACACCAAGACCAAAAGGTCCGGCTATGAATTATCGGCCAAAAGGGCCATAAAAGCGACATGTATAACACCAGTCACTTCAATAAAAGAACAACGCCCAAAAGGCAACAGGGTGGGTGCTGGGTCTCCCAATTAGGAGCTAGAAGAAAAAGAATTTACGGTAAGTAAACAAAATTCTCTTTTTCTTTTTCGCTCCATTGGGAGACCCAGACATTGGGATGTCCAAAAGCGATCCCTGGGTGGGAGAAGACCCAAAACATGGCAGTACCCATGATAGGTGAGAGACCGCTGCCTGAAGGATCCGTCTGCCCACATTAGCGTCTGCAGAAACATACGCATGAACCTGATAATGTTTCGTGAAGATGTGTAGGCTAGACCAAGTGGCCACCTGACACCTGTTGTGCCGTGGCCTGGTGACGTAAGGCCCACGAGGCACCCACAGCTCTTGTGGAATGCGCCTTGATCCCTGCAGGTAAAGGTGTACCAGAGGAAAGGTAGGCCTCCTGGATAGGAGCCTTGATCCACCGGGCCAAGGAGGACTTGGAGGCCGACGCTCCTTTTTTCTGACCTGTTGTGAGAACGAACAAGGACTCCGTGCGGCGAAAAGACGCCGTGCGGGAGACATAAATCCTGACAGCCCTGACCAGGTCCAAAGTATGCAGAGCCTTCTCATACTGGTGAACAGCATTAGCACAAAAAAACGGCAGGACAATGTCTTGATTCAGGTGAAATGGAGAAAGCACCTTAAGTAAGAACTCTGCCACAGGCCGGAGCAGCACTTTATCCTGGTGAATCACCAGGAATGGAGACTTGCACGACAGGGCTGCCAGCTCTGAAACTCTCCGAAGAGAGGTAATGGCCACAAGGAAGGCGACTTTCTGAGAAAGCCTGGAGAGGGACACCTCCCTCAGAGGTTCGAAAGGCGGCTTCTGTAACGCCGCAAGGACCAGATTAAGGTCCCAGGGTTCCAATGTACGTCTGTAGGGGGGAACGATGTGACTTGCCCCTTGAACGAACGTCTTCACCTGAGGAAGGTTAGCCAGACGTTTGTTGAACAGCACAGAAAGTGCCGAGACCTGCCCCTTGAGGGAGCCGAGAGCCAAACCCTTATTCAATCCTGATTGAAGGAAGTCAAGAAGGGTTGAGAGAGAAAAAGGCCAGGGAGAACTTCCGCTGAGACGGCACCAGGAGAAGAAGATCTTCCAAACCCTGCGGTAAATCTTTGCCGATGCAGGTTTCCTGGCTTGTCTCATGGTTGCGGCGACCTCAGACGAAAAGCCGCAAGATGTCAGCAACCAGTCTTCAAGTGCCACAAAGTCAGGCTGAGGGCCGCGGAATTGTGGTGGAAGAACAGACCTTGTGACAAGAGATCTGGCCGGGCCGAGAGGGGAGCCTCCACGGATCCCCCGCCGAGAGCTGTAATAGGTCTGGATACCAGGCCCTCCTGGGCCAGTCTGGGGCGATGAGCAGGGCTTGAGGACATTCTGTCCTGAGTTTCCGTAGAACCCTGGGCAACAGAGGCAATGGAGGAAACACGTAGGGGAGGCGAAACTGGGACCAGTCCTGGACCAGAGCGTCCGCCCCCACAGCCTTGCTGTCTCGAGAGCGAGACATGAATACCGGAACCTTGTGGTTCAACCGAGAGGCCATCAGGTCCACATCCGGAGTTCCCCATCTGTCGCAGATGTGCAGAAACACGTCCGGGTGGAGCGCCCACTCGCCCGCATCCATACCTTGCCGACTTAGGTAGTCGGCCTCCCAATTGTTCACCCCGGGAATGTGAACTGCTGAGATGGACGAGTCGTTGTCCTCGACCCATTGTAGGATATGCTGGACCTCCGCGAAGGCTTGAGGACTGCGAGTGCCTCCCTGGTGGTTTATGTAAGCGACCGCGGTTGCGTTGTCGGATTGAATCCGAATCTGATTCCCCGCCAGGAAGTGCAAGTGCGGAAAATGCGGCAGATGCGTTTTTTTGTCCGCATTTTCAAAAAAAACGCCTATATGAAAGGGGCCTAACTGATCTTCCTGATTTGAAAAAAAAGCAAGTGTGAAAAGGGCCTTACCCAGTCTGCCACAGCTACTCGGCAGCTGGAAGAGTCGGATACAGCGCCAGAAAATAGCACTTCTACGAACTCGCCATTTTCTGGGGCGGCTGCAAACTGCAATTCACAGCGGGGAAGGTCCAGAAAGCTTGGGCCTCCCCAAGCTGAGGATTCCAGCCCCCAGCTGACTAGTTGTACCTGGCTGGACCAAAAATATGGGGAAGCCCCACGTCGTTTGTTTTAAAAATTTAATAAAGAAATAATTTAAAAAATGCAGGAGAGGAAGACACAGTGTCTCCGGATCGTATGCACATGCGATAAAAGTGAGAAATTGTCTGTGAAAAAAAGAAAATGTTCAATATGACGACCTATTGTTATCAAATTCTGTGAAGTAGCTGTAGGTTCACTATTCCCCTAAATGTAATCCTGAAGGGTCTAGTTTCCAAAATGGGGTCAATTGTGGGGGGTTTCTCCTGCTTAGATACCCTAACGACCCTGCAAATGTGACATGGTGCGCGCAATCTATTTCAGCTTTTCCAAAATTCATATATTGCTCCGTCCCTTCTGACACCTCCCATTTGTGTAAACAGAACATTTTGGCTACTTGTAGGGTATTGTTGTGCTCTTAAAGAAAGTAGGTAAGAAAGTGTGGGATCCACTTTTTAGTGTTATTTCTCGTGAAAGTGAAAAATTTGGTGCTAAAGCAACACTTTTGTTAAAAAAAAAGACAATTTTCAATATGACGACCTATTATTACCAAGATCTGTGAAGTAACTGTGGGTTTAAAATGCTCACTATACCCCT
Source organism: Allobates femoralis (assembly GCA_033576535.1). NCBI lineage: Eukaryota > Metazoa > Chordata > Amphibia > Anura > Aromobatidae > Allobates > Allobates femoralis. The sequence goes on from JARQOC010000001.1 coordinate 383,004,544, forward strand.
AGATAAAAACCTTGAGGGTCTAATTTCCAAAATGGCGTTGCTTGTGGGGGGTTTCTGCTGTTTAGGTACCTTAGGGGTCCCGGATATGCAAGATGATGCCAGTCATCTATTTCAGCCAAATTTGCTTTCCAAAATTCAAATGGCGCTCCTTCCCTTCTGAGCCCTCCAGTTTGTTCAAACAGCTGTTTCTGACCACGTCAGGTATCAACGAATTCAGAGGAAACTGGGAACTAATTTGTCATGCTATCCCTTGTAAAAGTGAAATAACTCATGTAAAGCGCCATGGAACCTAATGGCGCTATATAAATAAATAATAATAATAACTGATGCTAAAGCAACAGTTTTAGTTAAAATGTAAATGCATTTCTTTTTTCATTCCACTTTGCATTCATTCCTGTGAAGTAGCTGAAGGGTTAATAATCTTCTAGAATGTGGTTTTGAGCAGTTTGAGGGGTGCATGTTTTGGAATGGTGTCATTTTTGGGTGTTTTCCAACACATAAGCCCTTCAAAGTCACTGTGGTCACTAAAAAAATGGTTTGTAAATGTTGATGTAAAAATGAAAAATTGTTGATGAACTTTGAACCCTTATAACTTCGTAACAAAAAAAAAATATGTTTCTCTGGTTTAATGGAATAAAACTTCAAAAGCTGAAAATTGCAACGTTTTCAAAATTTTCACCAAAATTCCATTTTTTTCACAAATAAACACAAAAAATATCATCCTAAATTTACCACTAACATGAAATCCAATATGTCACGAAAAAACAATCTCGGAACTACTGGGATCCGTTGAAGTGTTCCTGAAATATAACCTCATAAAGGGACTCTGGTCAAAATTGCAAAAAATGGTCTGGTCATTAAGGTGGAAATTGGCTCAATCACTAAGGGGTTAAGTGATACATTAATTGTAGAACTATGAGAACATCAGGATCTTATTAATCATTATTATGATACAATAAGCAAGCTATTTTGAAAGAACGTAATAATTAATAATAATAATAATAATAATAATAATATTCAGCACATTCTGCACTGAACTACTGTACCCAATTTATTATATATTTTAGTCCATTTTATACCGACTCCACCAAAATGAACACCGACTGACTCCACAGCTCTGTCTTCAACCTTACTATGAAACATGTGTTATGACAGAACATATCCAATAGACGGTATACAGGGGCTCATTCTTGTAGAGAGGAGGTAGCATGAGCTTACCTTAGTTGGCATGGTGGGATCTTGGCTATACCCTGTGGAGCTTCTAATATATCTGTATAATGAAAAAAAAAAATGTCCATTATTTAATGCGAGAAATTCATTTATTGAAATTTACTGTAGCATAAACACTATGTACGTTATCAAAAATTAACAAAATATACAAAACACATGTCAAAGGCCTCAAGGATGTTCAGAAGAATGATGCAGGAGAAAAGTGCAGTACATAGTTATAGACAAGCTTTATTAGTCATGGGACCACATTACCAGGTTGTAGGGGAGTATTACATTTGTAGATAATTAACATTACCAACTTAGAACACAGCCAATGCACAGCTTCTGTGAATATTTAGAGTATGTTAATATGGGGTTGATGGATGCACAGCAAATTTACTGGGTATAGAATCATGTAACACAGTCACATAGTCTCTGCTCTGGCTAAAGATACCGTCACACCTTTAAACATCGTTTTTGACGTCGTTCAAAAGTGACGTCAGGATCGATGTTGAAACAACATCGCTGTTGCGTCGTTGCGTGTAAAAGCACGATTCAACAATGATAGTTGTTCAAGTCGGAGTTGTCAACTTCAACTTAAACAACCAGCGGGATCATTCGGTGTGACACCGCAATAGCGATAGCATGGCCAACCCCGACTATTCGCTGATCCCTGCCCAGCGAGCGATGGCGCCGCCAACATTGCAACTCCGTCACCGGCAACATCTTGCCGTGTGACAGCTAGGTTGCAATGTCGGAAGAGAGCGCGCACCAGCGGTATCGCATCAGACATCTCAGCCGATGTTGTATGGTGTGACGGTACCTTTATACATTAGAACTTAAAAGGTTAACTATATATAACATTCTGTGTGCCCTAATGCAACATCCACTTCAAAGTGTTATCTTCATCTTCTGCAGAAGCACACCGCTTCCCTGCCTCCTAGCTTCTTGGATGTCCTGGCCTGTTTCAGAATTTGGAAAACCAGCATCATCGCACCATTGACATGATCTTTGCTCTCTCCAATGCTGCAAGCAGAGGAAGAACTTCCCAACTTTTAAAAATGAGACAGAGGGGAAGAAAAAAAACAGAAGAAATCGCAGCACACATGGCAATTGATATGCCCCCACAATACATTCCTTCCTTACCGTGGTAACCGGTCATGTGACCGATGACGCCGAGCGGGTAGCCCTGCCCAGCCAGGTCCTTTAAGCATCCGGAGATAGATGCCGCACATCGAGGAATCGCAGGACTGGCGAGAATCGATTTTTATTATTTTTAACCCTTGGTTTTGCTTAAATTTAATTTCCGCAATGTGTATGTATACATTGCGGAAGTGAAATTACCCTGCACAGCTCTTTCTGTGTCTGGATCCGTGATAATCACGAACCCGGACACAGAAATAGGTCACCTCCTGTGGTGTCCGTTCCGGTCTGTGGGATCCTACAAAAAGTAGGATCCCACGGCCAGGAAAAAATACGACTGTGAAAGCACACTTAAACCTGATGATGTCGTTCAAGCAATTTGGTAGCATCGTTCTGTGTGACACTGCAATATCGATGACACGGACAACTTCGCCCATTCACAGCAATGAGCAGGGATCTTTCGCGTGGTTGGCGAACAATACCTGCTTACAACATTGTTGGCGAGTTGTCCACGATATCTAGACGTGTGACATCTCACCAGCAATGTTGAAATAATGTAAAAAATGACCGCCCGCCCACGAAATCTTAGCAGACATCGTTCCAACGTCATGCCATGTAACGGTACCTTCAGGCATTTGTGTAGCTCAAGCTCAGGAACACTAAAGTCACCCGGAATTGAGAGCTAAGAGTAAGCAATCCAGCCAGTTCCATCGCTTACAAGTAATGTAAAAAAAAAGCTTGCAAGCACTGTGCATGCTAACCTAGGATATACGCAGTAAACAATATCCTTAAAAATCCCTCCATTCTTGAGAATGTAGATACATTTTAATAACAAGAAAACTGTGAAGTTGCTTGTTTTTACAGAACTTTGCAATTGCACTCAAATCATTAAACAACATGAGACAATTCTATCCAGCAACTCTGAAGAAGACTTGTTAGGCTGCCTTCACACTGCATAATTTCTGATTTGTTTCTAT